>OZ010790.1:528948812-530148812 GCA_963932465.1 Maratus speciosus
AATAATATAAATCTTAAAGACCTGCATAATATAATTAATACACTTTTTAAAACATATAAAAATAAATTAACTCTGCCTACATATATGCACATAAAATATTTTCGCACTTTAACTAATTTTATAATAAACAATAACTATATCTTACAAGATAATATTATTTATCTACAAATACAAGGAATACTACATCTACATCCAGTGGTGGATCTACATCCAGTTTGATGTCTGATTTACATTTATATCAATATGAACGTAATTTTAGTAATGATAACATATTAATGTATCGCTATATTGATGACATTATTTTAATTGGCACTAAACAATCAAATATAGCTCAATTTCCAGTTGATTATCCAACTCATTTAGAATTGACAGAAAACCTTTTATTAAATAATACTATTAACTTTTTAGATTTAAAAATCATAATCGCACGAAACAAAACAATTACTGATTTTTATGACCCAAGTAAAGACTTTTAATTCAAAGTTCCTGTCTACATATTTCAGTTTACCGTAATATACTTATTAATCATTTGTATAGAATCAAAAGTTTATGTTCATCACAGCTTATCAATAAAACATTAAACAATTAATATTTGATGCATTAAATCATGGTTTTTCCAAGAAATTCATATATTATATATTCCTTAATCTACAATTAATTTATAATCTGAACAATATATAGTGTAGAGATTTCTTTTATGTTACTATTCACATTTTGCGTATCAAAATATATATAAAAAAATTACAAAAAAGTAAAAAAAAAAAATATACAAAATATATAAAAAAAATGAAATAGGTTAGCTGGGTGGGTAGATGTTAAATTATGGAGGCGGTGTTATATAAAGGGCGGTGTTGTCTGGATAATTTATACGCAAATGTTGATTTAATATTAATTTATTATTAAAAAAAGTTGGAGGTAAGTGTACGTTGAATTTACCAGTTTCTATGTTTATTTTGGTCCTTATGAGGTTGCTGTCCTTAGTATTGTATAAAAATATTTAAATTAAATTAATTTACTTCAATTTAAGTCACTTCTATAGATTTACTTCAATATATTTCCCTTGATAATGATGGACGCTAATACAAATTATGATATATTATTTATAAGTTTGTAGAATCGTTGTAATCTGTAGGTATATACACACCCCCTCCAAACAGCAAAGAAACATTAATTATTAAGTGATTAATATAAACAATCTTTTATATTATTATTATAGTAACTAATTTGAAATTATTATTAATTTACTTAATTTTACGTAAATAATAAAACATAAAAAATAATTATACACATTATATTAATGATGTTACATGATTATTATCAATATTCTGTTGTGCTGTTTTAGAATGATCTTGTTGTGGCGTCTTAAAGTGATTTTATAGGTTTAGATATTAGCAATATTTTAAATAAGCATTTTTTCTACAATTTGTCTACAGTTATATTTGGTAATATACAATAAATGACAGCACTATATAATATAACTACTGATTTTAGACGTGAATCTATTCATATATGAACATACTTAATTTTTAATTTTATGTAGTAACGCTAGATGGCTGCATTATATAATTATTTATTTACTTCTAATATAATATTGTTGCCATCTTCTATGATATTAGATAATGTCTCTTAATTATTAATTATACTTCTTAATGTATTTTTATTTATAATTTAAACCAGGATCATTAAAGTAGCAGTCATAATAATTATTATGTGGACTAAATTTATTAGTTGTAGTTGAATATCTCAAGAATGTGAATATATTCAGCGGCAACCGTGGGGCTTCGTTTTTGACTGTGCCAGTTATTGAGCGAGATATTTGCTGTGATAAAATTGGTTAAATTTTTGAGTGATGGTCAATATGGTGATGCTGTTCTCATGAAAGGAAAATGAAGCTTCAGACATAGAAATTTGAAACTCTAATATTATAAGAACATCGATAAAAAACTTTGATCTTTTAGTACAGTGAAACAACAAAATTCCTTAAATATGTTTCCCCATAAAATGATGTAATTTTTTTTAATAAATATTAGACAATAATGTAACTAATTTCTATCAGAAAATGCATCAAAACTGTATAACGCAATAAGAATAATACAAAAAATAGCAGAAATATAGGCTTAAACCCATGTCCATGATCTAAAGCTAAAATAAGTTAGATTTTTAAAACACTAACTACAGGAAGATCTCAGATATTGCTAAAGTCTCTAATCTCGTGAGAATACGAGTAATAACTCACTGAATGTCAATTATCCTTCATTTGATGATAAATACTTGTAACTTCTTCAAAGTCTATATAAATCGGCTCCAGGTACTTGATTTCTGCATTTTTTTAATGCGTCTTTTATGTTAAAATTTGCACCAAAGTTATAAATTTCACTGAGATATTCGTCAATTTTGTCTTCTATAATTAGATCCAAGTGTCTCTAAGATTATTTTGTAGTAATAATAATACGCATGCGAAGAAGTTATATCTGGAAATTTTGTAGCAATAGTAATATTTAGCCCACAGTTTAAAAACATGCAACACCTTTTAAAAACCTTTCGTACAGTAACTGCGATGGATAACAATTGCCGATGAAATGTATCAGCACATTATGCATTTTCGGATTGAGACCAGCAAAAATAAATTCCAATTTTGGGTATCCTGAACTGAAAATAACTTTATGGTGTTGAAAAGTTAAAAAAGGGTATTCGAAAAGGTAGTATATTACTTAATATAGTTAATACTTAAATAAAATAATAAAAGATGCAGGAAAAACTAGATTATAGTACAGAAAAGTATATTAAAATATTAAATAACTTGTGTTATATGAGATATTTACATATATTATCTTGATATACGCCCTCACTTTCAAATTTTTTTGTCCTTACTTGAACATTATCGGATGTGTGCTTCTTCTTTAACATACATTTGCTATAAAAGTAAGAAATCATTCTTTTAGAGGTTTTTAGGCCAATTAAACCAATCGACATTATGTTTGATAGATTAGAAATAGTTAATGTCTTCTTTT
Organism: Maratus speciosus; assembly: GCA_963932465.1. Taxonomy (NCBI): domain Eukaryota; kingdom Metazoa; phylum Arthropoda; class Arachnida; order Araneae; family Salticidae; genus Maratus; species Maratus speciosus. Next base: position 528,951,824 of record OZ010790.1, read on the forward strand.
CTCTGACCATATTATGATTATCTTTGAAAAATCCCTTTTCCATTTCTGATGAACCAGCAGCAGTTGTTCAGGCAATACTTTCAGTTTTTTGAATACTTTTAAAAATTCCATAGTTTTAAAAGAATATTTAAAATATAGTAAAAAGAACCCCTCAATAATCATTAATATTAATTATAAGTATCCTTTAATATAAAAAATAGTTCTTCAGTTCCTTTTCATAAAAGTATTACTCCTCCAATATTCCAGAAATCTAACGGAGAAAAAAACTGTAGTTTATTCCTATATTCAAACTGACTACAACTTGGTTTTAAATGTTCAGAATTCACAAGGCAATTATTTTTTTTATTCGTTAGGTTGTTTTTAAAATCATGTTCATGAGCTCACTGTAGTTTCTGAAATAATAAAACCTTCATCGTCCTTCTTTTGTATGTGCTTTTTTCTTCGGAATTATAATAATATTTCAAATGTCGTTTTAAATTCCTAAGAACCGTTTTTACTTTAGTAAAAAGTTACGAAATTAAAATTTTTATGCGGTCCTTTGGGTCCAATAACATATGCATAAAACATTGTCCATGCTAAAGCATGTGAGGCAAATTTTTGCACGACGAAAGCTTCTCGAATTATGATATTTTGAATTTTAGGAATGTTTATCATTTCTTGGTACAAAAGACGGGAAAGACAACGCTAGAAATTCGTAAAATACAAAGCTTCATGACACGGCAAGTTTAAATCATACGATGTTTTTTTCATTTGTAAGAGCATGGGAAATATTTTTCTAAATATAAGTTATAGGATTCTTATAAAAATTTAGATTTTGCTACATTTACAAAACTAACTACTGACTTAAATGTCATCTAAGGTATGGAGAACAACAATTTATAAATAAACGCACTTGGAAGTATACCACTAAATCCAGCGATTTAATTATCAGGGGTGGAATAACAGGGAACATTCCATGCTAATACAAAGTACCTTTTTTCGAATGTAAGTAGTTATTTTAATGTTGAATAAGTATTACATATAACTAGGGTTAGGCAGTCAATTTGAATCCCAAAATTCTTCAAATCTTCAAAATTTCATTTTCTTTTTAAAGTTGAATTTTCTTTTTACAGGACTGATGAAAAAAAAAATATATATTATTTTTGCTAATGAAACATCATTTTATTAAATGAAATAAATCAGCATCTGTCACAGTTTTATGTTTAGAAAACGCTGTTGTACAGATAAACATTTAAAGAAAGTAAATTAATAATTGATTTTCGCTTTTGAAGCACAATTTTAACAACCGGTTCTACCAAACCGGTGCGAACCGCTTGAATCCCACCACTGCATATGACTATATTTTTGAGAGATAGAGTTCGGAGAGACACACGGACATACGGACGGACAGCCAGACAAACCAAATCTAAAAACAATCTTTAACGATGTTGGAAAGTGTTAAAAAAGCTTTGTTCCTTAAAATTAATGCGTGATAATCCTTTCAAATAAAAACAGCATGTAAACCTAATATCCACATAATTTCATAATATTGAAAAAAAAAATAGTAAAAATCTCTGTGTGATACTTTAAATACAAGATGTATCACAGATCATTCTTTTCATAAAAATCGCGTTTTTTATCTCTGTTTTTTTTAATCCTAGGATTATTCATGCATCAGCGAAAAACTTTTTCCCGGCGATTCTTAATCCTCTTATCTCTCTTCCAATCTTTATAAACGACCCATTTTCCCATATGGCTGAGTTCTTCAATGAAAGCAGAAGTCTTGAATTTTCAAAGCCTGAACCTTAATTGAAGCATGAATTATGATAAATATGAAGAGAAAAAAAAATGTACTTCCCCCAATTTTTGGTAATACTTTTTATTGTTAATAAAACATTTATTCACTGGTTGTATTAATTTTACACATTGAATAACTTAAGGGATCTCGGGACACTTAAAATTGGAAAAAAAAATGAAAAAAAAAAGAGAATTTTCCACATTTAATATCATAAAATGTAAATGATTTAAAAAACACAATTTTTATTGGGATTAAAAGATATAAGTATGTCATTTCATTTCATGTATTTAAAAAATTGCAAGATGCAAAATTAGTAATTATAGGGGGTTCCAACGAACAGAAAATTGGAATAACAGCTTACGCGCAGGACTACAAAATAAATTTTGCAACTAGAATAAATTTTTTTATGCCTAATTATACTTCAGTTGGTAATAATTACCCTGAACCTAAATAAATTTGTATTGAAAACATTTTTATACATTAATACAAAAATGTATTTAGGTACACAAAATTTTTAAAATTTCAACATTATAATCACCTAAAAATATATTTTTTTGAACAATAAAAACAAACTTTTAGGTTCGTTTATACAGACTAACATGAAACACATGTATTGAAAATTTCATGAAAAAATATACTGAATTTTTTTGAGATATTCTGCAAGTTAGGACCCAAAACATCATTTGGAGAAAAATGACTTAAAAGTTCCAGAAATGCCGCTTCAGCTATTGGGCGGGTATAATTCTAATAGCCATAACTAGTTCTAATGGGAATTTCAAGGAAGCAATCATATGCAAATTTTCAGAAAAAAAAGAAGCTTAACATCTAAAAAAATTAAAATTTCAAGAAATTTGAAGCTTTAAGAGTCCTGAGTCCCCTTAAAAAATTATTATCAATTTGTTATTACATACGATAAAATTGCAGAAATAAGCGGATAATCCGGGGCTTTCCGATTTAAAGAATATAGGTAAAAATCATCATACATTTTTTTACTGTTGTTAACATCCTTTTTTCCCTGTAAGTACTACAGGCACAGCGATGAATGAGGTATTTTTCGAAAATCTCTTACATAAAGAAATCACGTTGTTTGATTTTTTAAAAATGCATTTAATCAGAAATTAATGAAAGAATGCATCAGCAAATATTAAAGAAAGCCTTGCGCGGGTTTATTAATTTTTTATATGATCTCTAATTTTTACATGATATATATATTTTTTAGAATGCGCATTAACAATGCCAAAAACCATGTTTCTACAAAAATAGCAATAACGCTTTCAAATAAAAGTGTGAAAATTATTAAAATCGATACTTTGATATGGGCCTCACTCCAAGAGTTTACAGTAGAAGAAATCGTTATTTAAACTCAGCCTTTTTTCTTCTGTTCAGTGGTGTAAGCTCTTACGGTTCGATGTCATGTCTTCATTAATGTGAATTAATATCATGTCTTCATATATGTCGATGTCATGTCTTCATTAACTCACACGATACCGTTTCTATACTAAATTTTATGTACAGGTTTATCATAATTTAAAATCATTTATTCAAAAGTATCTACCTCTAATACTAGGGGTCCAAATAAAACAAATGTTCTAAAATATTTATAGTTAAACTGAAAATCCCTTGTTAATTCGTGACTATTTTAAAAGGACGTGCTCTGTGATACCGCTAACATCTGTTAATGGTTAAAAAATTCACGTGGAAAATGTCGTTTAAAATTTACGGGATTCGAAAGTGAATATTAACCCGTTAACTCTACAGCAGTGCGATTTGGTATTCCGTAACTTCAACAAGCGTATACTTTTGTTGTGTATATAATGACAATGAAATATAGCACATGATTCCAATACGAATTTTAATAAGGTATCGTGATGGGATATTGATTTGTATCAAAATCTTATTTTGTTAACGAAAAATAAAAATAAATTAAAGCACGATTTAAAAAAACGCCGACATTTTAAATTGTAATCTGTGCAAATTTTCATTAGTGTGGAGATCACGTATTAAAATAGTAGTATTTAAAAGATATTTATAACATTTTTAAAAGAGTAGAATTTAAAAGACATTTATAACATTGCTAACAAGAATATTTATTACACATATCTTTAGTTATTATAAAGTTCCACATGATAATATATTAGACTTATAACAGATAAAATGGTGCAATATTTCTAATAATTTGATTTAAGAAAGCCTAGTTAATCAAAAAAAAAAAGGACCAGAGCCTGATATTTTGTTGCCCTCACCCCGGTCCTTTGCCTTACATTTTCACAAAAAAAAATGAATATTATCTATGCTTTAGAATACATATATGGAAACATAAACACTCATTTACATAAACACAGTTGTTTTACGTTATTATAATCTAATAGTAGAAAATGTTTATTATAATCAGAAAAAGCTGAAACCAGAATTAAAATATCACAATTTAAAAAGGTGTAAAAAAATAAATAATATGTAATAATTGGAGACCCATAAAATAGGGCATAAATCAGATGCATCATACTTTAATCAGACTTGGCATTAAAGCTACCCAACGTTCTAATATTTGTAAAATTAACTTACTATGTCACATTAATATAATTTATTTCTTTCCAATCTATACAAGTTTTTCAAGAATTCTCATCATTTACAAGTATTGCGAATCCCTTGATCATGTATCTATATTCTCTGTCTCGAATATACACCGCTATTCTTAAACCCTTTTTATTAATGGTTTTAAAGACACTTAGTTTTCTATTTTGATCATTTTAGACACATATTTAAGTACCTGGTTAAAGAAAACACTGTTACAGAATCATGCTGAAATTCCTATTTAACTAACACAAGACAGCTTAATAAAAAACAATTTTTGCTTAACATATTATTTTAATAAAATATATGAAAAATACAATATAAACTTAACTCGTTAATCCCGTCAAAGTCTCTTCCGCCTTTAAGACATTCAGTTTATTGCTGATAAGTATCTGAAAATAACGAAGTAATCAAAATGCGTAGAATATTTTAACTCTAACTATAAACTTGTTCGTATTTTCTTAAGCTTACACTTCAAGTAAATAAAACGTAAGTCGTTGTAGTTCACGTCCATATAGTTATTTGATCTTGAAAGTTATGAAAGATAAAACCGTGAACCACATTCGGGATATTTTGCCTCAATCCGGGAAAATGGGGGCCCCTTTCTAATGAACGATGTCTATTTCAAATGTGTTTAAATGAAACATATTTAATGCAGTAAAATGTTTCGGGTTTTGTTCATGAATTTCGGATGTCTAATTATGTTTCATGTATTTACGATTCTTGCATTAAGAGATTAAGCAGAAGAACATTGTCGCAAAGGTCATCACATTTAGGCCCAATGAACTTACCAAAATTAAAGAAGCATGCATTAGAATAAGATAAAAGTGCTTATGTTTAATAATAATATTGCCTCACAAATGCTTAAACAAATAATTTTATTAGCATTTAAATAGTTCATAGTAGAATAGTATATATCATTACTTTTAACAACAGTAGTTGCATCTATAACATTGTTTTTTTGTTTGTTTTTTTACAAGTAAATACTTTATAACTGTACAGTTATTTGTAATTAAAGATAATGTTGTTTTTCCGTAATATTAAACATTATTGAAAATGTGCAAGCTAGAACATTTTTTAAAAATCAAATATATAGGTGAGAACATATCATATTAAATATCAGCCACGGAGGTGAAGCAATATCTATTATTGAAATTATTGTTCAAGACGGCTGGTTCCCCAAAAAGTTGTTTTCAGCAATTAACAATGCGAAGATTTCTGACACGTTTTCTCCCTTATTTTTAAACATAATAATATCACACCAGTATGCATTATTATTGAACTAATTTGTAATCAAACAGTTTTTTTTTTTTTGATAAATGAATTGCATCTTGAGTTAAAAACGAATATTCTTTCAGAATGTTAGTTAATGTCCTTCCTTGCTCTGCCGTGACGCATCCAAACATTGGATACTTATCACATTAAATATCAGTATGACGGAATTTAAACAATACCTATTTCTGAAATTTTTGTTCAACACGACTGGTTCCACAAAAATATATTTCACCACTCATCAATGAGAAGCTTTCTGACACGTTTTCTCGTTTATTTTTAAACATAAATGCATCATACCAGCAGGCATTATTATTGAACTAATTTTTAATCAAACAGTATTTGTTTTTTAAGATGAATGAATTACATCTTAAGTTAAGAAGAATATTGTTTCAGAATTTTCGTTTTCATTCGTTTTTGAACAGAAATGAATTTAAAACTGCGTCAGAAAATAATTTCCAGTTTGGAAAAGAACTTCTTAATTTTCAAAGATTAAAATGATGATTTTATATTTTATGATGTTGTGTACAAAATAATAACTGTTACGGGGTATTTAACTTTTCAACTGATTCCTTTTATATGTTTTAAGATAGTTGTAAAATATTCTCTAAATTCGTCATCATGTTCTTAGTCTGTGGTATTTCGATTATTTTCAACTAACGCATTCAATTTCTGATTATAAATGACGTAATCGCATTTATGACCTTATTTATCATCAAGGTTCACTTACAAAATTAAGTTTATGAAACGAGTATTAGACATCGACTACACAATTCCTTTTTAGGCCAATTGCGTGGTTGATATTACGAATTTTTCCGCTACTTTTCATCCCATTTTGAATTTTTAAAAAAGTAGTGTGAAGTTTCATTTTCTTTTCAAACCTCAAAAATATCTCTGTACGCTTACGAAATGCAAAACTATAATACTAAGCAAGTAGACAGATATATAGAATTTAAAATAATACAATTCAACCTAACATTTCATTCTAAATAAATTAAAATAATAAAAGTTTAATAATAGAAAAAGAGGTTAATTAAAAAAAACAAAAAAAAAACAGAAAACTGTATGGATAGAGTGACAGTATGGACAGTATGGACAGAAAACAGTTTGTGATTTGTTAATCACAAAATTAAAAAAAAAATCAGATTCATCAACAATTCTCTGCAAAATATTCGTTTCAAATTAAATATAACAAATAAAAATAAAACACCAAAAATGCTTAAAACTTTATTATATATTCTTGCAATAGAAAACGACTGTAATAATTGTTGGCCATCTTAATTAAATACGAATTATAAAACATATGACATAATATTTACGTTTTCATTGTTAAATGTATAGTTTTTTTTTATATTAAATCTATATTCCATACCGATAGATATTAAACTTGCTTATTGTGTTATGTCCAAAACAAAATAATCTCGTTTGTATAGATTTGATTTAGTTATACATTTAAAATAGTATACAAACCTAATTAAAGATATGTATAATAATTAGAAATGCATCCATTGATAATTTTACAAAAACAATAATTAAATATTCATTAAGCATAAATTTCAATTCTGTTTGTTTAGAAATATTCAGCTTTTAAAAATAATTAATTTATATATAAAAAAATATTAAATAACGTTACGAACTTCAAAGCAGGAATTTTCATCTTCAGAACTTAATGTATACAGAACTGAAATATTATATTCTGTCTTTCAAACAATTCATTATATATTTTTTTATGACAAAACATAATGCAGCGTTTGGAAATGTAATTAAAGGTTTGAAAATTCGTTATTTTATCTATAAACTTTCAAAAGCACAATCATGAAGGTGAGAATCAACTTTAGGGTAAATGAAGGTAATTATTAAGTTATGGATTTATTTTTCTTCGTTATGGAAATAATATTTCTACAAAATCAATTACATCTTGGAAATTATTAATTTTGATCACAGAGTAAAACCAGAGAAGTTAATCAATTTTTACCAGTCAAATTTTTATATGATGCTTTACGGGAATGTCAGCTGAGGGTGACCAATTTTGTTTTAAAGGTCTGTACAAATAAATAAATAACTCAGCTAATTTTATAAATTTACAAAAGCAAACATGCACAAAGTACATGCCTAGAGTATTCTTAAAGCATATAAATAGCATATATTTTAGGTATAAGAACCCTAGGTTAAAGATTAAGCTAAGTTAAATGTTTTTATTTTATTTGCATTAATAATGATGGGCGCAGATGTAATCCCTTAATAATATGAAAAATAAAAAGAAATAAAATATGCAGTGCATTCATTTTGTAAATTACTGTAAAATAAATATAATAGTTCTGTTTTAAAATGTAGTCCATGTTCATCTGCTTAATTATAATGCTTTGCAAACAAAACGAGTTAGATCAAAATTAAGATTAATGGATACGATATATAGTAGCTAAAATTCTAATCTTGTTTAATGATCATTTATATTCTTCGGTATTTTCGGTATTCATAAAGTAAACTGCACTTACCTACTTACATTAACAAGTTAAAAGCCGATAAAAAAATCTATCAATATTTTCTCAATAAAGGAAAACTTAAAATTACACTGTGTGCAAAATGTTTCAAAAATGACAAAAATGTTTAAAAATATGTTTAATTACTTTAGTACTTCTTAGTATTTTCAGCTATAAACACAGCCTTCGTCGGATAATACAAAAATACTGTTATAAAGTTATTAAGGTCTTATTTTCAAATTTCACGTAGTTGATGTCGAAATGAGTGAAAGTGAAAATCAATTTTTAGATCCTCAAGAAATTGGAAAAATAAAATATGGATCTAGAGGGAAGTGGAATATAAGTTGTTTAATGATTCTGTAAGCAAGCTGAGCCAAATTCTGGGTATGTTGTAGAATAAAACGTCATTACAAACATTATTTTCTTTAGTAATAATTTCTACAGGATCTAGGATAATTACATCATGATAGTTCGTTAAGGGGCATATAATTTTGTATCTTCAAAATTAACTTGTATTTTCTGCTTTTGGTTTAGTCTTGAGAGGGCCATTAAGTATTTTTCACATAGCGTAATTTTAAGTTTAGCTTTTTAAAGCTGTTTTTAGCATTATATTTATTTATTTGCTGAAGGAAAACTTATTTTAATATTTGGGTTGATATATTTAGCATAATTGAGAAAATTAAGAGTTTATTAACGTAAATTATAGGAAATTAATATTTTTACTCTCTAATAACGTACGTAAAGAAATGTAAAATATATGTATGTATAAAAAAATGACTATCCACAATTTTATGTGTACTATCTGTAAACAAATAAAAGCATCTTGTAGCACAACTATCATTCTAATTAACGCAACAAAAAAGTAAACTACTAATTCATAAATATAGAATTTATACTAATAAAATAAACATTTTTTAGTGTCTGTCTATTTGCGATGGCTAGGAAAATATACTGGGAATAGTGGTCGGCAAATGAGGATATTCCAAGGTAAGTCCTGATGCACCTGAGGTTTCGGTTTTTCATTTTTCGTTTTTTTTTTTTTTTTTCACTTTTTGTTAACTGCATGAGATTTAAATTAAAAACCCCAATGAACTTTTGTCTGAAATACACTTGTTTCTCAAAATGTTACTCCAGGAGCGTTTAAGAAACGAATATGCGAAATCCCTTTTTTCCGCATCTGTCTAAAATTATCATAAAAATAACAGTCGTGCCGTGTAGAAATATTTCCAATTTTTACGATAAAGAAAACATACATTCAGAGAAACTCAAGATATCATCTTTATGGTGTCTGCTAATATAGGAATTTATGCAAATTTTTCTACTAAAGTACATTTGGTTTTTGTATAAACAAGAAAAATCAAACGTTTAGCGAGAACTGGTCACATTAAATATCACTAGTCTGACACAGAGGTGTTGCAATATCTAGTCCTGACATTTTTATTCAAGACGGTTGATTCGCAAAAAATAAAATTTTTCACCACTCAACAATACGAAACATTCTGACACGTTTTCTGAATTATTTTTAAACTCAAAAGCATCGTACTAGCAGGCATGATCATTGAACAAATTTGTAATGAAACAGTATTTTTTTTTCGATTAGTGTATTGCATCTTGAGTTAAAACCCAATATTGTTTCAGAATGTCTATTTTTGTCCTTCCTTGAACTATCGCGTCCAGAAATTGGGTTCAAAACGTCACCTCGGGCGGTATTATTTGAAAAATCTTCCGGTTAATCCGAAAAACTAATCCATTACTTAGTTTTTTTTAACAAATGGACTTTTGATATGACAATTTGATATGTTTGAGATCAAAAATGAATTTAAAAATGAGACAGAAACAAAGTCAATTTGGATTTATGAACAGCTTAAGAAACACTACTGTAACCTTTATGTACTGAATTATGAATTCTTGAAAATTTCATCTTCTAAAGCCTTTTCCGTGAATTGTTTAAACTAAATTAGAAAGTTTACATAATCATTTAATACATCTTATAGGGTAACACTAGGATAGATGGCCATAGTTTTTAAAGAATGAAATAAAAATTCTTAGAATGCAAATACAAAAAATATTTACGCATATTTGGAATTCTTATACATCCTCATTATATTTTGGGCAAAAAATAATTAAATATCGAGAACAAAAAGTGGCAAACAAAATTGAAATTAAAATTCCAGATGGCCATCTCTTCTTTATGCCGAGGAGAAACCTAAACAAGAAAGAAAAAATGAAGTTAAAATAACAAAAATAACGAATTTCATGCAGTTAATCATGAAAAACATATAGAAATTTTATTGGTGCAAATTATATCACGGAAATTCGGTGATTAAATTTCAATAAATAAAATTTGAAGTATAATTTCAATCCTTCACTTATCGTAAAATTCTACCACATTTTCGGCAAAGATCTTGATAGTTTGTACACAGTTCAAGGAACCACTTCGGCACCTTACGCATTATATCCAATCATCTTTTTTGTTTGTCGTATTATATTCTTCTCCAAAACCAACAAAGTAATCCTCGTCCAATTTCATTATCTCGAACTTTTGAATATAATAATTTCAAATGTATTTCACCTTTTTCGCTGCTAAAAATGTCGTGTTTTCGTTTTTTTCTCGCGTTTATTTTACACTTTTTCACGCTTTTAGGTTTAATTATCAACTTTATCTGTTTCTTGGATGGTTTTCGAATATTTTCAATATACACATTTCGGTATACAAAATATATATTTTCAATATTTTATGAAACAAAAATACATCGTTACTATAGTTCCTACTATTACATTATTGTTATTGAAATATTTATATTAGTTAAAATTTAAATAATTATGTAAATTAATATAATTATAAAAATAAAAATTACATAATTTTTTTAAATAATTATATTTAGTTAAAAACCTCATTGTGTATAATTTTTAAATATTGATTATAGGTGGTCATCTCTCCTCGATTTGATGTGGCCATCTATCCTAAAATTGATGGACTGATTGCCACCTAATTTAAAGCGACACTCCGCCATTTTACGTTTTTGTTTTAGACTTAAAAGCAAAAATTGAATTATATAACTGTCTTAAAATCCTTATAGTAAAAATAAATGAAAGATACGTACTGCAAAACGTTCAAATACCTGATTCAACAAAAATATCCAACCCCTAAATTAAATAAACATTAAAATCGCACTTTTTTTATAATTGAAAAACACAGCTTTTCGTCGCATTAAATGAACACGTTGAACTCTTTTTTACGAACAAAGTTTATGCTGTAATCTACGATATAATTTTCTAAATAATTATACTGGCTACCTCCTCTCTATGGCGATCTATCTTACAATTACCCTAAGCATTGAAGGATTTAGAAGGATTAATTAAATTTGAATTTATAGGGATTTTGTGCAATATTTGTAACATCACACAAATCTCTTATATTAATTATTTTTCTTAGTTTTTTTTTTTTTTTTTTTTTTGTAGAATTAGGAAATGTACAAATATAATGTTCTTTCAATAGAAATATAGAAACATTTCCGAATTGAAAAATCCTCTTCCCCTGTGTCAATAAAGCTAAAAAGATGCAAAGGCAAAAGAAATCATCCTTTTAAATTTTTTTTGTTTAAGTGTAACCAATAATGCTTTTGGAACAACATAAAGTAATGTGTCCAGAACTCATTCTAAACTGTATTAGAAATAATCGATGTATTAAATGAATTTTATAACAAGTTATTTTAATGGTACTTGTAAGTACCGCCAGTACATAAAAGGCTAAATTCCTTTTTCATGAGGGGGGGGGGGCTATGTACAAAATAATTACAGTTTCGGCTATTTAACTTTTTAACCAATTCCTTTTAGGTGTTTTGAGATAGTTCTAAAACATCCTCTATGTTCATCAGCAACATCATATTCTGTGGTACTTCTAATTTTTTCTGTAAAGCATTTATGTTGACGACCTGCTTAATCTTGAAGATTCATTTACGAAGTGAAATTTCCTAAACGAACTTTCGACAATCAAAATTTTCAATTTTTTCGAATTTTTTTCACTACTTTTCATCACATTTTGAATTTGTAAAAAAAAAAAAATAATAATAATAATAATCGCGTGAAGTTCCATTTTCTTTTGAAACCTTGCAATTACCCCTGTACAACTAAGAAATGCAAAACTATATAAATCAGTAAATAGACAAAAATCTATTACCGTCGAACTACTTTTGGCCACTTTTTCCTGGTTCCACTAACATTTTCATTATTAAAAAATATTATATGCGATTTTTCGACGTCGAAATGGAGTTGTAAACAATTAACATGAAACAATGAATGACTGTATGGTTTTAAAGAGGAATTTATTAAATTTTTTTTAACTATTTTTTAAATTTTGCAACAAAGCTGCTTTTCTTTGCTGCTAGGGGCTTCTTTGGTCCATTCACTTGGTTTCATATAAAATGAATGCATTTCATATGTAAATTATTACATTTTTATGGAAAACCCTTGCAATAGCATTTACTAATAAATTAATACTGCAAACCCGATAAACAAATGTTTTTTTTTCACATTTAAACACAATGAACTAATTGTTAATATTAAAGAAACGAGAAACAGTTTTCGTCATGTTATCATCAGCAAGTGGAACAAAAACAATTAATGTAACAAGAACAAAATAACTTCTTAAAACACCATAAAAAAAACTCTTAATTGCGCGGTGAAAAAAAAAAAAAAAAAAAAAAAAACGTGCTTTTACTATTAAAGTAGCAGCAAGATTCAAATACTTTCATAGCAGAAGCACGTCTTTTTTGCTCCTGACGAAGAAAGACTCGATCTTTCGAAAGGTCTTTCGCAATTAAAAGTTTTTGATGATGTTTTAAGAAATTCTTTTGTTTTTATTCATTCATACCAGTTTCAACTTAATTTCTTTCAATTAATGTAACATTTTGAAACAGTAACATTTGAAAAAAAGTTACTTAAAACATGTTTTAAGAGATTTGGTTGTATAAAAGGCACTTCTAAGTAATTTGCGCAAAACATTCCTGGCACAAAGTAGCCCCGAAATACTAGTTTTCATGCTAGCTTTATGAAAACGTAAACATTATCTGTCAAATTAAAAAGTTAAAGGAAAAATGATCACACATAGGTTACATGTTACTAAAGGTAATATTTTGACATTTATTTTATTTGTGGTTCTTATCAAGATTATTTCAGAATAGAAAGTTTGGAGAGTTAAAATCTACACATTCAATGTTGCCATTAAAAAAAATTCAATTACCTCCAAACTATTCAAGTACGATATAGTAGGGTATAAATTACTTTTCAAGGGCAAAAACTCCAAATTATCTTGTATTGTTTGTTCAATACAAAGAATAAAATCTTTTTTTTTTTTTAAATAGGCTGGACCAAAGTACCCCCCGCAAGGACCAGCGTAGCCCCGATCGACGGTATGTAAAAAAATACACTTTAAGGTAACATTTCATTCAAAATAAATTAAAATAATTTAGGCTGATAAGTTAAAAAACAGAAAACGCTGTAATTTTCCAATGAAAAAACTAAAAGAAAACGATATGAACTTCATTTTTTCCCTCGAAAATAAAATCATTAATTTGATAATCACAATTTCTTTTATAAGCCAGATTATTCAACAATTCTTGTCAAAGTATACGTTTTCAATTAAATGTGATATATGTAAATGGAACATGAAAGCGGTCTTAAAACATTTATTATATATTCTTGCAACAGCAATAATTGTTAGGCATGGTAATTAAGATGAATTATTAAAAATATCACAGAGCATTTACGTTGTCATTGTTAAATGTTTAATTATTTTTATATTAAATTTCTATTTCCTACCGAAAGATAATTAAATAGGTTTCTATAAACTTGGTTATAGTGTTATGCCTAAAACAAAATAATTCGTTTCTATAGATTTGATTTAGTTATGCATTTGAAATGGAATACATGTTTTAATTAAATTGTATATATATAATAATCAGAAATTTATTCATTGATAACTTTATTTAAATAACATTTAAATATGCATTGAGCAAAAATTTTAATTCTGATAGTTTAGAAATATGTATATTTTTAAACTATACATATAGTTATTAAGTTTTACATTAAGTTATATAAAAAATAATAATAACGTCTAGAACTTCAGAGCAAAAATAGATATATTCAGAACTTAATGTATACAGAACATAAGAATTTTATATTTTGCCATTGGAATGTTATATTCTGTATTTCAAACATTTCATTAAACATCTTTTTATGACAAAACATAATGAAGCGTATGAAAATGTATTTAAAGGTTTAAAAATTCATCTGTTTCATAATAAACTTTCAAAAGTATAAATGGTATAAATGCTGCGAATCAACATTATGGTAAATTAAGGTAATTATTAATTTATGAAAGTCTCTTTCTTCTTTTAAAAAAATCCTGTAAATCACACGCATCTTTGAATAAATTAATTTTAATCACTGTGGAAAAGAGCATCTTAGTACTTTAATCATGTCTCTATTGATTTTTGATAAATGGAGATTAATATAATGTGTAACATTTGCAGAAGTATTTTAAATTCAATAATGTAAATAGAGCTAATGTAATATTTTCATAATCTCTGATATTTTAGGGAGATTTGAGCATTGGTTTAAAAATAATTAAAGCAAAAACGCAAGCAGACAGATTTTACTTATTCGCCAATGTAGTTAACGTTTATAAATTTTTCTTAATTTTCGAATCAGTCGTCATGCTTACCTACTTTTCATTTTGTACATTTTTATATTTCTGATAAACTGAAAAAAATTAACATCAATATTATTTTTAACAGTGATTATATATAACAGAGTATATAAAAATAATTGAATTAAAAAAGTATGCGACGGAAGAACGTAGTTATGAGGCTGTAGAGTTAATAAGTCTATATAAAGTCTTATATAAAGTCCAGGTTCACTTAGGACCGCCAAAATTATGCAGGACTAAATTTTTGCTTCGAGTATGTAAACATTGACCAAATAAAAAATCCTCTACGACACATAGTTATTTAAAAATATTATAAAAATTATGGCGTCATATACGAGTAAGCTGAAAAAAACGTTATCGAAAATGGGACGCAGTGTTCATATTAGAAAGTGTTCAACATGACCATCTCGCACAATGAGAATCTCAAACAAGAACCAAAATCTCTACTGTCTCCACAAGAGAAAACACATCATGGAAATAATCATCTAAGTCTCTTTTTGTATTAACTGGATTTCGATCATCATACGAAGATTACTGATTAATACCATGGAAATATTACTGATACATTTTAGCATTTTTTATAAGATATAAATGATGCCGGAACATTTTTAGAAAGCATGTATCTTACTTCTGCCTTTTTTAAAAATTTTACCGTTTCACAAGGCTATTAGACAAGACAATCATCGCATTGCTTAAGGAATACCAACGTTAATGAAAAAAAAAACTTACTATTTTGAATGTGACATGTGAAAAAAAAAACTTTCAGAAACAAATAAACGGTACAAAAAATAATTTTGAAAATTCTAGGGAGAACCCTGCAAGCAATGCCACTCGAGAGTTTGGAGCACCAGATCAAACATGTCCTCCAAAGAATGCGTGTAGAGTGTCCAAAAAAATTTTGGGTGTCTTACACTTCGTTGATAGGTCAGTCAGTAGGTAACTAACTTGTACGTTAAGTAAACACGAAGAATGTATAGCGAATAAAACTCCATAGGGCACGGCAAAGCAATTGCAATTGGTATACAGTGGGCAGAAAACTAAACCGATCCCCAAGAACTAGTAAACAAAGGTGACCACATAGCTCACTGTAAAACGTTTGATGGTCCTAGTGATTGCTGCCTGTCGAGGTTTTCCAGGTTCAGCTCATTTACCATTTTTAAAGCCTAAGAAAGATACAATTTTTTATAATGAAATTGTTAAAAATATCTTTGTTTGTCATCGGTTTTGCCGATTCACATCATTTTAATGAATGATATCTTCTTGTATTTAAATTCGTAATTTTTCTTTTGTACATTTCTTGAAAACAGTGTGTCATTTTTTAAGCTTTTGTGGTACGTTTTCAACGCCGAGTGGAGATTATTGTTCTGTATAATTTTTGCAGTTTTGACAGAACACCCCATATTACTCTTTATTTGCATACTTCTTTTTTTAGGTGCGTTCGTAATTATATAAATACGTAGCACCTATAGTTGTCGTTCAGTCCGTCCGTCTGTCCGTCTGTCCGCATATAACAGAGCAAAAACTACCCAACCGAATGGTCTGAAATTTGAAATATAAGATTGTTGCAAAATTTTGTCGAGCCATTTCAAATTTTATGAAAATCGGATGTATAGTTTAATTACAGGGACAGTCAAAAGTTTTTCTTTACATTACGGCCAATGGGCAAATTATTGCAAGTGCATTTTAATGATGTTACCGCCTTCCGAATGGTCTGAAATTTTAAATATATAATTGTTACAAAATTTTGTCGAGCCATTTCAAATTTTAGGAAAATCGGATGTATAGTTTAATTACAGGGACAGTCAAAAGTGTTCGGGGAATGGGAAAAAAATTATTGGGAGTGCATTTTAATGATGTTAAAGACTATGCACTTTATGAAGTGCAAAAAATTATACATTCAGTACAATATGGGGTGCAAAAAATAATTATAAAACTTGTTATAGTACGAACGCACCTCATTTGCCACGTTTGACGAGCAATTTCCAACTTGTTATATCCTTGTATATATATTTTTTCTAAAGATACATCTCACACACACCCTTCTTCCATACATATATCTTTAATACAATCACGATTGTATACAATAAGATACAATAAGATTTACAGATGAACTCTTTTTTTTTTTTTTTTTTTTTTTTTTTTTTTTTTTTTTAACAAGCTTCTTTAATTTAGAAGTTTCTCGATTAAAAAAAAAAAAAAAAAAAAAAAAAAAAAACCTTGCAAAATTGATTTTGCATAAAATTAATCAGATTTCTAAATGCAGAATACGACTCCGTATTTAACGATGTTTTTCAGGTCAATGTTTGTAAGTTCTCGTGGTTTACAAACTAATAAAAAAGTCATTTTCTGAAATTATTCTTATCTTTTTTTCTTTTCTTTCTTCTTCCTATTTTTTTATTTTTTTGTTTAATATCCATAGCAGACGTAACCGATGTAGTTCTGACAAAAATTTAACTTTTCTTATAAAAAGATTTATCGAATATAGTTCAGTTTACATTTTCTTAATATCAAAATTATGTGCTCAGCAAACTGAATAAATGCATTTTCCCTGATATACAACATTAATTTTGACACATTCTGTAATTTAAAAAAAAAAAAAAAAGCAATTCTCTAGTATCATACATGCTCGAATAATTGCCCGAAAAAAATAATAAAACAAAATTCACTAAACCCTGCTTAAAGCAGAACCCATCGGGTCTGAGAAACATTTAGTCGTAGGAAGTATTCCTCAATATACCTCCATTGTTGAAAATCGTTCTGCAGGATTGCAAAATCTTTCCTCCCTATTATATATATATATATATATATATTTACTAAAACAGAGTTTACTGTATACTTCTGAAAATTATAATACCAACTGAGAAAAATCACAAAAAATATCGAAAGGTTTTATCCAGAAAACCTTTCCCTAAGTCTTACCCGAGGTTATAAAAATCAAAATGAAACCCTCAAGATTTATATAAACTTCGTTCTGTTCTACTCATGCAAATATTAGGTTTTTTTCTGTATTTCCGATTCCTTACGAAAGAAGAAATGTGATAATATTAAAAAAAGATTTCTTTCTTCGATATTATAAATGTCCATATTATGTGAATTTTCAATTTCTTTTTACCTATTCTTTCATTCAAATTTTTTGTACATACAGGATGTCCACGCATAACCTGGCGGACCTTTATTTTCGCAACCGTTAGCCCTAGATGCATACTTCCAATTACAAAAATGGTTTAAATAAGGTAAAGAATTATTATTAAAGCGATTTGGTTCAAGAAAAACATTTCTTAAAAAAATACGAAATTTACATTTTTAGTTAAAAGTTATATTTAGTAAAATTTTCCTGTTACAATGTCAAGTAAGACAAAAAAATCCCGTTATTCTACGATTAAAATTGACCGAGTAATAGCTGTTTGAAGTTGGAGCATATTCTTTACTGCAAATTAGAGGTCATTCACAAATTTAGTAGAAATATAATTTCCTCAGATATATTTAAAAAAAAGGTCCACAGTAAAATTAACATTGTACTATAAATTTAAAATATTTAATCATTCTGACATATGCAAAATACACAGTTTGTAACTAAGAAGAAAATAAAAACAGAATTTTTGTTAAATAAAATGATGAAAATTAACGGTCTCAAATCTTTACAAAATGATGCACATTTTAAAATGTTATTACATTACACTAGCCTGCAAAAGTTTGGTTATGTCATGTTTCTTAGCTTTTGATAATTAATTCTTATGTGTTCTGTACCCACTGAATCAGAAATTGACCTTTATTTTTTACGGTCACGTAAAAAAAAAAAAAAAAAAAAAAAAAAAAAAAAAAAAAAAAAAATTCAAATCGCAAATTAGAAAAAAAAAAAAAAAAAAAAAAAAAAGCGAAAATTTGATACTACAAAATAGATGTGATGGTTACGTTTTAGCTTTTGAAAATTGATTCTTGTGTATTTTTTAACGCTGAATCCGAAAATGAGCTTCATTTTAACCCATCACGTCATGATTTTTTTCAAATCGCAAATTTCAAAGTTAAAAAGCTCAAAGTTAAAATTGATCCCCATTCCCCTCACAACCTCATCGGACCCTTGAGCTGTTTAACTGTAAGAAACCCAGTATAAGCCAAGAAATTGAAAAAAACTATTCAATTAAATAAAATTAAACTGAATAAAAAAGTCTTACATCTATTTTATAGTATCAGATTTTTCGCTATTTTTTA
Source organism: Maratus speciosus (assembly GCA_963932465.1). Taxonomy (NCBI): domain Eukaryota; kingdom Metazoa; phylum Arthropoda; class Arachnida; order Araneae; family Salticidae; genus Maratus; species Maratus speciosus. The sequence continues at coordinate 528,970,842 of OZ010790.1, forward strand.
ACCTTGAAATTTACGATTTGCGAAAATCCCGACATGATGGTTAAAAGTGAAGGTAATTTATTTATCCAGCGTTAAAAATACATAAAGCGTAATTTTAAAAGTTAAAAAATAAAACCATTTCAGATTTGTGTTATCTAATCAAAAACTCTTTCTTAAACTTGTTGACGGTAATCTATCCGAAGTTTTTTGTGTTATCCTCTAATATAAGTATGTATAAGATTTTAAGCGTCGAAAATAACAATAATATTACATTGTCATCGGATTTAATGGGTCTCAGGACTCTTAAAATTGGAAAAATCGAAAAAAAAAAGACCAATTTCAACATATAATATCTTAAAATGTAATTGATTTTAAGACAAAATTTTATATTGGGATGAAAGATATAAGTATGTTCTTTCATTTCATGTATTTGAAAAATTAGAAGATTCAGAATTAGAATTTACAGTGGGCTCCAAAATGTCAGACATTTGACGAGCGGAAAATCGGCATAACAGATTACGCGCACAATTACAAAATAAATTTTGCAAGTAGAGGGAAAATTTTGGGTCCTACTTATGCTTCACATTGTAATAATTACTCTGAACCTAAATAAATTTGTATTTAAAGCATTTTTCTATTTTTAATACAAAGTTGTATTTAGTTAATGCAAAATTTAGAAATTTTCAACAGTATAATCACCTAGAAAGAATATATTTCTGAACAATAAGAAGGAAAATTTAGGTTCAGTTTATACAGACTAACATGAAACATATGTTTTGAAAATTTCATGAAAAAAAAATTCAGAAATTTTTTAGATATCGTGCGCATTATGCCCAAAAACGACATTTGGAGAAAATTGACTTCAAAATTTCTGAAACGCCGCTTCGGCTATTGAGCGTATATAATTCTAAAAGCCATAACTTCTGTTCTAATAGGAATTTCAAGGAAACATTTATACCAAAATGTTCAGAAAAGATAGTAGTTTAATACGTAAAAAAATTAAAATTTCGAAAATTTTAATGCTTTAAGAGTCCTTAGACCCCTTAAGTCACTGTGTAAAATTCAACTTCGATCGGACATTTGAAAGTAAGTTAAAGTTCGAGTGCTAATTTTAAACTGGAAAGACGATCGTTGCATGCGAAAAAAAAAAAAAAAAAAAAAAAAAAAAAAAAAAAAAAAAACTCTTATGAAAATAACATAATTTTTGTTAAAAGAAATCATAGCCTCAAATCCTTACAAAATAAAACATATGTTAAAATACAATTATTTTAACTAACCTGAAACTTAACTAATATAAGTTAACTCAATCGTAACAGTTGTACGATTTCTTTCAAAGCGCAGATACATTGCAATAAGTTTAAGGGTTACATACCCTTTAAAATGACGAAAAATTTTATTTCCGAGGCAATAAAGTGGCTCCATGTACTCATTTTTGCACAACACCTGAGATTTTTTTGTTAATACTATAATATGATCTTCATGCAATGTAATATGTAATTTGCATTAAACACTGGATGCTTAATAAATAATAATTATTACTTAATGTATAATATTTTAAAGTTAATGGTAATGTATATAGCTTGCGAGCATGATTTAAAAAGATCTATACCCTCTAGAACTTTGAAAGTTTTAATATAAGTTTATGAACTTTAGAAAAATAAAATGAACTAAAATCTAATGAATAAACCAAAAAAATTTAAAGTTTTTTTTTTTTTTTTTCAATATAGAAATATGAAAATTTTGATAATTTTTGTCACTCGAATATCCATACATTCAATAATTTTTGTTAAATTTCTTAGATTTTAGTTCAATTTGAAAAAATGATGTAGTAAAGATACATATAAAGTTTCGAAACATTACCTTTAATACATTTGAAGTTATCATGCGCGCAAGTAAAAAAAAAATATCGTTTTTGAGAAAAATCAATTTAAACATAAATGTTTCACTTGAAACAAACCAAGGCTAGTTTAGGTTTTTTACTATAACGAACGCAATTTTACGAATATTTTGATGCGGTTTGTGGCAACTTGTTCAGAAAAACATTTGCTATCAAATGAATTAAAAAACAAGAAATCGATTCTTTGCAGATTTTAAAGGATATCGTCGGTACCATGTCAAACTATCCAATGTGAAAACAGTGGGTTACTTTTTTAAAATTCAGATTTCTCGATTAGCACCACTTTTTTTGAAATAATAAAATTCGCTTTATTCAATCTTATTTAATGACCTATTAATTAAGGCGAAAACAAGGGGAATTTAAAAGGGGAATTAAAAAAAAGTAGCTCACTTTTTTCACATTGGATAGTTTGACATGGTACCGACGATATGTGTCCTCTTAAGTACTTTACATACGTTCCCTGAAAGCATTGCTGAAATTATCTGTTTTGAGATGGAAAAAGGGGGTATAAGCATGTATTTCAAAGTTTCATAACTGGGTCAATTTTAATGTTAGATGAATGAGACATTTTGTCTTACTTGTTAGTGTCACAGTAAATTTTTACTAAATATCACTTATAGGACCGGGGTCCGTATAAAAATTTAAATTTCGCATATTTTTTATAAATGTTTTCTTGACCAATATCGCTTAATTTTTTTTTTACCTCATTTTAACCATTTTTAAGTGCGTTCGTAATTATGTAAATACGTAGCACCTATAGTCGTCGTTCAGTCCGTCCGTCTGTCCGTCCGTCTGTCCGTCCGTCTGTCCGTCCGTCTGTCTGTCCGCATATAACAGATCAAAAACTACCCAACCGAATGGTCTGAATTTTGAAATATAAGATTGTTGGCAAAATTTTGTCGAGCCATTTCAAATTTTATGAAAATCGGATGTATAGTTTAATTACAGGGACAGTCAAAAGTTTTTCTTTACATTACGGCCAATGGGAAAAATTATTGCAAGTGCATTTTAATGATGTTACAGCCTTCCGAATGGTCTGAAATTTTAAACATATAATTGTTGCAAAATTTTGTCGAGCCATTTCAAATTTTAGGAAAATCGGATGTATAGTTTAATTAAAGGGACAGTCAAAAGGGGAATGGAAAAAAAAATATTGGGAGTGCATTTTAATGATGTTAAAGACTATGCACTTTATGAAGTGCAACAAATTATACATTCAGTACAATATGGGGTACAAAAAATAATTATAAAACTTGTTATAGTACGAACGCACCTCATTTGCCACGTTTGACGAGCAATTTCCAACTTGTTATAATTGGAAGAATGCATCTAGGACCAACGGTTGAAAAAATATAGGTCGGTCAGATTATAAGTGGACACACTGTATATTAAATATAATAAAGTAACCCAAATATAATACGAGTACTAAATGAAGCTGCCTTCGATAATATTTTATTAGTTACTAGTTAGATACGCATTTCAAATTAATTTCTTGAATAATAAACGTTAAATAATTTATTAAATTTTGTTTGTACTTTTCGCTTGTTTCTAATGCATAAAAGTCAGAGAATACAACGCATACCATGGAACTTTTTCATATTTCATTACGAATATACTGTTCCTTATATCCGTTTAAATCTTAACTGGAAAGGTGTTTTTTCGGTACTTTTAATCTTTGATAAGAATAATTGGTCTTGGATTCTAATTGGGATAAATCCGGGTTAAATGCCCCATCGGGTTAGTTGTCCCAGTTAGTTTATTTCAACCTATTAGACATATGACGAACCTATGTTATTCTACTATCAATCGTAAAAAAAGCATAGTAGACGAAGTTACATATAAAGGTTATATTAATCAAAAAACGTAAGTTGGCCTCTTGTTGTATGGGTTACTATCTGAAAATTTGATAATTTGCGTTCACTAGCAACAATATCTCATTACTTATACTAAAACCGAACTCTGAAAAATGTAATATACACTGCTCAAAACAATTAAAGGATATTTGAAGTTTTATATAAAATAAAGATATAAACGAATTTTTTTTGCCAAAAATAGAAGAAGAGAATCACAAATGCAAATTTTTATGGTTTTCAAACTGTGGAGTAGGGTGTATCAAGAAAAAATTTTTTTTGAATTTCAAAATTTCAAGTTGATAAAAAGTTGTCTCTATGGTCATATATTTACCAAAAAAAATTTTGTTGAATTTGAAAAATATTTAGGTCGGGCGGAATGAGCTTAAGTTTAAACTTTTTTTGTCAAAACGGCGATTTTAAACTTTTTTTTTATAAAGAATGTACAAAGCAAAAATTAGTAATCAAGTGCAAAAATGAACAGTTTCAGAATCATTCTATCAATAAAAAATGTATTGCATTTGAAATTTAGCATTTAGGTCTCCCGGAATTGTAAATAAATCATCATTTTTTTTTTTTGTCAAAATAGTCATATTTTAAAAATGTTTACAAATAATTTCAATTATTGCATTTATTGTATAGATATTGCAGTACATCGTTTTAAAATAGTGAGAAAATCGTTATATATAATTGCGATATTACATTTAGGTTTTAAGGTCGTGTAACTGTAGCTCCCCTGTGACCTCGGAACACGTGCCACACAAACCCCTCATGTGAGGCACGTGATTTTTCTTCTACCTCGCTCTCCCCTCGGCTCGCCCACGCTCTGCTCAGCATTTCTTTTATTTACAGTCTGCTTTTAGCGTCTTGTATGTGCGGTGTGCTTTCATTTATAGTTTTCGAAATTGCAGTTTTCTTGAGTGGTTAGTGCGGTTTTGTTCTTTCAGCGATATGAGTAAAAACACTCATTCTAAATCTACAAGGAAAACTACTGACTTACCAATAGTCGGTCAACCTCTAGATATAAGTGCTAGCAATGTATTTTCTACTAAAATTGACGTGCTACGATATTTTGAATGGGTAAAAAATCAGCTGAAGTCTGAAGGATGTCATCAACCAGAGAAAAAGGTAATTGCAATACGAGTGGCCCATCAGCTAGAACAAATTTGGAAAAAGGCTTCCATTCCAGTTTCATCTACAAACAACATTGTTTTTATGATTTTAAAACTAAAAGAGAGATATAAAAATATAAGAAAATCATCAGGGTGTAACACAAAAAATGCCAAGAGCTTTAAAACGTCAGCTGAAAAGTTCAGGTCTGACATTGTAAATAGCCTTTTTGATATATGTTCATGTAAATGTCATGATTTAGAGAAATGTTCATGTCCAGCTCCAAAAAAAGTTCCAAAATTAGAACATGGGTTCTTGAAAGACCAAAGAAACCTGAGGGTTATGAGTATCGGAGGTATTGATGCAGTAGAGAGTAAAAAACTTGAGAAACGTAGTGAAAGAAAGGAAAAGTTCTTAAAATGCAAGTTAAACAGAAGTCTCCAATCAACAAAGACCCCTGCTTTAAAAAAGGAAGGAACTGTTAGTGACACTGACAGTGAGTCCATGCAACAGGATTCAAGTGATGAAAGTGTTTCAGCTATTGAAAGTATTTCAATCAAAAATAAAAAAGAAAATTCTAGCGTTTCAATAAAACAAGGCCTACCAGCACATTTGCCATCATTTTCAAGAGCATGTGATCGCAGAGCCATTTCCAATAGAGCAGGAGCGCAACTAGCAAGTGCTCTTTTGCAAGATTTAAATGTTGTGACACAAGAAAATCAGGCAGCGGTAATTGATAAATCGAATGTTTTTCGTGAAAGAGTGAAGTACCGTCAAAATATTAGTTCAACTCGTACCTCTGAAATAATTGCTCTATATTTTGATGGTCGTAAAGACTAAACTATAATCAAAGAATATGTACGTGGTAAATCTGTTCGCAAAACCATTCAAGAACAGCACATATCTTTGGTTGAAGAACCAGGTTCAGCATATCTTGGTCATGTAACTGTAGACAAGGGTTCTGGAAAGGACATAGTATCATCAATACTGAAACACATGGAATATAATTGCATTGATGACACAACTATTAAAGCTCTTGGATGTGATGGTACGGCAACAAATACTGGAGTCGCTAATGGTTCAATTGCATTGTTTGAAAGGGCTTTAAAACGCCCAGTACAAGTAGTGATTTGTTTGCTTCATCTAAACGAATTACCTCTTAGGAAAGTTTTTGTTGCCCTCGATGGTCCAACTTCTGGACCAAGTTCTTTCAGTGGTCCTATAGGTAAAAGTTTAGGAAACTGCCAAGATTTACCATTTGTTGGATATATAAAAATATATAGTATTTTTCCAGAGGTTGATTGTAAAGATTTGAGCACCGATCAGAAATATCTATGGGATATATGTCACGCGGTACTGACAGGTGAATGCGCTCAAGAGTTGGCAAGTAGAAACCCTGGAAACGTCTCCCATGCAAGGTGGCTGACAATGGCAAACAGAATCTTACGTTTATATATTGCATCAATTGATCCGACACCGCAAATGAAAAAATTAGCTGAGTTTGTTATGAAAGTTTATGCCCCCTCATGGTTTACTATAAAATGCCATCGTAGAATTATTTATGCATCACAACACTTTTTTAAAATTGTACAATGTATACAATACTTAGAAGATGAACTTAAGTCTATTGTTCAATGAACTCTACAGAGAAACGCCTTTATGGTACATCCAGAACATCTCCTTTTGGGAATGCTGTTTGACTCTCGCAAACATATTAGATATCTGGCAAGCAAAAGAATAGAAAAAGCTCGACAAACAGAATTAAAGGAAAAAAGAATTTTCAAACCACCACAAATTAATTTTGAGGCAGAAGACTACATTGATCTTATTGATTGGCAATCTACCTCAGTCACAGAACCACCTCTCCTAAATAACTTGAGCAAACAAGAGATTGAGTTGATTGTTGATTCAGGAACAAGTGATAGAAAGGAGTTTCAAATTCCTTCACACACCCAGGCAGTTAAAAGAATTGTAAAGGAGGTCACAGCAGCCTGTAAGCACGTTTGTGGCTTCAAAGAGCGAGATGGCATCATTAGATCAAGACTACTGGACAGAAAATGCCTTCCAAAATTTGAAACGAAGCGTCACTTCACGTCTGCAAAATCTGAATCTACAACCACAGCAATCCAAGAATAAACAAGTAAGACTTTTCTCTATAACGTTAACTCAAAGTTCATTTTTTTGTTTACAATAGTAAAAAACTTAATTTAATATTTTTGTTTTATAACCATATTTTAATTTATTGCATTATAAATTGTCTCTGACAACCAGCCTAACCACGACTTAGTTGCAGGTTTAAAAAGATGCTTAAAATTGTGGTGCTCTCCCTAAAACCATCAAGATAACTTATGAAGATAAATAGATGAGAAAATCGAGATTTATTTTGAATAACTCTTTTTAAATTCAATGTTTAACTACTGTATTTGTAACCTTTTCCATATAAATATTACAATTTCTAATGTTTTATGTTTTTGCTTGTTTGTTACTCTAAAATTGTTTGTAATGTCATGAGCCACCCCCCCGCCCTCCCCCCCCCCAAAAAAAAAGACTAATAATCTTATTTAAAATTAAGATATATTTAATTTGCATGATTGCTTGAAGTTTATCGATGTAAAAAGTAGCTTGAAAAATTTTTTAAACATCAATAAAATGAAATGAAAATTTTGGATATTTAGTAAAATAATAAGATTTTTAAGTAGATTCAGGGAGACTTGTATAGTAAATAACAAATATCAAAATTTTTTTTAACATCAATTGCGTTTTTAAACTTTACGTTTTTGTACTTGATAAAAGAACACTTACTTTACATTGATATATAACAAAAATTAAAAAATATACATTATACACAAAAAAGTTTAAACTTTAGGATCATTCCGCCCGACCTAAATATTTTTTTAATTTCAACAAAATATTTTTTGGTAAATATGTGACCATAGAGACAACTTTTTATCAACTTGAAATTTTAAAATTCAAAAAAAAAATTTTCGTGATACACCCTACTGTGGAGTATACAAATTTTGAGTTCGACGTCTAAAACGTCGCTTCAGCGGCAGCGAATGAAATTTGACTTTCAACTGGATAAAAGAGAATGAAGACAAGGATGATCGGCATTCAGTGATTGCTTTGTTTCGATGAGTACGATGTCTCAGCGAAGTCATTTGACATATTCAGAAGCCTTGAGAATTGTTGGTAGGTTAGAAGTTGGCTAAACTCAAGCCGAAGTAGCGCAAGCCATTGGAGTGTCACAAAGTGTCATTTCCGGGATCTGGAACCGTTTTTTGGAGAGTGTATGTGCAGGCCGAAGACCAGGGCAAGGTCGTAGACGGGCAACAACGCCCAATGAAGATCGGTATTTACCGTTAACAGCTCGGAGACACCGAACCATGAACGCTACTCTTCTCCAACAACACCTTCGCTCGGCTACAGGCACCACGATTTCAACCCAGACTGTCCGAAACCGGCTCCATGCTGTAGGTCTGTATGCTCGCCGACCGATGGTATGTGTTAGACATCGTCGGCATCGTCGCGACCGCAGGGAGTGGGCAACCGAGCATGTCAACTGGAGGAGAAATGAATGGAGCAATATTCTGTTTTCTGACGAGTCCCGTTTTTCTGTGCATCCGGATAATAGGCGTATTTTCATCTGGAGGGACCGTGGCAGTAGGAATAATCCTGCGTTCGTGCACGAAAGTGTCAGATTTGGCGGTGGAGGAGTGTTGGTGTATGGTGGCATCTCCATTGACGGGCGCACTGACCTCTACATCATTCGAGATGAAGCTCTGACTGGTCGCCGATATAGGGATGAGATCCTCAGACCTATTGTAGTCCCTTACGCTGCAGCAATCGGAGATAACTTCATTTTAATGGACAATAACTGCAGGTCACATCGAGCAAACCTGGTGGAGGATTTTCTTTTCGAGGAAGGAATCGTTCGAATGGAATGGCCAGCGTGTTCTCCAGACATGAATCCAATCGAGCACTTTTGGGACGCTCTAAGAAGACGAGTTTCTGGCCGCCAACAACCCCCACAAACTCTCCAAGAACTGGAAAGAGCTCTTCTGGAAGAGTGGGGCAGAATACCCCAACTCGTCATTAATAGCCTCATTGAGTCCATGCCTCAAAGGTGTTCATCGTTGCTGGCCGCCCATGGAAACCATACCCCCTACTGAAAATGATTTTCTTTGAAGAAAACACCTTTTCTTATTCTTTTTTTCTCATATGCACAATTTTTTTTTTCCTTTAATACACAAAATGCATTTTTTTTCTGCCAAACATGTGTAATTTATTCTCATATAACCTACTATGTCTGTCGACCATGTATCAATCAGCTAAACAGTTTACCAGATACAAAATCCACCTAAAACTGCAATATCCTTTAATTGTTTTGAGCAGTGTATATTAACATTTGTTATAAGAATTACCAATGATAAATGGACATATAATTATGTTTAACCCTCCGAGCGTCTTGAGGGCTTTCCTGCATTTTCATAAAAATGCTTATAAAAATAGTCTTAATGTAAATTTTCTTTCCCTGTTTGTTTCTAAAATACACTTCATACCCCTTTATTTGATATTACATTTTAAAATATAATTCTAGTTAAAATATTTTTTCTACAACAGATTTAAGTTGTTTTGGGGAAACGGAAAATACGTCCTAACTGCTCAGAGGGATAAATAATTAATTTTAAGCTTTAAACAAACGAAATCTTCATTTCAGTCCCTGTCCCCAGATACAAATATCCAATATTATAATATTGGATATAATATTGCATAGCATATATGCGTATGCTGTAAAAATTTCTGTAAATATTAGTAACTTTTTCTATTGTATATTTATAAGTATATATATACAGCATGGGAAAATATGATTCTCCTTTATTAGTATATATTGTATTGTAAAATATTGCAGTAAATATATTTGACGCTGAGGTTGACCATCATCTCTGTCCCTCTAAACACACATTTAGGTTAATAGATACTAGGTGGTGCGGGCAGAATTATTTCCATTGCAACAGCAACTAAAGTTCAACTAGCCACCATGGATGAAGGTAAGTTGTTCTTCTTTTGGTTTCATATAGAGAAATATTTAGTTTTTGTTCTGAATAGGGATGAGTATTTTTTATAGCATCATTCATGTCCTCATATTTTACTTTTTATTAAAAAAAAGCTTATAGCAACTTCATTCATGTAACGTACAAATAAATCATATAATATTTAAAAATTTACATGCGCGCAAAATGGTTCAACCAAATGGTTGTGCAGCTGTTAAGACAAAAACATCACCTTAGTCCCCATCACTTCAGTCCTATTATTGGATACTGATTATGATGTTAACAGAAACTTTCTTCCACAAATGTTTATCCTACGCATAAAATATACATCCATGATCTCAAAACACTACAACATTTAAATGACAAAACATGTATCAATTGTAATTGTAATGTGGGTCAATCCATTTCAAGTGGTCCAGCACTTGTTGCTCGACCATTTTTAAAAAATCTGAAATTTTTTGTACAACAACCCTAACATGATGGAAGTTCAAAATGACTATTATTTTAATTTTATTAATTTTTGTTTGTGCATGGCGGCCGTCTTTGTTTCATCGTCTGCAGCAATTTTCTCACAAGAAGGGTTTACGGAATTGTAAATAATTCATCGTTTATTTATCCAATTCAACTGCGGATTAAAGCAATTTGTTCAAAATACATTGGGCTAAAAATCTGGTAATGGAGTAGTTTCCGAAACTAACTGCTTATTGGTAAAATTTAAGCATAAAGGTTCCATTTTTTTTCCAAAATTTGTCCGTTTACAAGAGAAAATTTTTCTAGCAAGGAATACTGTCAACATGACATATTTTTTTTTTTACAAATAGGCTGAAATTACTTGTACTCACACGCTGAGTTCCAGATCTGGGCCTTGCTTTCTCTTCGCTGAAAAAAATCCCAAATCTTTCAAAAATGACAAACATCGCACTTTTCAGGCTTTGATGTCTCTGGTGGGGCACGAGATAAAAATCTGAATTTTTATTTTATAAGAGTATTGTATGGTAGTGTTATGCACAAGAAATTTCAAGATGGAGATTTGACTACAAGCGGAGATATGGCAAGGGCAACATGTCAAAACAATACTGCCAAACTATTGTTTTGTTGTAGTCACAGCTAAGTATTTATCTCAGAGTGTCATTTAAATTTATGTTTTTGATTATCTTTAAATAATAGTAACAGAAAATAAAGCCCTTTGCAAAGCTTAGCAATTAATAAAAAAGATAATTATGCCTAAGGCCATACATTTTGTATGGTTTCAGTAATTTTTGTTGTAAGTAATTTTAGTAACTAAAAGAAACCTCAGCACTTTTACATAAAGAAAAAAAAATATTTTTATACAAGACCTGAGACAAAAACAACATAGGGAAAAAGAAAAGCTGTTAATGTTGTCATACTTGTTGAGACATGATCAAACGTGTCAAAACACATTCTTGCTTGTTGGTTCAAAAACCACAATTTTGATCTTTCTCAAAATTTTATTCGTAGGAACCAAGTCTTGTCATCTCTTGATAACTTGATTGAAGATTTTGGCCCTGCTGGCTCATAGAAATATACTTTGAAATCACTATATGCAAGTCTCAATTCATTAATAATTTCTAGCTTACTTCTTATGAAAAAATGTGATTTTTCTGCAGTATAAATTTTGAAAAGGCTTTGGGTATCTTTACTTTCTGAAAATTACTTGAGGTTGATGCATGGTAAGATCGCATAATGTTTCATTTACAGGAACATACTTATGGTAGGAACACGTTTCAGGGACTAGCAAGCAGCATTAAAATTGTGGTTTTTAAACCAACAAGCAGGAATGTGTTTTGACACGTTTGATCATGTCTCAACACGTATGCCAACATTATCAGCTTTTCTCTTTCCCTATTCTGTTTTTGTCTCAGGTCTTGTATATATATATATATATATATATATATGTAAAAGTGCTGAGGTTTCTTTTAGTTACTAAAATTACAACAAAAATTACTGATACAATACAAAATGTAAGCCTTAGGCATAATTATTTTTTTAATTAATTGCAAAAGATTTATTTTCTGTTACTATTATTTAAAGATAATATAAAAAATAAATTTAAATGATACTCTGAGATAAATACTTAGCTATGATTACAACAAAACTATAGTTTGGCAGTATTGTTTTGACATGTTGCCCTTGCCATATCTCAGCTTGTAGTCAAATCTCCATCCTGAAATTTCTTGTGCATAACACTACCATACAATACTCTTGCAAAAAAAAAAAAAAAAAAAAAAAAAAAAAAAATCAGATTTTTATCTCGTGCCCCACCAAAGATATCAAAGCCTGAAAAGTGCGTTTTTTGTCATTTTTGAAAAATTTGGGATTTTTTTTAGCGAAGAGAAAGCAAGTCCCAGATCTGGAATTCGGCGTGTGAGTACAAGTACTTTCAGACTATTTGTAAAAAAAAAAAAAAAAAAAATGTCATGTTGACAGTTTTCCTTGCTAGGAAAATTTCCTCTTATAAATGGACAAATTTTGGAAAAAAACGGAAACTTTATGCTTAAATTTTACAAATAAGCAGTTAGTTTTGGAAACTACTCCATTACCAAATTTTTAGCCCAATGTATTCTGTACAAATTGCTTTAATCCGCACTTGAATTGGATACATAAACGATGAATTATTTACAATTCCGTAAACCCTTCTTGTGAGAAAATTGCTGCAGACGATGAAACAAAGATGGCCGCCATGCACAAACAAAAATTAATAAAATTAAAATAATAGTCATTTTGAGCTTCCATCATGTTAGGGTTGTTGTACAAAAAATTTCAGATTTTTAAAAAATGGTCGAGCAACGAATATGACATTTTCTGGACCCCTTGAAATGGATTCACCCATGTGGTAGTTGGTAATTAAAAAAAAAATAAAAATTTTGGAACTAAATTGTCCGGTTTTCAGATATTGACACGTATGTTCCCATTACATAGAGATAGTAGGTGATAAAATAGAATGTATTTATTTTAAACTTTTCATGGTATATTTAGTTAATGTTGTTGAATTAATATGTTTATTTAATATTAATTAATGTTGTTGAAACAGCTTATTGAATAATGTGTTAGTTTACAGATTGAGAAACATTTTTTCCTACTTCCGTAGCTACTGGCTGGAATATTTATTCTGATCAATTGGTTAGTTTACCCCTGAGGTTCGAGATAGATGCTCAAAATCATTGATTAATTTTTTGATGAAAATCCCATTTTATCTGGTATTTATATAACAGTAGTATTTTTTATGAAGTTCTAAGTAAAAATTTTAGTAGATTGGTTAAATGTACGCTCCAAAAAACATTAATGTAAAACATTAAATATTTTGAGGGCTTAATGAGAAATCTATCCCTGAGTTACACTATAAGCATGAAGTTAGTGTACAGTAGTTTTTTTAAATTAGTACATGCATACAAACAGGGGTATATTGTTTTATAATATATTGAGCATAAATTATTGAGCGCATTTCAGAGCTCCATAAAACAAAAACAAAGTATTTCACTTACATGTTTTACGTTTAATTGACAAGCACATTTCAAACAGTTTTTTGTAACACATAGAATAAATTCTACAGAGCTCCATTTATCATTTGTAAAATATAGAGTCTGTTGTCAATTTCACGTCAAACTTTGTGGAGCATCTTAGTAGTTATTCCTCGAATAACCTCAGTTTAGTTCAATTCCTCGTTTTAGTTCATCAATATCGTGAAAATGTGTTGCGTACACCCAGTCTTTGACAAATCCCCAATAGAACAAAATATAGGTGAATTATGTTGGGTGATTGTGCAATCCAAGGAATCGATCGACCTCGAGCAGCCAGTCGTTGGAGAAATGTTTCCTGCGGGTTGTCTCGAACAACGGCGCCCCATTATGGTAGTGCCCCATCTTACTGGAAATAAAGTTATGAAGGATGATATTCAATCTGAGGCACAGCGTAACAATGTAACAACGAGCGCTTCTATCGATTGAAAACAGGTATCATTTCGTCGGCAGATAAGGACTGGCGATGGAACTATTAGGATTATTTCTTTAAGGCGGTATTACTTTTTTTCTACGCATCCCAGAAATTCGAAATTAGTACCACAAGACGCTTAAAAAATCATCTTTAAGAAATTCTAAAAATTATCTGGTCGTGCCATAAATATTCGAAAATGCGTTAAAACGAGAAAAAATCCTTTTATTATTTTTTTTTTCGTTCATGAAGGCGAGACATGTCTGATGACATTGAACTTTCGGCGATAACGAGGAATATAAACAGGTGCGTGCTGATTTCAAAAACGGACTCAGAATTTTTACACAGGATCAATTTTTTTTTTTTTTAATATCGATTTTTGATCTACGATTTTTACGCCATTCGACGTAAAATTCCATTCTCTTTCAGAATATGCCTTTATTGATTTAATTTTGCAAATCGGAAGCGAAGATAATTAATTAGTTTGTAATTAATTCCAGAATTGCTGTTTTTGAACGGCAGGCCACGTGACAAGGAAAGAAAAGGAGATGAATTGTTATTCTAGGGTTTGATAATCGCAATTCAAAAATTTTTTAATGTAGAGTTAACAAATTTCGTTCTTTCGCATCCGGATGTTATTTCATACGCTGATTCATAAAATCTAAGTAAAAAAAAAGTTGGACCACAACTTTCAGATTTATGAAAAAATCGATTTTTAAACTTATAAAATGCACAGACATTGACGGAAATTTGTTAAAATTAGGAAAATTAAAGAACCGATCGCTTTTAAGGCATTGTTCAGAACGGTGTTACAGTTTTAAAAATACAGCATAAGTTTTACTTATTCAATATAAAATTTTCATAAGTGTTCCTACTTCTATTTTCGAATAGTATTTTCAGCAAATATCCTAAATTCTTGCTTAAGACCATTTTTAAACTGTAGCATTCTCGACCGTTTTCCGTACATTTTTTTTAATGGCGTGATGAGATAAATATCTCTTATTCAATATTTTAAAAAATCATAAGTATTGATACCCCCTAATTTGGAATAGTAAATTCAGCAAATATCTTAATTTGGTGTTTAAGACCGCCACTCCCTCGATTATGTATCCACGGATAAGTTGTAGAAAAGAGTTTCGTTGAGATACAGTATTGTTAAAAATAGAGTGCGCTCCCTGGTGGTGTAATGTGGAACTAATAGACGTCGATTTTATTTAGATTAGTAAATCTAACAAGACGACCTGTTCGAAACTTTAAGATACAAACTATCTTACACATAATAAAACTATATTTAACACACAATAAAATGCTTTAAAAATAATGGCGCGAGAAATTTCGTGGGGGGGGGGGGGGAGGGCGTTATTATTATTTTTTTACCTTAGCTTTTTTAGCGTTTTATGTGCGGTTTTTTGACTAAGTGCTGAGATAAATGTTACTCATTCAATATAAAATTTTCATAAGTGTTGATGCCACTCTTTTCGAATAGAAATTTCAGCAAATATTTTAAATTGTTGTTTGAGACCGCCACCCTCTCGACTAATATATCTAAAGATCAGTGGCGTGGCGTCCGGTCATCGCTGGATGCGGCGATGACCAAGCAATATTTTAAAACTCTTAATAAGATTTTAAAACTGTACGATCCAATTTTAGCAGAACATTTGGAGTTCATGTATAAGTGAAGGAAAGATTTAAAGTTTCTTTTTTGAACATTCAACCATTGAATTTTAGAGTTAATAATTTTTCACCACAAACTTAAATAATTGCGATGACCACCGAAAATTTTCACGCCACGCCACTGCTAAAGATAGTTTTTTTAACGTATTTCGTTCAAATGCAGTTTTGTTAAGAATAGAGTGCGCTCCATGGTGGTGGAATGTGGAACTGAAAGAACGCGATTTTATTTAAATTAGGAATTTTAACACGGCGAACTTTTTGAAACTTTAATATAGTTTATAAGACATAATAAAAAGTTTGAAAAAGAATGGCGCGTGAAATTTCGAAAAAAGGAGTGCAGGAACCTAATTTTTTTTTTTTTTTTTTTTTTTTTTTTTTTGTTAACTTTAGCGTGTTTCACCATTTTATCTGAGGTTTTTAAGGATTTAATAATTATCAATTATCAATTTGACTTTATTAATTAAAGAATAATATTTTTTGAAAGGAATATTAAACGAAACCATCCGTGTGATATGAGATCACTCTTACCCACTTGTCGCACGTGATTTAAAAAAAAATCTTAAAAGGATAAAGATTATTAAATTATAATCATTTAACTCTTTATGTACTGAATTATGAATTCATGAAAATTTTATCTTCTAATGCATTTTTCGTGAATTGTTTCAACTACATTAGAAGATATACATAATCATTTAATAAATTTTAGAAGGATTTTAGAGTGTTTGAAGGATTTAGAAGGATTAATTAGATTTGAATTTATAAGGATTCTGTACAGTATTTATAACCCCACTCAAATGTTTTATTTTAAATATTTTTCCTAGTATTTTGTAGAATTAGGAAATGTACAAATATAATGTTCTTACAATAGAAATATTTCGGAATTGAAAATCCCCCCCCTAACCCAATGTCAAGAAAGCTGAAACGATAAGGCAAAAGAAATCATCCTTTTAAAAATATTTTTGTTTCGTGTAACCCATAATGCTTTTGGAACAAGATAAAGTAATATATCTATAGCTCATTCTAAACTGTATTACAACTAATCGATGTATTAAATCAATTTTATAACAAGTTATTTTAATTGTACTTATAAGTACCGTCTGTAGATAAAGGGCTAAACTCGTTGGGTTACTTAACCCTAGAGTGCAATTCCCGTTATGTGCAGATTGTGTGCAGTGCTAGAGGTTAATAAGTATTTTTTGACATTTTTATTTTTAAAAAAGGAGAAAAGATATATTAATAATATAAAATCAAATAAAAGTAATAATCCATTTTTTTTAAAATCGCTCTTCGGTAAGCATGCAGTCCTGTTGAAAATACTGCCTAATTTTTTGACTCCTCGTCATGTTTTTTCATAACAGTCTCCCTCAAAATACATTAATTTGGCTGGGTCAAAGATCTCAATTATGAAAAATTCTCTGCTTTTTTTACGCTATGTAGAATACTGAAGCAAATTCATTTACGTAAAATAATTTTTGTTGTATTTATATTTTATGAAAAAAACAGGAAAAAAATAAAAATCTTTTTAAGCTAACATTTTTAGTATTTATAAATTTATTTCTCAACGTATAAAATAATTAATATTTAACTATTAATCGGTAAAAGTGTATTTTTTTTATTATTGTACTCTTCATTTTTTTATTTATGATTTGTTTTCTAATTTTACGTCTTCAAAAATTTTCCCAGCATTTTGGTATATTTAAACGATTATTTATTGGACCATAATTAAATCCATTGTTTTTTCAACTCTCATACAATTGTATGCGTTAAAAAGACTATTTGACGATTTATCGCATATTGCATGCATATTTGAAAGATAACTGGAAATTGCAACAGTAAAAATCGGAACTGTCCTATAAAACAAACTTTTTAGCTGTCTAATTCTTTTCATAGTAAACAATATCTGTTACTCGTCTGACAACTGTTGTAAAGATAAAATAAAAACAACTGAACTAACTGCATAAATACATACAAATATGAAATAGGCCTGAGAACACACACTGCATATACCTAACTACGAAATTTTAACACTCGGCTTTGGCGGTCATCATAATCAAGTCATTCTCTTCTTTGAAATATATCTACAGAATACAAGGCAGAGTCTCTCAATTTCCTGCATAGCTGTTGGAAGGTCACACACCTTTCTCGAGAAATAATCGATCAGGGAAAACGAAAAGAGCTTTTTCTCACACGTGCATAAATACATACAAATGTGTCATATGTCTGAGAATACGCACAGTATATAAGTACCATCGAAATTTTAACACTCGGTTTTGACGGTTATCGTAATCAAGTAATTATCTTCTTTGAAATATTGCTACAGAGTACAAGGCAGAGTATTTCAATTTTGTGCATCGTTGTTGGAAGTTCACACACATTTCTCCAGAAGTAAGCGATCATGAAAGAGAAAAAACAATTATCACACCTATATAAATACATACATATCTGTATTAGGTCTGAGAATATGCGCTGCATTTGCGTACCTCTTAAATTTTAACAATCGGCTTTGCTTGTCATCGCGATCAAGAAATTCTTCTCTTCTTAAAAATATTGCTGCAGAATACAAATCAGAGTCGGTCAATTGATGTTGGAAAGTAGGAAGATTTTCTTCAGAAATAACCGATCTTAAAAAATGAAAAAAAAAATACTTTTTCTCACACCTGCATAAATACATACAAATATGTAATAGGTCTGAGAATACGACTGCATATAGATAACTCCGAAAATTTAACAATCTGTTTTCACCGTCATCGTGAACAAGTGTTTCTTCTCTTCTTCGAAATATTGCTGCAGAATACAAAGCAGAATATATCAATTTCCTGCATCGTTGTTGGAAGGTCACACATTTTCCTCCAGAAATAAGCGATCCTAAAAACGAAAACAATTTTCTCTCACACCTGTATAAACACATACAAATATGTAATAGGTCTGAGAATACGCATTGCATTACGTACCTTCGAAATTTTAACACTCGGCATTAGCCGTCATCATGATCCAGTGATTCTTCTGTGCTTTAAAATATTGCTAAAGAATATAAAGCAGAGTCCGTAATTTCCTGCATCGTTGTTGGAAAGTCACACACACCTTTCTCCAGATATAAGCGATCCGAAAAAAGAAAAAAAACTTTTTCTCACATGTGCATAAATAATTACAAATAGGTAGTAGGTCAGAGAATACGCTTTGCATATACGTACCTCCGAAATTGCAACACCTGGCATTCACCGTCATCGTGATCGATTCTTCTCTTCTTTAAAATATTGCTGCAGAGAGCAAGGCAGATTCTCTCAATTTCTTGCATCGTTGTTGAAATGTCACAAGGTTTTCTTCAAAAATAGGCGATCCTAAAAAAGAAAAAACTTTTTCTCACACCTGCATAAATACATACATATATATAATAGGTCTGAGAGTATGCGCTGCATATACGTACCTCAGAAATTTTAACACTCAGCTTTGACTGTTATCGAGAGCAAGCTATTCTACTCTTCTTCGAAATTTTGTTTAAGAAAACAAAGCAGAGCCTGCCAATTGTTGTTGGAAGTTCACACACTTTTCTCCAGAAATAAGCGATAATAATAAAGAAAAAAAACCTTTACCGACACTTGCATAAATACATACAAATATGTAATAAGTCTGTGAATACGGAGTGCATATACCTGCCTCCGAAATTTTCACACTTGGCGTTGACCGTCATCGTGATCAAGTGATTCTTCTCTTCTTTAAATTATTGCTACAGATTCTGTCAATCTGTAAGAATCTGTCAATATCCTGCATCGTTTTGGGAAATTCACACACTTTTTTACAGAAATAAGCTATCCTAAAAAAGAAAAACTTTTTCTCACACCTGCATAAATACATAAAAATATGTAATAGGTCTAAGAATACGCACTGCATTTACGTACCTCAAAAATTTTAACACTCGGATTTGGCTGTCATTTTGAGAAAGTGATTCTGCTCTTCTTTGAAATATTGCTGCAGAATACAAAGCACAGTCTACAATTGTTGTTGGAATGTCACAGGCTTTTCTTCAGAAATAAGCGATCCCAAAAAAGAAAAAGACTTTTTTCAGACTTGCGTAAATACATACAAATATGTCATAGGTCTGAGAAAACTCAATGCATGTACGCAACTTCGTCTTTTTACCACTAGTCTTCGACAGTCATTGTGAGCAAGAGATTCTCTTCTTCTTTGATATATTGCTGCAGAATGCATAGCAGAGTTTGTCAATTGCTGTTGGAAGGTCAAACATTTTCACCAGAAGTAAGAAATCCTGAAAAAGAAAAAAAAACTTTTTTTCACACCTGTATAAATACATAGAAATAAGTAATTGGTCTCAGAATTCCACAGCATATACGTGCCTCCGAAATATTCACACTCACTTTGACCGTCATAGGGAAAAAGTGATTCTTCTCTTCTTAAAATTTTGCTGCAGAATAAAAAGCAGATTCAGTCTATTTCCTGCTTCTTTGTTGGAATTTCACACAGTTTTCTCCAGAAATAAATGATCCTAAATTTAAAAGAAAACTTCTTCTCCATCTTCATAAATACATACAAATATGTAATAGGTCTGCGTTTAAGCACTGAATTTTCGTACCTACAAAATTTTAACTCAAACCTAATTTTTCTCAAACATAAATAAATACATACAAATATGTTATAGGTCAGAGAATACGCACTTCATATACCTACCTTCGAAATATTCACACTCGGCTTTGACTGTCATCGTGATCAAGCGATTCTTCTCTTCTTTGAAATATTGCTGAACAATCAAAGCAGCGTCTATCAATTTCCTGCATCGTTGTTGGAAATTCCCATACTTTTCTACAGAAATAATGGATAATAAAAAAGCGAAAAACTGTTTCTCACGCCTGCATAAATATGTCTGAGAATACGCTATGCATATACGTACCTCCGAAATATTCACACACGGCTTTGATCGTCATCGTGATCAAATGATTATTCTCTTCTATGAAATATTGCCGCAAAAAACAAAGAAGAGTATATAATTTTCCTTCACCGGTGTTGTAATGTCACACTTTTCTACGGAAATAAGCGATCCTATAAAAAGAAAAAATATTTTTTCTCACACTTGCATGAATACATACATATATGTAATAGATCTGAGAATATGCACTGCATATGCGTACCTCCGAAATTTTAACTCTCGGCTTTCAACGTGATCGTGATCAAGTTATTTTTCTCTTCTTCGAAATATTGCTGTAGAATATGAAGCAGAGCCTGTCACTTGTTGTTGGAAGGTCACACTCTTTTCTCCAGAAATAAGGGATCCAAAAAAAAAAAAAATTCTCGCACCTGCATCAATACATACAAATATGTAATAGGTCTGAGAATAGGCACTGCGTATATGTACCTCCGAAATATTCGCACTCGGCTTTGACGGTCATCGTGATCAAGTGATTCTCCTCTTCTTTGAACACTTGCTGCATAATACAAAGCAGAGTTTATCAATCTCCTGCATAGTTTTTGAAAGGTCACACAGGTCACAAAACGTACATTCAAAAGTTTAAAATTCGCTTTTGAGATGTCATCGTGATCAACTCATTCTTCTGTTGTTTGAAATATTGCTACGAATTGCAAAGCAGATTCTATCAATTTCCTGCATCGTTTTTGAAAGGTCACACAGTTTGCTTCAGAAATAAGCCTCCCTAAAAAAGAAAAAAAACTTTTTCTCACACCAGCATGAATACATACATATATGTAATAGGTCTTCGAATATTTATTTCATATACATACCTCCGAAATTATAACACTTGAATTTGACTGTCATTGTGATCAAGTGACTTATCACTTCTTCGAAATATTGCTGCAGTATACGAAGCAGAGCCTGTCAGTTGTTGTTGGAAGGTCAGACGCTTTTCTCCAGTAGTAAGCGATCCTAAAAAAGAAAAAAAAACTTCTTTTCACACCTGCATAAATAAATAGAAATAAGTAAAAGGTCTGAGAAAACTCAATGAATATACATACCTTCGTTATTTTAACATTCGTCTTCGACAGTCATTGTGAGAAAGAGATTATCTTCTTCTTTGATATATTGCTGCAGAACACAAAGCAGAGTCTGACAATTGTTGTTGGAATTTCTCACGCTTTTCTCCAGAAGTAAGCAATCTTAAAAAAGAAAAAAAACCTTTTATTCACACCTGTATAAATAAATAGAAATAATCAATAGGTCTTTGAATATGCACTGCATATACGTACCTTCGAAATATTCACACTCGGCTTTGACTGTCATCGTGATCAAGCGATTCTTCTCATCTTTGAAATATTGCTGCAGAATACAAAGCAGAGTCTATCAATTTCCTGCATTGTTGTTGCAAATTCACACACGTTTCTACAGAAATAAGGGATCCTAAAAAATAGAAAAACTGTTTCTCACACCTGCATAAATACATAAAAATATGTAAAAGGTCTGAGATTTTGCACTGCATTTACGTACCTCCGAAATATTAACACTCGGATTTGACCGACATCGTGATCAAGTGATTCTGTTCTTTTTTAAAATATTGCTGCAGAATACAAAGCAGAATCTTCAATTGTTGTTGTAATGTCACACGCTTTTCTTCAGAAATAAGCGATCCTACAAAAAAAGACTTTTCTCACATTTGCATAATTACGTACAAACATGTAATATGTCTGAGAAAACTCACTAAATATACCTAGATTCCAAATTTTTAATTCGGCGTCGACAGTAATTGTGAGCAACAGATTCTCTTCTTCTTTGAGATTTTTCTGCGAAATACAAAGCAGAGTCTAATCAATTGTTGTTGGTAGGTCACACGCTTTTTTCCAGAAATAAGCTACCCTAAAAAGAAAAAAAACTTTTTGCTCACACCTGCATAAATACATACAAGTATGTAATAGGTCTGAGAATACGCACTCCATATACGTACCTCCGACATATTCACACTCGACTTTGACCGTCATCATGTTAAAGTGATTCTTCTCTTCTTTGAAATATTACTGTAGAATGCAAAGCAGAGTCTATCAATTTCTTGCATCGTTGTTGGAAGTTCATGCAGTTTTCTCCAGAAATAAACTATTCTAAAAAAAAAACTTTTTCTCCACCTCAAAAATGCATACAAATATGTAATACATCTGACATTAAGCACTGAATATTCGTACCTACGAAATTTTAATACTCGTCTTTCATTGTCATCATGAACAAGTGATTCTTCTTTTCTTAAAATATTGCTGGAGAATACAAAGCAGAGTCAGTCTATTTTCTGCATCGTTGTTGTAAGGTCACGCAGCTTTCTACAGAAATAAGAAGCGATCCTAAAAACGAAAGAAAATATTTTTCAGAGCGATGACAGAGATGACCACCTCGGGAACTCAGCTTTCGCTTTAGAGTGTTAGTGCAATCCCGAGGGGTAGACCTCATCCACTCCTCCCGACTCTCAACCAGAGTCTGAGAGGGAGCGTCGGGTCCCTGATCAAGCTGCTGAGATTTATTTCGGTTACTGTGAGATTTACAATTACAATCACAATTGGTTACCCAATTTTTCTGGGCGAACCGAAGATTTCAAATCGAGATATATGACTGTATGTAGTGATTACATGAGGATCATTTCATCTAATGTGATTGCATAATTGTTTACAATTTTCTTGGATATATATACGTCACAGTGCATTTAACACACAATATTTAACATGACAATGTGTCAAAAGTCACATATTTTTCTCTAGAAATAAGCGATCCTATAAAGAAAAAAAAATTCACACCTTCATAAATACATACAAATTTGTAATAGGTCAGAGAATACGCACTGCATATACGTACCTCCGAAATATTCACATTTGGATTTGATGGTCATCGTCATTAAGTGATTCTCCTCTACTTTGAACACTTACTGCAGAGTTTATCAATCTCCTGCATCGTTTTTCAAAGGTCACACAGTTCACAAAGGTTAAACTCCATAAATAAGCATAACTAAACGAGAAAAAATCATTTTCTCACACCTGCATAAATACTTCCATGTATGTAATAGATCTGAGAATACGCATTACAAAAACGTACATTCAAAAGTTTCAAATTTGCTTTTGACATGTTATCGTGATTAATTCATTCTTCTGTTGTTTGAAATATTGCTAAGAATTGCAAAGAAGATTCTATCAATTTCCTGCATCGTTTTTAAAAGGTCACACAGTTTGCTTCAGAAATAAAAAAGAGATATTGTTTTCACCTCTTCTTTGAACTCTTGCTGCAGAATACAAAGCAAAGTCTATCAATTTCCACATCGTTTTTGAAAGGTCGCACAGTTTTCTCCAGAAATAAGAATCCCTAAAAGAGACAAAAACTTTTTCTCACACCTGTATAAATATATACATATATGTAATATGTCTGAGAATACGCACTTCATATACGTACCTTCAAAAGTTAAAAATTCGGCTTTGACCGTCATCGTGATCAATTCCTTCTTCTCTTGTTTGAAATATTGTTGCAGAATACAAAGCAGAGTCTTATCAATTTCCTGCATCGATGTTGTAAGGTCATACAGTTTTCTTCAGAAGTAAGCTTCCCTACAAAAAAAAAAAAAAAAAAAAAAAAAAAAAAACTTTTTCTCACACCTGCATAAATACATACATATATGTAATAGGTCTGAGAATACTTATTGCATATACATACCTCCGAAATTATAACACTCTGATTTGACGGTCATCGTGATCAAGTGAATTATCTCTTCTTCGAAATATTGCTGCAGAATAGTAAGCAGAGATTGCCAATTGTTGTTGGAAGGTAATACGTTTTTGTGCAAAAGTATAGGATCCTAAAAGAAAAAAAAACTTTTTCTCACACCGGCATAAATACATACAGATATTTAATATGTCTGAGAATACTTACTGCATATAGGTACCTCCGAAATATTCATAATCGGCTTTGACCGTCATCGTGATCAAGTTATTCGTCTCTTATTTGAAATATTTCTGCTGAATACAAAGCAGAGTCAATCATTTTCCTGCATCGTTGTTGGAATGTCACACAGTTTTTTCCTGAAATAAGCGATCCTAAAAAAGAAAAAAAACTTTTCTCACACGGGCATAAATACATACGAATATGCAATATGTCTGAGAATACGCATTGCGTATACTTACACTCAAAATTTTAAAATTCGGCTTTGACCGTCATCGTGATCAATTCATTCTTCTCTTGTTTGAAATATTGCTGCAGAATTCAAACCAGAGTCTATCAATTTCCTGCATCGTTGTTGAAATGTTTCACAGTTTTTTTCAGTAATTAGCGATGCTTAAAAAGGAAAAAAACTTTTTCTCACACCTGCATAAATACATGCATATATGTATTAAGTCTGAGAATACACACTGCATATACATAACTCCGAAATTTTAACACTTGGCATAGACTGTCATCAATAGCAAGTGATTATTCTCTTCTTTGAAATTTTTTTTACCGAGTACAAGGCTACAGTGTATATCTGCAGAGTCTCTCAATGTCCGGCATCGTTGTTAGAAAGTCACACACACCTTTCTCCAGATATAAGCGATCCTAAAAATGAAAAAAATCTTTTTCTCACACCTGCATAAATACATACAAATATGTAATAGGTCTGAGAATACGCACTGCGTATACGTACCTCCGAAATTTTAACATTCGGCATTGACTGTCATCGTGATCAAGTGATTCTTGTCGTCTTTGAAATATTGCTACAGAATACAACGCAGAGTCTGCCAATTTCCCGCATCGTTGTTGGCAGGTAACACACTTTTCTCCAGAAATATGCGATCCCAAAAAAGAAAAAACTCTTTCTGACACCTGCATAAATACAAATATATAATATGTCTGAGAATACGCACTTCATATACGTAACACCGAAATTTTAATACTGGGTATTGACCGTTATCGTGGTCAAGTGATTCTCTTTTTCGTTTAAATATTACCACTGAAAACAAACGAGATTCCTTCCATTTCGCGCACACTTGTCGAAATTTCACACATTTTTTTCTCCAAAAGTATGCGAACCATGAAAAAAATATCCCAAACCTGTATAAATATATATTCTTTTGGAAGGTTTGAGTATACGTACCACTGAAATTTATTTTAAATAACTTTCTGATAAGCTAAATTTGATACATTTATGTCTAAATGTGTGTTTCGGATTATAATACATTATTTATATATCTTTAGAAATTTATTATAAATTTGTAAATTATTTTATGACTCTTTTCCATTAACTAGACACTGTTGATAAATTCCCTAATTTTCTTTATGGTTACAATTCCATTCGAGTTAGAACATCAATCTCTTTTATAATGCGCACCTAAATGTTTTGTATGAAATGTGTTTGCGTAAAATGTGTTTATAGCGTCCCAAAAAGTGTAAGCTTGCGTACATGTTGTGCTAAAAAAGAAAGAATTTCGTATTTAGCTAAATCTTTTTATAGGAATAATCTATATGCTACAGGGGATAGAAAAATATTTAAAAAATATAATAATCGATTTTTTCAGCCAAGAACTGGAAATCCTCCCTTAAATTACTTACTTCGGGGGGGAGGGGGTTGAGAACAGGTGATTCTGATACATACTTGTCTGTAGATATTTCAGTGAATATTGCTTTAAAAAATCGTTTCATTTAGAAAATCTTTTCTGCTTTGAATAAGACAAGAGTAAGTTTATTTGTTTTTAATAAGTGAATGTATTGTTTTTATTCGTATTCTTATGAATATGTTATTAATTATTAAATTTGCATGATTATGGATTGCAAAACATTTTCATCTCTAAGTAAACTTAAAGAATATTGGGAAAACGATCTTGATTTAACTGATAATGAAGACATTTACGTACTATTGATATAGTAGAATTACCACAGGAAAGAGCGGATGCTGTTTCCGATTTAGATGATATCGATGAAAATAAACTGGTTGATACCATTCCAAATGATGTTCCAGGTTCGTTAGAAATTCATGGCGGGAGATCATATGAAGAGGTTACAGTTCCAAAAAAAAAAAAAAAAAAAGAAACTTAAGAAAGAAAATCCCATATCAAAGTGGAAAGAAAAAGTGCATAATTTAACATTGCTAGTCGAGGAGAAGAAGAGTGCAGAGAACGTAAAATGAGCATGATAGAAAAAGTAAAAGGTAAAACACCAGTAGAAAGTTTTGAAATGTCCTTTTTAGACGAGCTAGTAAATCATATCGTACAGCATAGCATATCTTATGCAAGTCAAAACAATCGTCATCACTTTACACTGTCTGCAGACTGCTTCAAAAAATTTTTAGGTTTTTTACTGTTAACTGGATATTAGTCCTTACCTCAAGAGCAAATGTACTGGTCTGAAGAAAAATACATAAATGTTGGAATTATGCGAAAATGTATGCCAAAAAATCGTTATATTGAAATAAAGAGAAACCTACATTTTAGTGACAATATAAATACACCAATGATAAATGGAATCAAAGACAGGATATTTAATGGTGCGTTATTATGGTCATCATTTTCTGAAACAATTTATTACAGGCAAGCCCATTCGCTTTGGTTTCAAGCAATAGGTTGTAGTGAGACCGGATATTGCTATAATGCTGAAGTCTATGAAGGTATGATATACAGTAATTCAGAAAAAGATGTGAATGGATGAGGGATGTCTGTAATATTGATAGCCACCATGGACAAACCATAATACAACTGTTTTTTTTTTCGATAATTTTTTCACAAGTTTTGATTTGATAAGAAATCTAAAAGAGAGAAATTTATCTGTGACAAGAACGGTAAGATGTAATATGATAAATAAATGCCCTATAAAAACTGATAAAGAAATGAAGACGTAATTTCGCGGGGCTTCCGATTATAGATATGATGAAATCAATGGAATATTTGGCCTTGTTTGGAAAGATAACAACAGTGTTAATATGTTATCAAATCATTTCGACGTTTTACATTTGGGACGTGTGCAAGAATAGTCTAGAACTGAGAAAAAAAAACAAGTATTAATTCCACAGCCTAATGCCACTTTACATTACAATAAAAACATGGGTGGTGTTGATAAGCTTGATTGGAATATACAAATGTTTAGAATTAAAATTATATGCAAGAAATGGTTCTTTCCTATCTTCACTAATGTAGTGGATATGGATCTAGTTAATGCTCACGCGATATATTGTATTGGTAATGAAAAAATACCGCTATTAAATTTCAGAAGGGAAGTTGCAAAGTTTTATTTGAATTTATCCTTTCGTTCTGATCCAAAAAATAGTGGAAGGCCATCGTATAGTGCGAATTCACAGAAACGCGTACCAGAAGACGTGAGGAAAAATCCTGAAGGGCATAACTTAGAAAGAACTTTGGGTGGAAAACAGAGAAAATGTGCCGTTTGCAAAAAAAAAAATAATAAAAAAAAATAAAAAAAAAATAAAAAATAAATAAATAAATAAAAATTAAAATAAAAAAAAATGTTAGGAAACAATGTGTAAAATGTGATGTTGGTTTACATATAGACTGTGTTATTCCATGGCAGTCATATATATATATATATATATATATTATATGCAATGTACCGTGATCCCCGAATGAGGATTGATTTTTAAATACAAAAAGTTCATATTGTCATTTTCTGTATTGTAAAATTTTAGGTACTAAATTTGTTTACATGTAAAAACTTAAATAAATCTATAAAAAAAAATGAAAAAAACAATTGGCAGTTAATGGGTTAAGAAAAGAAAACTTGCTTCAAATAATTTATATATTTTTTTCTGCATAATTGTATAACAATCTTACTGTATAAAAGCTTCTGACAGTTCTTTTTAAAAAGAAAGATTCATTTTCTTGACTAGTTTCCAATTGCGGGTATTTAGAGTTTTAATTAATAATATTAAATAGCATAACAGACTTTTGTATATAAAAGTATATTAAAAAACTATATATTATAAAGTCATTTAAAAAACTTTTTCGTTAATATAATAATTATTATACTTTAAGTACTCTTTACATAAAATAGGTCAAAACTGAGACATTTTAAACAATAATTAAGAAGAAAATAACTCAAAAAAGTAACAGTAACCTTTTAAACTAAACAAACCAATTTTTATAAACTACTTTGATAATGTTTAAAAATAATAGAATGACTGTTGAATAAATGCATTTTACAGACTAAGTTTGCAACTCAAATATTTTGACTTTACATTTTTATTACAGTTCTAAAGACTGGGTATCGTGCTATAAACCAGTCGCGTTACTTACTAGCATCATACATTATTTTCTAAAAATTCCCCTTTTTTAAATAACAACAAAGTAATACTTTTTCCTGGTGCTAGTAATAAAATTAACAAATCATGCTTTAAAACAGACTGAATTCCCGTGTCAATTTAACCAACATTTACAAAATAAGTCCATGTAAAATTATTTTAAAGGTAATTAAAGTACAAGTCAATAAAACTGTATACACATTTGAAATTTTTTTTTTCGCTTAATAATGTTCGATATGATTTGCTATGGAATCAAATGTATCACCCGAAAAACATAAACATTTATAATAAAGAGTAGAAGCGATACAGATAATTTTTATTGCTAAGTTATAATTTTAGATATATAACAATTGGGGTATGTACCTAGTAGACGTCCTTTACGAACTGATTAATAAAATTTCTGAATCATATTAGCTAATGAAGAGGGTCGCTTAGTTTTTCTATTTACATGTTCATTACATTCTGACTATTCATATAGTAATTAAAATTTTCGCCGAGTACATTGTCTCTAGCATATGAAAGTCTTAAAACTCGCTTCCTATAAGAGACATTTTTTGTCTTTTTCATATATGAGGACGTCAGTTTCAAAACTTATCTAGAAAATCGAATTTTCGGAAATCGCGATAACGTTTAACTGATTCCATTGGTTTTCATTGGAAACCAATATTTTTACAATGCCAGAAATACAAGATAAATCTAGTTTTTTTTATTTTTCAGATAGTTATTTTTTCGGTGCAAGATTACCCGTGGGATACATTGATAAAGAACACACGACTTTTTAAATTTTTGATAGCGCGGGTTTTGAAACTCACGTCCTGATATAAAGATTTACAAAATAATCCCAGTTTAATCAGAATTTGACAATATTTCAGACTTCAATAGACTTTAATCAGACTTTTTTAGTCTTCAATATCAATTCTTAATTACATAAAATAGGAAAACAGATGTACCTTGACACATTGTGTTGTCTTCACAACAACCAGTAATATGCTGATTTCGTTGACATCTTCTTCGCATCTTTGAATGACACTTATACTTACTGTGTATAAACCTAAAATTTTACATCATACTAAACCAATATTTTTTCCCTCATTGCTGCCCGCTTAAAAGAAAAGATATCAATTAAACCCCAAATTCTCCCCTGTCCGATGTTCTTCCAATTGTTGGACAAAATATAGTTGTTGTTATAAAGTGTTATGACAAACAAACGTGTATTGTTGCATCATAATTTTTGTACTAATAATACAGTACAAACTACCAAAATTGAAATTTAAATAGATAGGAATTTTTACAAAGAGGTGACAAATTCATCGCCGCTTAAAAGAAAAGATACCAATTAAACCCCAAATTGCCCCCTATCCGATGTTCTTCCAATTGTTGGACAAAATATAGTTGTTGTTATAAAGTGTTATGACAAACAAACGTGTATTGTTCCATCATAATTTTTGTACTAATAATACAGTACAAACTACCAAATTGAAATTTAAATAGATAGGAATTTTTACATAGAGGTAACGAATTCATCGCCCTATTTAAAGCTTCTGAAGCGTGGGTAAAAAAATACGCCGGTATACCTGGCATTTTTCGCCAGTCTTTGGAAATTCGAACAAAAAGAAAAAAAAATACTGAGTACTCAAATGTGCCTAATACTATACTATGATTCCGCGCCGATCTAGACAGCATATATTATGACTATATTCCTTTTGTTTTATGCTTAGTGGCATATACCACTACTTAAAATAATTACTATTTTTTAAAACGTTTTACCAATCTTTTAAAATTTTGTCGGTCTTTTCTACTTCACATCAATATGCGGTTAAATCTAACGTCAGTCATTTATGAAGTTTTTGATAAGAGCAAATATGCCCAAAGCTTTCTTTACATTTTTAATACAAGGACATTATAAATACATTTTAGTTTTTCATTGATGATTTTAAAGACCGTTTCACCTGTAACAAATGTAATAATGTAATAACTGTAATAATGTAATAAATCCTATAAAACATGAAAGATTCTATAAGATAACTTTTGTTCTGCTAGATTCGCAAAGTTTTTCAACTATGCACTGATGCATCAAAGTTCTGCAAATAAATTACACAGTAATTTCATTGCCTTGCAAAGGCACACTAATATGATACTAATATAATAATAGTATAATAGTAATATAGCAAATAATATAATGGTATATATAGTAATAGTAATAGTATAATAGTATACTAGTATAGTAGTATAAAAGTATAATAGTATAATAGTATAATAGTATAATAGTAATAGTATAATAGTATAATAGTAAATGTAATAATAGTATAGTATATGTACATTACATATGTATTAATACATCGCTTTGCAGAGTAGCTTTATACATATAGCTTGAAACTATGAAATAATTACTAAACTCTCAGCATTTGCTAGGGAACGTCTTGGCGAAGGCTGCAGACGAAAGTATGTGCTTGTCCTACAAGCGCAACGTTAGCTTGAACATTAAATTCTGCAGCTCCTACTTTTTTCATCTACTTATCTAACGTACAGTTTGTTACTGATGCATGAGAGTAATATTCATTGTTAACAGGAGCTGACAGACGTTCGTCCAATTGTTTGATTAAATGCGATTGTTATTTTAAAGAGTTATGACAAACAAACGTTTATTGTTACATACATCGTTACTTATGTACTGATAATACAGTACAGTAATTTTTAATACAAGAAAATTATAATTCTCTAAAAAATTTTAGCATTTGACACATACCTTTCAAGACCGTTTCACCTGTAATAAATACAATTTTATTACATATGAAAGATTTTGTAAGTTAACTTTTGTTCCGCTAGATTAGCAAAGTTTTACAACTATGTCTTGATGCATCAAGGTCTTGTAAATAAATTACAAAGTAATTCAATTGTCTTGGAAAGACACACTAATGTAAAACATCGTGTACAGCAATCCCTTAAGATTCGCGGATTTAACATTCGCGAGTTTTGATTATTTGCGAAATGAAAAATGAAGAACATTTCAACATTCGTGAATCCTTAACTTGGTTATTAGCTAATTTTGTTTTATAAAAGAATATTTTTTAACAAAGTAAACTCGCTTTGTTTTACCAATTCCATAAACTATTTGACACTGGACAGCTACATTGTACTGTATAGCCTAAGTACCAAAAATTTCCTCCCTTGTATTGAGGCAAAATATAGATAAGTAATTCCAAGAACCCAAAACGTGATTGGATGCTGAAAATTAAAAAAAAATTCCTAAATTTTTATAGCAAGGGAAATTTTTTCTGCAAAAATTGTATGGGATTTTTTTAAGCATCAATAACAACTTGTTAATAAAGCAATAGAATGAAACCTTAACTGGTGATAAACCTTAAATATAAAAGAGAAATCGAAATCCGCAATTTTTTATTATATGGAAATGGAACAGATGCTGTATATTCCCTCGGGAGCCATCTGGGATTTTTTTTCTTGGCGTGAAAAACTCTTTCCGCCAAGTAGTAAGTGTTGCCAAGCAGCGATTTATGCGCATCTTAGGCTTAACGAGGTTGCCTTATCGATGAACAACGCCAACAAAAAATCGCCAAGAAATCCAAGATGGCGGCCGAGGGAATATACAGCATCTTAGCAATGGAAAGTAATAAACAAGAGATCTGTACTCCAAAAAACAATCGTATATCAATAAATTTTTTCAACCATCAACTAGCAACTTATCTTTGTACAATATATTTAAGATATTCAAATTTATTTACAGTATGTACTTTTCAATGCTTAATAAATATATTTTTACGTTTCAATTGCATTTTTCCATAAAAAAAAAAAAAAACTATAAAACCTAACCTCCGTTTATGCACGCGAAGATAGTCTCTACATTCGCGATTTTGACATTCACGGAGGTTTCGGCTAACCTAATCCTCGCAATGTTAAGGGATTGCTGTATGTACAATTAGCATAGTATATATAGGATACATATGTATTAATATAGTTTTTAAAAAATATATAACAATTAAATAATCATTAAATTCTCACCATTTGCCAGCAAACGTCTTGGCAAAGGCTGCAGACGAAAGAATGTGTTTGTTCGACCAATAATAACGTAACATTTGAAATTTTGACCACAATTCAGAAACTTTAAATAAGCCAATGGAATCGTTAACACTATCTTTCTATAACGTTAATCTTCTATAACGCCTCCTTTCTATAACGTCTTTCTAATCGTTAACACTATCAACCAACGTAACATTAGTTTCTACATTAAATTCTGCAGCTCCTACTTTTTTTCACCTACTCATCTGCGGTACAGTTTACTACTGATGCGTGCAAGTAAAATTCATTGTTAGAAGGAGCTGACAGATGTGCATCCAATTTTTGGATTAAAGGCGATTGTTATTTTAAAGTTTGTTTGTTTAATATTAATTAATTGATTGTTATTTTAATGTTTGTTTGCCATAAAAAATGGCAAACAAACATTTATTGTTAGATCATTACTTTTGTACTGATAATACAGTACCACCTATGAAAATGGAACTTTCATAAAACGGAATTTTTAGATAGTGTTAACGATTCGATTGCCTTATTTAAAGTTTCTGAATTGTGGTCAAAATTTTAAGCGTATGCCTGGCATTTATGTACAGTCTTTTGAAATTTCAAGAAAAAGAAAAAGATTTACAGAGTACTCAAATGCTTCTAATCGTATGATCTGATTAGACCACTTATAATGTGACATACTATGACCTCTGTCATTTATAAAAAAATTTCCAAGACCATATAAAATGCGCAAAACACATTCTCTAACATAACATTTCCAAGACACATTATAATTCTCTAAATAAATTTTAGTTTTTCAAATATCCTTTTAACCTGTTAACCGCTTAACCTGTAATAAATGCAATTTTATTACTTTTTTAAAAAACGTGCAAACTTGGAAAATATCTTCTTGCGTATTTTACAATAATTTTGTTTCGGCAAATTTGAAAGAATATTTAATTTTTAAATATGATTTTTTAAAAATAAGTTACATCATTTTTACTTTACAAGAAGAAAGTATTGCATTCGTGAAAATTTTCGACTTCCGGTTTTCGACGGATTTACACGTTTTAGCTGTCAGATATTCCGAAAAACATGTTTTTACAAAATTTCTTTCTGTGAGTCTGTGACCCTATCTCTCTGTCTGTCCGTCTGTATGTATGTGACACAAATTTTGTGGGCGCTCTATCTCAAGAACTAATGCACGGAATTTAATACAAATTTATATTTAGTTAGTTCCTAATATAAATTGGTGCTATTAGTTTTTGGTGTTAATCGCTCAAAAGGTGGCACTGATGTGCAGCATTTTTCACGTTTTTCACAATAGCGCAGTCTCCAGAACGAATGCACGGATTGTTATAAAACTTCAGATTCAGGCATAGCTAGATATGAATTATTGATGTTTATGTTTTGGTGTAAATATCTCAGCAGGTGGCGCTGCTATGCAGCATTTTTCACGTTTTACACAATAGCTCAATCTCCAGAACTAATGTAAGGATTTTCATCAAAATTCAGGTTCAGTTAGTTCTTGACATGAATTGACGTTTTATACATTTTGGTGTAAAACGCTCAACAGGTGGCGCTGCTATGCTGCATTTTTGCGATTTCCGGAATAGCTCTATGCCAAGAACTAATGCATGGATATAAAAAAAATCAGATTCAGGTTAGTGCTGTTTATGTTTTGGTGCAAATCGCTCAATAGGTGGCGCTGCTATGCTACATTCTTCAGGACATCCACTATACTTCTATCTCAATAACTAATGCAAGAATTTTCACCAAACTTCAGATTCAGGTATACTTTGAAATTAATTAGCGCTGTTTATGTTTTGGTGTAAATCGCTCAGCAGGTGGCGCTGCCATGCTACATTTTTCAGAATTTCCGCTATTGCTGGATTATCAGAATTTCCGCTATCACAAGAATTAATCCTCGATTTTTCATGAAACTTCATATTCAGAAATACTTTGATATGAATTGTTGCTAAATTGATGTAATTTCTTGTACTATTTAAATGATTTAATTGGCGTGGTTTATATAGAAGAAAGTTTTGTGATGGCCACAACATACTAGTTTTATTTATATTGTTAAAATTAATATTTAAAAAATCATGAAAAAAATTTAAATTATACTTTCATCTTTAATTAAATGTAACAAAATTGAAATTCGACAAACAATGTTTCGAGTTATAACTATTTTAAATTACCCTACTTAAAAAACAACAACAATCATATTAAATAAACTTTATGAGGAATTTTAGGATGTGGTTTTGTTTACAAATTATATGGTTGAACATCACACACACGCAAAAAAAAATCAAAATTCTGATTCAATAAATATATTTTTTACATCTTTCACGGGCCTCTGAAAGAAACATTGTTTCTTGAATTACACGCATTTCAATTTATGTCTAATCCATTAAAACCGGACGAATTACTTAAACGGGGGGTGAGTTTTACAGATATCAATATGGATCTTTTTGTGTTTAATTCAGGAATGGATTAGAAATTTTTTCCTAATTTGAAATTTTACCCAACGGGGGCCGTATAAAGAGTTAGTTTTCGTATTTCTCTAATAGACACGCCATGGGGTTGCAACATGGGGTTGCAATCAAATTATGCACATTTTTTATGAAACTTTGCAATTGGAAGTACGTGTCTACTGGTAATATTTAAGAAAATAAGCTAGTGTTTCGATGTTCATGAATCACACTGTATATACGTTCGTGCATATGTGACGACAATTTTTAACATGCAAGAAAAATTGAGGCAATAAAAGTAGACATCTCTCTTTGAAATTCATTATAAGACTTTAGTGGACCACTCGCAACATTCCATATTTAGAAAATGTAATCAGCACCATTCGACCAATTATTTAGGAGCTATTATCTGCAGTCGATACTCTAAACAGCACATTTGCAGTCTCAGTTACTCTTTTGGTATTGGATCGAAGATTATGAGTGTTTTCCCGATAATAAGAGAGCAACTGATCAGCAAGGAATCATTTTTATTAACTCATTAAGTAGAAAACAATATTCAGCATTCACCGCCGCTCCATAGATTACTTCGGAATTACCCTTGCTATATTTTAGTAGTTACTTCATCTCGAATAACATTTTAGAAAAGATGTTATAATATAATTCTGTTATTCAGTACTATCATTTCTAGTAGACAAGTATAGTTTTTGAAAACAACTGGTGACTCGAAAAAAATCTGGGTTCAGCAATCCTGTTACGGCGTTATATAATTTTAGCCCAGGGGTTTTCCCTACACTGCGGATATATGGAAAGCCACTAAGAGTCCGAAGATGTGCCGAACTATATTTTAAGGGCGGGCCATAATGTGGAATGGTTAGGTCTTTCCGTAAAAAGCCCGCCAAACTTTTTTTTTTTTTTTTTTTAATAAAAAAAAAAATAAATAAATAAAAAAAAAATAAAAAAATGGTTCAAAACAAATACATTTAATCGAATTCATATCGACATTTAAGATTGAAAAATGAAAGAACTTGAAAAAAATAATAATTACAGGAAATGTTTTTTTAGAATAGACTTTGAAAATAACTAAAAAAATAAATATGCATTTTAAATAGAAATGAACTTAATTAAACAGAATGATCCGAATCCTAATACACTGCTCAAAACAATTAAAGGATATTGCAGTTTTAGGTAGATTTTGTATCTGGTAAACTGTTTAGCTGATTGATACATGGTCGACAGACATAGTAGGTTATATGAGAATAAATTACACATGTTTGGCAGAAAAAAATGCATTTTATTGCGCATTTGTGTACTAAAGGAAAAAAACACAATTTGTGCATATGAGAAAAAAAGAATAAGAAAAGGTGTTTTCTTCAAAGAAAATTATTTTCAGTAGGGGGTATGGTTTCCACGGGCGGCCAGCAACGTTGAACACCTTTGAGGCATGGACTCAATGAGGCTATTAATGACGAGTTGGGGTATTCTGCCCCACTCTTCCAGAAGAGCTCTTTCCAGATCTTGGAGAGTTTGTGGGGGATGTTGGCGGCCAGAAACTCGTCTTCCTAGAGCGTCCCAAACGTGCTCGATTGGATTCATGTCTGGAGAACACGCTGGCCATTCCATTCGAACGATTCCTTCCTCGAAAATGAAATCCTCCACCAGGTTTGCACGATGTGGCCTGCAGTTATCGTCCATTAAAATGAAGTTATCTCCGATTGCTGCAGCGTAAGGGACTACAATAGGTCTGAGGATCTCATCCCTATTTCGGCGACCAGTCAGAGCTCCATCTCGAATGATGTAGAGGTCAGTGCGCCCGTCAATGGAGATGCCACCATACACCAACACAACTCCACCGCCAAATCTGACACTTTCGTGCACGAACGCAGGATTATTCCTACTGCCACGGTCCCTCCAGATGAAAATACGCCTATTATCCGGATGCACAAAAAAACGGGACTCGTCAGAAAACAGAATATTGCTCCATTCATTTCTCCTCCAGTTGACATGCTTGGTTGCCCACTCCCTGCGGTCGCGACGATACCTTGATGTTAATCTCACACATACCATCGGTCGCCGAGCATACAGACCTACAGCATGGAGCCGGTTTCGGACAGTCTGAGTTGAAATCGTGGTGCCTGTAGCCGAGCGAAGGTGTTGTTGGAGAAGAGTAGCGTTCATGGTTCGGTGTCTCCGAGCTGTTAACGCTAAATACCGATCTTCATTGGGCGTTATTGCCCGTCTACGACCTTGCCCTGGTCTTCGGCCTGCACATCCACTCTCCAAAAAACGGTTCCAGATCCTGGAAATGACACTTTGTGACACTCCAATGGCTTGCGCTACTTCGGTTTGAGTTTGGCCCCCTTCTAACCTACCAACAATTCTCAAAGCTTCTGAATCTGTCAAATGACTTCGCTGACACATCGTACTCATCGAAACAAAGCAATCACTGAATGCCGATCATCCTTGTCTTCATTCTCTTTTATCCAGTTGAAAGTCAAATTTCATTCGCTGCCGCTGAAGCGACGTTTTTGACGTCAAACTCAAAATTTGCATACTCCACAGTTTGAAAACCAGAAAAATTTGCATTTGTGATTCTCTTCTTCTATTTTCATCAAAAAAAATTTCGTTTATATCTTTATTTTATATAAAACATCAAATATCCTTTAATTGTTTTGAGCAGTGTATTATAAATGTCAATGTGTGTCCGAAAGTTTGAATGAATTCAGCGTCTAAAGGGATGAATTAATGGTTTTGTATTTTTGGATATAGATGGATTACAACCCGGAAATGAACATACGCTATGTTACATTTATTTTATTCAAATATTTTGCTTAATAATCCAAAATTTCATCTTTTTCATACACAATGAATTGACATTTTTCAGATAAAATTTAACCATCTTCCTTTTTTCGTTGCCAAAAAATAAAAAAAAAAAACAGAATAATAATTTAATTTCTAATTGAAAGATTAAAACGAAAAGTTTCAAATATTTTTAATAATACAAGATGCATGAATTTTGAGTAAGTGAGGAAAGAAGGCAAATGTGACGTCATAGATGGAAAATAAAAAGGATTTGCTTTGATGTTGAAATAAAATGAGGTTGTGTTATGGTATTATTTCTTATTATTTAAAGAAAATTTTTAATCAATGCTTACGGTTTATCGTAATGCGCACGGTTAACTTAAAAATTTTAATTTGAATTTGAAATAAAAAAAAAAAAAATGAAGAGCAAATGGATATCAAATGTCAATAGTATGCACCACGGAGTAAAGGAGGTGGAGGCGAAACTAATGTTAAAATTTTGCTATGCAGTTTTTCCCCCGTTCGGTGACGATACCGTAGAATGTAGGCTATCAGTCGATTGTTCTACAATGCTTTTCAATGGGAAAAGCATTGATTTTTAAAAATTTTTTAATAGAAAATTTAAATTTAAAGAAAGTCGTACAAGAAGAAATCTAATTAATTGCTGTTTTCTTTATAAGATACATATTTTTTTAAAGGCACTTGGCTTTTTGATTGCTTCTTAAGACACTTAAAATCACAGATCATTCTGACAAAAAAAAGCGAAGGCAGGCCATTGAATATCACGGATTATTCTGCCACGAAGAAATAAATAGACTTACGACTTTTAAAAATTAAAGGTATTATTCAATATTTTTTGAAGTAAATTTTAATCTCGCGTATATTTTATAATCTTTGAATAGTTTAATAATTCATAACTTTCGATATCTATGCGATTAATAAATGTAGAATTAAAACAAATTTTTATCTTAATTATTTGGAAAAAAAAAAAAAAAAAACACACAAAAAAAAAAAAAAAAAAACACAAAAAAAAAACGTGTAAATTATAGGTCATTGTTCAGGAACTAATTTTTTGAAAAGTCGTAAGGCTTGATTTTAATATAATCTTACTTATAAGGAGGAAGGTGAAGGGGGGGGGGGGGGGGGGACCGGAATTTGCAGACCCGGGCGCGACCCGCCCCGAAAGAGAAATAATTAGGTTTGGCTCGGACCGGGCAGGTGGAAAAACTAAAAGTTCGGCCCGGCCTGGTCCGTTTGCAGTTCACGCCCTGGCCCGCCCCATACAAAAATCAGTGAAAATAGGACCGTCCCGTCCCTTGAAAAAAAAAAAAAAATCAGGCCCGACTCAATTTCTACAAAAAATTCCGATTTTTCTTACATACAATTATGATTATTTTCCAGAATACTTCATGAATATTTATAGAAAAATGTAACAGTATATTTTAGATTACTATATGTTTTCAAGTCAGAGCATACAAAATATCAATTTTTAAAAACCTTTTAGACTCACTCTTATGCAAAAATGCATGGATACAAAATTTATTACGATTATATACATTAAATTCAGTAATACGAAAATAATAGGACTCCATCGTAAATAGAACGCAATCATCATGGCAACCTAAAATCATTACCTATCACGGGATATAATTGAATTAATTACCATGGAAACCTAGAATCATTACCTATCATGGGATATCACTGAATTAATTACGTGTGATAGTATTTAATATAATAATCACCATGGCATCCTAGAATCATTACCAATCATGGGATATCATTGAATTAATTACGTGTGATAGGATTTAATAGAATGATCACCGTGGCAACCTAGAATCACAACCTATCATGGAATATCATTGAATTAATTACGTGTGATAGTATTTAATAGAATAATCACCATGGCAACCTAGAATCATTACCTATCATGGGGTATCATTGAATTAATTACGTATGATAGGATTTAATAGAATAATCACCATGACAACCTAGAATAATTACCTATCATGGGATATCATTGAATTAATTACGTATGATAGGATTTAATAGAATGAAGGAAACTTTAATTTCTTTTCAAGTTTTGATTCCATTTTCATAGAATTTGACATGACAAAATTCTGCAGTTTAAATGGTTTAATCTCAATTTAAATGGTATTTGACAGATAGGTACATATCAATTACTAACAGCAATTTTTAGCGTTCATTAAGTATAACATTTAAAAAAGATATACACTAAGATCGATTTAAGATAAAAATTTCTCAATTTAAACATAATTACAAGCAAATAGCTTTATATTAAAGCCTAAAAAAATCTCTCACCTGTAAAGCACGGAACAAGCTGAATTTTATTTTTCTTTCGTTTTATCTTTTTTTTTATTTATGTCGCTGGTATAACCTGTTTTCAATCCAGGAACAAAGCACTTATACCCCATCTTAATTTATGCTTTGTAATATCAATAATAAAAAATAAACGAATAACAAAAAATATTTTTTTAATTCTAACGTTCGGCTCTTATACATACAATCATATGATATTCAGCGAAAAGAATGGCCAACATGGGGATTGTAGCGCCCTCATTATTTACCAAAATGTAACTTGCGTTTTCTGCGAGTATAGCCTATTAAGTTTCCCCTCCACCTCTTTTACTCCGTGGTATGCACAGTAAAATTATCGATTTCAAAAATGACGTAATGATTAGCAGGAAATATGTATTTTCATTCTTAAAAAGTAAAAAATTAAATAGGTTACCTGAATAAAGCAATTTTTTTGTGAGTGTTAATTCTTAAAGCCGTTATTTCAGAAAATTTAAATAAAAACTACTTTATTTTTAAAAGACATTTCCATTTTCGTTCAAAGAACATAAATGTTTAATATGATTGCGTTTAGGATCATTTTTTAGGTTTGTATTTAGGATCACCTTGCTTCTCTCATGGCCAACTCTACGTTTCTTGCTACCGCGTTTCATCAGCATACAACCAGTACAACCCATCATCATAGTATACAATGTGTTTGCTGAAAATGCAAAGTCAAGAAACATAGTATGTAAGGATAATTTATAATAATTATTAATAATTTTTTAATTATTTATATATATATTTCAAATTATTAATAATTATTAATAGTTTGTTTAGCAGATTTCAGAAAAAATGTTAAAAAACAACTTTTAGGTTCAACTAAAGTGTTATCACAAAATGATCTGCTTGACTTTTGCTATATTATTCTGTCATGTCTGACTTCGATTATTCTTATTAATAATATTATTATTGCTACATATTTATTGTAACGTTTTGCGTTATTATTGTATGTACAAGTTTGACACATTATCATTATTATTAATATTATTATTTATAAAACCTTTGTTAGAAAAATTATTTTGTATCTTACTTTACTATTAAGTAATATCGTAAATTTGTTTTCGCGTTTTGGTGGTACGCACGAAACTACGTCAGAGAATTTAAGGTGGTTTTTGCCAGAATGAAAATAATGCGCAATTCTAACCTTCATATGTTTCAAAGCAGATTGCTGCTATTATCACACAGGTTTGATGCCAGTATTGGCTGTCGATTCTATTTCAAAAAATTACCTTTGTTGGGATTTTTTTTTTTTAATAATAAAATTTCTAAAATTATAAACATAAAAGCGCAGTTCATATAGTTGAATTTTTTTCATATACGGGTAAATCATAGCTGAGAATAGAAAAGTTATGTTCTGTAATCGGGTTCGTAGTCAATTTGAGTTTTTTAGAGAAAAAAAATTGGTGCAAAATTAAATACATTGTTGTAAACATTTTTGTTTTTTGTGTGTTAAAGATTTAATAATATTCTAGGAGATCATTTCTTTGCCCATCATTGGTGCCAAGTATGATTGTAAAACATACAAAAAAGTATCATCCGATAATTTTCTTGGCACACATGCTACATAGGCATCTGGTTTTGCGCGATCTGTTTTTGACGACAATTTGGCGAAAGTATCGCTTTCGATTACCAGTTACATGTATATATTTTAAAATTATGTTCTATTACTAAAAAAAAAGAAATTACAATAAATAAAAAAAGTTTCATTAAAAACTATAGAACAAAGCAATTTATATAATTTTAAGAGAAAATTAAAGTAAATAAAC
Organism: Maratus speciosus; assembly: GCA_963932465.1. Lineage (NCBI taxonomy): Eukaryota > Metazoa > Arthropoda > Arachnida > Araneae > Salticidae > Maratus > Maratus speciosus. Next base: position 529,012,961 of record OZ010790.1, read on the forward strand.
AATTTATTAATAAATAAACAACAATAGCCGTTGTTACCATGTCAAGGAAAATAATCTATTTTGGCGACAATTAGGTAACCCAGTGCGTATATGAAATCTGTGCCATTTTCTTATTACTTCAAGATATAAACAGACATCCTGGTTCAGCATATAAACCTGAGGTATGTCAACGACCCTATAATTAAAAAATACCTTAAATTACTCATACTAGCCGCCCTTGGCGACCAGTTTGGTCCTCCCTAAATTTAGTGTTTGGGAAAGCATGCTAAGCATTGAATCATGTTACTTTTATTCATAATTTAACTTACTTGGACTCCCTTAACCCTCTCGCTGCGCAACCCGAGATTTCCTCGGGAAACGTAAAAGTAGCAAAATTTGCGCAATCCGAAATTTCCTCGGGGATTCCTTTTTTTCCACTGGCGACTATTAGGTAACTTTCATTACAAAAAGCTACCTATTGCAGCCGTTCGGAGAAAAGCGATTTCAAAAAATTTTGGCATATTTTCATCGATCATGACCCCCAGACCCCGAAACCACCCTCCGTTCAAAATTGCTGTATATATACCGGGTGTCCCAAAAAGGACTGACTGATTTTAAAATTCAATAACTTGCAAACGGTGACAGATATTTAAAAAATTCTTGCAGGAGGGTTATGCATAAGGTCAAAAGTTTTATTACAGTGATTTTCAATTTTAGTTCGAATTACAAACAATAGATGGCGCTGCGATCAATAGACGCTGAATTCAGGCTCGATTTTTGGTACTTCGTGGCCCGGATAATACATTTCCATCTCCTTTTTCAGCATGGAACAAGAGAAAGGACCAGAAATCGAGCCTGTATTTAGCGACTATTACTTACAGCGCCATCTATTGCTTGTAATTCGAACTAAAATCGAAAATCACTGTAAAAAAACTTTTGAGCTTATGCATAACCCTCCTGGAAGAATTTTTTAAATACCTGTCACTGTTTGCAAGTTATTGAATTTTAAAATCAGTCAGTCCTTTTTGGGACACCCGGTATATATATATATATATATATCTGACCTTTGTCACACTGTAACTCTCGCATTTATGAACCGATTTGGATGTAATTCGGTGTGTACATGTACATACCAATGTCTCGACCGAGTTCGTTGGCCAGCTTCTTCCGCCATTTCAAATTAAAAAAAAAAAACTAAAATTTGAAAAGTGGTACCAAAAAATTGAAAATGGAAAAACATTTTTTTCTTATGTACTTGACCTTTATACAAAGATTCCGGAGCAGTTTTTGTTTCGTCTACATCTTAAAAAATGGCTGAGTTAGAGCATTTTAGGTAGCTTTCACTAAAAAAGCTACCTACTGCAGGCGTTCGGAGGAAAGCGATTTCAAAAAATTTTGGTATTTTCATCGATCATGACCCCAAGACCCCGAAACCACCCTCCATTCAAAATTGATATATATATATATATATATATATATATATATCCATATATATATATCCATACATATATATATATATATATATATATATATATATATATATGTATATATATATATATATATATATATATACATATATGACCTTTGTCATACTGTAACTCTTGAATTTATGAACCGATTTGGATGTAATTCGGTATGTAGATAGTACATACCAATGTCTCGACCGAGTTCGTTGGCCAGCTTCATCTGCCATTTTGTTTCAAAATAAAGGCCATTTAAAATTTGTAAAAAAAAAATTAAATTTGAAATGTGGTACCAAAAAATTGAAAATGGAAAAATATTTTTTCTTATGTATTTGACCTTTATACAAAGATTCCGGAGCAGTTTTTGTTTCATCTATATCTTAAAAAATGGCTGAGTTATAGCATTTTTTGAATTTCTAGCATGGCTGACATTTTGAAACGTCCTGAATTTTGTCACGCGATAAAAGGCGTATTTATGAACCGATTTCGATATAACTTCGTTTGTACATAGTACATACGAATGTCTCGACCGAGTTCGTTGGCCAGCTTCATCCGCCATCTTCTTTAAAAATGGCAGCCATTTAAATTTTTAAGAAAAATTTAAATTTGAAATGTGGTACTAAAAAATTGAAAATTGAAAAAAATATTTTTTCTTATGTATTTGACCTTAATACAAAGATTCGGGAGCAGTTTTTGTTTCGTCTATATCTTAAAAAATGGCTGAGTTATAGCATTTTGAATTTCTATTGTGGCTGACATTTTAAAACGACCTGATTTTTGTCATGCGATAACAGGCGTATTTATGAACCGATTTGGATCTTACTTGGTCAGTACATAGTACATATCAATGTGTCGACCGAGTTCGTTGGCCATCTTCATTCGCCATCTTCTTTCAAATGGGTTGCCATTAAAAAAATTAAATTTAAAACTTAAAATGGGGTATTAAAAAATTGGAAAATGAAAAAGATATTTTTATGTGTTTGGCCTTGATACAAAGATTCCGGAGCAGATTTTGTTTCTGAAAATTTGTTCTTTTGTTTATATCTTAACAAATGGTTGAATTATAGCACTTTGAATATCTAGTATGGCTAAAATTTTGAAACGATCTTGTATTTGTCACGCGATAACACACGTATTCGCATATTTCCCTGTAAGAAGGTGTGTGGATAGTATACATAAACATCTCAGCCAAATATAAGTTGCTTTAAATAAAAGCACCTTGGATAAAGATGACTAATTTCGCTAAATTCTCATTCATAATGATTTAGTATTGATAAAAATTAGTATTGAATCTCCTATATTCGGTTTCCACTAAATTGAGCTTCGTGTGTTTAAATAATATAAATTGGCTTTTAAAAATAAGGAATTTGAAAGCTACCTCTTCCTCCCGGCACTGGCCGGAAGGACTAGGAAAACGACCTGCTTTTTGCCACGCGATAACAGGCGTATTTATGAACCGATTTGGATGTAACTTGGTCTGTACATAGTACATACCAATGTCTCGACCGAGTTCGTTGGCCAGCTTCATTCGCCATCTTGTTTCAAAAGGGTTGCCATTAAAAAAATTAAATTTAAAATTTAAAATGAGGTATTAAAAAATGGGAAAATGAAAAATATTTTTTTTTATGTGTTTGGCCTTAATACAAAAATTCCGGAGCAGTTTATGTTTCTGAAAATTTTTTTTGTTTGTTTATATCTTAAAAAATGGTTGAATTATAGCACTTTGAATTTCTAGCATGGCTAACATTTTGAAACGATCTTGCATTTGTCACGCGATAACACACGTATTCGCCTATTTTGATGTAAGAAGGCATGTGGATAGTATACATCAATATCTCGACCAAGTTCGCTGGCCAGCTTCATCAGCCATATTGTTTCAAAATGGCGGCTATTAAATAAAAAAAAATATATATATTTAAAGTGAGGTGCAAAAAAATTAGAAATTGAAAAAGGTTTTTTTCCTTGATATTTGTCCTTGGTATTTGACCTTGATATAAGGATTCAGGAGAGTTTTTTGTTTGTCTTTATCTTAAAAAATGTCTCAGATATAGCAGTTTCAATTTCTAATGTGGGTGACATTTTGAAAAATCTGATTTTTTGCCTGCGACAGCACTTGTATATATCAACCGATTCCGATGTGAGTGAGCATGTGCACAGCAATTACTAAGGTCTCGACCAAGTTCACTGGTTAGCCTCATCCACCATGTTATCTTAAAATGGCAAGCACTTTAAGAAATCGCCCAATTTGGCAGCCAAATATAAGTTACGTTAAATAAAAGCAGCTTGGATAAAGCTGACTAATTTCGCGAAATTCTCATTCATAATGATTTAGTATTGATAAAAATTAGTATTGTATATCCTATATTCGGTTTCCACTAAATTGTACGTCGTCTGTTTGAATAATATATGTTGGCTTTTTTAAAATAAGGAATATGAAAGCTACCTCTTCCTACCGGCACTGGGCGCAAGGACTTCTTTTTAATTCAACTCGGACCACTTTTTAAATACAAAAAAATTACATATAGACTTTAACAGCATCTGCAAGAGAAATAGACTGCAAAATTGATTTTCTTAAAATAGTGGTGCGAAACTATAAAAATAGTCTCCAGTGAGAACCCTGATTTCGCCTAATTTCTAATATCCTATCCCATCTGAGATCCTGAACTGTTTTACAAAAAATGTTTACGTATTTAAACTCTAATATATATATAGATTTGAAATATGTAATAAAAAATGTGCAATTTTTGAACCTATTTTGTTTTTTAAAAAATTTTAAATTTTAAAGCGAGAGGGTTAAATATAATTAATATAATCCCTTAAGCTAATATTTATTTTTGTTGCATTAAAATATCTCAGTTTGTTGATTTTCTGTAATCATGTAAACCCTATTGGTTTACAATGGAAATCTATGGGAAGTTGTCGAAATATTAGAGATACTGTCAAGTTGGCGTCCCTTTTGGCAACAAACTTGGCGACAGAACAGGGTCCCCCTGTATGGTAACCCCCTTATAGGTATGGGGATGCATTAAATAACCAATAATAATGAATCAATAACCAATGTTCAATAACCAATGCTTTCATTAACCAATGAGATGCGTTTCATTTGGGCCATTGCACAATTAACAAATAATTGCGATTTCTATTCTACGTACGATAGCGTAATATATAAATAGACTGTCTACTATAAAATGTGATAAAGAATTGGTTTATTATATATGTTTTTAATTATCGGAAGGAAAATGCTTTGCTTAATTAATTCATTTCTTCTTCTTTTTATGTTACGTGAACGCGACGTCACGGGTAACAGCTAGTATTATATAAGATAAGAAATAATTTAATAAACTGGGAATGTAGAATCATTTTAGAAGGAAAATGTTTATGGAATAATTATAATGAAGCGCGGAAATTTAATTTTCGTAATTTAAATATATGTAAATAAGTGAAAACAACAATTTAATCATTATTCACTTTTTAATTCCTTTTAATTGGATTCACAGGCTGCGTTTTGAAACCAGCGAAAATCCTTCTGCTAAAGAGTGTAAATTGATCTACCTGTGCCAGTTCATAGAGTTATAAAAAGTTATGATTGCGAAAAGAAAGAAAAAAAAAAAAAAAAAAAAAACGTTGTAGACATTCCAAACATCAAAAAAGCAATTTATCAAATTACAACGACCATTTGGAAAATTATTTTTTCGAAGACTAAAATTTAAGACATAAAAAATCGCACGGAGTTGATCATACATTACGTACGCCATGAATTAAACATTAATAATGTTATTACACGTAAAAATTCCAAGCGACAAAAATTGCCTGCGACTCGTACGTATTATCCATCTGAAACTTATGCATTATCGAAAATTTTCATTGGCTGTTCGGGAAAAGGCTTTTCCATCGTCAGATTTCTTCTGGAACCCATTTTAAATTAAATTTCATTCTTAAACTTCTAAACATCCCACACTTATTACTTTTTACACCGTCGTATAGAGAAAAAAATGTACTTTTAAATGCAATTTGTTTGAAAGCTGTATCTCAATTTGATTCTGAGTTATTAATTTTTTTTTTGTAGTTATTATTACTTTTTTGTCATAGTGGCAACAGAAGGTATCCATCTCTGTTGAAAGTAAAGGGAAATACAGATTACTGTATAGACCAATCAGAAAACGAATAAAATGCGGATTAAACGAATAAAAACCTTCAGATATGCTTTTGATTTCCCATCCTGACGAGAACAATAACCATTTTTCCAATTGGTTAATAATAGAAAATGTGCGAAAAACAAGCAAAAAATTGGTCTTTTTTTCTAAAATCTTGAAACAAATACCCTGTTATTTCAATCTTTTAAAATGGCGGTTTTAGTTACTTTATCAGAAATATTAGAAGCTGTTATTTTACATATTTATTTTTATCTCCTTCAAAAACCTCCTTCTAACCTTAAAAATATGTTTCAACTATTAAAAAAATTATTTACACGTCTTTTTTTTTTTCTAGTAATATACGCGAGCATTTTCTACATTGAAATATTTACAACAAACAAACATTATAATATACATATTATGGGATTTTAATTAACTCATTTGAGAAATTATAAACATTCTTTTTTCTCACATTTACGCCGATATCTAAAAGCTGAATAAATCACTTAATTTCTCTTTTTGCATAATTCCCCCTTCGATTCGCCTTTGATATAAAAATACATTTTGGGGATTTTAATTAGCATATTCTATGTTTATATAAGCCGACAGTACTGCAGAATTATTACTTCATTAAATAAGATGATTTATTGTTTATTATTATTATTTCTATTATTGTTATTATTATTTCTCATTTATTAAAATAAAATACATATCAAGGTATGTTCTTAAAATTAAAAATATAACAAATTACGTTAACATAATTTAGTTAGATCATTAGCAAAGTAACATTGTTTCATGAAACCTATTTTTAATATATGATTGAGAAAAACAAAATTACTTTAAAATTCAGAATGAATTCATGAACATGCAATAAGAACTAGATGATAAGTTAAAATAAATCTCAGACTGTATTGATGTATGTTAATTTTATTTACTTTAAAAAAATAAAATACAAAATGGATATTGATATTTCTGGAAATGTTTAAAGAGATAACATAAATCATATAACTTATTTGTCTGGAATACTATTTTGTTTTTAAATGAAAAATACATTGTAACATATTTATATAAAATATATAAAATTGTTATTTACCTGTTAATGAATCAAGCAAAACGACTAGTAAATAAATATCTTAAATTCTAATACAAAGAAAATTATGAAAAAAAACATTTATTCTATACCAATTGAGATATTGGAATTTATGCTTACTCTATGCTGTTTCTTCAACTATTCATGTGTCAAATTTAAGTAGAGACTGTAAATTTCTTGTTATATTTATTTGATATTTTAAGTTCTGTTCAGCCATGTTTTGTAAACTCACCTATGTTCTATTGCCCGTGAAGCTTGGGTTCGATCCACTTGTAACTTTAAAATAGAGTGTAAAAAATTTTTCAACACTTGCTATGTTGTGTGAAGATTAATTAGAGACTGTAAAATATATGATACTTTGACGTGCAAATTTAAGAATTTTGTGATATTTAAAAAGGTTTACATATACTTCGAACTAAAGTTTACAATTTCTAATATACGGGGTGATTCAAAACTATATGTCAGAAATCTAATAGCAGGTAGAAGTGGGCCTTAGTAAACAGATTTCATATAAGAATGTGGGTGCTTAAATGCAGCGTTGAGACGGCAGATGGCGCTGTTAAGGTCAGTGTATAAAAGCATTTCGCTGGATTGAATCGTATTAAAAAAATTATCCGCTCGAATTTCGAACAACATGCGTCGTTACACCAATGCGGAGTTTGCCGACATACATTTCATGTATGAGAATGCGCAGCGGCTGTTCAAAGAATGTTACATGGAAAGATTCCCGTGTTGGAATTTGGCGAATCGCCGAAGATTTGCGTGTCTTCATCGGGACTTGTGCGTGAGTGAATCATTTTATGCCTCGAGGCACGATACTGGCAATGGAAGATATCGAAAATTTCCTGCAGTGGAAAAAACAATATTATGCACAGTAGAGTAAAGTCCTTCGAAAAGCTGGAGAACTATTGGATGTGGACCATTTCCTTGCACAGCCGCAAAGAGGAAATGTATGTCGGTAATCTCCACATTGTAACGATGCATGCTGCCCGAAATCCGTGCGTGGAACTACGGTTCAAGTCAGCGAAGCGCTTTCATCCGTCGAAATCAAAAATGACTCCTGCTGCGTCAACGCAGCAGTTCCGCAACCACATTCGTATATGAAATCTGCTTACTAAAGCTCCCTCTACCTCCCTTTACATTTCTGATACATAATTTTCTAATCACCCTGTATATTATATCTATATACCTGTGTGACAAAATGTACACCGTGTAATTGAAGTATAAAAATTTAAGGGATTTGAAAGATTCTTGAGCTTTGATAGATTTGCGATACACACCGGAGGACGAGATCATTCTTAGAATTTTGTACGAGATAACTTGATTGCTTTATCAAGTACCTAGCTATGTCTATGAGATAATGCAAAAGTCATTTTTTACTGCATTAGTGTTATAAAATAAGCAAATTGCCTTTCATTATTTTTTATTAATCAACTCTGCAAACATTTTAGAGTTATCTTTATGCATAGTTAAATATCTGTTAACGTATTCACACGTAAGTATTAATTACGTTTAAGATCTTCTTGTTTATAAAATTCCAAAAATATATACACACTCATTAAAAATGGATATATTAAATAACGGAATGTGCTAGAATTGAATACCGTGATATTAAATAAATAACAAAATCTTTATCAAAAAGGAGAAAAAAGAAGAAAAATTTGCGCATTTTCCATTACATTCCTTGTTACGACAGATTAATTAGTAAAACTACCAAAATGTCGTGTACGTTGTAGAATGTAAGCCATAGGGCAGGTAGATCACTTATTATAAACTAAAAAATTTCCAAGTGCGCAGAAAGTCAGTCATGGATTCCGGTTCAGTTGGAAAATTATGATGATTTATTTTTTTATTTTTTATTTAATGTACAAACGTCACATTTAGTGCAAATCATACCAATCTGTCTTATGTTTGTTAAACTTAAAATTTCTATATATTCAGACCAGTATTTTGTACCATATTATGTGGACAGAAAGTTATGAATATAATGGCAGAAAGCTACATATTACTTCGGATTCTCAAATGAGATTTCAACTCAAATCATCCAGTGAATGCCAATTTAATTCTTATAGTATGTATCACTTACCAAAATAAACAACTCCTAAAATGTTTATTGAAATCGAAGAAAATAAACATGCGGAATTAGTGAGCCTTTTTGACAGCAATTTTTTTCGTAATTTCAATTAGTCGTCTATTTCGAAAGAATTACTGAAATACCGAACACATCAAAGATATTTCCAAGATATTTGCAATGCAATATCCCAATTTGTTTTTAATTGGTTCAATATTTAACACATTATCATGCTGACAATTTTTGCATTTATATAGTTATAGGAACGAAGTGATTGCAATAGATTTATTTTTAAAGAAAAATATGAAAAATATATTATAATGATATAAGAAAAAAAGAAATTGATTTCGTAAATAAATATTTAAACAATTATTCTTGAAATTATTTTTTCTGACGTTGTATCAATTCATAAGCATGATTGGTGGTTTTATCTATCTTTTGTAAGCATTGTTCCAAAGTTTTAATTTGTATACTTGTTTTGTTTTTTACATATCCGCATTTATTGTCTGTGGTAATGTTTTTATTTTTTCCTTTTTTATTTACCAGACTAAAAACCAGATTTTTTTCGACTGAATGATTTTTTTAAAGAAAGAGGACTGAATTTATTTTTTAACATTTCAAGACGAAAAAACAGGTTAAAAATGCGTCTTAAACACAAATTTTAATTAACACAATTGAAAAATTGTAATCATTACGTTATCCCGAACCTTATGCTTAATAGTCAAAACCTGAATAAATCACTTAATCTCTCTATTTGAATAATTTCCCACTGGCTCTGAGAAGATTAATTAACATATTCGGCGTCAAGGTAAGACGATTGTAATACAGAATTATTGCTCCATTAAATAAGATTACTGAAATTTACTTAGAAAATATTTAAATGCAATGCATATCAATTTATTTCTTTAATAATATAAGCAGGCAGGAATTCTGCTTTTTCAGAAATTAGTGTCGCTCCCGATGAAAAGAATATATATATATATATATAGAGAGAGAGAGAGAGAGATAGATAATACAAAACATATTTCAGTTTTAAGACTTAAAATACACGTTTTTATTCTATATAAAATGGCGCCATTTGCATCCGCTGAAGAATTCAACATTTACAATCCAGTTTTAAACAACAGCTGTAAAAAATAAGCATATGACGCGAAATAACATACAAACCCAGCAAAAAGCGATATTGTCATTCAAGAAACTCCACAAAAAAATCGGTCTAATGACTCAATTCCTTTCATTCATTTGTAACATTAATATGGATACTTAAAATTAAATATATTTTATTATAGCTTTATATTTTATCAGAAATCTTACATTTATATTTTTTTTTCAAAATAGCACGCATTTTAATTACAATTTTTTTTTCAGTTGTTATGAGAATATGGCAAAAAGAGTATATAGAAATTTTCCAACTGTTTTTCCTTTTATTTTGTACAGAAACGGTGTATTTCAATTAACACCATTGCAAAAATGGCATTAAAAATACAAAAAATTAATATATCAAAAATAAATTAAGATTCAGTTTTCAAAGAAATTGTAGTTAAAAGTACCCTTTTCCCTCTATACGAAGTTGCAAAAATTTAAAATGTGTGATGCTTAGAAAAATAAAACATTGCCGTAGAGATTATCAGTATTTAACCGTACAATGATACATCTGATTCGTTTTACGGCTGGCATATGTAACGTACCGTTATTTTTTAGAAACAACGCTTTATTTGTTCCTGAAAGAACTAGCATATCGGGGGCTAATATTACATTGTGTAACATACCATAGCATAATGACACTATTAGCAATAATGATATCATTGCATTATACATTTAATGCATTCGGCAGTCATAGCTTCGATTTGTAAGGTATTCAACGTTTATATTGTATTTAACTGAAAACATTTTTTTTTTTAATTTTAATTCGACATAAAAGTGTCATTTCTCGTTTCTAAATGTATAGTAATAACAACCCTTTGTTTTTTAGTTTTCTTTCTATATAATTTTATGTCCCTCTGTTCTATCAAGTTCTCTATGTTACCAAGACGATAGTTTTTTTTTTTTTTTTTTGCAATCGATAATACTGAAATTTGTAAATTGTTGAATTTTTTTATACTTCTGTCCTTACAACCCATTGCGTTTAAAAAGAAATGTTTTTTAAAGTAGTACAAAGAAGATGTCAAAATCTTTCGTTAACAACTTTTTCCTAACATAAAATGTGCGTCTGATTATAAAGTGCCATTTCAGCTTCTCTTCAGTATTTTCTGTCAGACAAAATGCTATATATATCTTGTGATACGGGGTGTTCCAAAATTTAACCGACAAATTAAGAGGGGTGATAGAAGTCATCAAGAAGATGAAAAATTACCATAGAACATGGGGTTCGCAAACCACATAATCAAAACTACCGGGTGTTCAACCCTAACTCAATTTGGGTTGACGGTAATAATTCAGTGCCATCAGTATGCAATTTACGCTCCACATTTTGCAATGTGGTTATCCATTGCTGTTCCAAAATTCGACAACAAGTTGAGAGGGATGATAGAAGTCATCGATAGGATGAAAAATCGCCATAAAACATGGTGTTCACATACCACATAATCAAAAATACAGTGTGTTCTACCCCAACTCAATTTGGGTTGACGGTAATAATTCAGTGCCATCAGTATGCATTTTACGCTCCACGTTTTGGAATATGGTTATCCATTGCTGTTCCAAAATTCGACCAACAAATTAAGAGGGATGATAGAAGTCATCGATAGGATGAAAAATCGCCATAAAACATGGTGTTCACATACCACATAATCAAAAATACCGGGTGTTCTACCCTAACTCAATTTGAGTTGACAGTATCAACTTTCAGAAAACTGAAGTATATTATAATAATACTTTTAATAGAAATGCTCAGTTTTGTTATAAATAAGACCATACCAAAAAGAAGTGGTATAAGTTTTTATTATGCGCGCCATCAGTATGAACTTTACGCTCCACATTTGGAGTGTGATTATCAGTTCATCGATTGCCTGAGCAGCCTGTTTTCCCATAATGTTTCGTAATATTATAACATTTAACACAAAGCAAGGTACATACCGTTGCCTTTTTATTCCAATGTTTTTATTTTCCTCAAACTTATTACCGCCAATCCAAGTTCAGTTACGATAAAACACTATGTATTTGTGACTAAATAAGTGGTTTGCGACCTCATGTTCTATGGCAATTTCTCATCCTTTTGATGCCTTCTGTCACCCTTCTTTATTTGTCTGTCAGACACCTTTTGGAACACGTATATATTTGTCAACCGGCTACAAAACTGTAAATAACATAGTTGTAAATTTTTCGAACGTCGCTTATCTTACATGAAGCCAAAGCAAAAAAGGAAGTTAAATGTTGTATTCTTTTCGGAATTCTTCAGCAAACGAATAAAATTAAAAAAACAAAGGCACCTATCCGATCAGAAATTAGAGTGTACAATTTATCATTGGAAACTGCAAATGAGTTGCAGTTGCTTTAATTAGACATGTATTCTTCATGAATATGTATCAATGTAATCAACGTTATAAGATACCAATCTTTTGTGCGTTGAATCGTTTTAAGCTGTATGATTCCCCGTTCGAAATTGGTTATACTCAAAATCCCGTTGACATCCGATTTTACCATTTTGTTATTTTAATTTTCCACGTTTGAATCACTTTCTGTTCTAGAACTCGCAGGCCTCCGGTGTAACGATCTAATTTCTTTTAATGTTCATCATCTTGATTTTGGATTAGCTTGCTATACCGTGGTTTGTGTATTGCTGCACGGATAACCATAAAGACAGGCTACCGCACTACATTTCTCATTAGACCACTAGAGTCACGTGACGCTCTTTTCTATCACTTCCGTTCATACAATCGAGCATCAAATGACTCAAGCGGTCTGAAAAAAATAGACACGTGTAACGCACCGCGGCAGATTGCATTTTTGGTTCGCCTGTATGTTGCAGCATATTACATAAGCTGTGAATGCCTTTTCTCATTTGTTTCCTTCTCCTTTAGCTCTGTTTAATTTTTTGAGGGGCTGTAATTCAAGAATTCATCATATCTGCAATCCTTTTCATACTCCTTTGTTCAGCTGTTTTGCCTGATCTAGACTGATTATACACATCATCATTTTGCTACTGGTGGTAAACTTTTATTTTTTCCGGTTTTATCCATTCTAAAATGACACGCATTTCTTTCCCACACATTGAACTGTCGAGTCTTTAAGGCATCGGACACACATAAAATTTTGTATCAATTATGTTTATAAAATCACTGAATTAAATGAATAAAAACTAGTGCAATAATTTTGCTTGTATTTGAAATATTCGTTTTTCTATAACAGACAAAAAAAAAAGGAAATGTTAAGATTTCAAGTTTTTTAAGAATGTGATAAGTCAGTATATCGGATAATTCTTACACAAAACTAACAATATCTTTCAATTTTAAAAAGGAAAATACTCGTTTGATTAAAATATGACGTATTTTTTCTCTTAGGGTGTAGAAGTAGATCTCAGATCCTTATATCAGAAGCATACATTCGAATACGTAAAAACAAACAAGGTTTTAACTTTAAAAAAGAGAGTGGAAGAGAAATTAAAACTTTTACATAGTAAGAATGTTACGTTGTTTTTTTATATATTTTAATTACTTGCATGTCAGTATTCCTTTGTCAGAACATGTTGCATGTACGGGCATACAAATTTAATTAAAAATTAGCTTGTGTCACCCATTTAGGAGGAATGCAATGATAATAAAATCTACGGTAGTTTTATCCCACTGATGCACTAACTATTTTTAAATTGTGAAAAACATATTTTGCAATTTAACTCAAAATATTTTATTTAGAAAAAATAATGCGGATTGTTTAAATCTCAGTTTCACATTATTATAGCAAAATATAACTCTTATTTTTCTACTTTTCTTAAAATTTGGAACATTAGACTATGCAAATAACACCACTCATTTGCATGGCTCTATTAATGGGTCTATGTAAACTTCAAGATGATGGATTCGCATGGGCCCATAGAAAATCAATTGATTTCAAAATTTGTTTTCGATATTTTTGTATTTTGTAACGTGATATCTTTAAATGTAAAAACAAAATTACTCCATTTGCGAAGAATAAAAAGTAAGAAAGGTATCATAAAAGAATTAATAGGTTTTTATTGACGTCAGTTCCTAATTAAAATTTGAAAGGGAAATTATTTTTGATTGAATAAATAATTATAAAAAATTCTTGAATAAATTGTTTTTTCAGAAAAAAAAACAACAAATGAAAACATATATTTTATATATTCAAGTTTCAATAAACAATTTATTCTACGGAAACCTACATCTTCTTTCGACAAATTGACTTCAGACATCGTAGAAATGTTTTAGCTTTAAAGTAAACCAAGGAGGATGATTTTAACTACTTGCATGTATTGGCATAATTTTTTACTCGTATTCACAAGAATTGAAATTAAAGTAAAAGCATATACAAACTTCAACTAATTATTTTTGAAAGATGGCGGTTAAAAGGTTTTATAAGGGTGCTAAATGTAAAATATTTTGTCGAATATAAATTATATATTTTTTCTTGAGAAATATTTAGTTAAATTTAAAAATGTAAAATATTTTTATAAGTTTCTCAAACGGCGTCATTTTGCTTCCACAAACTACTAAATTTGTAACCAAATATAAAAAGAACAATACATTTTGAAAAAAAAATAAAGTATTGTATAAAAAACTAGGGGGCTCTGCCCCCTACGAGCTACGCTCGCAAACCCCCGTTCAGGCACACCAAAATCCAAAAAGCAAGCTAATTGCACGCATTTGATCGGCTTTAAAAATATTGAATTAAAATTTAAAAAAACAAACAGTAGCGATCTCTCTGTAAACGGGTTTCCATTCGTTTTTCTTGGATTGGGGATTTTTAAGACCAAATCTGTTGCTGTTAAGAGATACAATGGCTGTTTTCGTATTTAATTAAACACATTAGTTATTTGAAAATAAGCTAATGTAAAATGAATTAAGTAAACAGTGTCATTGTCTCCCGGTATTTTTTAGCAGCGCTATAAGATAGTTCTTTTAAATAATTCATTTTAAATGTATCGTTTCAAATCTGACGTAATTTACACCAAACTTTTATTTCTCTTATTAATATTCCCTTAAAAATACTTTTGTTGTTAGAAGGAAATATTACTTGCGCTGTCTTCGAATTCACGATAATAGTTGAAAAGATTATCTCAAAATATCTCGCACAAATATATTTTTCAATTTAAATTGTTTTACCATATTTTTGGGGCATTTTAAATATGACGTAAAATTCAAGTGTAAATATGGTTCTTATGACGTAATTTTCCTGCTTTTAACATGTAATCATTTAATTCTAATTTTAAAGTTTTTTTTCTGTTTGTAATAGTCACGTGTAAATAAATTTTTAATTTGATGAAATATTTGATATGATAATTTGTTTCGCTGTTTATACAATTGGCAAAAGTTTAAATTAATGACATTTTCTAAAATTTGTAAAAAACATCTCTCGAAATGCTGAACATTTGAATTAAAAATAGAAATAAAACCTCAAAAAATGCGTCAAATAAGAAAAATAAATGCAATCTGCGCATTGGGAACTTATAACGTATAAAATGATCTAAAAATGATTAAATTCTCATGCATAGTTTTTGCTCAAATAAAACTTTTTTAATGGAACGACTTTGTCCAACTTTAGCATTAAATATCTCTTAAAATAATTCTTCGATTTGAAAACTGTCTGCATCAGCTTGTTTATCAAACATTTTTCTATAATACCACCGATTTTCATATTTTTGTATGCAACAGTTTTCTTAATATTAACGATGAAAGGCCATGCTTAAGCATTCAAATTGGATGCGGATCAACCCGGAATATCTACGCAGATGTTCATTGGTCCATTTCCAAATCAAAACTTTTTTTTATATATAGAAGGATAACATAATTTTCAAAATGTAATTTTCGAAATTTCAATTGAACTTACGTTATAATTTAGTATTTAATAGAAATTTAGTATTTACTAAAATGTTTTTTTCCTTAATATAAAATAAAATTATATTATTTCCCTTGAAGAGATCGAATAATCTCATGTAATGAAAATGCAACGCATTGGGATACCACTATAGTCATAAATTATTTTAAAAAAGGAATCTGATAAGCTGACATAGATTAATAAGCAAAAAAAGGAGTGAAATAATTTTTGAGAAAGGAAATTAGTAAATAATTACAAATTATGAATTTGTGGTAACAAAAACTTTCTTTTCATTAAAATAAGGTTAATTTTTTTTTCTTGTTCGGATCTGGCCTCACAAATTCTTATTAATTAAGTATTAATAAGCTTTATACGTTGTTTATATGCGATAAAGGTGTTAATAATAAATAATCACTTCATATGACAACTATTTCTTTAATTTAATTTCATATGAGATTTTCATATTTGAGAGGCTTGAAAATCAGCTTCACCACCAACTGATGCTCAAAAAAGAAAAGAATCTACATTAATCTTGTACGTATGACTCACTCTTCTCTTTGTCGGAGCTGAAGATACTAAAAATGTCAGTTGTACATGGTAAAAAAAAAATATTTAACATTACTCCACAAAATTGGTGGCAGCCTTGCTGCCACTATTTTATTGAGTAATTTAACCGTTGCGTGTTACGTTACACTAATGTGTAATATTATACCAGTTATATCAGTTTAAATTATACCATTATGTAAGTTAATTGTGAGAATTCATCGAGCTTAAACAACTTAAATTCAAGCCAGAGCAGAGTAAACGCAGTGTAGACAGTCATTACCAGCTGATTATATACTGAAGACGCGTCGAACTTTTTATAATTTTATTTAAAATCATTAAAACAAACATCATTACTTTGATGTCGAAAAACTTAAGACATTAAATATTTAACGACATGCTCTTAAACGGCTTAAACTTACATAATCCATTTTAAAAGGAAAAACAGAGCCACCTCGCACAGCACGACCACACAATATATACATTCAGTTAAACTGTTACGTCATACCACACATTTGCCGAAAAATTTGCATAAAGCAAGATGCTGTAAATAAACAGTAACAGAAGGAAAACTCCCTGCATTCAGCCGTACACGAAGACTTCGCAGAATGCGAGGTGACTGACTAAAAGAGCTGGAAAACCGGCAATGTGTGGATGCAAACGATTTTTGCTCGTAGCTTGGGACAAGGTATTGGCAGGAGGATTAAAAATAAGTTAAACACACTTAACTTGCGAAAAACTCGCATACCTGCCTGTCAAATTGACTGGATAATGGCCGCGATCCAGATAGATTTTTCGCAGTTGGCGAAACGAGATTGACCAATCAGAAGCCTACATTGTTTGAAGCAGCGAAAAGTTCGCATAAATGCAGGCTTCTAATTAGTCAATTTCATCTCGCTAACAGCGAAAAATCTATCTGGATCTCTGCCAATATCTGAGGCAGCATGTTGCCACCAATTTTATGGTGTAACGTTATATAATTTTTGTAAAGTGTAAGCCTTCGATGAACCAAATAACACCTTCACTCTTATTCCGTAAGTCTGCCGAAATATGTAAATAAAATTTATAACATCCCTTTAAGACCTGATCTACGCAATTGTGGGATGATCCCCAATAAAATATTAATAATAACTTCTTTTTGTGCGATTTAAAGTTGCGCCTGCACTATAGGTACAGATTCACTGACGCCAGTCGCCACGTGGCGACTAAATGTTTTGCTTTGCGGACTAACTTTCGGTCTCTAAGTCGCCATGCTATTTATACGGATGACCCTTTTTTGCCGAATGATTTTCGGATTATTATTATTATTTTTTTTTTATCAATCGTTGGATTATGTCTCCTCCATAACTCCCCGATATTTACCGCTTTTCTTCTTTTCTATTTGTTCGTAACTAAAAAATATGATTAAACATACATACCACATTTCCGCGGAATCGTAAATTTATTGTTTTCTTACTTAAAAAAAGAAAGAAAAACTGCAATCGGCATGCGATTCTTCTACGAATTAGCTGAATTCCTTGAATTATTATTTATTTTTTTAGAAGATTTCCGCAAAATCAATTTGCCAATCACTCATGAAAAGAAATCAGGAATTTCCTCGATCGGTCATGAACTTTGTTAAAACAGCCATAGAAAAATCCGACAAAATTTGTCGATCGCTAGCCAAATAAAACCATGATTTTCATTAATCGTTTACAAAATAAAACCGAAAATTTCGTCAATCCTTCGTGAAATAAACCATGATTTTGGCCAATCGTTCGATAGAAAAAACATGACTTTCGTAATCGGTCGATAGAAAAAAAAAACGCGACTTTTGTCAATCGGTCAAAGGAGGGGGGAGGGAAATTCCATCATTCCATCTCGGAAAAAAAAAGCGCAAATATTAACAATCGAAAGAATTAAATTTTGTCAACAGGTCGAAGAAAAAACGGGAATATTGCTCATTTTTTTGGCGATCATTTGACAAAATTTGTGGGAGATTTTTTTACAGTTCTTTAAGAAAATTCACGTTTTTTCTGCAATCTTTTGACAAAATTCGCTTTGTTTTAGCGATCCTTTGACAAAATTAGTGCTTTTTTCGCGGTCCATTGATGAAAACACTGGTTATTTTTCGTGATCATTTGACGAACTTTTCCGGATTATTTGCTGAAATTCGCATTTCTCTGCGATCCTCTAACGAAATTCCTGTTTTTTCGCGCTTCAATGATGCTACTCTATGGAAAATTGACTGAACAAGAGTTAGAAGAAGATAGTGTGATATCCTATGTATTTGACTTAATAAACAGAATGAAGAAATGCCAAGAGCTCGCTGCAGAAAATATGGAAAAAGAGAAACAAAACCAAAAATATTGGTATGATATAAAAGCCAGAAAACAAGAGTTTAAAGAGGGAGATAAAGTTTTAATTGTGGCCCCGTCCAAACCAAATAAACTGTCAGTTAGTTGGATAGGACCTGGAGAAGTAATGAAGAGATTATCAGAAACTAACTATGTTATATACGATCCAGAGAGAAAGAAGTCCCAAGTGTATCACGTAAATATGTTAAAGCCCTACCATCAAAGAAAAATTGAAAGTATAAATTTACTGACTATAAAAACAACCTCTAATGATGAAGAAGAAGATGAAATTCCTAAATTGGATGAGGAAAATAATGACAATGCGTTGTTAGAAGCATTGCAAGACATCCAAAAAAACAACAGATTAAATGAAAGTCAACGAGAAGAATTAGGACAACTTATTGGAAAATATGCTGACTCTTTTTCGACTGAACCAGGGTGCACGAATCTAGCTGAACATGATATTGAGCTGGAATCAGAAAAACCAATCTGTGCCCGGCCTTATAAAATGTCGCCTAGACAAACGGAAATCCTTAAGGCCGAAGTCGAGAAAATGCTGAAACTGGAAGTCATTGAGCCAGGTGAATCTGACTTTGCCTCTCCGTTAATTTTAGTTGAAGTTCCACGCAGAGAAGCGAGACCTTGCATAGATTATCGCCGTTTAAAGAAAGTGACTCGCACAAAATTTTATCCTTTGCCCAACATTGACCAGTTAATAGAAAAGGTGTCTTCAGCTAAATATATTTGAGTTTTAGATCTGACCAGAGGTTATTGGCAAATTCCGTTAACGAAACGTGCTCAAAGGTATGCAACTTTTTTCACAAATTTTGGGACGTACAGACCTTTACGCCTCCCCTTTGGTTTAAAAAATGCTCCATATGAATTTAGCCGACTTATGGCTGGATTACTCAGAAACTGTGAAGAGTATGCGGTGCCTTATTTGGATGATGTTGCTGTCTTTTCTCAAACTTGGGAAGATCATCTAAAGCACCTGGAAGACGTTTTCAAAAGACTGAGTGAAGCAAACCTGCATATTAAACCATCTAAATGTCAATTCGCTCAAGCTTATGTAAAATATCTTGGACACTTAGTGGGTCAGGGTCTTAGAACTCCAGGAGAACTGAAGGTTCAAGCCATAAAAGAGTTTCCAATTCCTACTACTAAAACTCAAATCCGATCCTTCTTAGGTTTAGCCGGATATTATCGGAACTATATTCCTAATTTTTCTGTAATTGCAACGCCTCTCACTAACTTATTAAAAGGAAAATTTCGCAATTCAATAGTAAACTGGAATGACGACTGTCAAAATGCATTTGATGAACTGAAAGGTAAACTCTCTGAAAATCCTGTCTTATATAGTCCTGACTTTTCGAAACCTTTCATCGTTCAGTGTGATGCTTCAAATTTGGGAATTGGTATAGTGTTATCCCAGCTGAATGAAAATAATGAAGAACATCCTATATTATATCTGAGCAAAAAGTTTACAGACAGAGAACGAAACTTTAGTACCACCGAAAAAGAATGTGCTGCTATTGTGTTTGCAGTGCGAAAACTACGATGCTATTTGGATGGACATCAAAAATTTCAGATCCAGACGGACCACAACCCCTTAGTATGGTTAGATAAAAACAGCGGAACTAATCCTAGACTTTTAAGATGGGCCTTACTTTTACAGTCCTTTAATTATGAAATTGTTCATAAAAAGGGAAAACATCATCAGAATGCTGATAGTTTGAGTCGAGCCCTAAAATCCTAAGTTTGATTAGAATGCTAATATGTAAATATGATAATTTGTATAACAGTTAAATTTGAATTTATTGTTTTGAATATGTGTAAATTGTTTTTCATTTGTATCTAGAGTATAATGTTTGAATATTTATAAATTTAATTTGTATTTTATATATTTATGTTTTCAAGGTGGGAATAAGTCAGTTGTGGTTCACGGTACTAAATTTTGTTTGGAACTGGTGCTTGAAAGCAATAATTCACAAAGAAACTTTTCCCCGTCGCCAGTGAAAAGTTTTCTCCAGGTGGGGAGGAGTCTGTAAAGAACTAATTCATTACAGAAAACTAACATTTTTCCACCGATAGATGGCGGTAGTCATCTGTGGAAAAGTTTGTTCTGTTTTTTCGAACTCGGAAGCGAGAAGCTGGAGTGAGCGCGCAGAGTGTTTTTTTTTTGTTGTGAAGGTGACTCGACGAGCGATGTAGTTAAAAAAGTAGAAATTGTTACCGCGATTATATTTTGTGTTTTGTGTTCGTAAATTTGTGTTTTGTGAATGTCATATTAAATCAAGAAAAACCATCCGATGGCCTCTTCATTTATCAATTGTGTTCATTGTTAAAGTATACCATAGTCTCCTACATTACAGTATGAAGTCGCTCGCCAGAGGACTCTGATACGCTGCCCAAACAGAAATTTGACTCTAACCGTAACTTCAACGACGAGAACCAATCTAACCGCTCTGGGTAGGGTTCAGAGAATTCCAATGTGTTTACGTTTTTTTTTTTTTTTTTTTTTTTTTTTTTTTTTTTTTTTTTTTTTTTTTTGTGTGTATAGATATGATTTAAAAAGAGTTTAATAAAAATATTAACTCTAATCATCAAATTAAAAAGAAATATATATATTATTTTAACAATTATCGGAATAATAAATGGTGCGACCGGAGAATACTCTACTTCTTTGGTGCGATTTAAAAAAATCGCCAAATCGGCGCGTTTTTATAACATCCAAGGTTGCCACTTAATACCAAGTTAATACTAAATACCAAGGTTGCCACTTTGGCGCATTTATCGCCAGGTTGAGGAGTAGGGTATTCTACGATTCACCCCAATAAATAAAAACATGCATAGTCTAAAAACATCAATGTCATAAATTTATTTACTATCTTCACTACTGAAACAATAAAACTAATGGAATTTCTTTTAAATATATTAAAGTACTCATAAAATTCCTTGTAATAATTGATAAATGTAATTTATTAAATAACAAATACCCTTACATGATTTAATCAAAATTGGATAACATAAAATATTGCAACGATATTTAAAATGTGCGATCACCATTTCTTTCTCTGATTAAAAATAAGAATATTTAATGTTTAAGGAAGATTGTGTTTTTCTTTTTTTAACCATTTGGAAAAATGGTTATTGTTCTCGTAAGGATGGGAAATCAAAAGCATATCCGAAGGTTTTTATTGGTTTAATCCGCCGTTTTCTGATTGGTCCATACAGTAATCTGCATTTCCCTTTACTTTCAACAGAGATAGACAATAGAGTGTTGCCACTATGACAAAAAAGTTATAAAAACTACAAAAAAATAATAAATCAGAAACAAATTGAGATACAGCTTTCAAACAAATTGCATTTAAAGGTACATTTTTTTCTCTATACGACGGTGTAAAAAGTAATATTGTGGGATGTTTAGAAGTTTAAGAATGAAATTTAATTTAAAATGGCTCGTCAAATTTCTTGGAAATCTGAAGATGAAAAAGCCTTTTCCCGAACAGCCAATTAAATGCTTGGATAATACATAGGTTTCAGGTGGATAATACGTACGAGTGGCAGGCGATTTTTGTCGCTTGGAATTTTTACGTGTAATAACACTATTAATGTTTAATTCATGGCGTACGTAATGTATGATCAACTCTGTGCGATTTTTTATGTCTTAAATTTTAGTCTTCGAAAACATAATTTTCCAAATTTTCGTTGTAATTTGATAAGTTGCTTTTTTTTAGTTCGGACAATATCAAAAACAAACATTTTACGGGTAACAATAAATTTGTCAAAAATAACTGCTTCAAGCCAGTTATGAGAACTGTAGTTTTATAAAAACCAAATTTTAATTTTAAAACGTGTATATGAAACACAAGCCATTTTTATGTAAATACGGGACATTCAAAAAAGAATAACAGAATGAACCAAACGATCAAGTAAACAATAAGTAATTTAGCTAATCTTAAAAGTATGTTAACACTAAAATACTACAATCTGTGTAAAATATCCTTTTAAATCGAAGGAAATTGAAGAACATAAGTATTTAATTTATTATTCTGAAAATGCGATCAATGATTCTGAAACTTCGACGATGAGAAACAAGCCGTTATCTGGGCAGGGTATAAATGTAAACAAAAAAGAGCACGTTGTGATGTTTTGGTTCAGGGTTTGAAGCTGAATCCGACTTCACTTTTTCGACGGTTTTCTGCGAAATGCGTGGGCCGTATATATCATAGTAGGCTGTGATTCAGGCGAACACATTTCAAAATTAATGGAGGGTATATCATCATCAGGCTTTGATTTGTGCGATATCGCATCACAATTTGTGATGCAATTTATCTATGTATAAATCAAAATGTTTCACCAGTGCAGTAATGCAGGTTGCTGTAGTTTGGTCAATAAATTACAATCTGAACTTAAAAAAATCTGCTTGAAAATGTCATTTTTATTTCCACTATGACGCCATATTCATCTTCTTTTTAATTCTTAAAAAAAAACTACTTCAGTTTCATGTTTCACGTGAAAATCATTCAACTAAATATAGGCAAATTATTATTACGGCTTTTGAATTATTTACAACAATCTCTCTATTCTAAAAAAAAGTAACTCCCGCTGTCACCGCCGCCGCCGCCGCCGCCGCCGGTTTTGAATTTTTTGTGACCGGAGGTCTTTCTTCGTTAATATTAAGAACAATAATGCATACAAAAATATGAAAATTGGTAGTATTATACAGAAATGTTTGATAAACACGCTGATGTAGACAGTTTTCAAATCGAAGAATTATTTTAAGAGATATTTAATGCTAAAGTTGGACAAAATCGTTCCATTAAAAAAGTTTTATAGGAGCAAAAACTATACATCGGAATTTAATACTTTTTAGATCATTTTATACGTTATAATTTCCCGGTGTGCAGAAATAATTTATTTTTTTAATTTGACTCATTTTTCGAGGTTTTATTTCTATTTTAAATTCAAATTTTCAGCATTTCGAGAGATATTTTTTTACTTATTTCAGAAAATTGTACTAATTTAACCTGTTGCCAAACTGTATAAACAATGGAAACAATAATGTTTGCTTCAAATTAAAAATTTATTTACGCGTGACTATTATAAACAGAAAAGAAAAACTTTCAAATTAGAATTAAATAATTACGTATAAAAAGCAGGAACTTATTGAAAATTACTTCATCTATAATTACACGTGAATTTTAACAGAGAAAGGATATTGTAAAGTAATAAATTCATTAACATGCGTTAGAAGTCTTAAATAGGAGAAATTACATCACATTTACGTCACATTACACTTATTACGTAAAATGAACAAAAAATAATATTGCAAAATAGTAGTTTAAATTTAAAAATAGCGCGAGACATTTACTTGATATTTTGAGATGAACTTTTCAACTATTTTTTTTTTTTTTTTTTTTTTTTTTTTTTTTTTTGACAGCGCAAATAATATTTCATTTCTAATAAAAGCATTTTCACGTGAATATTAAAAAGGGAAAGAAAAGTTTGGTGAAAATTACGTCAGATTAAAAACGATATATTTAAAATGTTTTATTTAAAAGGACTTTCTTTTCGCTTTGTTAAAAAATACCGGGAGACAAAGACTCTGTTTACTTAATTCATTTTATATTAGATGATTTTGAAATGCCATTGTATCTTTTAACAGCAGCTGATTTTTCCGTAAAATTCCCCAATCAAAGAGAAATGAATAGAAACCCGTTTATAGGGCGATCGCCTTTGTTTTTTTAATTATAATTCAATCTTCCAAAAAAATTCAATTAAAGCCGATCAAAGTAGCGTGCTTTTAGAGACTGCAGTGTCTGAACGGGGGGTTGGCGAGCGTAGCTCGTAGGGGGCCGAGCCCCCTAGTGAAGGAAAAAAAGGTAAATTTTATTAGAAAACGTCCGTTGATTCTCAATGAAAAAAGCGAAATTTGGAATTATTAAATATATTTGAATAATGTAAATAAAAATTAGCCCATGTTACTCTTTAGATTATAATCCACTTATATGCAAAGGCATTTTATGATACGTTTTGACCCTGACGTCAGGCAAATGTTTTCACACTTTGAATTTATAATATTATTAGAATTAGCAAAGAATTAAAAATGAGTGGCATCAGGGACAAAAAGGTGGGAAGATAAAAAATGAAAAAGTTATCATCTCCATAGGCTTTTCTATGTTAAATTAACATTGAGAAGTGACACTGGAAATAAATAAGTATTGCGCTGCTGCGCAATACTTAAATGTATATATATCATTGGCGCCCGGCTAACCGAAAAGTACCAATTTTTTTTTCCTAATTGACGAAATTGTTCTTATTTAACCAAAATAATTGGTTAAAAAATTTTTCAATTAGAATTTTTTCCCTTGCTATAGTAACAGAATGAAAAGAATGAGTTTTTAGAAATTATCACTTGAAAAATCCAGGTTTTGGCGCCAAAGATAGTGCCAAATTAGAAAAATATAAAATATCTCACAAACTATTGGGCTTAAAAGAATTTAGTTAGAACCATTCGATTCAGCATACAAAAATACACCAAAATATGTTATCAGTTGAAAAATAACTGTAAAATCAGATTTTTAAGAAATTTTTTTTAAGTTCGTTCTCTTTTTTACCCCCCTTAGGGGTAGAATTTTTAAAAAGCCTTTCTTAGCGGCACTCTATATCATAAGAAGTATTTTTACCCTGATTTTCAAGATTTTAGCTTCGGTAGTTTTGGCTGCGCGTTGATTAATACAAAATCCAGACTTTCTTTTATATATATAGATATATATAATATAATACTATTAAATAGAAGAATTCACCAAAAATTTTTCTTTTTACCAAAGATCTTCCGGTCTAAAGGGGTTAAAAAAACAAAGTCATATTCGTCAGTAACACTGACGTCATGTTGACGGTGGTAACAACTGACCACTATATTTCTTTTTTGCTGCAATTTTTTCTTCTAAACTTCACACAATTTAAAAATGTACATTGTTGAATAGGAAAAAAAATTCTTTCAAAGGCAAGTTGCTTGGAAATAGTAAATCAATTTTGAATTTTTTATGTTTTTAAAAATATTTGTCAAGAGTGAAATTTTTTTAAATATAGTTGTATGGTCTGCAGCCCTATTACGGAAAAATACCACATTTACACTGATAAATAGGTAAGGATTTGTTGTCGCCTAATATTCCTTAACTAAATATAAAAACTATGAATAAATAAATAAATAAATAAATAAAGCATAGTTTTAACAGACATGTAATCGAACTATGTGCTTAAACCACTGAAATTATTAGAATCTATAAGGTTGGTCTAAGTAGCTAAATATTTGTCAATTTTATCGTTATTAACTACTGGAATGCGTCTATTACAAAAAGATATATTAAAAAATTACAAATAATTGAGTACCTAAATAATATTTTTCATATAAAATATTTTTTAGTTTTGATATTTGTTAATCTGAAAAATAATTATTACATGTAAAACATTATGTTGGAGTTTTGATAAAGAAAAAAAAAATGGCTTCCACCTATTTTCTGTAACTTGGGAAACCGGCGTTGGATCTCCTAGCATCTATGAAGTGTAATATTTAAGTTATTTTTCACATGTTTAGAATCCTGGGAAATCTGAAATCTGTAACGTTATCTCTATTTCATGTAGTCAGAAATCATTTCTACATTTTATGTTGCCGTGTTCTTTGCATTTTACAAATTAATTTTGGTAGTGTTTTAAAAATTTTATTTACACTGTCAAACAAAATTCTGTATTTTAAAACAAAACATGCTAGGACCCCGGCCGTACACACAGCTGCTGTAAAATTTGCAAGCTGCTGTCTTTAAGAGCGCTGCAATATTCCCCAACTCTGGGTACAGTCGCATTTCAATTAGCTGCATGGTGCACGTGATAGAAATAATTTTGTTTTTACTTCGCTTGTTGCTTGAAAAATTACAACAGAAATTGCAGGAAAAAACACAACATTAATTTACAGTTTAATTTGTATTTATGTGTCAAATGTCTTGAAGGCTCTGATATCATTAAATAATTTTACTTCAGAGAAACACATAATATGCGGCAAAAATCACAGACACAAGACAGTCATCGTAATAGAGAAAAAATATAACAAAAACTAAGATCAAATTATATTAAATGTTAAGATTTTATACCGTGTTTACAGTGTTTATATCCGTAGTGGAACAAATTGCTCAAATACAATCTTCCTTCATGTATTTAGAGATAATTGAAAAATTTGCTTTTTATTATATTCCTTTTTCATACATGATAAGATTAAAAAGTACCATAATAAATGAAAACGAAAGAAAAAAAAAACAAATAACAAAATATCAGTTAACATGAAATAATTGGTAATTAAAAGAAGAAAATTTTAAATTTTAACTAAAATTGAAAATTGCAATTTTAATTTTTTAACTGGACATCTTTTAACTGTAGAAAGTTATTTCAAAAATATATATTCTAAAAACACACACAAAATATATATTAAACGTTTAATTGCTAAAAAGGACGTCAAATGTTAATAAAATACATTAAAAGATCTATTGTTTAAATTGTATCTAATTCAGAATTTAAATATTAAAACAATAGCTATTAACAACGGATATTAAGTTAAAATAGTTAATAAATCAATTTAAAAAGTTTATTAACAAAATGAACGATGCACTTTTTGAGAATAAAACCGACAGAGAAAATAACATGAAAAGGGCGCTTATAAATTATTATCCAAATTTTTTCGACTCCGCTAAAACTCAACTAAAAAAGTTTGATTTAAATTTAATTGCTAGACCCCCCCTCCAAAATTAAAATCAATCAACTACTAGAATTGACCCTATTGATAAATTTGACTTTTCCGGTATTTATATCTTTCCTTTTCTTAAAGAAGGTGGTTATAGAAATTATTATATTGGCATGACTCAGAGAAAATTCAAAGTGAGATGTAAAGAACACATTGCAGACATAAAATTTAATAGAGGTAAAACCGCATTATCTAGGCTAAATAAAATAGAAAACATAAATATTTTGTTTAATGAAAGTAGATTAATTTATAGGTCAGATTTTTATTTGCAACTTTTTATTAGGGAATCTATTCAAATTTACGTCAGAAACTCAATGGTCTGCAATGATTCCTTGTCATTTCAAATCCCAAATATTTGGATTGAATTGTTAGATAATTTGAAAATAAAATAGGGCAACGTGAAACATGTTAAAATATTACGCGCGTGATTTTTATTTTTATTTATTTATTTTTAAATTTCATTTGTAATAGTTTATTGTCATTTTCCATCTTGGTGTTTATTCGTTTTTCTGATGATAATTGAGTAAATTCAATCGAAACATGTCAAATTATTAAGATCTTTTAATGTATTTTATTAACATTTGACGTCCTTTTTAGCAATTAAATGTTTTTAGAATATATATTTTTGAAATATTTTTAATGGACGTATAAGAGAACTTCTGTTTATAATTTAATATGTAGAAAGTTAGTTTTCTGCTAAAAGATCTTTAATAGTTGTCATCGTTTATTAAATTTAATCCATTCAAAAAAGTACATAGTGATTTTTGTAGCAAAGAAACTACCATCATAGAAGTGTGCATGCATATTCCTTATTGTAGAATTTATTTGAAATACGAGGGGTTATCGAAAAGTAAAGATGCAATGCCGCATACCCAGTGAAAAAACTTTTAATTGATAAAATGTTCATTACAAAATACTTACTATTATATGTCTTAAATTTCGACATAGTTGCCGTCATTGCCCAAGCACTTGTTATGTCTGTGGTTACAAGACTTTGTACCCCACACTGAAAAAAATTCTGCCATTGTCATCTAGAAATTAATTTCTGGCTCTGGAGAAAATAGTTCCATTTCATCCTTATAAATTCTAGTTCTCTATGCGAGAGAGTTCTAGTTATCCCTATAAAAATTGAAGGCCGTTTTTCTATATTATCGTGGTTAAACATATTAAAAAATCTCTTTAAATAAGGGCACTTCCATCATCGAATTTTGTTTTCAAAACTATGTAGAAAATTTACTAATAAAGCTAGAACAAATTCTTACAATTTAAAATACTTCTTACTAAGGACTTAATACCCAAATACCTTCAGATTATTTCAATCTCTCTTGTAGTCCCAAAAATTGCAATTCAAAATTCTGTAACTGACTTAAGATGACATATAGGTGAGACCGGGGCAAGATGACGAATGACTTAATTTTTTTGTTTTCCCTAGGTGGCAGCATCAACCGGATACTACTGGCTCTCCTATCGGCTGTTCGTTAAACAATAGTAAAGAGACGCTGAAATTGACATTTTTGTGTTAGTTGCAAAGCTTTGATTGTTTGCCGCTTCCACGATATAACTTTTATGCATGTGTAAATAAGCTCTGCTACAGATACAGGTAAGATATATCATTTATCTTTAATATTTATGAGTAACGTATTTAAAATACTACCTATTACCATGAATAAATGTCAATTAATCGCCTTCCTTCATGGCAATTAAAACGAATATTTTTTAACAGGCAGTCCGGGGCATGATGACGAGCTCGTCATCCTCAGTCCCTGGTAGAAGGAAACCAACGTATAAACACTCCAGAAGAACCAGAACTTATGGCAAATGCTGATTCCGTTGTACCAAAGAAGCCTGTTAGTGTTTTTGATTTCAAACCATTACCTAAAGCAACACAATATGAGAAAAAAAAGAAAAAGCAAAACAATGAGCTCAAGCATTCTTACAAGCACGCCCATCAAAGAAATGTTAGAACAAAAGGAAAAGCAGAAGGAAGAACAGGAACGTTTAAAAAACAGAGAAAAGAAGCTCGTGAAGCTAAAAATGTAGTAAAAAACTCAAACTAAGTTCCTGTAGGCCTAAGTCTATTAACCCTTTCACCGTCCGAGGGTTTTCCAGTAATTTTATAAGAATGCTTGTAAATCCCAGGATATATATTTTTTAAATCTCAGTTTGATGCTATAATATCTTTAATATCATTACTTTCTATATAAGGTTAAAAATAAAATTCTGTTTAAAATATTTTGGTCTACAGCCATTTTAACATTATTTCTAGGAACGGAAAAATCCGGGCCAGTCGGTTAAAGGGTTAAATACAGGCCAAAGCGTCCAGTTGCATCAACTTCAAAGGATGGTGTTTTCAGATGTCTTGCTTGTGACGAGGAATATTGCGATCCACCAACAGAAGAATGGATTCAGTGCTGCAAATACCAAGAGTGGTGGCATGAGGAATGTTCCAATTATGAAAATGGCATTTTTATTTGTGACTGTTGTTAGCTGCACAACTAAACACTTCAACATTACGTTTCAATGCATTATGCTTAGTTTGATACTTCGCAAGATGTAAAAACACAGTTATCATTTATTAAACCATGTAACTTATTCAAAAGATAAAGTATGTTCAACCTTTTTCAGTGTTGTCATCTTGACCCAAGGCCAAAGTCATCTTGCCCCAGTACCGGAGCAAGATGACGATTTGTTAATGTTATGAAAAAATAAAATTATCCTTTATTTTTTTTTTTATTTGGAAAATTAAATGGTAATATATTTAATACCACAAATGAATACTCTAAGAATTCTTGTAAAATTAGTTTTAATATACTTAAAAATAAATTAATATGCAACAAAAATTGTTAAAATAGTCATCTTGCCCCGGTCTCCCCTACAAAAAAAAAAAAAAAAAAAAAAAAAAAAATCTGTCTTCATTGAAGTGTAAAAATTACCAAAACTATCCCGTTAAAAAAAGTGATTTAATGTTCTCAACAATACTAAGTAATGCCAAATTATAACAGTAACTTGTTTAATTAATTTCTGAATAATAAAAAAGAAAAAAATGGCATTTACACGTGCAACTGACGTAACTTTTACTATGTAACTGACGTGGCATTATGACTTTACAAAGATAATAATGGTACTTAACTTAGTTTCTAAACAGTAATTTACAATGCTTTTTTATTAGGATTTTATTATACAATATAAAAATATCCCGTTCTCCAATCATACCATTAAATTAAACATATTACAAATTTTATCCCCCCCCCCCCTCAAAATGATGATTTTCTTTGGAATTACCCATAAATACGAACACAGGAAATGAGTTTCACTAACTATAATTCTAGTTTATGAATTAATTCTAGAAATCAAGTGATATTTTCGCACAATTCAAACGATTCTTAGTATAATGTATCGTTTTATCACCTCGAAAATTATAGACTAGAAATTCTCGATCATTTCATCTATTCAGTTTATTTGTATACCTTATTTGCATAACTCGGAAATCTATATTTCTAGTTTAGGGATTTAGAAAATGACTGCATATTCGCTCTAGATGAAGGCGATATTTTTTTCACCTTCTGGTGTATTGTCAGAGAAGTTGACCGCTTCTTGTTGACACCACATTTCAACTTCAATTTTGATCTCATCATCGTCCTGGAGGTTTCGCCTTGCAAGATATTTCTTCAGATATAGGGATAATTGGAAATCGCTGTATACAAGGACGGACATCACAGATGACCTACCATTTCTGTGGTCTTCATGCATGGCCCTACCTCCAGCGAAAGCACAACACCATTTTGCTACATTTTGTAGATGATAACTCATAGTGGACGGAAACATTTTCTTTTTGAATATCCACTGGACGCTTATATTTTGCATGAAGAAAACGTCTTACGGAAATTACTTCTCATTTGACGGGATTTTAAATTAACGTACCATTATAAATACGTGATACAGAAATATGCTCACCATACAAATAACGAATGACTGCGAGGGAAAGGTCAAATGTTCAAGGTTACAATATGTGTTGTCAATGTGCTCATTAAAACTGTTTCTTTCCTGCTGGCTGAGGTGTACATTTACTTTTCCAAAACCAAAAAGTGAGCAGTAGTAATTTATCTGCGCAAACAATGCTCATTATAACGTGTAGTGAATGGCGATATCATTATCAATCTTAACCCGACTCGAAACATAATTAGTAATCTGGTCGTAATTCATTTAGCGTTCAGGCCGGTTTTACAAATTTATTATGGTAGCCATGCCTACTGTTTCGTTACCTATAACACTCATGTGTCATGTATACCAAAATCCTCCACATTAAAATTGGTTATTAAAATCTGAAAAGCCGCTCGGAGTATGAGTAAATGGTTACGCAGAAAAAATTTGAAGGCATTCAATAATTTGAATTTTGTTCTAATTAGAGGATTCTTTTTAAATAACATTTGGTTCTAGAGAAAAATAAGAGGTTGAAAAATATCCTTGAAACACATGTCGCTAATATTATGTAGTAGTTACATTATTATGTTTTGTAGAAAAAAAATGTGTATAAGAAGAAAATGTTGCATAATAACTAAAACTAAATTATTTAAGAAAATGAACCTTTACTATTAAAAACTGACTGATAAAACATAATAACTTACTCAATTTTAATTTTAAAATTATGAAAAAATTAAAGCGTCATGTCATAAGGATGTCAATAATAATAATAATAAAAGAAAAGAAGGAACACATTTCTTCAGGAATTGTTAAATTAAATTATATATTTTTCTAGCAACAAAACTTTACTATTTTAAATTAATTTTCTCATGCATAATAATTTATTAACACATTAAAAAAAACCCATATTTTTTCAATTAAATGACATATTCTGGATTATTTGTGCTTTGAATTTTCAAATTATTCTATTGGGAATGCAAACAAGGATGTTAAGTACGCTTTTTATTAATAGCGAATTAATGAAATAATCATGTAACAGTAGCTTAAGACTAAAATAACATGGTGGCCGATGAAAGTTTTAGAAAATTTACATTCACCATTTTAATATATACAGTAAAGATTCGACGGTAATTAAAGAAACTTAATTAAATTTCTCAATACCAGGCTTAATTTTTAGTAGATTATAATTTTTGTTTAATTGTACAGGAGACATTGTAGAAATTTCTCTATACAGACAAAGGCAATGCCTAATGAAGTTCCGTTTTTAATGCCAGGAGTATCACATCTGATCCCGTATTTTATGAAATCATAAATTTAAATATTTGATCAAAGTTTCTAAAATACTAAAATTTAAGGTATTGTTTATTCAGACATTTTTGGCAACATCCAAATTTAAGCTGCATAATTAAAATAGTTATAATTTTTTGTATTATTTATCTTTAGTGTTTATGTTTACCAACATTTATAACATTTATAAGTCCACCTAAATAATACTGTTATATATCGTTAAATGGAATACCTATAACTCAAAATTTTCTATTTCTGAGAGGGAAATATATAATCCATACTCGATTAATTTTAACACAATTAACACAATTCGCTTTAGCCAGGAGATCCCTGGTTCGAATCCTGGTCCGGGAATTTTTCGCCCAGTTGGAAATTTACATGTAATATGATTTATATACCAATTAGATTAATTGTGAGAAAATTAATCTAGTGTAATTTCGTATCCAGCGATTTCTGGAGTTCCATTACCTGATATTTATTCTGTTGAGCTGAACCAGGTTTCAGACCAGATGCTATGATCATTAAGGTTAGCTGGGTGAAAAATTTCCACCAGATTCGTCCGATTTAGCTCAGATGGCAGAGCACTGGCGGCTTCAGCCAGGAGATCCCTGGTTCGAAACCTGGTCCGGGCATTTTTCGCCCAGTTGGAAATTTACATCTAATATAATCCATAATTTATTTATTTTTTAAATAATCTTATCTTTCTAGTGTTTGTGAGGACTTCTGTTTAATAATGTTTATCCAATAGAAATCGGAAAATACTAGCAGAACTACCCGGCTTCGCCCGTGTCAATTATAAGGAGACTTCCAGATAAAATAAATTAAACTGAAATAATACGGCAATCACAATAACTGAAATTTGCGCATTCCCATCCAAAAATCGTTAAAAAGACAATCAGAAAACATGACGTTATTGTCTCGCAACGATAGTAAAATCCCTGAGCTTTTATAACAGTACGCGCGATTCTTTGGCGGGTGTAACAGAAAAATATGTGATTTTCCTGACAAAACGAAAAAGAAATCCACCAAATCGCGCAGCATTTAGTGAAATTCTCGTTTGCATGGCATATATCTAGATTATAAAATAAAAACACTATATCAGCTCCCATAAATTGTGCCCCATAATTTTTAACCCATAAATTGTGCCTTTACTGCAATTTTTATAACTTCTAAACATCACACAATTTCATTTTTTACAATGTCGAATACAAAAAAGTTCTTTCAAATGAAATTTGTTTCAAAATTGTATCTCAATTTTCTGATTTTTAATCGATTTTAAAGTAATTTTCCAGCATGAATATTTTTAAAGGTGTGTGTGACCCAATTACGAAAGATGAATCCGTTTACCATTAACGCAATAGTCTAAAGCAAAGACATGTCTATGAATAACGCTCCTATCATATTTTCGGTTTCAACAACCTAACAGAACAATAAATTTCCCTTTTACTGCAATTTAACCTCTAAACATCGCACATTCGATTGTTCCAAAGTCTTACAGAAAACAAAAGTACTTTCAGTAATATTTGTTTGTAATGTTTATCTCAATTTACAGATTTTTTAAGGATTTTAAAGTAATTTTCAAGAATGAATGTTTTTTAAATATGCTTGCAACCCAATTACAAAATATTAACTCAATTGCTCAAAAACATTGCAAATTTTTCAGAATTTGTTTGTTTTCGTGTAATATTCAATAACTAAATTGGCAAACGAAATTAAAATGCCAAAAATAAAATAAAATAAAGCACGAATTTAACAGATATCAAATCAAACTTCTCAAAATAATCTAATCTAATAAGTATATAAAATGCAAATTGGAATTTCTTTCCGGTTGCATATAACTTGGGTTCTTCAGAACGGATTTCCATGCGACTTGCACTATTAATTTTTCAAGGAAGATTTTAGTGCGTAACATATTGTTTTCCGTTGCTTAGTCATAGAATTATAGGGAAAAGTTACATAATCACGTAAACCTAATTATGAAGGATTAGTCTTATTACCTGAATGAAAAATGTAGAACTATTTTTATCTCTTTAAATGCTGACGGGTTAATCTTCAGTAATCGGGCTGTACGCCAGTTGGCGCATTCGTATTTTAACGAGTGTGCCTCACACCTATTATAGCATGCACTTTTGTTAAAACAATATAACACGACTTACGTTTTAAGCGAATATCTGGCATGCAACTCGATTACAAAATACTAAATTGCAATAATGCTTAAGGTGGTTTTCCAGTTCCCTACTCAACAACGCGAATCTTTCTGACACATTAAACGTAAAGGCTTAAAATTTGTAGGCCTAACTATTGAAGCAATTTGAAATTGAAATGAGTTTTCCATTTTTTGATAAATAAATTACTTATCGAGTTATGAGAAAGTATGTTCACACGACGACCGGTTTTTCTCATTTATTGCATTGCCGCGCCTGAAATTCAGTTCACCAAATAAAAGATCTTATACTTTTATCAAAAATTCACTTTATGTGTAATTATAAGCTTTAATTAAAGCATTAGATCAAGAGTGTTTCCACTAAGAAGAAAACATCACTCCTAAACGCAAACTTAAAATTTTTATTAATAGAAATTAAATCTACAATGATTTGATGAAATGATGTCATTTTCCATAAATTTTAAATTTTGACATCAGTCAAGAATTTTTTTGAGTAAGGAAATAACTTCTCTCATTTTACTATAAATCATAGAAAATGTTAGCACTGAATATAAACCAAGACATCTGTCAAGAATTCTTTTTGAAAATATAAATAACTGCTCTCATTTTGCTATAAATCACAGAAAATGTTAGCACTGAATCTAAACCAATACAACACTTAGCTATAACGTATAGCTATAAGACATGGCTGTAGTATACAATCGAAGTAATAAACAAAACATAGGAGTCTGTTTTTTTACAGTGTACGTCAATTTCAATAATGCAAAAATATGCACGAAAATCTAAATTTTTATTGGCCAAATAAATTAAAACACACGCGTTATCATTTTTTTCACATTATTGTGTCATTTTTTGGGAGTGGCAACAGGAAAGGAACGATTGAATTACAAATTTTAAAAAAAAGGTATTTCTGTAATGTTAAATTGTGGAAAGTGGTAGAATAAAAGGGATAAGTATTGGTCTGCTGATTTTTTAAAGTAGTCAGTGATCTTTTCCACGTTCTAAAACGTATGTACATGAAATTTCGTGCAAATCGGTCAAAAGCTGAAGATTTGTATAAAGGACATGCACACAGAGAACGGCTTATAGATATATAGATTATTAATCGACTTTTCAAACACAACTTCACACACACACACATGCTCACGCGCATATATATACACTGCTCAAAACAATTAAAGGATATTGCAGTTTTAGGTGGATTTTGTATCTGGTAAACTGTTTAGCTGATTGATACATGGTCGACAGACATAGTAGGTTATATGAGAATAAATTACACATGTTTGGCAGAAAAAAATGCATTTTATTGCGCATTTGTGTACAAAAGGAAAAAAACACAATTTGTGCATATGAGAAAAAAAGAATAAGAAAAGTTGTTTTCTTCAAAGAAAATCATTTTCAGTGGGGGTATGGTTTCCACGGGCGGCCAGCAACGTTGAACACCTTTGAGGCATGGACTCAATGAGGCTATTAATGACGAGTTGAGGTATTCTGCCCCACTCTTCTTCCAGAAGAGCTCTTTCCAGTTCTTGGAGAGTTTGTGGGGGTTGTTGGCGGCCAGAAACTCGTCTTCCTAGAGCGTCCCAAACGTGCTCGATTGGATTCATGTCTGGAGAACACGCTGGCCATTCCATTCGAACGATTCCTTCCTCGAAAAGGAAATCCTCCACCAGGTTCGCACGATGTGGCCTGCAGTTATCGTCCATTAAAATGAAGTTATCTCCGATTGCTGCAGCGTAAGGGACTACAATAGGTCTGAGGATCTCATCCCTATATCGGCGACCAGTCAGAGCTCCATCTCGAATGATGTAGTGGTCAGTGCGCCCGTCAATGGAGATGCCACCATACACCAACACTCCTCCACCGCCAAATCTGACACTTTCGTGCACGAACGCAGGATTATTCCTACTGCCACGGTCCCTCCAGATGAAAATACGCCTATTATCCGGATGCACAGAAAAACGGGACTCGTCAAAAAACAGAATATTGCTCCATTCATTTCTCCTCCAGTTGACATGCTCGGTTGCCCACTCCCTGCGGTCGCGACGATGCCTTGATGTTAATCTAACACATACCATCGGTCGGCGAGCATACAGACCTACAGCATGGAGCCGGTTTCGGACAGTCTGAGTTGAAATCGTGGTGCCTGTAGCCGAGCGAAGGTGTTATTGGAGAAGAGTAGCGTTCATGGTTCGGTGTCTCCGAGCTGTTAACGCTAAATACCGATCTTCATTGGGCGTTGTTGTCCGTATACGACCTTGCCCTGGTCTTCGGCCTGCATATCCACTCTCCAAAAAACGGTTCCAGATCCTGGAAATGACACTTTGTGACACTCCAATGGTTTGCGCTACTTCGGCTTGAGTTTGGCCCCCTTCTAACCTACCAACAATTCTCAAAGCTTCTGAATCTGTCAAATGACTTCGCTGAGACATCGTACTCATCGAAACAAAGCAATCACTGAATGCCGATCATCCTTGTCTTCATTCTCTTTTATCCAGATGAAAGTCAAATTTCATTCGCTGCCGCTGAAGCGACGTTTTTGACGTCGAAATCAAAATTTGCATACTCCACAGTTTGAAAACCAGAAAAATTTGCATTTGTGATTCTCTTCTTCTATTTTCGGCAAAAAAAATTTCGTTTATATCTTTATTTTATATAAAACTTCAAATATCCTTTAATTGTTTTGAGCAGTGTGTATATATTGTGCGTTTTAAGTAATGGGATTTTAAGTATTATTTAACCTTCTATATACTTCCACATGTTTGATATTTCCTGTTCATTTTATAAATATCTTATATATAATTCATTAAAAAATAATTTTAGATAATTTTTAATAATTATTTATATTAATTATTACTGAATTTATTTTGTTTTATAGCATATAGATATATGCTATATATTATCAATGTTCTAACATTATTTAAACTCTTAGTTTAGTTTAAATAATTTAGCTAATAGAACATATTGTATGCTTTTAAATTTTATTAACAATAGTTTTAAATACTTTGTGTGATTTATATTAGGTTTATAATTCTCTATATATAAGGATTTGTTTGGTTTTGCTGTTTAAACAGTTATTTACATTCAAAAGCTTGCAAATTTTTATCTTGCGATAGATGTTTAATATAATTATTAATAGATGGCAGCACTAAAATTGTATCTTTCATATTGCTCTTATTTTTAATTTTTCTAGCTCCATTTTAGTTATATTTTATACACCAGGGTGTATTTTTAGCTAAATTTTGACGATATTGTTAAACTGTTATCTATTAATTTAATAGTGCATTTTAAATAATGTAATTAATTTCTATATATTTTATATTAGATTAAATTTGTTTTACAAGGTATTTCAAATATTATTTCAAAATGTATTAACTGCATCCTTTGGTATCATTTACTGTGATTTCTTAACTGTTTTATTCACCTTATTCTTTTTGATATACTGGAAGACATGTGCACATGGATTTTTGTAAAATACTGAAATATTAATCGGTATGGTGTTTATTATTTCTATTTTATATCCTATAAATATTTAAATACGTTTTATTGATTCTTCCATTTCATATTATTTGTTTCTATTCTGCTTTCATTTTTAATCAATTCACTTGATTTTAGTGGTTGTTCTATAATTCTCTATATATAAGGTTTTGTTTGGTTTTGCTGTTTAAACAGTTATTTACATTCAAAAGCTTGCAAATTTTTATCTTGCGATAGATGTTTAATATAATTATTAATAGATGGCAGCACTAAAATTGTATCTTTCATATTGCTCTTATTTTTAATTTTTCTAGCTCCATTTTAGTTATATTTTATACACCAGGGTGTATTTTTAGCTAAATTTTGACGATATTGTTAAACTGTTATCTATTAATTTAATAGTGCATTTTAAATAATGTAATTAATTTCTATATATTTTATATTAGATTAAATTTGTTTTACAAGGTATTTCAAATATTATTTCAAAATGTATTAACTGCATCCTTTGGTATCATTTACTGTGATTTCTTAACTGTTTTATTCACCTTAATCTTTTTGATATACTGGAAGACATGTGCACATGGATTTTTGTAAAATACTGAAATATTAATCGGTATGGTGTTTATTATTTCTATTTTATATCCTATAAATATTTAAATACGTTTTATTGATTCTTCCATTTCATATTATTTGTTTCTATTCTGCTTTCATTTTTAATCAATTCACTTGATTTTAGTGGTTGTTCGGGCACAGGGGAAAATTAATTTTAGCTTTAGCTTATTTCTCCCACAGAAAACAACCATTTTGCTTATATCATTGAATTCTGTGCCCTCGATAACGTAATTCAATGTATAAGCTTTTCAATTTTTGTCGGTGTCCACTTTTTTCTTTTTTCTTCCATAATAATTCTTATAATATTTTTTTTTTTTTTTTTTTTTAATACTTACAGCTTTAATTTATAATAATTGACGGTGGCAGGTTATGTTTAATTAATGGTAATATATATATATATATATATATATATATACACTATATATATATATATATATATATATACTATATATATATATATATATATATATATATATATATATATATATATATATATATATATATATATATATAGTATATATATATATATAATTTATTTAACATTTTAAAATATGCTATGATTAATAGACAAAACGATCTCTCTCTAGTGTCGGAGACGTAGCGAAATATAATCATGTAAGGTGAGCTTGAAAAATAATAATAGGAGAGTCAATTAAAATGTTAATAAATAAAAAATTTTGGCTTAATACCTAAAGTGACATTACGACAATAATGAAAGAATCCTAATTAACTTTCTGAATGCCAGCTGATCTTGTAGTTTGATTATAACTTTCATTTAATTGAAGCGATGAGGACATGGAAATTGTTACATGTGGATAACGATATTGGTTAATGATGATCATTGATAAAATTAAGGATTGTGCTGCTGAGATACTTAATTAGATCATAATTTATAAAGTTTAATGAAGTCTATTAAAAGAAGTAGTAACTAAAAAAAAGTGGTGAAAAAAACTACTAAAAAAAGTGGTAACTTTTTTAGTTGTTTTATATTAAAAAAAATTAACTTTAAAATTCAAATTATACAATTCAAACCATAAAGCAGATAATTGTGTATCATATAGATTATTTCTGTTGCCAACATCCCTTTTTCCCTATGTATTTAAAAAACACAAAACAAT
The DNA here is from genome assembly GCA_963932465.1 of Maratus speciosus. Classification (NCBI taxonomy): domain Eukaryota; kingdom Metazoa; phylum Arthropoda; class Arachnida; order Araneae; family Salticidae; genus Maratus; species Maratus speciosus. Next base: position 529,052,939 of record OZ010790.1, read on the forward strand.
GAATGATTTCATAAATGAAAGATTTTTCTCAAATCAATAATGTTGCCATAAAAATAAAATACTGTATTGTACCATCCTAGGCAAAGATTATTTAAAAATGAATTGTACCAAATGAAAATACAGAGAGTGTGTCACCACACAGGTTTATTTTGCGTATATTTCTGATTAAGAAGCAAAATTGAAATGTTTACAAAAAAAAAAAAAAAAAAAAAAAAAAAAAAAAGACACCATGGATCAATCGAAATAGTTGCATTTCACTTGTAGTCTGAAATGTATACTTCGTCATATTAAATTGAAATTTATTTTTATTCAACTTATTTTTCTTAGTCCCATACTTCTCTTTAAGCGGATATGACGTCATTATCTGACGTAATTAAAATACGATAATTATTTTTTTTAAAATCTGGTACGTACCTTATGCTATTTTCGATCATTTTTTTACAGAAACTTTGATGAAATATATGAGATGCTTTTCTGGCTTGACTAATGTTTTTTAAAGATGCCTTTATCCTTATTTTTTCTTTATAAGTTTAAACCCGCAGCTAAAAAATATTAGATATTGTTAAAAATTATTAGACTGCAGTGCGAAAACCTCTCACGGGTACACTGATTATTATTAATTAATAATGACATTTTCGTAAAAGCATAATCGTATACAAGGTGTTCCAACCCGGGCTTTCCAGGTTACCGAATGCAGGTAAAATCACAAATTATATGTGTTTTTAATTGAAAACGCTAATAGATTTTTTATATTTAAATATAGATATATATACTAGGGGGGCTCCGCCCACCTGCTCGCAACGCTCACCAACTCCCAGCGTAATCGCTTCGGTATTTCATTCGGTTTCGCGAAGTAATCCCTATTTTCTAGCCAACCCCAGACGTAATTGTTTCGCGTTTCCATTATGAATCGCTTTGCGATCCTTTATTTTCTATGCATTCAATTTTTAGATTCCACTTGGTAAAAATGCTCTCCTGCCCAACTCCTGTCAATTTTATTTCCTTATCTCCAAGCATATAATCATTAGAGCTTACACACTTTCATAATTATAACAATTATAAACATAAAATTATATGTATAGTATTGGAAATATTGTAAATAGTTAGTGTTTGTCCTTACAAATAATGTAAATCGTTCAATTAAGCTCTATTCACAAGCTAATATTAGTTTTTGTTGCATAGAAATATCTCAATTTGTTGATTTTCTGCAAGCAAGTAAACGCTATTGGATTTCAATGGGAGTCTATGAAAATTTGGCGAACTACTGTAAATAGTGCCAAGTTGGCGTCACTTTTGGCGACTAATTTTGGTGACAGAGCCGGTTTCTCCCCGCTTTGGTAACCCCCACTTATAACGCCACAAAGCTCTGATCAATCAGATGCGTTTCGCGGTACCTACTAAGATTTTTATCGGTCCATTTCCAAAGCGTTACTTTTTTTAATATATAGAAGGATATAGATTTTTAATTAACAATACCAACAATCATTTATACATGCTAACGTATACAAATAAAATTTTGAAATTCATTAAAAGCGACACTTGCAAATTGGCCCAGTCCCAGGAAATAATAGTCGAGGAAATCGCAAGAGATCGTTATTCTTTTTTTATTATTATTATTCTGATAATTTCGGTGGTTTAAGCGTGCTTCGTTTGCTTGTCTTAAATTTGTTATTTCATTTATTTATATGTATTTTTTTTATTTATGGATTGATAAAGTTTATATTCCATTATGGAATATAAGCTGGAAACAAATGTAGAACTCTTTAATTATACTAAGTTAAGTGCAAAGTTATTTTTCTTTTGTAATCTTCTGCCCACAAGTGACAGAAGTTTTTTTTAAAAATCAAGCATGAAAATTTTTATAAAACAATAAGAATTGAATAAATTCGACAGTGTAAATTTTGAAAAAGTGCGATACTTAGGGGGGAAAACGCAGTACAATAAATATAAGTTAAACTTTACCGCCTGTTGTTGCCATTCGCAAAATGACGTCATTATTACACACTGATAAGTTCATCCTTTATAATATAAATATATAGATACCATATTTTCCACAAAGCATGGTGAAAATATGCTATCCGAGATCACGAGTTATTTGAATTTATGTAAGTCAAAAGTTATGATAATTATTAATAATTATTAAGAAGTAACTTAATAATTATTAAGAAGTTACGCAGAATGATATAAATTTAAAAGCAACGTTAAAAACGCCAGAATGAGAAAACATTCAGCAGACTAGTTTTGGCAGCGTTTAGCTTATTGTCCTCAGTGCCTGGCACTAAGTCCGTCCTCAGGCACTGAGGACGCTACGCTAAACGCTACCGAAACTAGTCTGCTGAATGTTTGCTTATTCTGCCGTTTTTGACGTTCCTTTTAAATTTATATCAAAAGTTATGACTTGTTGAATCAGTTTCTTTTTTTGTGTTAAGAAAATATATTTTCTATCCATTGAATTTCCACTAGATATACAATTTAATTCTAGTTCTTCTGCTATGCATCGAATTTAGTCTGGAATAAAATTTAAAATAATTACATGTGATTTTCAACTGGCTTTATGCACACACTTACATATATATTTTTACGATGATTGTAAATAAAATGATAAGATACATGCAAAATACAAAACTTTTAAAAAGGCCAAAGATGTATTTCGATTTCATTTGTACGGAAGTTTTTGGGGTGTTTTAAATATCATATTATTTATATTTTATTTTTATTTTTTCATGTTAAATTTGTTTAACTTATTTGTTACAAAAATATAACATTAAATGTAGAGCGAACTGAAAAAAATGTCTCATTATATGTTCCTTGTCGGGCTTAAACAATGAGGAAATATTTTTTTTTTAATTTCTTCTGCAAATTAGGTTTTTTTAAATACTATTTAGGTCTACTTCTTCTTCTATACATCGAAAAATCTGGAATAATATTTAAAGTAATTAAATGTGATTTGCAATTGGCTTTATACACACGCTTATATATATATATATATATATATATATTTGTGATGATTATAAATAAAAGTTGGAAATTGCTCGTCAAACGTGGCAAATGAGGTGTGTTCGTACTATAACTAGTTTTATAATTATTTTTTGCACCCCATATTGTACTGTATATTTTATTGCACTTCATAAATGCATAGTCTGTAACATCATTAAAATGCACTTGCAATATTTTTTTCCAATTCCCAGTAATGTAACGGAAATATTTTGAGTAACCCTGTAATTAAACTATACATCCGATTTTCATAAAATTTAAAACGGCTCGAGAAAATTTTATAACAATGATATATTTAAAATTTCATACCATTCGGAAGGCTGTAACACCATTAAAATGCACTTGCAATAATTTTTCCCATTGGCCGTAATGTAAAGAAAAAATTTGACTGTCCCTGTAATTAAACTATACATCCGATTTTCATAAAATTTGAAATGCCTCGACAAAATTTTGCACCAATCATATATTTAAAACTTCAGACAATTCGGTTGTGTAATTTTTGCTCTGTTATATGCGGACGGACAGACGGACTGACCGACGGCTGTAGGTGCTACGTATTTATATAATTACGAACGCACCTAAAAATGATAAGATACATGCAAAATACAAAACTTTAACAAAGTTCTAAGATTAATTTCGATTTCAATGGAATCTAAGTTCTTCGAGTGTTTTAAGCACCATATTTTTGGGGTTTTATTTTTATTTTTTAATTTTAAATTGTTTTAAATTATTTGTTGCAAAAAAGTAACATTAAATGTAGAACTAATTGAATGAAATATCTTAATATATGTTCCTTCTCATGCTTCAGCCATTTAGGAATTTTTTTTTTTTTTTTGGGGGGGGGGGGGGCTGAAAATTAGGATTTTGTTTAATACTGTTTATTTCTAGTTCTTCTTCTATATATCGACATAAATTGAGAATTAAATGGAAAATATAATTACATGCGATTTACAATTGACATTATACACACGCTTACTTATATATTATATTTATATCGATATGTAATGTATTGTTAAGGATATTTTCACATTCAAAAATCGGAGTTGAACAATTTGTCGCTTTTTGTCATTCTTCTCTTCTAATCATAAAGATGCAATGTAGATACAAATATCTAAATTTTTAGAAACACAAGCAATGGAATTTGGTATGAAAAACTGGAATTTAAATGGAAGCTCTATTATAAGGTTATAATGCAACTTGAAGGCAATTTTTTACTCTAGTTTTGTATAATGTATGAGGTAAAAATATTAAATAATAAAGCAATAAGTTTCTTAATAATGCATGCAGCCTGATTCGAAAAAAATGTAAGCTAGTTAAACTCATATATTTAAAAAAAGATGCACTGTAACATTGGAACTTGTTCACAACCTATTTAGAAATACTTACACTTTTCATTTACATAGGGCAAGTCTAGGAGAGATGGCCATCATTTTTTAAATGTGAAATAAAAAATCTTAGAATGAAAATGCAATAAATATTTATACATATTATAAAATGTTTTGCATGTATTCATCATATTTTGGGCAAAAAAGAATTAAATATTGAGAACAAAAAGAGGGAAACAAAATTTAAATTAAAATGGAAAACGGCCATCCCTGCTTCAAACCATCCAATATGAAATTAAGCCATCCGATATGGCCATCCAATTCAAGAAAGAAAAGGTGAAGTTCAAATAGCAAAAAATAACATATTTCTTGCATTTAATCATGAAAAACATATAGAAATTGGTAAAGATTCATTTATATCACTGAAAATGCGTAAATAATATTCGAATAAACAAAATTTGAAGTATAATTTCAATCCTTCACTTTTAGTAAAATTTAATCACATTTTTGCCAAAGCTGTTTGTAGTTTTACACGTTTCATGGAACCACTTCAGGCACCTTATGCATTGTATCCCGTCATCCTTTTGGGTTGTCGTTTTATATTCTTCTCCAAAATCATCCCCATCCTCAACCAATTCTATTCCCTCGTAATCTGTAGAATCTGATAATTTCAAATGTATTTCATCATCACTTATCTGCTGAAAATGTCATGATTTTGTTTTTGTTATCTTGAATTTATTTTAGACCATTTTCACAGTTTTAACCTTATTTATCAATTTTATCTATTTCTGCGATGAAAGTTTCCGACGTTTTTCAATATCTTATGAAAATAAATACAACTCGAGGCCCTTATTGAAATCTTTATATTAGTAAAAATTCAAACAATTATATCAATAATTATAATTATAAACATAAAAGTTATATAATTACGTTAAATTTAATTATAATTAGTTAAAATACTCACTCCGTATAATTTTGAAATATTGATTACAGGTGGTCATCTCTCCTCGATTTGAAGAGGCCATCTATCCTGAAATTGAATGACAGGTGGCCACCCAAGTTAAAGCGTCACTCCGCTATTGTACGTCTTCTTCTTCTTTTTTTTTTTTTTTTTTTTTTTTTTTTTTTTTTTTTTTTTTTTTTTAAAGTTTAGAAGCAAGAATGAATTATATACGTGTCTTACAAGTCCGTATAGTAAAAAAGAAAAATGTAACGTGCCTACTTCAAAATATTGGCTGCAAAACACATCTCAAGTACTTTTTTTACAGAAATTACTGAAGAGGAAATTTCATGTGTTTTCTGTGTTTAATTAAACTAAATTTTGGCATAATATGCTATGTCCATACAAATCTTTCAATAATATACAAGGCTGCACAAAAATAAATGCTTTTAAGGGTATTGTTGGATATTTCAGAAATTGGGCTTTCAAATTCATTATGCGTTTCCCGAATTATTTTTTTTAGACAACTTTCACATTGATAAACTGTGAAATTGTGCTACAGTATTCTGAATCTTTTGGAAATTCTTTCAGAATCTATGTTTGGTGCATGATTTTTCTTTCTTGTTCAATTTACCTCTTTAACCCGATTTTCTCATGGGAAAATAAATACATGTATAATGAAAAGAAATATAAATTTGAAACTTGAAAAAAAAAGTAAAATTATTTTAATTACCTGTTATGAATTAAAATATTTTGATATTTCTTCATAGCAGACTAAAAGGGCACCAGGTAAAAAATTGTTAAGATTTAATGCTAGTGAGAATATTCAAACTAAAATAACAAAACATAAGAAAATAAAAAAAATGTTTTAACATTTATAATATATACATATATAATCATTATATCCATTCACTGAAATCAGGCAGAAATGTTAGTAGTTCGATTTTTTATTAAAAAGATAATATTTTAAATTGCAAAAAATCTGTGATGAAATGGTTGATTTGATAAAAAATTAGAAAATAGATAAGGGGATTTTGAAAAGCAGAAAAGATATTTTCCTAAATGTGGTAATAATCCAAAGTTTTTAAAATACGTTAGATGGAAGAAATGAGCGATTATCTGATGAAACATTCATGGTGGTCTTTTAGAAAGATCTATAAAAGAATTTTTCTTTCAAAACCTACTTAACGAGCTATTTTTCTTTAGTAATTCAGAATATATAAGAAAGGACAATTTTCTAATATGTAATTTTCCCTTATTATTAAAAATATTTAAATTTACATTTTCTTAAATAACTTAGGTAATATAGGTCTTCCAAAACTTTTAATATCCAAGACTGTAGAAAAATTATTAGAATTAAAGGTTTGCTAGTTGGTTAAGGGGGGTTGTCACTCACGTTCCGATTTCTCCTCACTAACGTAAAGTCTATGGGCATTTGATGCATTTTTTATACTTAAAATATCTCCTCGGGAAATTAATATTTTAACTTCTATTTTTTATGTACAATTCCTAAAAAATGTATCTTTTTTTTTTTTTTTTTTAGTTCTCAAAATATTTCTAAAGTACAGACTTAATTTTATATGAAGAGTTAAAATCTTATCCACAGTTCGCCCGCTTTTAACACATAAAATATTAAATTCAGCATAGAATCAGAAATATTTTGAAAACTGAGAAAACAAGAAACGTCCTTTATGAAGAGTTAACAGAAAAAAGATGTTAAAAATATGAATTTCTCGAGAAGATATTTTAAATATATGGATGCAGCAAAAGTCCATAGACTTAACACTACAGAGGAGAATTCCGAAGTTGGGTGACCAGCTCCGGTAACGGTGGTATTTGAATGGTCACTTATCTGCACACAATATGAGCGTTGCGCGTTATTCTCGTGTTACTTTCTTGGGCTGAAATACGCAAGCAAACATTCGCTATCAAATCATTGTTGTTGAATTGAAAATAATGGAGTAGAAAATAAATAATGAATTTTGTATCAAATTGGGTGAAAATGTATAACGGAACACGTAAAATGTTGCAGCAAGTTTACTGTCATGGCGCGTTATCACGTCCTCTCATTTTTCAATGGTTTTAAACGAACGCACGACCGAACATTGCCTTGAATGTAAATAGTTTTTCGGAAAAGTATGATATCGTATACTTAATTCACCCTCCATATAATCCGGACTTAGAACTTGAGGACTATTTCCTGTTTCCCAAACTAAACACATTACTAAACGGACCAAGATTTCTGGATATTTATAACATCACGGAAAACTTTACGTCTGAAATAAATAAGATTAAAAAAAGATAACTTTGCAAGCTGCTTCAATCAATTGTACAGCAGCGTGCAAAAGTGTATTATGTCACGTGGAAACATATATAGTTATACATCTACATATGTATGTAGAATACCCGTATGTATAGTTTACATATACATATTTTACATTTATGTACTGTATAAAATTCATATTTAAGAAGTTATTTCACCAGTCCCAAAAATTAATAGCCACACATTGTATGTAAAAGAAATTTCAAATACGGAATATCAGTTTGATTAACTTTTTTAGTACGTCTTTCATGTATATGTACATGTATTAATATCATTATTTGCTTTTGTGGCATTTTTAGAGGCAATTCATTTTTATGCATATCTTCTTTTAGTACATTTTTTTCAGTTCATATTGTTATACATCAACATTTACGCCTATGAATATTTTCATTGCAATTTAGTACATAAGTTTAATTTTGTGAATCAAGTCACGTGATTAATGTCGCAGTTCTTTCTCCTAAATATCTTTTATATTCAGATTTTGTATTTTCAGTGCATTATGCTTAAAAAATTAACAACATTTATTTCTCATTGTCTGCAAGGGGATTCGTTTTGAAGCTGAGAAGAAATGTGATGTTTTTCATACCTATCTATTTTTAATGTCTTAAAAATTTAAATAATTAATAGATAGCTTTGACAATCCAGTTGCTCTTCCTGTAGTACTAGAGTATCGAATATGCATATTTTGTTTGTATTTTTAGATTATGTTCATACAACGTGTGAATATTTTCAGTTTTTGTCAAAAAGACTGTTCCAAAATCCAAAATGGTTTCTTTCTGACGCATTTTTAATTCAATTTGGTTCACGAACTTAACAACATTGCATTTGTTTTTATTTAGAGACTATGTAATAAAGTTCTTTTTCAGTTTTTAGATAAACGTAGAATTTGTTTTCAAAAATGCAGGCAAAGGTGGCTTATAAAAATAATAGCTTACAACTGAAGATGTATTTCATTGATAAGAAGATGAAAAAACTGTTCGATTACAAATAACTTCAATAATAACACCTGAAAGTACCATTTTTTTCTTGTTTAAAAATGAATGCGTCTGAAATTTTCTCCTTGATGAGCAGTCAAAATTATTTTTTGAAAACCCCTTTAAGGTATTATCTTTAGATTTACCATTCCATTACAGCATGTCAACAATTAACATTAAGCATCCTTCAGTTTAAATAAAACATTTCTTTGTTAGAAGAATAGTTTCGAAAGAAAAAAAAATATTTTTAGATCTAAAGAAATTCGAATTCTAAAAAACGTAGATTAATTTCAATTTTCAGCTCTTCTTTCTTTAAAAATGCTTTAGAATGCTCATCACGAAAAATTTTCGAAAAAATAATGATAATATCTAAAAAAATAATTTTTGTTATAGATATTGACTATTACCCGCAATACAAAATTCTTATTCGAATATTATGGAAAAAAAATATTTATTGTAAGTTTATAATAGCATTAAGATATTGCACCATTTCAATGCTAATTTAAATAAAAACATTTTTATATTTAGGCATAAGAAATGTATACGTATCCTAAGAGATATTTTAATACACTTTAAAAGCAGTAAAAACTTTCGAACACAAAACTAGAAAAAATATTTTTTCAATTAAAATCATGAAATTTTGAATACTCAGGTCTGTAGAGAGGCTACATTTCCATGTGTATGATCTTAATTCAATCTGGATAATGCATAGCCTATTATCTAAATATTCAATTCAGGATAAATGTATTTTTTAATGAAATATTATTAAAAAATAGCATCTTGTTACTGAAACCTCTTTAAACACATTTACTTTAAAACATATTGGAATTTCCAAAGATTCATAATAAAAATAATTTAAATAAATTGAACTGTGCGCATTAAAATATCTCTAAAACATAGAGTTAAATTAAATGTAATTAAAATTGATTTGAAAGGGATCATTTTGAGTTTTAAAACCGACAAAAAGGACACGTAAAAAAGGTAGATATTATAAGAATTTAAAATAAATTAACTAAGGTAAAAAGGGGAATTTTTTTTATTATTATATATATACTAATTAAATGTGTGACATCTATAAGAAGAACGAAACTTAAATTAAACTGAAAATAACTAAAAAACACCTACAATATATATATATATATATATATACATATAAAGAAAACGAAGAAATGTTTTAATAATATAAAAATGGTTAAAAAAATCTGTGTATTCCAGACGCTCTTTAAGCAATAATGTGAAGTAATATTCTACAGATCAATACTCAATAAAGTACGTTATCACCTTTAATATATGTAACACTTTGTGACACAAGAATCCCCCTAATTTATTGATACTTGTTAGGTGATACTCAAGTATAGCTTCAAAACCTTATCTCTTTTAAGGGTCTTCGTGTATTTTTCGTCTTAGAGATAATTATTTATTTTGATGACATCGCTCTAAAAGACTTTGTAAAAGTGCTGACATGGCTGTTTTTCTCCGAAATTGAGAAAAAGGCTTTCCTTTACCCATTTAATTTTGGCATAAGGAGTTCGCTAAGTTTTTCAAATTAACTTTTGATAATTGTTGCCGCATTAATCAGCAAAACCTTTTAATTTCCGATTAAGTACTGTTAAAGAATATGTACATAAAAATCCCAACCAGTTTATTTTAATAATATGAAACAAATGAAAATATATCTGAAAAATTTTAAAATGATATGCGTATGCGTATATTTGTAATTTTACACTGATAAAAAGGCAGAATTTATATAGAAGAGAATTATGCATTTTTTTTTATTACACAAACTTTAAAATATCGAAGCAGACTATTAAATATATTCATTTTCAAATGGAAAATATTGTCTATGTGGTAGTGGGTAATAAATAGTAACAATAATAACATGTATAATATATATATATATATATAACAACTTTATTTAACAAATAAAACTGTTAATGCGATATTTATTTCTATACGAAAATATTGGTAATAAATATTCCTGTAAGTTGGCAGTTGTGGTTAATATATATATAAATTTACATACATACACTACAGGGCCATTAATGACCGGCAACTTTTAATTTTAGACATTTTGTCGAATATTTAAAAATATACTTGTCAGATTAATCTGGAATTTTAGGATTAAAAAGAACAGATTTGACTTTATATTTATCAACGTCGATTTGATAAGGAGGACAACCAGGGGGCCAACAAAAAATTAAAAATAATAATAATACTTGGGATCACCCTGTAAAATAAAATGCACGAAATGATCTATCGCTACAGAATATACATTGGAAGACATTTTACAATATGTGTATTCATTTGTGTAATAATAGCATGTATATTAATAAAGATATACCGATTTTCTTTTAAAAATTAAAAATATTCTTGCATGTTTTTTGTTTAGAACATACAGGGTTTTTAACCCAATGTAACGCCAGTTTCAAAAAAATTGACAAAATGTAGTAGAAACAATATAGTGTTATTGGAATATAACTATATTAAATATTTAAGGAAATATAGGCAGTTGTATAAAATAATTTTTGTCTGCGCATGCGCGAACAAAAAAAGGAGCTTTTTGCATAATATAATAGTCAACTCTATGATACAACTTATTAAAAAAATCAGCGAAATATTGTAAAAATTCAGAGAGATATCGGCGTTACAGTGAGCTGTTTTTTAGTTTCTCACTAAAACTCCCCGAATGATAAGGTTGTCCACAAATTTTTATTTGTAAGTTGCTTGACAGCGTTCGGAGCAAGTTTTTAGAAAACGCTATTTAATTATAGTTTACGGTTATGCTTAGGAAGAGTTTGTCTCTAAACTACGATGAAGAGGAAAATATAGTCCATACATTGATTACATTTAGGTAAATTGAAGAGTTTATGGTAAAATTTTGTGAAATTTATCCCAATACGCAAAACACTCTACGGAAAATTCTATCAAATATATACCGTCACATTAAGAAAAAGACTTTGATCGATAAGTACAGTAAATTTCCAATTCACATTACAGTTAAGTAGATATTTGAAAAAAGTTTAAAATAGTTAAGTAAATGTTTCAGTAAAATAAATGTATTTTATGGAAAATTCACTTATCTGTGAAAATTCCATACGAAAAACGTAATTTCTCAAAAAGATATTGAAATATCACTATAAAAATCAAATTACACCTCACGAAAAATTTATAATACATCTTAGATTTTAGTTTATTATATTCACCACTGTCAAACAAATTACGAGTATACAGAAAATACATATATATGCGATAAAATTTACTGCAGAGTGTTTTGCGTATTGGGCTAAATTTCAAAAACTTTTACCATAAACTCCCCAATTTACCTAAATGTAATCAATGTATGGACTATATTTCCTTTTCATCGTAGTTTAGAGTCAAAATCTTCCTAAACATAACCGTAAAGTATAATTAAAATTTTTTTTTTCAAAAAACTTGCTCCGAAAGCTGTCAGATAACATAAAAATAGCAATTTGCGGACAATGCCTTATCATACAACGAGTTTTAGTGATAAACTAAAAAACAGCTCACTCTAACGCCGATATCTCTCTGAATTTTTACTATATTTGACAGATTTTTCTTAACAAGTTGCTCCATAGAGTTGACTATTAAATTATGCAAAAGTTCCTTGTTATCGTTAGCAGATGCGCAGATAAAAATTATTTTATACAACTGCCCATATTTTCTTAAATATTTAATATATTTATATTCCAATTACACTATATTGTTTCTACTACATTTTGTCAATTTGTCTGAAACTGGCGTTAAATTTGGTTAAAAACCATGTATGTTATAAGCAAAAAATATACAAGAATTTTTTTAATTTAAAAAAAAATCGCTATATCTTTATTAATATACAGGCTATTCTTAAGAAAATGAATACACATATTGTACAATGTCTGCGTATGTATATTCTGTAGCAATAGATCATTTCATGCATTTTATGTTACAAGGTTGATCCAAGTATTATTTTTTCTTTGATTTTTTGTTTTCCCATTAATTATCCTCATTACCAAATCGACATTGATAAATATGTAGTCAAACCTGTTATTTTAATCCTAAAATTCCACAAGAATCTGACAAGTATATTGTTAAATATTCCACTAAATGTCTAAAAATGAAATTTGCCGGTCATTAATGGCCATATAGTGCATTTATACATAATTTAACTTTTTCGAGTTTTACAGAAAAACGTAATTTTTTAAAAGCCCTATAAAACTTAAAACAAAGTATTAATAACAGTATTAAGGTAAAAGATTTTTTTTTTGTATGAAAAATTCCTTTACTACAAGATTGGAAAAATTGATAATAACAGAGCCTGAATTATGCTAATACCAACAGTGTCATAAAAAATCTTTTGAAAAATGCACTTTTATTCTCCAAATACTTATCACAATCTCCTACTAAATTCAGGTAAATCTTTCGAAATCAAAAAATTCTACTTTCACCTTAAGAACTTCTCAATATGTGAAAATGGGTGCTTTGAAAAGATTGCAAACTAGATAAAAGTATTAAAGATCGATTGAATAAAAATTTTTCAGCTGATGCATGAATAATCCTCGGCTTTTCACAATGTTCGACAGAGAAAAAAAGAATATCATGGAAATAAAAAATTATGGCTCACACTGAATTTCAAATATATTGGAAAAGTTCACCGATAAAAAATGATGTAGTAATTTACATGAAATTGTAGGAAGCATAATTTAATCAAACATTTCCCTTTTCTTATATAATGTTTAAAAAACATTTAATTAAAGTAATTTTTTAAAAGATCCGTTGTATATTTCAAGCTTTTAATATATTTTATTTGGACTTTATTTATTATATGAAATTGTGCAGAGAAATATTGTTTTCCACTAGTCATTCAAACATCATGTTAACATTTATATTACCTTGACGTCAACATAACATAAAGTTGTGCAGAAGTTATCCTGTTGATAAAATTTATAAACATTAAAATGAAATAAATCTGTCTTTAATTTTTTTCAAAAATAATAAAGCTTCAGAAAATGAATCTTATGAAAAAGATATCGAAACTCCATAAATTTTATAAATTTACCCAAATATGTGTAATAAATCTACGTTTAATTTTTTAATTAAAAAAAAAAAAAAAAAAAAGCTTCACAAAATGAACTGTATTTCAAAGATATCAAAACTCGAGAAATTTTATTTATATTTTTCTAAATTAAATATAATATTTAAAATGTTTTTAATTCATAAAGTAACACATATTATGCCAAAAGTACACCTTAGCTTAGTTAAAATCTTTCTAATAGAGCTGACGCTGGATCATAAGATATGTAACCAAACAAAATGAAAACCAATGAAAATTCACAATTAAACTCTAATGAATTGTTTTTTTTTTTTTTTTTTTTTTTTTTAATCGACTAGATTCTCAGAAAAAACTGTCAATTTATGAGCGTTTGTTCTTCAATTTTCAAGAGCAACAACCTTATTTGATGGGAAACGGTTTGTTCATTAAATAAGCGGTGTTAGATACTTAAAAAATTAAAGGCAATCTACATATTTTTACAACTCTAGCCCATCTGTTAACAAAAATACGGATCGATAATTGGATATGGATTTTTTTTTCTTTACGGGTTATGACTGGAATCTCTGCTGCCGGAATCTGCCCGTAATTTTACAGGGATATTTTTTTGTGTGTACTACTGGAAATATTACAGTGTTCACATATCTGCATCTGATCAATCAATCGATTAGTAAAAAATATAGAAAATTAAATACATCCTTGCCGTAGGTTCTTACGGCGGAATTTAAAGATTAACACTTTAACACAACTTTTTTAAAGACTATCCTTAGAATGTGAAAAAGTAAAAATTGTTTAATTTGTATCTGATAATTTTAAGGAAAGAAGCTTCTTAAATAGAGAAGAAACTATCATGACGCACTAAAAAAAGAAATACTTTCTTTTAATTTAATATTGAAGTACGTCCTTGCTAGCGCAGGCGGAAGAAAGTCTTCCTCTTATTAGGCAATATTACAACTAGTACACACGCATCAATTCTGGCACAACTTAAGTAAAAGTTAACAATCTACTCCAGAGACGAGGGGAAAAAAATATTCTCAAGCCGCAGACTAAATAACAAGATTATAGTGGTTCCCAGCAATTAAAAATGAATAATCTATTTTCATATGTATATATTTAAATATATGTGTGTGTGTGTGTCTGTGTGTATATAGTGTATAATGTAATTGTTGGGTTTAAAGGCGAGCGAACATTTTTTATGCGCATTATATCTGCGCACTGCCAGTCTTTTCCCCTGCCACACTCAGTCTGCGTGCGAACAATAGAAGAGTGTAGACGTAAAAATTATTCTGTGTGAAGTTAATATGAAAAAGTAATCTGTGTGAGAAATTTATCTTTAAATTAATTGTTATGTGTTTGTGCAGTGTTTTCGTTTAATAAACTGTTTGTTCTGTCAACATCCACGGACTTAGTGATAATTAATATTAGTGAAAGAACAACAGTAATAATGATGTTACATCGGCGTTCTTCCTTGAAGGTCTATTGACAATGTGTAGGGAAATAATAAAAAAGTAAGGGTGTTTATATATTTCTGATGTTTTGACTGCTCGTTCAAAAAATTTTAATGAAAGTATTTTTCAGGTATTAATATTAAAAGTTTAATGTATGTATTTTATTAATTATTTATATGGTTGTATAAAATTGTTTGCAGCATGCCAAAAAATGAAGTTTTTATTTCTAAATTCTAACCGTAATTGCATTTTGGCAGCAGAAAATAGGGCGCGGTTATTTCCGATTCGGATGAAGGTTCAACCCCCATTAGATGCCAATGCTCCCGCTACAGGAACATGGAATAGATTCTAAACAGTTACAATTATTAAAAAAAAATTCTACTAGTTTATCATATTGGTATCTTTTGTGTATGAAAAGTAGGTACTACTTAGTTATCTCATCAACCAATTTCGCCAAATTATATAAATCGCGAAATTATAGAAATTGACATATTTTTTATTTTAAATAATGACAGAAAAATAAATTAATATCTATCTATATTATAAAGGACAAACATATCTGTGCGTAACGCATACGTCATTTTGCGAATGGTAACACTTTGAAATTTGAAATGAAATTTCGTTTTGCAATTCTCGCTACTGCAAATTTTTAAACTTCTAAACATCTCACATTTTCAATTTTTGCATCGTCGTACAGGGGGAAAATGTGCTTTTAAATGCTATTTGTTTGAAAGCTTATCTCAATTTATTAAAATATTAATTTTAGATATTAATCTCAAGATATTGATTTTTTCGTAGTTTTTAATACAAATTTTGTAATTGTGGCAACTAAAGTACTCCATTTATATTGAAAGTAAAGAAGCAATAGTAGATTACTGTATATTTTTTATTGTAATTTTCTCATTAAAAAAAAGAAAAAAAAAGAAATTTAAATGCGTGTTATGTCAAGAATATCGTTTATAACTAATCGGGTGAATTTTTGTTTTATTTCGTTTTTATTTATCAATTTAATGAATTGTAGTTTATTGCACACTTACTTTACAAACGAAACAAAGCTGAATGAATACAATGTTATTATTCCGTGTATTATAACATTTTTCGAATTTTGAAAAAATATACGTGAATGATTCTAATAAAACATGGAGCTATTATTGCTTTTTTTCTGGGTTTGTATATTATCCCCCGATAATGACGTCATTGCATATTTTTCTACAGATGCTGTTTGAGACTGGATCGTAAAAGTGGAATGCTTTAGCGAGAACATATGATGTGATTTGATAAAAAGAGTGGTGTAATCAATTCTTAAAACAGAAATATGTTTTCTGGAAATGCGTCATTTTCTACTTGCTGCTTTGAAATTTTTCTCAAGTGAAAGGGCTTCACTTTTGAAAATAATGTAATCGAAATCACAGACTGATAAAATGCGATGTTTAAAAAAAAAAAAAAAATTAGAGTGTCTTTATAAAAGAGCATTGACATACCGTGTGCATACTCATATCGGAAGTCTTTGTCTTAAAAATAGCAATTTAAGTTACAAAACTTGATGATTCTCGCATGGATGAAATCGCTTCGCCGAGTAAGACAAGCAAATAAAGATCTTGGGAATAATTTGAGTTTTAAAATAATATCAGGTTCCGAAAGTTTATGTCCAAAATTCTTTCCACTAATAAAATTTTATTGCTATTCTTTAAGACATTCTACTATAATTTTATCAAAATAACAAAATTTGCTTTATTTCATTTTTTATAATTTTATGTATATTTCAATACACAAGGCTGATTTTTAGTCATCTGCCTGAGCATTCTGCTGAAGTAATTTTACAACTACTTTTTTTTTTTTTTTTTTTTTTTTTTTAACTGAAACCTAATTATTTGTAAATGTGCCTGTACTAGCTGCTTTTTTAAATATCCCCATTTTAGGTAGATTTCGTATGAAATAATACCTATTGGGATCGTTCCTATGTTATAATTTCTGAAAAATATTTGCAGATCTACACCGACCATGACCCCTAGAACTCAAAACCACCCTCAGTAAAAAACGTTATCTATCTATCTATCTATCTATCTATCTATCTATCTATGTATCAATCTATCTATCTATATATATCTTTCTTCTGGACACGATAACTTTCGTAATTCTGCACCAATCTCTTCCAAACTGATACATAAAATCAATGGGCATAAAATCTCGGTCAAGTTCGTTAATGGGCAAAATCGGACCAAGGGGATGGAAATAGGGAGGGCTTTTGCGAAAACCGAAAACCCCCCATAACTTCTTAATTTTTATACATATCAAAACAGTTTAAAGTTTTTATTACTTCTAAAAATAGTGTCAAAATTTTGTGTATCACAGATTTTTGATAAAGTTAAAAATGAGCTCAAGGGGCGCAAAAAATAGGGTTTTGGGGAGAAAAAAATTCATAAATTCGTCAATTCTCAAGATATCAATTCCAATTAATTTTATTATAAATCTCCTTAATATTATCTACAACTTTTACATTCACAAGTTTTAGATAGGACCAATTCGTACCGCAAAAAAAATTAAATACGAAAACAAAAAGTGGGTTTGAAGAAGTAAAAAATGCATAACTCCGTCAATTCAAAAGATATAAAATCCCCATGAATTTATCATATATCTTCTTAATATTGTCTACAACATCTGTATAGACAAGTTTTGGATAGGACCAATTCTTACAGCAAAAACAAATTAAAAATATATAGCGGTGGAAGAAAAAAATCATCTAAGTAAGGGTGTATTCAAATCCAAACTGCTTATTTTCTGACTCATTTTACAATTCATTTTTGCTCTCAAAGGGTTCCAATTGTTACGTTTTCTTACTCAGAAACTATATAATGTACCGAAATGGTCGATTTTTTATAGAGGCAGAATATATTTTAAAAAATGCTGTTAAAGAGGGCATTTTGAATCGAATTTCCCGAAGCGGGTTGTGTTGGAAGAATCATTGCATTAAGAATGCACTGAAATCCAAACTGCTCATTTTCTCACTCATTTTTAAATTCATTTTTGCTGTAAAACGCATCCAATTGCTAGATTCTCTTATTCAGAAACTATATAATGTAAAGTAATGATCTATTTTTTGATAGTGGCAGAATATATTTCAAAAAATGATGTCAAAGTGGGCATTTTGAACAGAATTTTCAGAAGCGATTGTGTTAGAAACGAAAAATATTGCCCTACTGAGAAAATAATTGTTTATCAATCAAGTTTTAATTAATTGAAAGAAAAATAAAAACACAGGTCGCTTATAAATCTTTTCAAAAATCACGTCAGCATGTTTCATATTTTTTTAGGTAGATTTCGTATGAAATACTACCTATTGGGATCGTTCCTATGTTGGAATTTCTGAAAGATTTTTGCAGATCTACACCGATCATGACCCCTAGAACCTACAACCACCCTCAGTAAAAAACTTTATCTATCTATCTATCTATATATCTATCTGTCTATCTATACATATCACTTTCTTCTGGACACGATAACTTTCGTAATTCTGCACCAAAATCTTCCAAACTGATACATAAAATCAATGGGCATAAAATCTCCGTCAAGTTCGTTGGGCAAAATTGGACCAAGGGGATGGAAATAGGGAGGGGTTTTGTGAAAACCGAAAACTATAACCATATCTTCTTAATTTTTGTACATATCAAATCAGTTTAAAGATTTTATTACTTCTAAAAATAGTGCCGAAATTTTATGTATCACAGATATTTGATAAAGTTAAAAATGGGCTCAAGGGGCGCAAAAAATAGGGTTTTTGGGAGAAAAAAATTCATAACTTCGTCAATTCTTAAGATATCAATTCCAATTAATTTTATTATAAATCTATTATTCCGAAATTCATGATCAATATTGCTTTTATACTTCTGCTACGATAGGTTTCTCCAGATTTGCTCAACACATTTGTTGAATACCGCAAATCGAAATTTGAGTGTAACGGAAAAATGCGATTTTCTCAAAAACTATGAGGCCTAGGTTAATCGCTATAATTTTCCTGCAAGGATTAAATTAATGTCTACTACCTCTAATTTTTTCATAATTTTAGTTTAAATAGATTCGGAATTAGATACGGGGGGACATATTTTTGCACTACATTTTCCACCATAACTTTGAAAATATAAAACCTAAAATTAAATAAACTATATTTTTTATTTCAGCGTTACGAAAGCTTTCACACGATATACAAAGAAAAGATAGTTTTTTTTTCAAGTAACTTAATTAGCCCCTCTACATTTTTCCTAAATATATTTATGAATATTTTTTTAATCTGTAAATATGTGGGTCAATAATCTTTATTACTTCCCGGAATTTGAACTTTCCACGTTGCATAGTTTACGAGTAAAAGGGCTGTGACAGTCAGATAGACAGACGGACGGACAGACACAGGAGTGATCTTATAATGGTTCCGTTTTAACTTTTTAAGTACGGAACCCTAAAAATTCTGTCAAAGTGGGCATTTTGAACCGAATTTCCCGAAGCTGATTGTGTTGGAAAAATCATTGCATTAAGGATGCACTCAAATCCAAACAGCTTATTTTCTGACTCATTTTTAAATTCATTTTTGCTCTCAAACGCATTTAATTGGTAGATTCGCTTATTCAGAAACTATATACTGTTCCGCAATGATCGATGTTTTGATAGAGGCAGAATTTATTTCAAAAAATTGATGTCAAAAAATTGATGTCAGTGCACAATTGCAGATTGTGATGTTGTACTGTGCTGCAATGTCTGTAAAGAGTTAATTTCCAATGCATTTAAAATTTTAGAATAACACTTTCAGGTCTAGAAGAATTCTGTTCGTAAACTGATGAAGTAATTGACTGACACCAGAATATTCAAACGAATTTCTCAGAATACAAAAACCCGCTAATTTGCACTTTAATTACAAAAGCAAAATTTTATTAAAATATTCTTGGTGCCCATTGTCAGTTTTGGAATTAAAATTAGGTGGCTAGACCGTCTAGCCACCGCCCTTGAACGGGTTAAATCTATATCATCGTATTGTAGAGGCTTGCAATACACGTTCCATGCTGAGACATGTGCACGCAAAATTACTCTTACGAATACAAACGTGTATCGTGAGCAATGGCGAACTTTTCGAACATAGTGAATATTAGCTTTTTATCACTGTGAGACAGTTTGTGTTTTTTTTTATGTGATGTTATCAAAATGTAATGAGATAAGTACGTATTTATAGCATAAATTATGCGTACTTCTTCATACTTCTGACTATTCCATTCAAACGTTTGCACAAAATGGAGTGGATCGATTTCGGATATTTTTGGGTAAACAGTCAAAGATTTATCTTATCCATGTAAACCAAATGTCGTATTCTACTAATTAATTGATGCTCTAAAACTTTGTAACTGGAAATTTTTCTCTATCTTTTTTCGTTTTCGATTTGCAGTGGCTATCTACCAAATTTCGCCATTAGGGAGCGCTTCTTTCGTTTTCATTAAATCGGGCGTAGTCGCTTTACTATATACCCAACAAACACTCAACTTATGGCCGAAAGGCGTATATGTCGCGGCCAAAAGGAGTTAAGGCCATTTGTAACCAAACAATGTTGTGCCGTAAATGACCCGAGGAGCGATTATTTCTCCCACTGGCTGGACGCCCTGATTGGCTGAGATTTCTCATCTGAAACTTGGCGACGATTTGATGAAGACAAGGATTTTTCCACCAGCTGGATAGCAAAAGAAGCCACAGTCGGTTCGTCGGCGTGCTGAAATTAATACGCATTTCTTTACGAGGGCTGTGCGCGATGGCTTTTTAAAATACAATTTGTTTACAATAATAAATGTTAGGAAGTTAACAAACAATTTAGTTTTTCAATGTTTTAATAAATTGAATAAATCGGGAGCGAGAGATATTATTCAGTTAACTGATTTCAGCATAATAAAATGATTTGAAAAAAAAAAAAAAAAGAATATCAATTAAAACAAGTATATTATTAAACTAATATCTGGCTGGGAAGTAAATTGAACTAAATTTATAAAAATTGCTTATCCCAAAGGAAAATTTAATTTGATTATAATTTAATGCTTTATTCTTTTTGTTATGGATGTGGGGAGAGGGCAGGCCCGTAGCTAGACCATACTTCCAGGTAGGGCAAACGTTTTTCTAGGAGGGGCAGATTATTTCGTTTTTTCCCCCCAGTCTCTTATCCGTAGTTCTTCAAAAATATGTATTGCAATTATAGGGTATATTTTTTTCCCCTTTAAAACATAAGATCTTTCAAAATCCAGGATGAAATTTTTTAAAGTTCCTTCCAAGACACAATAAAAATATAGCAAAGATAAATGAAATATTTGACATAACGTAAGAAAGTTGTTTTTCTTTTAATTAAATAATTTAAATATATGCATGTTTTACGTTCGTTTATGCTAATAACTAGCTGACACGCCCGGTGCTGCCCGTCAAAAAAATGGCACGAAAAAACTCCAAAAATCTAAAAAGAAAAATCGTGCAAAATTTAAAAATAGCTGCACGAATTCCGAATAAACTTAATTAAAAAGAGAAACTACTAAGCTAGAAGATTGAAACCACATTCCTTTTACTAATATGGAAAAATCGCAGATAATCGTGAAAAATCAGTAAAATAAAATCGCAGAGGTTAAAAATTACTATTTTGGATTCAAAGACAGGATTTCTTCTACGAAATTCTAAAAGTATATGGGGAAAGAAAAATAAAATAAAATAAAATAAAACTAATAATAAAACAAATTTAGGATAAATTCAAAAATTGCTATACGAAATCAGGAAAAATTTGTTGAAAAGAGAACAGAATTTTACTATATTAGGCCTAAAAATCGCCATGGATCGCAAAGAAACGTAAAATTCGGAAAAAACTTCAAAAATGACGAAGGACATAATTCATATTAGGATAAAAGTTTGAAATGAAATGAGTGTCAAAAAATTGCCCGGAAACGTTAAAAGACGCTAAAAATCACGATAGAACGATCTAAAAAATTAAAAATCGCACAGGAGAAAATTTAATGTATTAGATTAAAAGTCTAAAATGATATTTCTTTTATAAAAATTGCATTGAAAACCGCATTAAAAATCGCGGAGGAGGAATTGACTAAAGTAATCTAAAAGTTTGAAACCAAATTAATATTGCTAAAAATTTTAAATAGAATTCCTTTTACAAATGTCGAAACTCGAAGAATTCATTTATTTGTTCGTATAAAAATTAATTTTTGATAAAATAAAGTGTTACTGGTGGATTTTATTAGATTTTTTGAATTTCTGAAATAGAATATTATTTTGTGTGATTTTCTGGCTACCCTCGCTCTTCACTCAGACTCAGGGTCAAAATCTATTCAGTTTTGGGCTTTTTCATTGTAAAAATATTGCATTTTCTAAGCAAATTGAAAAATCATTAAAAATCGAATAAAAAAAATTCGAGAAAATTTCAAAAATTGCTGTACGAATTCCGAATAAACTTTATTAAAAAGAGGACAAGAATTACGATATTGGGTTTAAAAAAAAAATGAAGCTATATTTCTCTTAATAATGTAGAAAAATCTCCTCAAACACGAAAAGGCGCTAAAAATCGCATTAAAAATAAAGAAAGAAATCTCATCACAAAATCTAAAATCGTGCTTCGAGATGCCAAACTTCATACATACAGGTATCTTCTTATCAAATTCCGTAGCTCTGCGTCCAGCGGTCTCTTCAGAACACTGTCGACATATTCGCACACGAACTTTTTTACTTATTGTTATCGATACATTCAAGTATAATTTCTTAAATAATGATTCATTATGTATACATCATACAATAACTAGATGTTAAAAAAAAATGAACTGAAGAAGTAATGAGGATTCAACTAAGCTTTAAAAGGAAAACCCCTTTCTTTCACACACACCAAAGACTGATTATCAACTAAAATCCACAGTGGTTGAGTTAAAACTGTAAGGCATAAGTGCAATATATTCAGAAGTGAGTTTTCAAGAGTCTCTAAAGCTATTCATCGAAATCTCTGACAGGGACACAAAAGCCTCCACGGCGGCCCTGCACAAACACAGGCACACAGTCTCCACAATCACAGGAATGACAAATTGCATCTACATCGTCCTATTGTAAAATTGTTAAAAATTAACTTTTAGAAAACATTTCACACTACCTCTTTATTTAAAAAATAATAATCCTTTAAGCAGTTTAAAGAATATTTCAAACGAAGTATAACGCCACAGGTGGTCCACTGATATAAAAGAAAGTCACTAAACAGCCTTAAGTAATAAAGGGTTCTTCAATAAAGCTCTCTCTATAAGCATCTCTTTTAGCCCTTTAGGACCTGACCTACACAATTGTGTAGGTGAGAATGTAGTTTAGTCATCAGGGAGAAGTCGACTTCGCCCAAGAAGTCATCACGGAAGATAATGAAAAGGCTATTGGATTGTTTAGAATACCAATGAGGAGTTTGGAAATTCATGTATGGTGGGGTCATAGACTTTGGGGGGGGGGGTGTTATTTTGTACGTATATATACTTAAAAATAAATTATATTTGCACATACTTTTCGGTACTAAACAAACTGTATAAATAGTGTTTATTCGTTTTAAATTATAGCACGGAATAAATGTATACACGGCTATATCTACCAAATATTTTTCAGACTCAGCAATATGAAATTTTTTACAAATTCTCACTATCATATTTATACACCAAAAAATATATTTTACAGGCATTACTACTGAAGTGATTTCCAACTGAGTATCATTTTTCACTTTCCGATAAATGCATTATACTTAGAGTTGTAGTCGATTTTTATCTTATGATGGCTTTTACCAGAAAATTGACTTATAATGGCAACTTCGACGACATTTTCGGAAAACTTATTTGCTTTTACGAGAAAAGGCAAAACACTATTTAATTTCTTTGTTTCGAATTAAGAGAACCTATAGAATTTTTAAATTTAAAAATAAAAAAAACTTTATGAATGTGCAAGTAAATAACCAATTTGGATTTGTAAAATCCTACCAGAAATATTATATTATTTAAATTTGAAATAATTATTGGCTTATTTTAGAAGCGCCAACTACAGGTCTGCACGGACCGAAATTTCCAGGCCCGGGACCGACCCGATTCTTCCAGAAAAAAGTAAGGCCCGAACCCGGCCCGAAATTTCAGAAAAAAGTATGGCCCGGCCCGAGTGCCGTGAATGAAAATAGTCCCGGCCCGTGCAGATCTCTTGCGCCAGCTTTTATAAATTTCAGAGGAATGGAACAAGTAAAAATTACAAAAGAGAAAGAAAAAAATCGCAAGTTGTTGTTTGTTGATAGTTGTTGTTTCATAGAATCAGACCAAGTTTCCATGACACAAGCAGCTAACTCATGTACAGCAAATTCAAATTAAGGAAACATTATTGTAGGCTGTTTCACTTTTAATTTCAGAAGCCTTTCGTTTCAACACCGAATTCTTGCGATAAATTTTGTATAGTGACAATTGTACAAAGAATGCAAGCTTTACGGATATAAGCTAAATACAACAGTATGGAATAATTTCTACAAAGGAAAAAAGCGAGGAATGCCCAATGCCGTAATCTCCCACCGCTCTGTCAAAGAGAGAGAGAAAAGGTTTAAAGATGAAATTTTTGTTTCCAGTCTAAATACGAAATTGAGGGATAGTGGGTTAGGTGGAGAGGTTCTTTTTGGTTAGGTCTGGCATGAAAGAGGGAAAAAAATGAAAATTTAATGTTGTATTACATAAAAGTTGTTTAAAGTGAAATAGTGGGTGATAAAGTGATCGGAATGTCAAGTTTTATGCTAGGTTGCATAAAAATAGCAGGGTAAAAAAAATTAATGTTGTTGTGATCGAAATGCACAGCCTCGCGCTAGGTCGGGCAAAAACTTTTCCAGGTCGGGCTTTGCCCGACCTGGCCCCCACCTAGCTACGGGCCTGGGAGAGGGGTGGTGGAGGGGGCATAATAGTATAATAATCAACCGAAGAGAAATAACTTTTATTGATTTTTTTTCAACATGTATGTATGTTGAAAAATTTAGGCTATTAAAATTTAGGAAATATATTTAGGCTCAAAATATTACTTATATCTAATTTCAAACAAGAGTGAATTAGCAAAATATATAGCAACTCATAAAATACTTCTAAGTATTTTATTAATATTAATTAACATATAAAAGTGAGTAATAACTAATAATGCAATGGTTATAAAAATGTAAGTTAAAATCAGAAAATCATTACAGAAATAAAAGTTACCATTGAGATGCATATATTATATAAAATACATTTCTCACCATGAGTATCAATATTAAAATACTTTCTTGACTATCCAAAACCTAGCTCATAAATTAAAAGTTGAATTTACAAGAAAAAATATAGTTGCTTTCATACACTCGTGGGTTAGTAATTTTTTTTTTTTTTTTTTTTTTTTTTAGTTTAAAATTTGTGCAATTTAAAAACTGTAAAAGTCTGTGCAAATTCATAACCCACTACTTGCAATGATTTGTGGGCGAGGACGGGGGAGGGGA
This sequence comes from Maratus speciosus, assembly GCA_963932465.1. Classification (NCBI taxonomy): domain Eukaryota; kingdom Metazoa; phylum Arthropoda; class Arachnida; order Araneae; family Salticidae; genus Maratus; species Maratus speciosus. The sequence goes on from OZ010790.1 coordinate 529,078,503, forward strand.
TTATGGGATAAAACCTTTCTCTTATAAATTAATATGCATACAAAATCATTATAACCATATCAACATTAACTGTTACATGATGGGGCAAAATAACTTAAAGAAAAGCACTGTTTATTAATAAACAAAAAATCTTGAAATTTACACAACTGTCTCAAGGCTTCATAATAGGACATCGAATCTTCAATGCAAAATAAGGAACAATAGCAGCGCAGCAAAGTAAAAGTGTTACTGCTACTTCAGTTTTTCACATTGTGTCTTTTATTTTACTCTGGAGATTGAAAAAGGAACTCCTTTTAAGAAGTCTTCAAATAATTGAATTGTAAAACATACTGCCTTTTTTTAGTTCATTGTACTTTCCATTGCGTACATTTGTAATGTGTCAAGTACTTATTAAAATGTACAATATATCCATGAAAAACAACAATAATGGTAAAAACAATAATGGTAGCAGCAATAAAACTTAATTTTTTATGTTTAAAACGAGTGCTTATAACTAGAATGTTTATAGTAATGGATGACCTATGTGGCTTATGACTAATAATTTTACTTAATAGTATTTAAAAAAATCAACTTTAACTGAAAAGCTATGTGATTACATTTAATTTTTAAGCTACAGTTAACAGATTGTAACTAGAACATTTATAATTGCTTTTATTTGTAAAATTAAACTGAATATTTTCCTCATGGCTTTGCCTTGGATGTTTTATAATCTAGGTTTTTATTAGCAATCTCAGTCAAAGCAGTCAGATAATAATCTTCAAGAGCGTATGAAAGGGGGGGGAGGGGCTCATGGGCGTCCCATTCAAATGAAGACTAAAACACTTGAGTTGTTAAAAATATCTTGCTTTTAGCTTTGATTATTTATTCATCTCTGACAAAACATCTCCGTGCATAAAAAGATATACTTATATGATTACATTTATAACTGGTCAAATCAGCAGATCATTGCCATCAAACGTCAGACCTACATTTTGATTTTTTTTTTTTTTTTTTAAGTATTTCAAACGTTCATCCCGCAGTTTCATTTCTTTGATATTAGTATTACTAATTACTATAAGTAATATTTCAGGTAATTTAAGTCTTACGTGAAATACAACTAGTGACGCTGATACCACAGTACTATTTTTTTTTGTGTGTGGGGGGGGGGGGGGTAACACATTCCAACATACTTGAAAAGTGTTTATTAATTCCGTTTGTCTGTCTATCCGCACTCGTGTAAATATTCCCAGATTACCATAAAATTGATATATGTTATTGGGGTTTACTATGACATGTTCACTATTGAAAATGAAGTATGTAGCATTTACGTTTCATTTACAGGGACATTCAAAAGAATTACATTACATTACGGCCTATGGGGATAATTGTTCTCGGTGTGTTTAAATGATTTTAAATTTATGTATATCACTAAGATGTACTGCAAGGCACTTGTCAAACCAGATGTACATATAATGTATCGTTCATTTATAGCGACACACAAAAGATATTGACTACAATATGAAGAATAAATGCTGGAAGTACGCTTTCAGTTGTAGTACGCATTTTAAAAATTAACTATTTTTTTTATATTACTTGATGTGTATAAATTCGATATATCATATACAGGGCTGCACAAAATATCTCATTTCCATTTATTCATGGAAATTGCTGAATGGGAATTTTAAAATGCATTTACTTGAACTAACTATTTAGCATACTGTGTAGTATTCATACAAATCTATAGATCATATATAGGGCTGCGCAAAAAATTCTGATATTTTTTCGACTATTGATGGTAACTGCATATTTTCTTTTTTCAAATGCATTATGCATTTTCTAAATTGCTTTTTAGATATATTTCATTTATTTAATTTATTAATTATAAAAAATTAACTAAATTTTTGTTACAGTATTCTGAATGTATTGGAAAGTGTTTATAATTGATGCTGACCACATGATTTTACTTTCTTATTTTTTAGTCAAATTATTTCAGAGGAATGATCTCCCCCCCGCCCCCCCCCTCCCACACACACACACACACACTCTCCCCGGTTAGCGTTTCTGTTAGAAAATGCTCTTTTGTTTTCAAGAACATCCACCAGATGGCAGCATCAGACAATCATTTTTTATTTGATCTACTGTGACAGACACTCAGTTCAGTGAGTGTTGCTTCTTCCCTTATAGCAGTTGGCAGCAAAATGCTGCTTGATTAAAAAAATTCAATAATATTCCAAAGGAATATAATATGATAAAAAAAAAAACTGCAACAAGCCATAGTTCAAAGTATTTCTTTGTGTTTGTAAATAGTCTTATACATCTGTTTTGTTTTTATTGTGAAGTGTGATCTGTACTGTGACCAGCATATATATTATTCTAGTGTATTCAATCTTCTAATAAATGTTTTTTGTTCATCCAAAGAAGAGTATATTTCCATTGAAACACATCAAAACATAAAGGTAAAACTTTTAACTTTTTTTATTGTTTACCTATTGAGGAATTTCGTATTCATGCCTTCCATATGGAATAACATTCTAACAGTCGATTATGAGACTGAACTTATCTCAATTTTAAATATAGTAATATAAAAGAAGAAAATATAATATAATTAAATTCAAAGAAATAATTATTTTCTGAATGTTGGTATTTTTCACAAGTGAATGATATAAAAGAAAATTCAAAGAATTGTTCTTATTTTGAAACCAAAAGTGTATTGATAAGAAAAGAAATTATTTTGATTTTGCCAGTTTCTTATTGAAATTTTATTATATAAGTTGCAAATGTAAATTTATGTTTTAAACAAAGAATTTAACATTTAAGAACAGTTTTTCTGAAATCAAAAGTAACTTCAAAAATTGTTCTCAAGAATTTTATTTTGTTCTTATTTCATCATTAGCATTATATTTGAGTTTATAATTGTTGTTTTGATGTATTAATAAGAGAAAAAGTTTTATTTTCTGTGAAATAAGCAAATATTATTCTATCATAATGTCTAGTATTAAAGAATCTCATTATGTTGATAAATTAACTGATGACAACTATTCAGTTTGGAAATTCAAAATAGAACAATTGTTAATCAAAGAAGGTCTGTATGATGTTGTATTTGAACCTAAAAAGGAAAATGATGATAATTGGGTAAAAAATGATAGAAATGCTAGGGCATTAATTTGTTTAAATATCTCAGATTCACAAATTGTTCATGTCAGACATGCTAAAAGTGCTAAAGAGACATATGATCAATTGAAATCTGTTCATGAAAGAGTAAATTTAACAAATAAACTTTATCTTCTTAGGAAGCTGTATTCCACTAAATATAATGAAAGCATTAAAATGCAGGATCATATTAATTCTGTCTTAGAATTAGCAGAAAAATTAAGAAGTATAGGTGAAGTAATACAAGATGATAATTTAATAGCTATTTTGCTCTGTTCCTTACCAAATTCTTATAGTACCTTTATAACTGCTATTGAAAGTAAATATGAAACAGATTTATCATTAAAATATGTTCAAAACAAATTAATTGATGAGTATCTTAGAAGAGTTGAAACTAAACAAATTTCAACAAAATTTGAATCTATTGCTTTGAAGGGTAATAGGGATAAACCAAAGCATTTGAATAAGCAAAAATTTTGTTCTCATTGCAAAAAGAATAATCACAACCGTGAAGATTGTTTTCACTTAAAGGGTAATAATACTAACAAAACAAAACCAAATTTCACCCAAGATAGATCACGTCAACAGTTTAAAAAACCAAACAATTTCTCTGCCTCTACTGCTAGTCAAAATGAAAATCTATCAGATTCTCAAAACTATCATGAATTAATGGAAGAATCAAATTCTTTGAATTTTGTTATGAAATCTCAACAAAATGGAAATAAAAACAAAAATTTGTCTTTTGTTATTGATTCAGGTGCGTCTGTTCATTTAGCTAATTCCTTGGAACTGTTCTCAGAATTAAAAAGTTCGAATAAAGATACAATTACAATTGCTAATGGAACTAAATTAACTGCAAAGGGAAAGGGTAAATGTACTTTTAATATTGAAACACTTAATGGTCAAACAAATAGAGTTACATTGGATCATGTGCTTTATGTTCCCGAGTTGGATAGTAATTTATTATCTGTCCAGTCTTGTACTGAGAAAGGTTTTGTTGTAACATTTAAAGATGATATATGTTTAATTAAAAAGGGCAACATCTTAGTTGCAGATGCAAAAGCTGATGAGGGGTTATACAGATTAAAAATAATACCTACAAATGAAAAGGTATATAGTGCTTCAGAAATATTACCCGTTTGTTCTAATGTTAACTGCATTCTAAAATGGCACCAAAGGCTGGGCCATAGAAATTTGGAATCCATCAAGAAAATTCAAAAGGATGATTTAGCTTTAGGTATTACTGTGAATAATTGTTCTCATAATACTGAATGTTCAAGTTGCATAAAAGCTAAGTTAACAGAAAAATCATTTCCAAAAGAAACGCAATACAGAAGTAAAAAACCACTTGATTTGATATACAGCGACGTATGCGGTCCTGCAGAAACAAAAAGTATGGGATCAAAAAGATATTTCGTTACATTTATTGATGATTACTCTCGTTATACACAAGTATATTTTATTTCTTCTAAAGATGAAGTATTTGATAAATTAAAAGAGTATGTTGCATCAACAACAAACAAATTTAGATTGAAGATTAAATCTTTGCGTAGTGACAATGGAACAGAATATTGCAACGAATCTGTCAAAGACTACCTTAAAAACTTAGGAATAAATCATGAAACAACGACGCCATATTCACCGTCCCAAAATGGAGTTGCAGAAAGAAAGAATCGCTCGCTTATTGAAATGAGTAAAGCCATGCTTATAAATGCTAAATTGCCAAAAACATTCTGGGCAGAAGCCATAGCTACAGCAGCCTACTTACAAAATAGATTACCTACAAAATCAACTGAAAAGACACCATATGAACTGTGGAATGGGCATAAGCCAAATTTGAGTCACCTTAAAGTATTTGGATGCAAAGCATATGTGTATGTTCATAAACAGAAGAGACAAAAATTTGACGAAAAGGCCACTGAAGGAGTCTTTGTTGGTTACGATTTAAGAAGCAAAGGATATCGAATTTATATAGGTGGTAGAAAAATAGTGATAAGCAGAACAGTGAAGTTTTTTGAAAATATGAACTGTGAAAATGTCTTTCAAGAAAATCCTGAAGAGCGAATCTCAGATTTAATGCATTTAAATTTTTCAGAAGAAAATCTTGAAAATGATAGTGATGCTATCCAAATAGAAAATACTGCAGAAGAAATAAATACGGATGAAAAATCAGTAGATAGCCCAACAACTGAAGAAAGTGAAGATAATTTCCAGAGAAGAATATCTAACAGAGAGACTAAAGGAATTCCACCAGAAAGATATTCTTACAAAACTGAAGACAGTTGTTCCAAAAATCAAGATCCTGAAACTTTTAAAGATGTTTTACAATTACCAGTAAAAGATCAACAGAAATGGTTTCAAGCTATGAAGGAAGAATTTAACTCTTTAAAGGAAAATGAAGTGTTTGAGCTTGTTACTTTACCCAAAGGCAAGCACGCCATTGGCTGTAAATGGGTTTACAAAACAAAACATAATGAAAATGGAGAAGCAATAAAATGCAAAGCACGATTAGTTGCCAAAGGTTTCGCTCAAAAATTAGGCACTGATTATGATGAAACCTTCTCTCCTGTCGTCAAACATACAACTATTAGAGCTTTTCTGACCTGGGCAGCATATCATAAAGCCAGAGTATTTCAAGTAGATGTTAAAACAGCCTTTCTACATGGTAAACTAGATAATGAAGAATTATACATGCATCAACCAGAAGGCTTTCATGATGAAGAAAATAAAGACAAAGTCTATAAATTAAAAAAGGCTATATATGGTCTTAAACAAGCCGCCAAGTGCTGGAATGAAGAAATAGAGAATACTCTAAAGGCATATGGATTTAAACAAAGTGAAGCTGATCCATGTTTGTTCATAAAAGAAAAATCAAAGAAGACAATTTATCTCATACTGTATGTAGATGATATGCTGATGAGCTCAGAAGATGAAAATGAAGTTAATGAAGTAATAAATTACTTAAAGAAATCTTATCCCATAACATCACTAGGAGAAGCAAAATACTTCTTAGGTATAGAAATTTACAGAAAAGAAGATGGAAGTTATTTACTTTCACAAAGAAGTAAAATAACTCAATTAGTTAAGGATTTTCAGCTTGAAGAAGCCAAACCAACTTATACCCCAATGGAAACTAACTATTATAGTTTAGATAAAGAAGAAAATCTTTTATCATCAAATGATAATTATAGACAAGCTATAGGAAGTCTTTTATATATTTCCTCATGCACAAGACCTGATATTACCGCTCCTACACACATACTAAGCCGAAGATGCAATAATCCAAGACAAAAGGACTGGAATGCTGTTAAGAGGGTAATAAGATACTTAAAAACAACGAAAGACCTTGATCTCCACATTTCTTCAAAAGAATATCCTAATATAGTTGCATACTCGGATGCAGACTGGGGACAAGATGCTACAGACAGAAAATCCACCTCAGGAAATGTAATCTTCTTAGGCAATAGCTGCATTTCTTGGTTCTCGCGAAAACAAACATGTGTGACGTTATCGTCAGCAGAAGCTGAATATGTGGCACTGTCACAAGGAACTCAAGAGGTGCTATGGATCTTAAAATTATGTAAAGATCTCAATTTACAACAACATTTTCCTATTAGAATTTTTGAGGATAACCAATCTACAATTAAATTGGTTGAAAGTGAAAAATTTAAATCCCGCACTAAGCACATTGATACAAAGTATCATTACATACGAGATTTAAAAACTAAAAATGTTATAGATGTCAAATATCTATCAACAAATGAAATGATAGCAGATATAATGACGAAGCCACTGCCAAAAGCCAAATTTGAACTTTGTAGAAACCTTATCCACCTGGTGTCAGATTCTATCACAAAACGGGAGAGATGTTAGAAAATGCTCTTTTGTTTTCAAGAACATCCACCAGATGGCAGCATCAGACAATCATTTTTTATTTGATCTACTGTGACAGACACTCAGTTCAGTGAGTGTTGCTTCTTCCCTTATAGCAGTTGGCAGCAAAATGCTGCTTGATTAAAAAAATTCAATAATATTCCAAAGGAATATAATATGATAAAAAAAAAAACTGCAACAAGCCATAGTTCAAAGTATTTCTTTGTGTTTGTAAATAGTCTTATACATCTGTTTTGTTTTTATTGTGAAGTGTGATCTGTACTGTGACCAGCATATATATTATTCTAGTGTATTCAATCTTCTAATAAATGTTTTTTGTTCATCCAAAGAAGAGTATATTTCCATTGAAACACATCAAAACATAAAGGTAAAACTTTTAACTTTTTTTATTGTTTACCTATTGAGGAATTTCGTATTCATGCCTTCCATATGGAATAACATTCTAACAGTTTCATTAATTTGATAACTGTAATTCTCTTGAATTCAGAATTATAAATCTTCTATCTAAAATAATTAAAATAACAATCTCGTGATACTGATATTAACAACTGAATGACAGTTTTTTTCTCATAAATAATTTATTAATTATTGTTAGTCCTAATAAGGGTTCAATTTATCTTAAAATGCCTACCTGAGTCTCCAAATGATTTTAATGATTTCATGAATCAATAACTAGAACTTCTAAATAATATTGTTTTTAGTATTTTTAAACTTTAAGTAAAGCTAAGTAAGTAAACAGGAAATTTGATGTTCTAAGCTACTCCATCTAAAAAAATCTTTTTTTCCCCCCCACATTTGATAATAATATTTGATAAAAATAAAGGCTTATTACATTTTTATTGCCCCACTTTATCTACATTTAAAACTAATATAAAATTAAGTCATCATATATTTTTTAATAATGTAACAAATTTTTATCTCAGATTTTACTATTTTGTTAATTTTTTGTGTCAGTGTCCATTAGAAATATATTCATGACCATTACTAAATTTTTAGATGACTTATTTCTCTTATTATAATCAGATTTTTTTTCACAATGGGAAACATACTTGAGAAGTTCGATAATATTGTTGCTATATAATTATAATATTGAAAAATATGGACTATAATATTAGTATGATGATTAATAAAAAAAATATTTTAAAAGAAATTCCTTAAGGATGTTCGTTATTGGCACGTTTACCCTATTTTAAGTATGTTCCACATTTTAAAAGGAAAATACGCAAATAAACACTCGGGTTAAACAATTATACGTGGGAAAACTCAGAATAACAGAAAAAAAAAAACCACGTGTAAATGTTGACATAAAAAATATCCGCATCTAAAACGTTCTTATCGCCAAGATTTAAGCAATAAACGCCATTTCTGGCATCCCTAAAATGTGGTAACCAGTGGACCAATCAGGTTATCCAGCCAGTGGGAGAAATAATCGCTCGTAATGACCCGCCCAAAGCTGACTTTACACGTCGGCTATGGACCCGCCGCTAGTTGCGGCAGCTATTGCCGAACCGCTAATGTTTCGGCATTGAGAAAACTGTTGCATTTACTTTGCCCGGCAACTCTTAAGGGGCAGTTTCGGGCAAAAATGTAATGGTCCGTCATTGTCTAGAAAGTTGAGGGCTAATATCACCTAACCCGAATGTTTAATTAAAGAGAGGAAATGTATTTTTCTCTTCATTTCTTTCAAAGTAAGTTTAATTATTTTAAATCTGGGTTTTAGTAAAAATGTAAATATGCCGTGAGATTTATATTTAAAGCAGTAAAATAGATTACATATTTTTATTTAGTTTGAAAATATTTTATAAAAATCAAAAATTGTCCCGAAAATGTACATGGGTGGTTTCCGGCAAAATTGTAATGGTCCGTCATCGTCTAGAAAGTAGAAGGCTAATATAGGCTAACCCGAATATTTAATTAAAGAGAGGTAATGCATTTTTCTCTTCATTTCTTTCAATGTAAGCTTAATTATTTTAAATCTTGGTTTTAGTAAAAATATAAATACGTCATGAGATTTATGTTTAAAGCAGTAAAATAGATTACACATTTTTATTTAGTTTAAAACTATTTTTCTAAAAAATAAATTTTTAAATGTAAATAAACCTTGTACTGAAAAGACTGCTGCTAAAATTTTATTCAGTATCATTTGAGACATTTTCAGTCTAAAGTACAATACTGAAAACAGAATTTTCTGTGTAAAGAAAAATTATAATCTAAAATGTGACAAAATAAATAAATAAAATAGAATGTTTTGTGAATCAAAATGTTTAAAATATATGTACTGCACATCTTAAATTCCTAATTATAATGCATAAAACAAAAACAAGATTTTATTTATTGTTAAAGGGTTTGACAAATGTTCCATGAAATCCTTATGGATTTTAAGAAGGGGGGGGAGGGCAGGGAAAAGTAAACATTGCCCTTAAAATTGTCTATGTGCAAATATAGTTGTTTCAAAATGTTCTGTATAATAAGAAATTAAAGTCAAACGAACTATTATTTTTTTTTTCTCTGTGTGTGTGACTGTGACTAGTTGTCAGTTTCAAAAAATAAGTTATTTGACATTTTTCAAAACCCTAAAAGTAGATTAAAAAAAAAAAAAAAAATCCTAACAAATCCTAAAAAAATAACAAATATTGCCTTTACTGGCCCGGCAAAGCCCAAAGTTAGGAGAGCTAGGGAAAACGAAACGAGGTTTACCTTTTCCCACACATTGTTTTCCCCAGCGGGGATTTTCGTAGATATATTTAAAAATGTTTTCGCCTTTGTATTGAAAACTTCAGCTTTTAAAATTATTTTTAAATTATATATGAAATTTTAGAGTTATAAAAATATTGAAAACTCAATTATATTAAAAGATAGCTTTTAGAAAGGTGTGCAACTTTTGATTTGTGGGGACTTCTAGGGATTTTATTAACTTGTTTACTTCTCAATCTCAAGTGAAAGAATCGAATTGAATCGCTTCGTTCTGCCTCACGTCCCTCGCCGGCGACGCCATGTTTCTGAAGTAAAAAGCTTTATCATCAAGATAAAAGGTAAGATTATTTTTATATATTATTTCAATAAGTTTATTACAGTTAGTTAAAATTAGTTCTCATCACTCCACGGGACAGATTTGTATTTAAGCTAAAGCAATGCAATCACGTATCGATGAGTAGGCTTAAATGCGGTAAAGCTGATGTTTTTAAAATAGACAATTTTATTAAAGTCAAAAGAGTTATTAAAAGCTATTCTTTGTTAGATTATTTTTCTATGATAAACTAATTATGTACATAATGGAAGCAGCTTTATATTTATATGTAATTTGTTTAGTATTTAAAAACGAAAACGCGCAGTTTCATTTCCTCCATACTATGTGTATTACTAATTAGTACAATTAATATATCAAGCAGTTTCAGGAAATTCAACTTTTAAGAATTTCATTCTAATTCTCTACAATCAAAAACAATTAAACAAAAACATAATTTGAAGAACAAATTAAAAACAAACACAAACTTTATTTCCTGCATTGCTTAAGCCTGAGAAGGGATAGATATTAAGATATTTCATTCAATTAGTTCTACATTTAATGTTAAATTTTGTAACAAATAAGTTAAGCCAATTGAAGATTAAAAATTATAAGTAAAATTCATACAATATGATACTTAAAACACCCTAAAAAATTAGATTCCATTCAAATAAAATTGAAATAAATCTTAAACTTCTACCATTTTTAATTGAAAATATTTGAATTGCAGATTTTGTATTATGTTTATGACAATTGTACATAAAATTTCCTAGTTTTATATTTGAATTGGAATTTTTAAATATACATTCAATAATGATGTGGGACATTATTTACCTAGAACAACTGTTGAAAATTAAACTGCACAACAGGTTAGGGAATGAAAAAGCAGACAATCTTACATTCATGCCAATTCTGTAAAATTCTTTATTTTTCATATAAAAATGTGTTATTTAAAAGTGTTTGTTTATACATTATTTTACTGTGCAGCCCAGTAAATAAATGAATTTGTACATATTCAGCGGTAGAATTGACAAAAAAATGTCACTGGTCCAAAGGACCAGTAAACATGAGAGTTTACTGGTCCGCAGACATTGTCACTGGCCCGCTACATAAAATTCTATTATGTACCTTTAACCCTTCAAGTGACACCCCCCCCCCCCCCTTCCTCTTCCTATTAGAATATAAACCAAACTTCCTTTCAGTTACCCAAAATTTTCAGCATAATAAAATGTAAAATTATAATTTGCTAACAATTAAATAAACAGTACATGAACAAAATCTATAAAATTATTAATTATAATTATGTATTTTATTTCCGATTATTTCAACTGACTAAGTTTTAATGCAATTTTTTATTATTTTTTTAAAATAAAATAAAACTCTGTGGTTTGTGTTTGGTTGCGGTTTTCTCAGGGATGGGAAAATTAATGTTTATCTGTCAGAGAGGGAGAAAAAGCTACTGGTCCTGCGGACCACTAAATTTTTTAAATTAGTAGTCCGATTGAATTTTTAGTGGTCTCGGACCAGCGGACCACTAAGGATTTCGAATGCTGATATTTATACTAGCATCCAGGGGTGCAGAAAATGTTTCTACTCCCAACATTTCCCCCAATCCACATGAAAATTTCCCCAAAATTTTACGGTATGTTGTAGGAGATAAATGCTGTATTATCGTAAGTTCCAATATTTCTCAACTTATGCGCGAGTATATATAACAGGGGTGGTTCTGAGTGAAAAGCAAAAATTCTGAAATTCACAGCAAATTTTCTGAAAGGTTACAGCACAGTGGGGGAAAATGGGGGGGGGGATCCACTCCCAGCACTAACTATGTTTTTTTTTCGCGGCCGTTTGATGAAATTTGTGATCTTCTGACGAAATTAGCGCTTTTTTCGCTTAAATTCGTGGTTGTTTTGCGATCGTTTGACGAAATTTCGGTTTTTTTTTTGCGATTTTTTGGTAAAATTTGCGTTTTTTTTTCGCGATCGTTCGACGAAATCTGCGTTTTTTTTTCCCGAAGAATTTTGCGGTTATTTCGTCCCTTTTGACGAAATACGCGGATGTTTCGCGATCTTTTGACGAAATATGAGAGTTTTTTTCACGTTATTTTGATGAAATTCATGATTATTTCACTATGTTTTGACGAAAATCGTGGTTATTTTGTCCCTTTTGATGAAATTTGCGGTTTTTTCGCGATCTTTTGATAAATTCGCAGTTTTTTGCGATCGTTTGACGAAATTTGTGATTGTTTCGTGATCTTTTGACGAAATTGTGGTTGTTTTGTGATCTTTTGACAAAATGTTCGTTTATTTCGCCTTCCTTTTAGTGAGTTTTGCGGTTATTTTGCCCTCCTATGAAATTTGCGTTCGTTTCACGATCTTTGATGAAATTTTGCGTTTTTTTTGCGTTCCTTTGACGAAATTCGCTGTTATTTCGCCATGTTTTGACGAAAATCGTGGTCATTTCGCCCCTTTAGACAAAATTCGCGGTTGTTTCACGCTCTTTTGACGAAACTCGCAGCTGTTTTGAGATCGTTTGACGAAATTTGCAGTTGTTTCTCAAACTTTTGATGAAATTTGCGTTCTTTTGACGAAATTCACGGTTGTTTTGTGATCGTTTGGCGAAATTTGTTCTTTTTTCGCGATCTATTGATGACATGTGTGGTTTTTTGCGATCTTTTCACAAAATTTGCCTTCATTTCGCAATCTTTTGACGAAATTTGCATTCATTTCGCGAACATTTGGCGAAATTTCCGGATTTTTTTTGCGTTCCTTTGACGAAATTCGCTGTTATTTCACCACGTTTTGACGAAAGTCGTGGTCATTTCTCCGCTTTAGACGAAATTCGCGGTTGTTTCACGCTCTTTTGACGAAATTCAGTTGTTTTGCAATCGTTTGATGAAATTTGCGGTTATTTCGCGATCTTTTGACGAAATTTGTTGTTATTTTGCGATCCTATGACAAAATTTGCGATTATTTTGTAATCTTATGATGAAATTTGCGGTTATTTTGCGATCTTATGACAAAATTCGCGTTTTTTCCTTAATTCTTTGACAAAATTCGCAGTATTTTTATGTCCGAATTTTCAGATTGAGGAACGATTTTTTTAAATTTTCGGAACTGCATGCCTTAATTTTTTGGAAAATTCAGAACAGAATCACCCGATATATGGTACATATTATTCTGAGATCGATTTTGTGAATTTCACCATACGGATCTTTTTATTTATAGTGAAATTTTTCTATCTCAGGAAATTATGGAATTTGTAGTTAAAATCGAAATCAGTTGTATTATGTTTCTGCAAAATTTCCCCCGATCCTAGGTCGCCGGATCGGACATATTCTGCACCCCTGCTAGCATCTAGCATGCATATCTCAATGCTGATTTTAAAGTCTAATTTTCTAAAAATGTCTGTGCGTATGTTGAAATGATTTTAAATACTCCTTTAAGTTCTGTAAAACCTGAAAGAATTTTTTCATCTTTTGCATTCATCTATTCTAAGTTGAGAAACCATTTGCAGCAACCTAATCCTACTGCTAAAAAACTTTTGTTTTGTTACACCAGGTTGCAAGAAAAATAAGGATTTTAATGAAATTTTTAAATACAGTTATTATTGTGTATTACAGTAGACTCCCTCAAATCCACACAGATTGAAACCACAGGTTGTGTGGATTTTAGAATTTTACAGATTTCTGGTCATGCTTTGTTTACATTTTTAAGCAGTAGTTTGAATGTAATAATGCAATCAAAATTGTAATGAATGCTTACAATATAGTAAAATATGAGAATATTTAAGTAAAGTAATAAATTAAGATAATTTTAAAAATGATTAAATTATTAAGAGCAGAGGTCAAGTAAATAATTAATAGTATATAATTAAATATGCATAATATATATATGAGATACATTTTTCTTGAATTATTAGAATGAAACTTACCTCATAAAGGTACCCTACTAATTCACATCAAAATAACAAGGAAGTTTTATTTCAAGTTTAGCCAGACTTAATAACTGAAAAAGCTTGATTAATACACAAATATACCTGGTAAAAATATTGCAATTACTTGTGATATCAGCAATATCTTTATATATATAAATATATATATATATATATTTTTTTTTTTCTTTTTTCAGAAATAAATTTATACTTCCATCATAAAAAAGCATGAGTTCAGTCATATTAACTAGAATTACATATTAAAATATGTACAGAAGGATATAAAAATAAAAGTGTGTAATTTTGTCCCTACATCTGAATTGAAAGTTTCATTGTTTACATCTGCAATTATGTGTGTATTTTAGGCATTTGTGGGTTTTTTAGGGTTGCAGATTTAAGTGAGTCTACTACTTACCTTAATAAAATTGATGTAAATTAAAAGCACCGTCTTTTATTAGTTTCATTCTGCCTGCTGTTGGTAAATGATCTAGATACTATTTACTACTAGTTTCAGAAGTCTAATTAATTTTAAAAATATGCTAGTTAAATTGAAATAACTTTTAATTTTGTATAGTTTGGACAAAATTTCTTTTCTTGAAGCAGCCAATCATTGAAAAGCTTTAGACAGGTGTGCGATTTTGGCAAGAATAGCAGTTTCTTCCGCTTGGAAGAAACCTATTTCTTCCATTTTGCAAGAAACTTGCTTGAAATTTGAAGAAAATTTTAGTTTTTTCCATTTTGGAAGAAATTTGTCAATCCATAAATCCAAATTTAATATGAATTAGCTGTAAACCACCTTTTTAGGTGTGTTCGTAATTATATAAGTACGTAGCACCTATAGTCGTCGTTCAGTCCGTCTGTCTGTCTGTCCGCATGTAACAGAGCAAAAACTACCCAACCGAATAGTCTGAAATTTCAAATATGTGATTGTTGCAAAATTTTGTCGAGCCATTTCAAATTTTATGAAAATCGGATGTATAGTTTAATTACAGGGACAGTCAAAAGTTTTTCTTTACATTACGGCCAATGGGAAAAATTATTGCAAGTGGATTTTAATGATATTAGAGCCTTCCGAATGATCTGAAATTTTAAAGATATAATTGTTGCAAAATTTTGTCGAGCCATTTCAAATTTTAGGAAAATCGGATGTATAGTTTAATTACAGGGACAGCCAAAAGTTTTTCTTTACATTACGGCCAATGGGAAAAATTATTGCAAGTGCATTTTAATGTATAGGTGAAAATTAGGGGTCGCCACTCGCCACGTGGCGATTAAAGTTGTAAAAGTGGCGATTAAAAAATCGGCCATCGATCGCCACCCTAGTCGCCACTCGCCAAGTGGCGATAAAAAATCTTATCGATCGCCAAATGAAATATAGCTTTTTTCATAGAAATATGCGTCTCTACTTTGATTACATCTAATTAGCAAACTGGTTAATTCTTTTTTCTACCGGATGCAAGCAGATTACAATGATTTAGCTGTATTTTCAATATTTGTGGCGATAAAAAATCTGTTATCGATCGCCAAATGAAATATAGCTTTTTTCATAGAAATATGCGTCTCTACTTTGATTACATCTAATTAGCAAACTGGTTAATTCTTTTTTCTACCGGATGCAAGCAGATTACAATGATTTAGCTGTATTTTCAATATTTCGGCTTTTTGCCATTGCCCTTCAGTTGGATTATTTTTTCAAGAAATACAGTTTTATTCTGCAAAATATATTCATCAGCTTTGATTCCACATGCATTTCAAATAATTTATTCCCTTTTTTTTTTTTTTTTTACCGAATGCAAGCATGTTTTAAGAACATTGCAGTATTTTCAATATTTCGACTCCTGCCACATGTTCACCAGTTAGATTATTTTTCTTCAAGAGATATTGTTTAATCCTGAGAAATACACTCAACAGGTTAGATTTCTGCTGTATGTAATTAATGTGTGTAGTATGTTAATAACACATTTACTTATTAAATAAAATACAAATAACATTTTATTGTGTTTTGATTATTTTTTTATTGTATACACCTAACTGTTGGAATTTTGATTTAGTTATTTTTTATATAAAGAAAGTAATAGTAATTTGATTGATAATAGTGTTTATGAACATATACAAATAATCTAAAAGTATATTCTAAAAAAAATCAATATGATAATAGATTTTGTGGTTTTAAAGTGTAATTTTCTTGAATTTCAACTGCTTCCCTATTCTTATCACGAATAGTTGGCTGGTATAAAACTCTGATTTATAGAAAAATGCGTATATATACAACGATTATAGTTTATCTAGATGTCAAGAAAGTTTGAAACATTATAGTGGCCACTAACTTTAAAAAGTGGCCACTAATGAAACTGAGTCTACCGGCCACTGGCTACTAACTCAATTTCCCAGTTTTCACCTATATTTTAATGGTATTAGAGCCTTCCGAATGATCTGAAATTTTAAAGATATGATTGTTGCAAAATTTTGTTGAGCTATTTCAAATTTTAGGAAAATCGGATGTATAGTTTAATTGCAGGGACAGTCAAAAGTGTTCCGAAAACATTATTGGAAGTGCATTTTAATGATGTATCAGACTATGCACGTTATGAAGTGCAAAAAATTATACATTCAGTACAATATGGGGTGCAAAAAATAATTTTAAAACTAGTTATAGTACGAACGCACCTCATTTGCCACGTTTGACGAGCAATTTCCAACTTGTTTAAAAGTAGTGTCTTTTTTTAAGTGGTCAAAACTCAAAACCAAAAAAAAGCCAGCCGGCTTTCTGGGGCTTGGCTAAAAGCTGGCAACCCGGCTTTGGAAAGAGAATATTTTAATACTTCTATCTTCCCCTTTTTCTTTAACAGTGAATGTTCAGTTTGTTAACTTCCCTCATTACTTATATTACTTTACAACTTATAAAATGTTTTGTTTTGTGAATAGAAAATTTGTTCTTGCGAGTTGCTATGTTCTACTAACATAATTGAATTGCATAACAAACTTTTATTTTCATGAATTTTAGGGGAGTGCTATGATTTTAAATCAATTCAGAGAGGGTTGTGCACCTTACTCAGCTCTTTTGGCATTCAAGCAAAGGTAAATATACTTGTCAATTTTCTATATTTATAATGTCACTAGAATTTTTTGCATGTAAAAATGGAAATGCTCTGTCACTATTGTATTATATCGTAGGCGAACAAGGGTGGAGAAATTCATCATTTTAGTTGCCACTGGCGCATAATGATCAGTAAATGAATTTTCTGACAGGATGAGTGAATTTTTAGTTAGTCTTTGAAAACTGCAACCTATAGAGATATGCCAAAAACTTTATTTATTTTTTTTTTTTTTTTTACTAGTTAACTATATTTTGCAACTTTCCAAATTACTGCGATGTAAACATGATACTAAGTTTTATCCTATATTAAACTTTCCTCTGTTATATATATTTCTTAATTTTATAGAAAAATAGAAATGCATTGTAGTTAGTAACAGTAATTTTTGCAGCCGCATAAATTTTGACATAACAATTTTCAACTGTATGTTGCATCTTGCTGGCTGGTAAGATTTACTAGAAATTCCACACGCCTGGCTATTGGTGAACTTTGGAACTCTTTACCATGTTTGCTGAATTTAAATATACACTTTTTGACCATTTTTTACACTTATACAGTTAGAATACTTATTCTTTACACTCTTTTCCAAAGTTTCTCTCAAACTTTCATTTTTCTTTCCTTAAATTATAAATTACTTTAAAGTTACTTTAAATAAGGATAAATATATTAAAATACTAAAATGTAGGTGGAATATTTATTATTGTTATAGTAACGAGTTCAGTTTCATTGTCAAAACACAAAGCTATGTTTATGTATGTTACAATATTTTTTTGTGAGGTATTCAGCTATAAGTATGCAAAATTTCACTCCTCCAACCTAATTAGGGTTCACTTAGAAAGAATTGTTTAAATTACACATGTGGGAGCCCAAAGGATTAAATGTACGACTTTTTCAAAATTTTATGATTTGTCGTTTGATGTGAGGTATTCAGCTATAAGTATGCAAAATTTCACTCCTCCAACCTAATTAGGGTTCACTTAGAAAGAATAGTTTCAAATACACATGTGGGAGCCCAAAGGGTTAAATGTACGGCTTTTTCAAAATTTTAGGATTTGTCGTTTGATGTGAGGTATTCAGCTATAAGTATGCAAAATTTCACTCCTCCAACCTAATTAGGGTTCACATAGAAAGAATTGTTTAAAATACACATGCGGGAGCCCAAAGGGTTAAATGTACGACTTTTTCAAAATTTTATAATCTGTCGTATAATGTGAGGTGTTCAGCTATAATAAGTACCCAAAATTTCATGTCTCCAACATAATTAGGAGCTCACTTAGAAAGAATTGTTTAAAATACACATGCGGGAGCCCAAAGGGTTAAATGTATGACTTTTTCAAAATTTTATGATTTGTCGTATGATGTGAGGTGTTCAGCTATAAGTACCCAAAATTTCATGTCTCCAACATCTATAGTTTCTGAGAACGGGCTCTGTGACGGACAGACAGACAGACAGAGGAGCGAGACGAATAGGGTTTCGTGAGATGAACGAAACCCTAAAAATATGAAAGGGGAGAAAAAAGCTAAATTGCATGTTTGATATATAATATTACCGCTTTTTACCTGTGATTCCCAATTTTACCAAGTATTTCTTAAAATCTTTCACAAGATGATGTTCTGATACTATTAGGGAATTTTCCTCTTGTGTGTATGTGCAGTAATTAGTGTTAGCTCTAGAATAAAAGGGCAGCAATGCAGGAATATCTCTATTACTAGAAAGTAACTAACACTGTCACCACTGCTATTTTTTGTGACCAGGGGTCTTTTTTCGTTAATATTAAGAAAAATGCTGCATGCAAAAATATGGAAATCGGTCGTATTCCCAGCAGCAGAATTTTTTTCTGCAGTCTGCAACACAAGTAGAAACTTTAAAAACAGTCTGCAGAACTTAAGGACAAATGCCCTATTTCTAATCCCTCATGCACTCCCCCCTCCCCCCCCCCTCCCCAACAAGTATTTGTGATTAACATAAAAGGAAAGTATTTTTTTAAATAATTTACTTTTGTACTCAAAATTTTTAACATCGCTATCTGAAAAATCTTCATAAAATTTGTCAAAATTTCTGTGAAGTTAGTAAACAGACTAACAGTAAAAATAACATATGAACACCAATTTCTAAAACTTTTGAAAAGATTGATACAATGTGATAATATCAAAAATTATATATAGATGTGATAATACAGAGATGAAAGTGCACTAAAGCCACTTTGAAGCAGCAAAAAACCTATATTTTGTAGCAGTAAAATCCATTTTTGTAGCAGCAAAAATTTAATTTTTTAGCAATAAAAGCTGTTATTGGAGCAAATTGAAATTCTTAGAAAATCAAATTTGAGTAATTCATGCAAATACTATAAGTAATTCTAATGCAATGTTTTATTTAGCAATCTTAGCTAGTTGTACAATTCAAAATTTAACATGCTTTCACTCAAAACATGGCTAACTAATATTTAACCTGCCAGTCAGCTGTAAAAAAATCTCGTGAAAACATCAATGTTGCAGCAAATTTTTCCGCGATTCTTTGACGGAATTCACCTTTTTCCCCTCGATACTTTGACGAAATGTGCGTTTTTTCACGCTCTTTCGACGATGTTCGCGATTTTTCTACGTTGTTCGCGATCTTTCAACGATGTTCACGTTTGTTTTTTTTTTCGCAATCTTTCGATAATGTTCGCATCTTTTCATGATCTTTCGACGATGTTCCCTGTTTTTCGCAATCTATCGAAGATGTTCACGTTTTTTCGTGATCTATCGAACATGTTCGCGTTTTTTCGCGATCTATCGAAGATGATCACTTTTTTCGCGATCTATCGAAGATGTTCGTGTTTTTCCACAATCTTTCGATGATGTTCGCATTTTTTTTTTTTTTTTTTTTTGCCAATCTTTCGACGATGTTCGCTTTTATTGGTGATCTTTAGATGATGTTCGCGTTTTTTGGCGATCTTTCGACGATGCTCATGTTTTTTTTCGCAATCTTTTGAAGAAATTAGTCTTTTTTCCGCCGATCCTTTGAAAAAAAAATTTGCGTTTTCTATGCGATCTTTTGACGATATAGGGTTTTTTTTTTTTTCACGATTTCGTTCTTTAGCGATCTTTGCACGAAATTACCTTTTTCCCGCGATTTTTCGACAAAATTCGCCTTTCTTCCACGATCTCGTGACGAAATTCGCATTTTTCCGCAATCCTTTGACAGAATTCGTGCTTTTTTCGCGATCATTTGTCAAAATTAACGTCTTTTCCCGATCATTTAACGAAACTCGCGTTTTCTCACCATCCTTTGTGGAAAGTTGCTATTTTTTCGAAGCCCTTTGACGAAATGGGTTTTATTTTGATTTTATGACAAAATTTTCACCATCTTTTGACAAATTCGCCTATTTTCCACGATCTTTTGACGAAAATCTCATTTTTTTAGCGATCCTTCGATAAGATCCGCGTTCTTTCCATGATCCTTTGACGAAATTAGTGTTTTTTCGGCGATCCTTTGATGAAATTTGCGTTTTTCTGCAGTCCTGTGATGAAAGTTGCTATTTTTTCGTAGCCCTTAGACGAAGTTCATGTTTTTTCAGCGATCATTTGACATAAGCCATAATTTTCCGCCAGCCTTCGACGAAAGTTGCTATTTTTCTGCAGCCTTTTGACGAAATGTTTCCTTCTTGATCTTATGACAAAATTTCGTTTTTTCTTCGCAATCTTTTGACGAAATTCACGTTTTCTTCACGATCCTTTGACAAAATTGGCTATTTTAACTGCAAACGATTGACGAAAATGTTTTTTCGGCGAACATTTGTCGAAATTCGTGATATTTACGTCCGAATTTTCAGACTAATGACAGATTTTTTAAAAATCTATAAAGCGATCAAATATATTTCTATAGAGCGAGTCAATCCCCTACGAGGATTGACTCATTTAATAATGGGCGTTTCATGATCGCATGTCTAGTTTTCTCTGTGAATTATTATTTATATTTAAAGGAAATCGGAGCTTCGTCAATAGTATGTCTCGTGGATCGTATTATTATGGCACATGGCAAATAATTTTTAACAAACTTTTTTTTCTTCTAAATTTTAACAGTTGAAAAATAGTTTGCAGACCTTCTCAGGAGTCTGCGACGTGCGTCACAGCGTTGCGCCGATTCTGCGCCCGGGGTCGTATTATAAAGAAATATTTCATAAACACGCTGATGCAGACAGTTTTCAAACCGCGGAATTATTTTAAGAAATATTTAATGTTAAAGTTGGTAAAAATCATTCCATTAAAAAAAATTTATAGGAGCAAAAACCATCATTTTATACATTAGAAGTTCCCAATGTGCAGACTGCTAATTTTTTTTTAGTTTGATTCATTTTTTGAGGTTTTATTTCCATTTTTAATTCAATTTTTCAGCATTTTGAGAATAATTTTCTACATATTTTAGTAACGAGTGTTATTTTAAATTGTTGGCAATTTTAAAAACCATGGAAAGAATGTTTCCTTCAAATTAAAAATTTATTTACACATGGCTATTATAAACAGAAAAAAACTTTCAAATTAGAATTAATAATTACGTGTTAAATGTAAGAAAATATTGAAAATTATATCATTGAACTATATTTACACTTGGATTTTAAAAGAGAAAGAAAATGTTAAAATAAAAAATTCATTATTATGCGTTAAAAGTCATAAATGGAGGAAATTGTCATATTTAAAATGGCCAAATATTAATGCAAAACAGTTTAAATTAAAAAATATATTTGCATGAGACATTTATTTCAAATTTTGAAATAATCTTTTCAAGTATTGTTGTAAATTCTAAGACAGTGCAGATAATATTTCCTTTCTAATAAAAAAAAGTATTTTCACGTGAATATTAATAGGATTAAATGATTACATGTTAAAAGCAGGAAAATATTGAAAATTGCATCATAAGAATACATTTACACTTGAATTTTAAATGAGAAAGAAAATTTTAAAATCATTATTATGCGTTAAAAGTCATATTACATTACATTAGCTTATTTTCTAATTTTTAACTAATTTTTTTTTAATCAGACAAAAACAGCCATTGTATCTCTTAACAGCAGTTGATTTGGTCTTAAAAATCTGCAATCAATGGAAAACAAATGGAAACCCGTTCACAGAAAGATTGTCACTGTTTTTTAAAATTGTAATTCAATTTTTTTAAAGCCGATCAAATTAGAGACCTTTTAGAATCTGGGGTGTTTAAACGGGGGTTGGCGAGTGTAGCTCTTTGGGGGCAGAGCCCCCTAGTTTAATAAGAGAAAGGTAGGGGCAATCCTGTCCTGTTCAAAAACATATTTTGAATTGATCTGCTTAGAATTCCCTCTTATCATGGAATTTTGTGATATTTTCTCAAACGACTGGAAAATTTCACAACATAGTTTCAGGATTTGTCCCTGCGGCTTATTGGTGAAACTTTTTTTTTAATGCAACTGCTATATGAGTCTCCCCCCCCCCCCCTTTTTTTTTAATTACCTTTTGCTCTTACTGATTGAATTTTTTTTTTTTTTTTTTTTTAATCGATTGGTGGATTTTAACTTTTTTTTTTTTCCTTCCACAACCAATAGCAAATTTCACCTTGGCCAATTGACAAAATTCACATTTTTTTTTTTTTTACGGACGATGATGTATCTTGAGAGGAAATTAACCAAAAGGATATGTTAAAAAGAGTAATAGGTACAGACCATTGGGTGCATGGTTTTGAAAGGGGTCTTCGGGTGCTTAAAATAGCAAAAAAAAAGGCTGCCAGCTGTTGTACCTTGTCAAATTGGCTTAGAGTCAACACTAGTAGTGTTCTCTTCAGTTTACTTAATAACTGTTTTTTTTTTTAAAATATCATTTCTTATTACATAATTTCTGAGCTGTAATCCGCAGATCAAACAATCATGTTTCGACCCATAAATTTTATTTAATAATTGGAGTTAAGTTACATTTTATGAAAATAAGATTTCATCCCCGTAGCAGAAACTGTGCAGCACGGCAGTAGTGCTGCAGATTATTTTAGACCAGCTTAAAAATAAATATTAGGTTTAAAAAGTTCACTAAAAATTTACTTTGTTTTTATAGTTGTGTTTCTTAGTGCATTTTCTTTGTAAAATGCAACTTTTGCTTATATTATGGTTTACTGTAAGTATTTATGGTAGTAGCTTGGTTCACCATTGTTTGGTCGCATATAAATTTTAGTTTGCTGCTGACAGACATCGAAAATTCTGCTACTGGGGATTTCAGGAAAGAAACATAATTATTTGATCCACAGATTATAGGCCAGAAATTACATACATACAGATGCAATTTGTTGCTAAGAATAATCATTGTTGGGCAGTAAACAAAAAGTTCTGAAATCAATTCTGGGTCTTTGTACAGAGAATTGTTTTAGAATTTACCAAACCCAAAAATATTTTTAAGAGTCCTAAAAGCTGTGACATGCAATAAAGTGCATATGTAGAATTATTATTATTAGTCGGTTTTATCACTTATAATTCATTTATTTCAAATGTTTTATTATATGTATATATATATGTATAAAGTTGCAATTTTAAAAACATTTTTAGCATCAACAAAATTTTTTAAAAGTATATTTACATTTTTATTGAGTTATACCCATTATTAAACCTAATAGCATATTAGTCAGCACGCTACTGGTTGAATGTTCGACTCCCAGCATGCAAAGGTAACTTGGCATTTTCATTCCTTTGCAGCCGATAAAATGAGTACCAAGCTATTTGGAACTAAACACTGAAGTTTTTGCATATTAGTCTGTCCACTTGACCGGGACATATGCTGTATAGCCCTTTGGGCCCCAGGGTCAAGTAAATTGGGATGGGCACTGTAGACCCTCCTTAATGGATCATAAAGTCACAGGTTTAGTTTTTATACTCATTCTTATTCATCACTTTTTACTTCAAATATTTCTTTATAAATTTAAATATGTATTTTTTAAATTTTAAAGATTTTTTTTTCACCAATGAAATATTTGAAGAATATATTTTAAGGTAGCATTCAATTTTACACATTACCTAATAATTTTTATTTAATCAGTTTTATTATACATATTTCATTTGCAAAAATATTTTAGCTTCAATAACATTGTGGAAATTCATATTTTAAGCTATTTTTCTGTTTTACTCATGATTAATGTTAATTATTCAATACTGTGTTTGACTTTGTCTATATACTTTTTTTCCCCCATAAAAATTAAAGCAAACTTTCTTTTTTTTATGTAGTATATCTGTATCTGTATAATAAGTGTTATAAGGTAACATCTGCTGGTTCTTTGCAAGTTTTATTTATTTTAATTTATAGCATAAGTTTTAATTTATTTTTGTTCGTAAATGCATTAAACTAGCAGATGCTGTTGTTCAGTAACTATGTAATAGAACTGTGCTTTCCATGTTTTTTTTTTTTTTTTTTTTTTTTTTTTTCCCCAGGCCAGCAACCATTTTTTTTTTTTGAGTACACTAATGATTGCAAAATACTCACTAGTCTTTAATATATGAACATATATAAAAAAAAATACTCAGCTATAGAATTATTTTGTTAAAAGTTAAAATTTTGTTACTTAATAATGTTCACTTTCAGTAAACAAAATAAATAAAATATTTTTAATAAGCAGATTTATTCAGAAAGTTGCCCTTTCGGATTTGAGAACAAACAACCTTAGAATAAAAAAGAAACTCAAGATATGAAGTCAAATAAAAAAAAACATTGAAAAATTGTGTGCTAGCGAAGCACATGTTTACTTTTAACTAAAATATGCAATAACATATATTTAAATCATCTATTGCATAATCCAATCCACTATTTAGATCTGACAAAAAAATGGGGGGAAATCGAGATAAGGTTCGCTTGAGACATAATAGAAAAAAGTCTCATAAAAATGCCTAAAAAGATATATTATTAATTTTTAGTTTACACATTTAAAAAGTAATATGTATTATAACATAGCTTAGAAAAAAAAGCCTGAGTATTAAGTCTGATGGCTGTTTAAATGTGTTAGTGGATGACAACTTTTATAAATACGAGTTGGAACCCGTCGAAATTCGACGAACTAAAATGTTAGAAAGGAACTGTCAGATCTTATTTATAATAAACCTACAAAAATAATTACAATAAAAAATTCTTCTAACATTGGTTGTCTCACTCTTAAAACAAATAATATTTTTAACCTAAAATTACTAAAATATTATTTCCACAAACTTCAACTGCTTAAATTATTGAAAAATTAAACACAATTAGAATAAGTAATCAAGATGAGTAATTATGATGAATTTATCGATGGAGACTTTTATGTTTGTTTTTATGGGATGAAAAATCAGTAAAAAGGATTTCGCTGTGTCACATCATAAAATTTTCCCCCGTGAAATCGAAATTTTATCAGGGGTGATTGTGTTCCGGGTGTAGCCCGGATTTCCGGGTTTTTCGATCGATCCTTCCGGGTTTATGAGATCGTTACGTTTAGTGGAAAATTCGGACATAAAAAATATCGCGAATTTCGACATGGTCGCCGAGAAAAAAATCGACAATTTCGCCAAAGAATTGCGGGAAAACGCAAATTTCGTCTAAAAATCTCGAAATAAACACGAATTTTGCAAAGGATCCCTAAAAACATCGCTGGGAAAAATGAGATTTTCGTCGAAAGATCGCGGGAAAAACGAACATACGTCAAAGGAACGCGGGGAAAATATACATATCGTCAAAGGAACGCGGGGAAAATATACATATCGTCAAAGGAACGCGGGGAAAATAGACATATCGTCAAAGGATCATGGGAAAAACGCGAATTTCGTTAAAGGATCACGGGAAAAAAACCATGAATTTCTTTAAATAATCGCGGAAAAACGCGAATTTTGTCAAAGGACCGCAGAAAAAAACACATAATTAGAACCGTGAAGGATTTACCCCATCCCGGAATCACGGGAAAAACGCGATTTTCGTTAAAAGATCGTGGGAAAAACGCGATTTTCGTCAAAGGATCGTGGGAAAAGCGTAAATTTCGTTAAAGAATCGCGGAAAAAACACGAATTTGTTTAAAGAATCGCGAAAAAAAAACCACATTTCACCAAAGAATCGCGTAAAAAACGCGAATTATGTCAAAGGATCTCGAAATAAAACGAATTTCGTCTAATGATTGCGAAATAAACACAAACTTCGTCAAAAGATCGCGAAAAAGTGCAAAATTTGCAAAGGATTGAGAAAGAAAAAAACAAGTTTTTCGTCAATAGATCGGGGGGGGGGGGGGGGGACGCGATTTTCGTCCAAAGATTGCTGGAAAAACGGAAATGTCGTCAAAGGATCGAGGGGAAAAACGCAAATTTCATTAAAAGATCACAAAAAAAAAACAATTTCTTTAAAAAATCGCGAATTTCGTAGAAATAACGCATAATTACAACCGGGAGGGATTAACCCCCCATTCCGGGGATCGCTGGAAAACGCGATTTTCGTCAAAGGATCTCTAGAAAAACGGAAATATCGTCGAAGGATCGCAAGATAAATGCAAACTCTGTTAAAGAATCACGGGGAAAAAACGCGATTTTCGTCAAAGAATCGCGAAAAAAAAATGCAAATTTCGCGGAAAAAAAGCGAATTTCGTGAAAGGATCGCAGAAAAAAACACATAATTAGAGCCAGGAGTGAATCTCTCCCCGCCCTCTCTGCTGCCCCTCTCCTTTCAGAAAAGTTGCTGTGAAGTGTTATCCATCTCAATCTCAGTACAACAATGTTCAGAATTGCATACCCAGGAAGAAAGCAGGAAAAATAAATATACCTTGTGTAAGAGTAAAGCTAGGAAAACAAACAAAATTTCTATTTTTATTTCTTTTTTCTCTCTAATACTTAGCCACTTAGAAGTAAAATTGCATTTTCGCGAAAAAACGGCCAATTTTCCCCACAAGATCACGAAAAAACGGCAAATTTCGTCAAAAGATCGTGAAAAAAATAGGAAATTTCGTCAAAAGATCGCGAAAAAGCGGCAAATTTCACCAAAAAAATCGCGAAGAACGGTAAATTTCCCCCAAAAGATCGCAAAAACGGCAAATTTCCTACAAAAGATAACGGAAAAAGGCAAATTTCGTCAAAAAATCGCGTAAAAACGGCAAATTTCGTCAAAAGATCGCGAGAAAATGGCAAATTTCCCCCCAAAAGATCGCGAAAAAACGACAAATTTCGTCAAAAGATCGCGAAAAACCGTAATTCCCCCGCCGCCGCCGATGTATTTCCGAAAATGTGATGTTAATTTCCGAAAAAAAAAATTCACTCGGAATCTCCCCTGACTCTCCATTTGATGAAGTCATTTAGCTTTCAGTGAAATTAATGTAAGTTTACCGAATTATGTTTTTCTGCAATTTGTATATTTCAAACAATAGCAGAAATATGTCATTTGATTGTCATGCTGTTGCAGAATCAGTTGTTATGTAAATTGATATTGGTATATTTTGCATCGATAATTTTCAGGGTTTTTCACTTTGTATCAATTAATTTTCAGGGTTTTTCACTCTGAATCACAATCACCCCTGTTTTATGTTATTTTCACATTCCCATAATTTACATACGCACCACTCAAATTCAAAATTTGAATGCATTTTAATGCGCAATATATTATTAATGAATGCATTTCTAAACTTAAAGTCACGTTTGTCCGATACAACTTTTCATGTGAACATTCGCACAAACTTTAAGTTCTAATCTCAATACCCGCGAAAAGAAAGAAAAAAAAGAAATTTGCCTTTAGTTGTCATAGTATTGGCCATTTAGTATTGGTCAAATATTTAGTTTTATCAAAAAAATGATTGTTTTGTTTTAAATATGACGTAATTTTTACTCACTGAATCATTTTCTCTCAAACTTAGTATTAGCGTAATGTAAAAATATTGAAATGCAACTGATTTATGAAGATGAATGCGTGTTTTTTTTTTTTATGTCTGACATCATTTTCTGTTCAAAAATTATAAAAAGGTTACTTTTATTTGTATTGTGAAAATGGCATCAATAAGGATATAATCAATAAAAATAATAAACCATGACTATTTCCCCTTTACTTTCAATATAAATGGAGTACTTCAGTTGCCACAATTACAAAATTTGTATTAAAAACTACAAAAAAAATTATAACTCAAAAATAAATTAAGATACAGCTTTCAAACAAATTGCATTTAAAAGAGCATTTTTTTCTTTATACGACGGTGTTAAAATTTAAAATATGCGATGTTTAGAAGTTTAAAAATATGCCGTAGATATAATTGCAAAGCCGAAATTTTAATCCAAATTTCAAAGTGTTGCCATTCGCAAAACGACGTATGCGTTACGCACAGATATGTTTGTCCTTTATAATATAGATACTTTCCATTTTAAGATCAATGTTTTCAGTAGTCTAAAAATCTGGTAAAAAGGTATTTCTGTTTATTAACTGTTGCCTTTTTTTTTTTTTTTTTTTTTTTTTTAACTGGCAGTTTCTCAGAAGTGTCAAATGTCAATACACAATACTTCTTGAAACGTGCAAAGACTCTACTGCTAAATTCAAATCATTCCGGGAATTCTTTATAAAAAGCTTTACTTTCAATAAAAGATAATTATTCAGGTAAGTGTTCTAACAGAAAAATCAGATATCTCAGATGGCAAATAGTTCAAAGAAATTACTTTGAATAGCCATGGAAAAAGCATATTATATTTATGAAACTACACCATATATTTATTTATAGTATTAGTAATCAAAAGATTGTTTATTAAGATTTTCGAGGTATCAGTGTTTCACTATATAGAACATTTTATTCATGGAACATAAGACTAAAGGATGGAACATAAGACTTTTACTATAAATGTTTAAATTCTAAATGATTTCAATTTTCTACATAATTGATTGTAATTATTTAATTTAAATTATTTTTAAATGAAGTTATATTACTTATATATCCAACAATGTTTATTTTTATCAATAAATGGGTTGTTCTCTACAATACTTGCAAATTTGGCCAGCAGTCTGACTTGAATGATGCATATGTAAATTTTCATAAAAATTAGATAAATGGTAAGAAATCAGTCAATTATTGAAAATTTTAATAGCAACAGAAATTGTTTTAAAAATTTGACTTAACAACAAAAAAAAATAAAATAAAATAAAAATTTGTGGAAAAAATAAAATAAAAAATGTGAGGGAATGACAAGTGAGGGAATGATGAAATAAGACATTTTTACTAGTTGTAGGGGAAAAATGCAAAATTATGAAGAAATCCAAACTGTTTCCTTTAAGAGAAACACTTAATATATAATGTATGATAAAATTAAAATTTTTGATATTTACAAAAAAATTAATGTTTTGTGTGAGGGAATGACTGCTAATAAAAACGCTTCCGGATATACTGACTAAAAAAAAATTCTGTAAAATTAACAAAATCTTACACCACCAATTTATGTTGCTGGACTGACAAGTGCTCAAAATAGCTTCTTCTCTGTGAAGGATGCTAGACTGCTACTGCTCATTAGTGGTAGATATTTGAGATAATAGCAATGTGTGAGGGAATGATGGTCTAACATGGGGAAACATATAATTGATTGAGTAGACTATATAATAATAGTAAAAATTAATATTTTTATTATTTTTTGTAATGTATCAAATAAGAACTTTATTTTGCTTAGGGTATTTTTAATTATTTTTATTTCTGGATGGAAAGAAATAGGCAATAAAATATGGTAGTACAGGTGGGGGAAAGGTGAGGGAATGATGTTTGCGTCATATATATTATATTTTTAAATACTAAATTTATTTATTTTTAAATTTTACTTTCTGCCCCTAATAAACTATGTTTAGATCTTCTAATAAAAATAAAAATAAATAAAAATGTAATAAAATTAAGAGCATTTATATGGCTGGGAAGCACTTTTTGCACTATTGCAGAGAATAACCCAAATATGCATGTGTATGTAATAGGAAAAAAAAAATTATATCTTTTAAACCCGGTTTAAACCAAAAAAAACAGTTTTTTTTTTTTACAGGTTTTTTACCAACCCTGCTGCAAAATGTAAGAAATATAGAGATGTCAAGCAATGCATGTGTATGTAATAGGGGAAAATATATATTTTTTTTTAAACCCGGTTTAAACCAAAAAAACCGTTTTTTTTTTTTTTTTTTTTTTTTTTTTTTTTTTTTTTTAAACAGGTTTTTTACCAACCCTGCTGCAAAATGTAAGAAATATAGAGGTGTCAAGCAATCATTAACCATGAAGTAAATATCTTGCTATTCGGCAATTTGTACATTTTACAAAAAAAATCTTTTAAAAAATCAATAGTTTGTGCTTCAGAATCAATTGTGAAAGTTCTCTTCTCAAATTCCACAACCTTTTAGACTTTTTGTGTGTAACATCACTAAATCTCGGTACCTGGAATTTTTTCTTTTTTGGTATGGAAAACCTGAAAAAGTCAAAGAAATTTGTAGCTCAGCTGGAATAGACACCCTGAGAAGATAAAATTAAATTTTTGCGGTGTGTCATCAGAAGTGCATTTCTGTATGTGTGCATCATTGCAAATGAGTTAAGGACTAACATTCAATAGGGTTTGGTTTTTGTTTTATTTATTGCTTTTTAAAAAAGAAACGTAAAAAACTTCAGTTATGAACTTAGTTTTAAACAAGTAAAATTGCAATTTATTAAAATGTATGGAAAAATGTTTTAAGCTGTTACTATAGCAGGAACTTACATAGTCATTGAAAAAGAAATGGTTGAATTTGTAAGAACTATTAATATTTGTTCACTATTCAGCTACTTGTTATAATGTTTAAGCAGTTTATTTAGCATTTTTCTAATACAGTAGACTCTCGTTTTTACGAACCTCTTTTTCACGAACACTTGCGATTTTACGAACTATAGAGTGGTCCCGAATACGCTCCCATAGAAGCAATGTAATTTTTCGCTCCCATTTACGAACTACAGATTATGAAAATCTCTTTTTTGCGAACTCAGTTTTCGTACTTTGATTTTTTTTTTTTTTTTTTTTTTAGTATCGGAATGCAGCGCCAATGTCAGTTAAACTCTATACAGATACAATGAGACATCAGGTGTATTCCAAGAATGTGCTGTTTTCCCCAATCTATTTCGGAGGGAGGGGGTATAGCAATAATTTCCAGTAGTGGTTGTCAGGACTAAGGAACTTTTTTGAAAGGAACAATAACTGTGAAAGGTAAACGTAGTAAAGGTTTCCATTGATAAATTGGAAACATATATTTTTCAAAATGTGATTTTTTTAAAAAAGATACGTGATTATTTCCATTTCTAATTTTTTATCTATGTTTTCATCTATGTATTTTCATCTACTAAGTGCTAATACAGTTTGTGTTTTCATATGTAATATTTTCAAAGCATAGTAACGTATGTGTACTAAAATTATTTTTAGTGCATAAATTTGCATTTATTTCTTGTATATTTAAAAATACAAGTATAAATTTATTAAATAATAAATAATCTTGAAATACTGCTTCATCTATGAAGAGGGGTCAGTTTGATAAAAATGGACATAAATAATATACGTATTCATATCATTTTTGGTGTTCTTCTATTTTACGAACTTTCTATTTTACGAACTATTTGGGTGTTCCCTACGAGTTCATAAAAACGAGCGTCGACTGTACTAATAATATTCAGTGTTAAAGTAATTAATGAAATGTGTATGTAATCTGAATTATAATGCAACTAATTTCACTTTTAGATGATACCCAAAATTAGCTAGGTTTTTAATATTGAATGTCTTCAAAACTAATCATTAAAACTTTGTTCATTTACTAGTATGACAATGGGTCGCTAAACATTTCTTTAAAGATATTTAGGCATAAATTTCTAATCATTTGCCTATTCTGGTTTTGCTCTGCAACAATGGCCTCCCCCCCCCCCCCCCCCCAAACACATAAAGAGTCATAAAGTGCAGCACATTTTTTTAAATTAACAGTATTTAGAGTAAAATTCTGCGATAGTGTCAGCTTTATTGTTTCTTGCATTCTTTTATTTAACTTGATCTCTGTATTAAGATGAAATTTTGTATTCTATTTTTCACTCACTTCCTGATATACTAAAATTAACGAAACAATGTACATAGGCATGTTTCCAATGGCAATATAATATTTTAATATTTTTTGAACTTAATAATTTTAAAAGCAGTCTTTTGTTAGCCAGGTGCAGGTAATAAATCACCAAATAATTTTTATAATTATAATGATTTATGAGTTACAAGAACAATTGAGTTAATTATGCTTCAAACCACGCTCTCCCTTGTGGTGGAACTGCAAGACCGAATTATTTCAAGTACTGGAAAGTAGAAAATATAAGTGATAGATAGTAATGTATCTCCATAATTTGATTTTTCAATATGATTTTTTAAAAACATTTGAATTTTGTTCTGCAAAACTAATTTTTTATTTCTGTTTTTTTCTTTTGTTTTACAGAAAAATATGAAAATCTGGAAGTAAAGTTCTTTAAGAAGATGGCTGTGAATTTTCAGCTCTTTTATCAACGTTTGTTGACTAATAGCACGATTCTAACAGGAATAATTTTACTTGTAATGTATTTGTAATAAATTTGATCAACTTGTAAATAAATTTAAAAAATATTTTTGATTGCTTTACATTTTTGGTGAAAAATAAAATTGTGTGACAAAATGGCATTCAGTTCTAGTGTTTTAATATATTTTCTTTTTAGAAAAGTGAAATAAAAGGAATAAAGCATTTCTCCTTTCTCCTTCTAAGAAAACCACCTTCTTTGCTTTATAACAAAAATGGGGGTTAAATAATTAATAGTTTTTATATATTATGTATAATTCAATAAATATCTGGATTTATGTAGATTATATATTTTAAACTTTGACGGCCTGAAAAACTAATATGGTACAAATTATACATTAGTATTGCTTGGAGATGACACATTAAATATTAACTGCTCTTCAAAAACTGTTATGATTTAAATTAAAGTTTGTCTGTAATGAGTGTTGAAATTACAATTTTAATATGGATAATATTGTATAGTGCAATTTGAATTTTTGATAGTCTAGGTAATATTGTTAAAAAATGAAATATAAAGTGCTCATTACTTAATGATCCTTATAGAGTAAGAAAAACAAAGATATATTTTTATTATGAAGTTCATTTGGAAAAAAACATGAACGATTAGTGCCTGAGTAGTGGTTATATATTGTTTAAAAAAAAAAAAAAAAAAACTGCCACCAATATTTTGGAAAAATATTCTTTGCCTTTAATAAATTCTAAGATTGAATAATGAAAGAAAAAAAAAAAACTTTAAAAGTGGTGCCAACTGGCCTTCTGTCAATTCATAATAATTTTGAAAAAAAAAAAATGTATGCTGAAAATTAATTTCTTTTACATTTCATGAAATGAGGTATGTCAAGGATGGGTTGTGTGTGTGTGTGTGTGGGGGGGGGGGTAAGACCTTAACAGACTAAACAGCATATTACATTATAGACACACTTTTATCCCCCCCCCCCCCCGATTAATTATACACCAAAGAAATTATTGTAATGAAGTGGCATATTTTGAACTATAATTTAAAGTACCAAATTACATAAATAATCTATCTTAAAAAATCGATTTAAATTCTAATGATCAATAAAGTTAACATTTTCTCAGTTTACAAAAATAAAACTCCTGTGGTCTTGTATTTTATTTTCCAGTTGGATAATTAAAAGAAACATCCAGGTAAGAAATTCTGTGTAAAACATGGTACTATAAAAGCGTCGGATATAATTGTTATATAACAATTTTGAATGGAAATGAAGAAACTAGTTAAAAAATTGCTCTTTTGGCTAGCATATGTTCAATATTTTTTAAAAATACATTAAAGGCTTTGTTATCAAATTTTCTTTGTTAACTGTAAATTTGGTTCTTGTAGCTGTTTAGGAATCTCAATATTTATAAAAACTAAAGCAACTATAAAAAAGAAATTTTTTAGGTGAATATGTCTCTATAAAAATATTTAAGGTTGAATATTGTTGAACGTTCATTTACTAACAGCAAATTTGAAATTTGTTCTGTTCAAAGGTGATGAGCAGATAAGGCTCAGTTATGCCTCCATTGGAATTATCTTTTAAGGCTGTTCTCAACTGCTCTGCTCAACAAGCGCAAAACCTTTTGACATATTTACAAATTCATTTTTTAATGGAAAGATATAAAATTGGAAAGCCTGACCTTGGAAGCGATTTGGAATCTGTGTTTTCGATTTTTTGATCAATCAATCAATTACCAATCGGGTTATAAGAGATTTTGATCACGTGACACGTCATTTTTCTCCCCCTACTGACTGGATTTTCTTCTTTCGTTCGGAACTTCAGTTCAAAATGCCCAGTTTGACAGTATTTTCTGAAAGATCTATTGCGTTTACAAGAAAACTGAAAAAACAGTTCGATGGCATAGTTTCTGAACACCTAGTTTCATGCGTATCCGAACAAAAATGAATTAAAACTTACGTCAGAAAGTTAACCCTTTTGATTTGAGAACAGTCTTAAATGTTTTGATAAAATTTAGGATCTAAATGCATTTTGTTCTGTAAAATTTATTCTTTTTTAATTATTTGACTTTTAATAAAAATTGTTTTTAACTTAAGTGTATGTTAAAGTAAAACATGTATGAAAGTCAGGATGGTGTTATGAGAACATATTTAAAAAAATAAAATTTCCTAGACCTGTTCCAAATTTTACATAGTATAATTTAATATATAATATGTGAAAACAGTTTATAATATAAACTGTTTTCAGATAAACACTTCAAAACCATTAAATTTAGATCCTAATTTTTATCAAAATATTTTTTAGAAGAAAAATTTTCTGTCCCCCCCACCCTCCCCCCCCAAAAAAATCATTTACTGAACTTTTGTGGGGGGGGGGGGGGGTTAAACAATATAATTTCGACCAGCTTCGGGCTAGTTTTCATCCATGATAACCAATAGCGGCATAGATGTGGCTAGTTTCTGGCTTGCATTCATTAATGATGCCCATTGATGGCACTAATGTGGCTAGCTTCCGGCTTGCATTCATTAATTATGCCCATTGATGGCATAAGTGTGTCTGGCTTGTGGCTAGCTTTTATTTAAAATGACCCTTAATGGCATAGCTGTGGCAAGCTTTTATTCAGGAATGCCATTAAATGTGTAATTGTGGCCAGTTTGCGGCTTAATACCAGTTTTAGATGACCGTTAATGGCGCGTTTGTGGGCAACTTATTGTACTTGCGGCCAATTTCCTTCCGGCCTTATTGTGTCCGGCGTGACACTTTTTTGACGGAGCCGTTACGGCCAATGATAGCGGGCCGCCATCAGACACTTTCGGCCAAGGCTAACGAACCCATGAGTGGCCCACAAGTTCTGTGTTTGTTGGGTAGTTACCTCAATTGCATAGCTGTAGCTCTCTCCGTTCACAAGTATTTTCAGGTTAAAGGGACTTATCTTTGCACCCTGTATACTAGAAAAGTATAAATGGATATACCATGAAAGTTCAAAGATATATAGAACACAAATAATAGCAAATATAGCTATTCTGTATATTTATTATTCCATATAGGTTTTTAGTTAACCTTTAAATACATAGTAGGTGTATTGAGAAAGCCACTCAATTGAAACTAGTCGCGAATCCCATAGTATTTAAGTGATTAATTCTCATTTAAATTAGTCTGTTTTTGACAATTTGACGTTTATTGCTTTTATACTGCTACTGGGCAACGCATTACATAAATATATGCTTAAAATTTGTTATCTAGCTTTAAAAGCCGATGGAGCATAGAGTACGCCGTCCTTGTCATTATGTATGTCCAAACCGTCCGTGTCTTTAAGGGTTAATATCTCGGCTAATTACCGACTATTTTTTCCGAAATTCATGATCAATATAGCTTTTATACTTCTGCTACGATAGGTTTCTCTAGATTTGCTCAACACATTTGTTGAATCCCGCAAATCGCAATTTGAGTGTAACGGAAAAATGCGATTTTCTCAAAAACTATGAGGCCTAGGGTAATCGCTATAATTTTCCTGCAAGGTTTAAATTAATGTCTACTACCTCTAATTTTTTTATAATTTTAGTTTAAATAGATTCGGAATTAGATACGGGGGGACATATTTTTGCACTACATTTTCCACCATAACTTTGAAAATATAAAACCTAAAATTAAATAAACTATATTTTTTATTTCAGCGTTACGAAAGCTTTCACACGATATACAAAGAAAAGATTTTTTTTTCAAGTAACTTAATTAGCCCCTCTACATTTTTCCTAAATATATTTATGAATATTTTTTAATCTGTAAATATGTGGGTCAATAATCTTTATTACTTCCCCGAATTTGAAATTTCCACGTTGCATAGTTTACGAGATAAAAGGGCTGTGACAGTCAGACAGACAGACGGACGGACAGACACCGGAGTGATCTTATAATGGTTCCGTTTTAACTTTTTAAGTACGGAACCCTAAAAATTCTGTCAAAGTGGGCATTTTGAACCGAATTTCCCGAAGCTGATTGTGTTGGAAAAATCATTGCATTAAGAATGCACTCAAATCCAAACAGCTTATTTTCTGACTCATTTTTAAATTCATTTTTGCTCTCAAACGCATTTAATTGGTAGATTCGCTTATTCAGAAACTATCAAGCAGGACGGTCGTTCTGCCAAGCCAAGCTGAAAAAAAAATGCTAACCTCGCCAAACAAACAAACGCCAAGAATAAAACGCAAGACACCGTAACTGCTTATTATACTGATGACAACTTCTCCATGTAAAATCAACCAAACATGCCAGCGTAAAATTTCCCATATCAAAAGAACGAATCATCGCAGAAAAATAAAACCAAAACCAGAAGGACCTAATGGAAAATATCTTCAATTTGAGACCAAATGCATCCTCATAAATTAATTATAAACAGAGATATAGATTTTTTAAAATAACGTCGAGATACTGAAAATGATCGATTTATTTTCTTCGTCACAATTTATGGTTCAATCAAGGTAGAGACTTAAATAATGGACATAAAAAAGTAAGGATTGCATTTTTGGACAGATATTTACTCAATCTACGTGCTTTTGTAAAATTCAGCTTTAAAAACACAAATTTTCTATTCTTAATTAGCGAAAAACTGTTAATTAATTTTAAAGTTTATAAATTATGCCAAACAGCGATAAACCCGCCAAATCATTTTAGAAGTCTTTTAAAATTTTTTATATTATCCTTTTGCATTGATTTCATCGAAGAAAACTATGGCCGAGATCCAGATAGATTTTTCGCTGTTAGCGAAATGAGTTTGACCAATCAGAAGCCAGAATGTTTGAGAATTTTTGCTGCTTCTGGATCCCGGCCTATGTCATAAAAGTTTTGAGTCTTTTTCTTAGGGCCATGGATGAAGTGCAATGTTTACAGAAATTTAGGCTGGGATCCAGATGGATTTTTCGCTGTTATCGAAACGAGATTCACCAATCAATAGCCTGCATTGCTGCAAACAGCAAAAAGTTCGCAAAAGTGCAAGCTTCTGATTAATGAATCTCGTTTCGCTAACAGCGAAAAATCTATCTAGATTGCGGCCAATTATGTTGAACACAATTTTGCATTTCCACATCCAGGAAGGGTATTGATGTCATAACAACAGTGCGTATTCGAAACTATTTAAGGCATTGATTCTGAACTCCTTTGCTATGCATTTCAATATTAAAGAAGTTGTTGTTTCAATAGTTTTAGTACTTTTCTCTATTGCTCACTCTAAAACACGAATATCGAAATTTAACCAACAGCGCTCAGAAACTATAGCGCCTAGAATATATAGTGTTGAAATCGGCTAACCCTGTAATACTTTAAAAAGCGCTAAAATATTGTATCCCTTAAATGTGCAATGATACTGCTGTAATATGCAGATCGCAGCGGCATCTGCAGGATATTTTCTACAACTGCAAGAAATTGCTAGTCTATACAATGTAATAATAGTAATACGAAAATCCCACAGATGTCGCTGCGATCGACACTTGAAATTTTAGCAGTATCGTCGCATATTTAAGGGATACAAATTTTTAGAACTGTTTGGATAGCATATTTCCACACTAGGTATTCTAGGCTCTGTATCAGAAACAACACCATAACAGAGAGCCTTTATACATAAGAGTGGTGATATATGCACAGGAGACATGCTCATTTCAAGCTTTTGTCGAAAGTACGGCAGTCCGCTTTCTTGAATAGAGGATATTCAATCTACGTTATGATCACATGGTCAAGGCAAGAACGTCTAGCGTAAAGAAGGGAAGGCTCCGTCTACGTAATGTAAATCCCCGCTAGCCAAGGAAACAGTTCATGGGAGAAAGCAGTAGTACACTGTTAAAAATATCGTGAAAAATTACCTCTGTTTTTAAAGGCTATCTGTATTCTGACCAATGAGAACGCTTCATAGGCGTTTATGTAGCGTTCTCATTGGTCAGAAAATAGAGAACCTGTAAGAACCGAGGTAATTTTTCACGATATTTTTAACAGTGTAGTTTCCTGTTTCCCTTCTATCAGTTAGAAATTCTTTGGGTAAATTACCGGTACCACGTGACTTTTTCAGCCTCGAACCCATATTTGGAATATCCTCCATTAGAAGATACGCGCATGGACGATCTCTATTAGACTAGGGAAATAATTCAGCATGCATTAACCTGGCGATAATGGCATGCTCGTAAAGAACTTTAACGATTTGTTTTTATCACTTTTACCAATAAACATTTATTGGCCGTATGTCGCTACTTCGTTATAGAGACACACTTGTTCCTAATTAGATCTCGGCCTTAATGTATCAAAATACAGAGTTTGCTTTCTGTACTATTCCTGAGCTCAGTTATAGCGTCTAGAAATATAGGCCGGTATCCAGGTACAATTTTGCAAACAGTAAGCAAAAATTCTGGCTTCTGATTGGTCAATCTCGTTACGATAACACAGAAAAATCTACCTAGATCACGGTCACAGTGTGGAAACCGGCTATTCCAGTAATTCTTTAAAAAGTGCTAAAAATTGAATCCCATAAATATTGAAAAATACTGAATGACAAATGTCGATAGGAGCAACATTTTCTAGATCTTCTCTGAGCGAAACATTTTCTTTTGAAATAGTTATGTCGGAATTACCATATGTCGCTGTAATCGACATTTGTCGTTCAGCCTCGTTCAACATTTATGGGATACAATTTTTAGCCCTTTTTTAATAAGCCGATTTTTAAACTATATCTTCTAGAAACTATAGCTCCGTTATAGCGTCTAGATTATATGTTGTAGAAATCGACTATCCCAGCAATACTTAAAAAAGCGCGAAAGTATTGAATCCCTTAAATGTACAACGATGTCGAATTCCAAACAGTCATTTGCATCGACATCTGCAGGATATTTTTTAAAGAAGAAAGAGACATGTGTAATGCACCGCTACAGCGTCTAGAATACGTAATGTGGA
The DNA here is from genome assembly GCA_963932465.1 of Maratus speciosus. Taxonomy (NCBI): domain Eukaryota; kingdom Metazoa; phylum Arthropoda; class Arachnida; order Araneae; family Salticidae; genus Maratus; species Maratus speciosus. The sequence goes on from OZ010790.1 coordinate 529,117,967, forward strand.
AATTTGCTATCCAAGAACCGCTAAAAAGTGTATCCCTTAAATGTGCACTGACGCTGAAATCCAGGGAGATTATCGCAGCGACATCTGCTATATATTTTCAAATTTCAAAGTAAACATCGTATTATTACAGCGGGTTTGACGCCAAGCACACAGGTCAAATGTAAGTTAATAAAACGTTTAAAAAATGTTACAGCGTCTAGACCAAATTGTCTTGGAGTTTTGGGAAATATCCTGCAGATATCGCTGTGATCGACTAATTGGATTTCCACACTATATATTCTAGACACTGTAGCGCCGCGGTAGCCTGTCCTTTTTCGTTTGCCTCGAAGTAGATGACGTCATTTGAAGCTGTTCCTAAGTGTGGAGTTGATTATCTGTACACGGCAATGGACACAAAAAAATCGGCGCACCGCTTTGTACTAATCATCGTGTAAAGATGATCCAACTCCGTGTGACTTTTAAACGTCATAAACTGGCCTATTATGTCATTGGTCACGCTAACACCCTCCCCCTTGCGTCCGCCATATATAGCTGCATCTTGCTATGGAGACTGCTAAATGGGCTGCTATCGGTCAAAATCAAGAGAGAAAAGGGCAGAAGAGGGGGAAAGAACTCGTTTTCTTTATGTAGTTTTTCACACGGGAAGATTGACATGTCTGCTCCTCTCCTTTCATAGCTTCATGGTGGTGAAATAAACAAACGCCCCTTAAATATTTGAGAAAGTCTTGACACGCATCACAAAAACATCACACAAAGCAGGCAAAGCAAAGGAACAAAATCATTCATTGGCTCGTGGATATGAACGAGCCAATGAATGATTTTTCTTCTTTGTTTTGCCTGCTTTGTGTGATATTTTCCTGGCTTGTCAAGGCTTTCTCGAATATTTAAAGGACGTTGAATAGACCGGGATCAAGATAGATTTCACGCTATTAGCGCGATGAGATTGATCAATCAGAAGCCTGCATTTTTGAAAACTTTTTTTATGTTTGCAGTAAACACTCTGGATCCCGGACATTAACTTTGGTTGGTTAAGACGATTTTGAATAAAATCAAATCAGAAAGCCAATGACGTCATTTGAAGCTGTTCCTAAGTGTGGAGTTGATTATCTGTACACGGCAATGGACACAAAAAAATCGGCGCACCGCTTTGTACTAATCATCGTGTAAAGATGATCCAACTCCGTGTGACTTTTAAACGTCATAAACTGGCCTATTATGTCATTGGTCACGCTAACACCCTCCCCCTTGCGTCCGCCATATATAGCTGCATCTTGCTATGGAGACTGCTAAATGGGCTGCTATCGGTCAAAATCAAGAGAGAAAAGGGCAGAAGAGGGGGAAAGAACTCGTTTTCTTTATGTAGTTTTTCACACGGGAAGATTGACATGTCTGCTCCTCTCCTTTCATAGCTTCATGGTGGTGAAATAAACAAACGCCCCTTAAATATTTGAGAAAGTCTTGACACGCATCACAAAAACATCACACAAAGCAGGCAAAGCAAAGGAACAAAATCATTCATTGGCTCGTGGATATGAACGAGCCAATGAATGATTTTTCTTCTTTGTTTTGCCTGCTTTGTGTGATATTTTCCTGGCTTGTCAAGGCTTTCTCGCATATTTAAAGGACGTTGAATAGACCGGGATCAAGATAGATTTCACGCTATTAGCGCGATGAGATTGATCAATCAGAAGCCTGCATTTTTGAAAACTTTTTTTATGTTTGCAGTAAACACTCTGGATCCCGGACATTAACTTTGGTTGGTTAAGACGATTTTGAATAAAATCAAATCAGAAAGCCAATGTTTTTAAACTTTTTTGGTTAGTTTAATCGAAATCTTCCACGTCTATTAATGAAAACTGAGTTACTGTACTTTGGACAAAAACTTGAATATGAGTACACGACTTGTGCATATGTGTCACCACTCTTACATATAAATGTACTCTGTTATGAGCATAATTCTAAGCGCAGCTGGTTAAATTTGAGTATCTGGATATTAGATAAAGCAATAGTGGCCCACCGTGGCTGAGTGGATAAGACACCACGCCGCTAATCGCTTGAGAACGTAGGTGGGGGCGGGTTCAAATCCCGCCGTGATCCTCACGTGATCTGATATATATGTGTTCAATAAAACAAACAAACAAACAAGCAATAGTGAAAGGTACAGTTGCCATGGAAACAACGACTTCTTTAATTCGTATAGAAAATTAATGAATAGTTGTAAATAATTTAAGTTTAAAATGTAGGCAAATGCTCTGAAAATATCAATGGCTCCCATCTAGTATTTTACAAAAGTAATTTAATATATTCACGTGATGTATAAGTTGATGCAATTCTTACCTAATGAAAATTCTGCAACAAGACTTATGTAGGCAGATCTTTTCAATGATTAATTCAGAATTCTAAGAACAAAACGAAGTTCTTAAGCGCCCTTCCTCACCCCTCCCCCCACTCAAAAAAAGAAATACGATAGAAAGGTATAAGTATTTGGATAATTTCAGTATTTCTGTGATCTTTGGTCAGAGTTTAGAAAAGATGTCTGGGTATTAAAAAAAACATATAACAAATTTGACGAACGATAAGACTATAGATTTCAGGCAATTTTTAACTGCAAAAAAATTTTATTCTAATGTTTATGCGGCTTTAATAATAGACTATTAAATATAATCAATTTACGGGAATTTTTATACGAAATTATATTCTCACATTTATGCAAATAGGTATGGATAAACAGACTTGAGTAAAATTACATATTTATTCTTTCTTCTCTATAACACGATCTAAATGAAGATGAAGTTATATGTACAGTTTATATCTTTAAATTTTTAGATTTTTTTTATCAAAAATGTTTCATCATCATGTCTAGAATTGCTAGATTTACTTCTTTAGACAGATCTTCGATTCTTTAGATGCCTGCGGGGCTTCATTCTCGGATTTTCCGTAGGTATTTGTAAAGATAAATTTATTTTGCAAAACCGTCAGCAAAAAAAAGTTAGAACAAACAATTAACTGGCAGACTAACTGTAAATATATATTTTATTTTGACTCTATTTGATTTTTACTAAATTTTCATCCTTCATAGAAAATTTTAAGGCGATATAAATTGAGAAAGACTGATACTTTGAAAGAAGAAATTGACTTTCCTTACTTTTAAATTATTAATTACTCTAAAAAATGAATGATAGGTAAACAAAGTGTATACTATTGTGTTTGTTCCCTACTTATAAAGGCTATACAAGGACTAATTTTAGCGAGTAGAATTATTTCAATTATATATAATCTGTTTAAAAAAAAGAGCTGATATCTACTAAAAAACAACTTTTCAAAAGTAAAAAAAAGCCAAGCAAAAAAAAAAAAAGAAAAGAAAAAAGGGGAAAGTTGTGGCTAAAAAATAGTGTGATATCAAATTTCCAAGCTAATATTATGGTACTTATTTAACATTTTTTATTAAAAATTTACCATATGTAAGTCGAGTACCTAAGTATGCGTTGATAGAAAACCTTTTCTCCTTTACTAAATACATCATAACGTGTTTCTGAAAATTAATTTTTTTTAATTATGCATGATGGGCTTGGCGGCCATCTTTCCATATTTTACACAAATTTCTAAGCAGACAAGCTCGTAATATGTTTGCATTATTAAGAATTTTGAACTTCTAGTTTTGGCTACAGACAGATAAATTAAGAAAGTCTTTTATTTTGAAGAAAAAAAAAACAAATTGATTTTTACTGCTTTAACTAATTAATTAACCCCCTCCGAAAAAAGAGAATCATAAGATAAAACCTGAAGTTACTTCAACTTTATTTTAAGACACAAATTTCTAGGCACTCATTTCCATAAATTAAAAGCATAAAATGTTTGCTTTAGCAACAATTTCGAATTTCCGATCTTAACAATGTACTTGTGTGCTTAGAAAATTGTGTAAAATATGGAAAGATGGCCGCCAAGCCCATCATGCATAATTAAAAAAAATTAATTTTCAGAAACACGTTATGATGTATTTAGTAAAGGAGAAAAGGTTTTCTATCAACGCATACTTAGGTACTCGACTTACATATGGTAAATTTTTAATAAAAAATGTTAAATAAGTACCATAATATTAGCTTGGAAATTTGATATCACACTATTTTTTAGCCACAACTTTCCCCTTTTTTCTTTTCTTTTTTTTTTTTTGCTTGGCTTTTTTTTACTTTTGAAAAGTTCTTTTTTAGTAGATATAATGTTCCGCAATGATCGATATTTTGATAGAGGCAGAATATATTTCAAAAAATGATGTCAAAGTGAGCATTTTGAACGGAATTTCACGAAGCAATTGTGTTTTCACTTTTTTCTGGACACGATAACTTCCGCAATTCTGCACAAAAATCTTACAAACTGATACATAAAATCAAGGGATATAAAATCTTGGTCAAGTTTGTTAATGGACAAAATCGGACCAAGAGGATGGAAATAGAGAGGGATTTTGTGAAAACAGAAAAAACCCCACAACTTCTTAATTTTTGTACATATCAAATCAGTTTAAATTTTTTATTACTTCAAAAAATAGCGCCAAAAATTCATGCATCACAGATTTTTGATAAAATTAAAAATAGGCTCAAGAGGCGCAAAAAATAGGGATTTTGGGAAAAAAAATTCCTTACTTCGTCAATTCTCAAGATATCAAATCCAATTAATTTTATTATATATCTCTTTAATATTATCTACAACTTTTATATTCACAAGTTTTTGATAGGACCAATTCGTACCGCAAAAAGAAAAAAAAATAAAGCGAAAACAAAAAAGGTGTTTGAAGAAGAAAAAATTTCATAAATCCGTCAATTCACAAGATATAAAATCTCCAGGAATTTATCATATACCTGCTTAATATTGTCTTCAACATTTATATAGACAAGTTTTTGATAGAGCCAATTCCTACAGCAAAAACAAATTAAAAATACATAGCGGTTGAAGAAAAAATCATCTTATTAAGGGTGCATTCAAATCCAAACTGCTTATTTACTTACTCATTTTATAATTCATTTTTGCTCTCAAAGGCTTCCAATTGGTAGACCCTCTTATTCAGAAACTATACACAGTAATGATATTACAGTAATGATCGATTTTTTTGATAGAGGCAGAATATATTTCAAAAATTATGTCAAAGTGGGAATTTTGAACAAAATTTCCCGAAGCGATTGTGTTTGAAACGAAAAACATTGCCCTACTGAGAAAATAATTGTCTATGAATCAAGTTTTAATTAATTGAAGGAAAAAAAAAAACACAGGTCGCTTATAAACCTTTTCAAAAATTACGTCAGCATGTTTCATATATATATATATATATATATATATATATATATTTTTTTTTTAATGAATTTGAAAATGTTCCAGAAAATTTGGAGTTGTTGAGTATGGAAAAATATTTTTTTTAATATCGCCTTAGCATGATTCTGATAAAACCAGCTATTTTATAAAAAGAAAATAAAAACTCGTCTAAAGCAGATAGATAAAACTGTTAAAGTGGATTTATATCTAATAATGATTTAGTTTTTGTTGGTGAAATTAGTATACTTAACTTCGAAATCTACCTCTGCCTGTAGGCCGGCCGGCAGGGATTTTTTATATTTTAATTTTAATAGTATTTTACGAAATTTATTCAAAATTGTTCTAATTAGACAGCTTTCATTATTACAGGGAAGCGAGCAATAATGAGGTTTATTCATCTCTATTCGTGCCATTTTCTGATAAAAATTCTAAATTGTTGTATAGTGTTTAGTGGCGCAAAACGGAAAATGACATAATGCTTTTGAAAACACGCATTTTTTATCATAAAGTTTCCATATTTTTTTTTCTTTTTCATGTGTACTGATACTAAGTTTCAGACACTAGGTGTAATGCTTAAGTAAGTTAAAATGACGTCATATTTGAAAGAAAACGATACTTTTCTTACATAAAGTTAAAAATTTTAACACAAATGCTCCTAAAAAACATAAATCAGGCAATTTTTACTCTCATTTTTTTACGGTTAGAATCTCAAGTTAAGGCGCAACTGTTCACATGCAAAGATGTTTCTGACAATCGTGACTTCAAGTTTTGAGTTAAAACGATTTTTAAATGATCAAATTAGAATACCATTTTTTAAAAAATGGTGAAATAGGAGATGAGAAGAGCGTATGTAAGTTTTGTGAAGGTGAAACTGATGTCGGGTTTCGATTTCATCAGGGGGGAATTCTACGATCGTATCAATGTGGAATAAATTTTCCTGTTTTTCATTCCGGAATACCAAGAATAAGAGCCTCAATTGATAACTTCATCATAATAACTTATGTTTATTATATTTTACTGATTACTTTTTTATCTATATTATAAAGGACAAACATATCTGTGCATAAAACGGACGTCATTTTAAGAAATGGCGACACTTCATAATCATATTTCGGTTTTGAAATTTTTGCTACTGCAATTTTTTAACCCTTGACCAGAAACGTGAAAATCCCGTACACAAACAGAACACTTAATAATTTACCAAATAGTGAACTTAAACGTTTAATCTTTAATAGTAATGCATTAACAGGACCAATTTTTTAATATAACAGCATAAAAATAAGTTTTGAGTGTCGGAGAGAGAAAATATTAAAGGCAGATATGTAGACGCAGCCATCTCACAGACGTACGTTTCTGGTTAAGGGTTAATATTCTACCCATCGTACATTTTTAATTTTTAGAACATCGTTTAGGGGAAAAAATCTACTTTCTAATGCAGTTTGTTTAAAACTGTATCTTAATAGACTGATTTATTGTGTTCTTTAAAATGATTTTCAGGCATGATTGTTTGTAATTTATCTTATCACGAGCGGGCTTCAATACATAATAATAATAAATATTTTGCACATAAATCAGTAAAAGTGTTTCAGCATTTATTTCCAATTTTCCACAACGAAATTAAGACTTCCTCTATAAATAAATAAAAGAATAATATTAAAAAAACACATTTGTAATCGAACAATTTCAATTTTTAGACAGCCAAACAGGAAAAAAAAAACTTTCAAACGTAATTTGTTTGCAAAGTGCATCTCAGTTTACAGATTGTTTATAGTTTTAGAAAAAAAAAATTCAAGCATGGAATATTTTTTAAATTATCTCTATTGTATGGAGCTCGATTAAGAAAGATTAATCTATTTGCCTTTAAAACAACATAAAGAATTCACCATTTTCATACGACCATTATTCCAAAAAAAATTCTTATATGAATAGATAAGTAAATAATGTAAACAAAACACAAATTTAATAGACATGTAATTGAAGAACGCGCCAGCTTACAGCTCTGAAATTATCAGAATTCAAAAGGATGTCGTAAGAAGTAAAATCTTGAGTTAATAACTCTTAGCATGCAACTAAATATGTAAATATCGCTTTTAATAAATTTCAAAATTTTATTCGATTCTATAATTCATATTTTTCATATGAAAAATGCTTTTTTATTGTAGGTGGGCAATGTAAAAAATATATTTCATGTAAAAAATATTAGTTTTCAATTTTAAAAATGTTTTCATCTATATTCAGAAACCCGGGAAGCCCGGGTAAAATTCCCTAGTAACATTAATAAAAATACAAATAAAACGTCGAAATAAAAATCACTTGATGACGTAAACACGTGTAACTCGCTTAAAGGCAATTGAATGTGACATTTTCGATCAATTATTGACATTTAATCTTATAGTTTGGCGATAGATTTTTGGTGGCGGGACAACCAAATAGTTCAAAAACTTATATAAAATCTTTATTTAATTATCGAGCTTAAGATAGCGGCGTTTAATAGGTTAAGTACAAAAGAGCTTCTTTAGGAGGGTATACGGAAACTTTAATTCGGTTATCCCTTCGATAGGACATAATCCAAGTACTACATGCACATTAATTGTAGCACGATGTAGGTAGAAGTTAACAATCAAATGCAGATCTAATAAAAAATGGTGTTTTTCATTCTCGAGCAACATGCAAAAAAATGGACTATACTGACTCCCAGCGTATAAAAAAGAAAAATTTGTTTTCATTAAATATTGAAGAACGTCCTTTCGAGAAGAGATGGGAATTTTTCTTCTATTATTGCTTGGTTAGGAGGTACTGCAAGTAGTACGCATGCATCAATTGTAGCATGGTCAGGGTTTGTGCACATCAAGGAATTCAGGGGATTTTAGGTGTTTTAGTATCAGAAATTTCTATAAAAAACAAGTGTAATAATCACTTATAAACATATTAAGTTAATGCTATAAAAAGTGATAAAATATCTTTATTAAGATTGGCGATCGTTCCGTCGTGCAAACGGCGACATTTTCAAAATCATTCACGATAGAAAATATTTTCACATATTTCACATAATTCACATAATCGCAAAACCTTCTATGAAACTGAAAAATCTAGTATACAAGAAAATAGATACAATTGACTCAAACCAATTATCAGGAGTAAACGAAATACCTTTCACCAAAGAAGATGGAACAAAGCAGTTTTTTATAAGTATGACAAGAAGCAAACTTAAAACCAGAATCAAAGAACATATAGCAGACATCAAATACAACAGAAGAACCACAGCTTTGGCCAGATTATGCAGCAAAGAACCTTTACAGATCGATTTTAAAAATAGCAAATTAATTTATACATTACGATTTTATTTACCATCCATAATCCGAAAATCAATAGAGATATTTTTACGCAAGAAGTATATTTGCAATGATTCAGTGTCCCTTCATTTACCTAAAATTTGGAAAGAGATGCTATGTAATTTTAGTAACAATAGTAAAAATGAATCCACGCTCGCAAATAGCCAAGATAATTTTATTTTTATTTTATGTTTTGTAATGTTTTTAATTATGCATGTTGCCTCATGACATTGTTCACCATGTTATTGTTTTTTTTTAATATTTTTGCTCGCAAATAGCTAATTTTATTTTAATTTAATTTTATGTTTGCTATGTTTTTTTTTATAATCATCACGTTTCGTGACATTGTTTACTATGTTTATTGTTTTTAAATTATGTGAAAATGTTTTTTATCGTGAATGATTTTGAAAATGTCGCCGTTTGTGCGACGAAACGATCGTCAACATTAATAAAGAAATTTTATCACTTTTTATAGCAGAACTAAACCAGAAATTTCGTAAAAAATAGTCGCTATGTCTGAAGATATTTTTTTTCAATAAATGAGGCAAATATTACTTTAAAAATTCTGGTAAAAGGTGCCTGAAAGTTTTTGAACCTTGCGAACCCTATAGTGTAGAGAGGAGTTAACGATTTATTCCAAAATCAATAAGAATCGGATTTTTCACGCTCCAGCAGCAGATAGGAAAACTATACCGGATTCCAGAGCAATGTATGAGTGAATAACAGCTGCAAACCTATTAGAGGACATTAGCGTGAAACCTAAACCATGTGATGGAAATTGTTATTCCAAATAATATCGAAGAATCAAGATAAAAAAATGTCAAAAGACATTTTTCAAGCTTTTAAATATTTTCACTTCTACTTTTTGGTTATCTTATATGACTGTAAAAATTATATTTTTTTATTGATACAACCGCTTCCTTTACAAATTTTTTTGGAAAAAACTGCAAAATACCATCACATTTTTATTCAATCACATCACCGCCTTTCATCATTTGCATTTCATATCACAAAACTTATAAAACTGCCAATAAAATATATCTATAATTTCTTATATTATATAGGAATAATTTCTTTCTTTTCAAATTTCAACCCGAGTAAAAACTGATAAAACAAATCGTAGTGACAAAGTATGACACACCTGAGTTTTCTCGGGATAACATGTTAATTGTAATATATACAAACCCGCGAAAACTCGGGATAATAAAGGAGGTGGTTAAAAATAGTAACTTAGTATGAATAATTTTTAATCTATTGTTCTTTCATACAATTAACTAAAATTTCCATAAAAAATAATATAAAAAAGTCCCCCATGCTTCAGAATAATGGTACATACAAGATCTACAAAAGTTAATAATCTTGCAAATATGTCGGAAATAAATCATTATTAAGCAATATATTGTAAAAACCCTTATTGACTATTACAAAAAATTCTTATTTCCATAAAATTTAATATTGAAAATCTTAATAAATTATATGTTTAAAATTATAAATCTGTGTTGCCTTGCATTCCATTTAAAAATAATATTGAACAACTCATTTCCTTTAAAGATCTAGAACTTAACTTGAAAGATGCTTTTAACTATACCAGTTCATAAGTTACGCTAAAGTTTTGAATATTTAAAATATATAACAGTTTTAAAATGTTTTCATTAAAGCATTAATCAAATCCATGTCATGCTACAGTCTATTTTAAATTAAGTAGAATGCACAATTTATAACACAAGGCTATAAACGACTTTTAAATTTAGACATATTAAACATAATCTGACAGACATTTCCTATAATTGACAAAGATGATATTTGCATGCATATTCAAGTTAACAATGATTCTAGAATATCGTAACTTAAATTTAGAGCAGATTTTAAGAAATTTATTATTATAAAATTATAAAAAATTATACCAACATAATTGCCGTAAGGCATGTTGTAATTAAGTGATAATTGTATTCTTTAAATCCCCTTTTAAATGCATGAAAAATGTTTATTTATTTATTTATTTATTTTTAAGAAAATTAAGACATGATATTTTGATCCTTTACAAAAACTAGGGGATCGAACCCGAGCTCCTCGGGTTACAGAATATAGGTGAAAACCAATTTTTTTAAATCTAATTATTTTTTTACATGTAATATATATTTTAGATTGCCCACTAACATCAAAAGGAATTTGTATATGAGAAATACTAATTATGCATTCAAATAAAGTTTTGAAATTTATTAAAAGCGATACTTTCACATGTCACCACATCCCAGGAATTATTAACCCAAGATTTTGCGACTTACGTCAGTCTTTCCGATCATTTCGGTGCATAAGCGCGTGGTTCAATCACATGTTTCTTATTTACATTAATTTATTTATTTTTCTATCGAGGAAGTTTTAACTTTGTTATGGAACATTAGACGGAAACATATGCTGATCTTTATACATTGTTTTAAGGGCAAGCGGATTAACCTTCCGTAATCGAGCTACACGTGATAGAGATAAATTAAAAAATAATTTATGCTTGAAAATCTATATAAATATTACGCTATCGTACGTGGCACAGAAATCGCGATTAATTGTTGGTTAATTGTTCAATTGGTTAATTGTAAACAATTGGCGGTTAATCGTGTAATGGCAACGCCCGAATGAAACGCATCTCATTGTTATTGTGTAATACTTAAAAAAGTGAATAACAATAAATAAATAGAAAGTTTAATTAATAACTATAGAACAAAACAATTTATATAATTTTAAAAAAATTAAATAAAAGTAAATAAACAATTTATTTATAAATAAACAACAGCATCCGGGTTACCATATCAAGCAAAATAACGACACTTTGGCGCCAGTTAAGTACCCCGGTGCGTATATGACATTGGCGTCAGAAAAAAGTCGTGTTAACGTAGTGCGTATATGACACCTGTGCCGTCTTTTATTCATCTAATTTAAAATGGAATAAATAAAAAAATAAATGAAGGTGCTTTGCCAGTATAGGTACTTGGCGAAATAGAGAAAAGGTCCATGGCGAGAAAAGAATTTTTTTTTTCTGGCAACCGATTTAATCAAAATATTTTTTCAAATAAAACTACATAAAAGTGTCCAAGTCCATGATCGCAAAGAGTTTGTACTTTTATGTTAGCTGGGTGCAATTCTCGCCAATAGCATTTTTTAACTCGCCAGCAGCATTTTTTATTTTTCGAGGGGTAATTTAAAACAATGCTTTGATGTTGAAATTAAATGGTTTATGGTATTATTTATTCTTTTTCTTTTCTTTTTCTTTTTTTAAAGAATTTTTTTTTAAGTGAAAGTCATGAATTTTAAAGGTTTTATTTTTAAATTAAAGTCATTCATACTAAATAAAATGAGTGAAAGGATTGTATTTTAATCTGAATTAACGAAATATGAAAAAAAAAATGAGACGTGTACAATGTTTGGCGATTTATCACCTGTGTCCGACTAACATAACTGTAGGGAGTTCTCGATTTCTCCATCAGAATCTTCAAATTTGGCGAAGGATTGAGCAAGTAAATTAAATTATGAATAAAAGTAATTTGATACAAAGCCTAGCATACATTTAAGGGAGGCCAAATTGGTCGCCACAGGTGGCTAGTTATTTTAAAAACCATAATAACGCAGTCAATTAAGATACAATTTTCAAACAAATTACATTTGAAAGTATATTTTTTTCTCTATTTGACAGTTTAAAAATTGAAAATGTGCGATATTTAGAAATTTATAAAATCGCTGACATAGCATATATTTTAATTTCAATTTATTTTTTCAGTTTTTATGAGAAAATGGCAACAAAAAGGTACAGTAATATATTATTTTATTTCTTCTGTGATTAGTTTCCCTTTACTTTCAACCCTCCACGACTTTCTACAGAAATGGAGTTCTTCAGTTGCCATAATTACAAAAAATGTATTAAAAACTACAAAAAAATTAATATCTGAAAATTAAATTGAGATACGGCTTTCAAACAAATTTCATATAAAAGAGCATTTTTTTTTCGTTACACGACGGTGTAAAAATTTAAAATGTGCGATGTTTAGAAGTTTAAAAATTTGCAGTAGAGAAAATTGCAAAAGCAAAATTTTATTTCAAATTTCAAAGTGTTGCCATTCGCAGAATGACGTATGCGTTACGCACAGATATGTTTGTCCTTTATAATATAGATAAAGAATCACTTATACGATATCTATAGTGTATCACAGCAGACTATAATGAAATTTTTCACTGTGAAAGGATGAAATACGGATGATTTCTTATTTAATAATTATAAATATTAAAAATATTTGATTCAATTAATGTAAGGCTAGGGCACCGGGGCAAGCATTACCCCCCCCCCCCCCCCCTTTCTGTCTATCCTTGAATAATGTTCGCGAATAATCTGGAAGTAGCGAGTACTAAACTTCATACAGATTGTATGTATGCATAATTTCCGTACCAAATACTATTCAGATGTGCATACAGGGTATCTTAAAAAGATGGTCACAACTTAAAGAAAAAATATTAGAAGGATAACAGAATAAAAAATGACGATTGATTGACAGGAGTATGTTTTGACAAGAGTGTCTTTTACTTTGTTTATATACATATGTTATAACATGTCTAAAAGAAAATGCCCCAATTGCTTTTAATTAATGGTTTTGACTTGGTTTGTTACTAGGAAAACATCCGAAAAGAATTTTGAAGACAATAGAACACTAAGTTGTGATAATAAAATTTTAAGCATTAGTTTTTTAAATGATATAGTTCGTTTTTTGTATGAATGAAGGGATTAAGAAAAGCTGAGATGGGAAGGTAGACCTCATCGTCTTAGTAAATGTTTGAAAATATATAAATTTTGATCAGTTTTAGCCCATTTTAACCATATGGCAAACTTTAATGAAATTTCTGATTATTCTCATAGTGCCCCATCCCCCCCCCCCTAAAACAGAGATCCCAAGAACAGCTGTCCCACATGCCCCTGTATTAGTCAGGCCCCGAATGCAAGATAATTTGTTTTTTTTTTCAATTCCTACTATTAGTTCACACTCTCCCTATATTTATTTATTTTTTTATTTATATATCTACTAAAAAACAACTTTTCAAAAGTAAAAAAAAGCCAAGCAAAAAAAAAAAAAGAAAAGAAAAAAGGGGAAAGTTGTGGCTAAAAAATAGTGTGATATCAAATTTCCAAGCTAATATTATGGTACTTATTTAACATTTTTTATTAAAAATTTACCATATGTAAGTCGAGTACCTAAGTATGCGTTGATAGAAAACCTTTTCTCCTTTACTAAATACATCATAACGTGTTTCTGAAAATTAATTTTTTTTAATTATGCATGATGGGCTTGGCGGCCATCTTTCCATATTTTACACAATTTTCTAAGCACACAAGTACATTGTTAAGATCGGAAATTCGAAATTGTTGCTAAAGCAAACATTTTATGCTTTTAATTTATGGAAATGAGTGCCTAGAAATTTGTGTCTTAAAATAAAGTTGAAGTAACTTCAGGTTTTATCTTATGATTCTCTTTTTTCGGAGGGGGTTAATTAATTAGTTAAAGCAGTAAAAATCAATTTGTTTTTTTTTTCTTCAAAATAAAAGACTTTCTTAATTTATCTGTCTGTAGCCAAAACTAGAAGTTCAAAATTCTTAATAATGCAAACATATTACGAGCTTGTCTGCTTAGAAATTTGTGTAAAATATGGAAAGATGGCCGCCAAGCCCATCATGCATAATTAAAAAAAAATAATTTTCAGAAACACGTTATGATGTATTTAGTAAAGGAGAAAAGGTTTTCTATCAACGCATACTTAGGTACTCGACTTACATATGGTAAATTTTTAATAAAAAATGTTAAATAAGTACCATAATATTAGCTTGGAAATTTGATATCACACTATTTTTTAGCCACAACTTTCCCCTTTTTTCTTTTCTTTTTTTTTTTTTTGCTTGGCTTTTTTTTACTTTTGAAAAGTTGTTTTTTAGTAGATATCAGCTCTTTTTTTTAAACAGATTATATATAATTGAAATAATTCTACTCGCTAAAATTAGTCCTTGTATAGCCTTTATAAGTAGGGAACAAACACAATAGTATACACTTTGTTTACCTATCATTCATTTTTTAGAGTAATTAATAATTTAAAAGTAAGGAAAGTCAATTTCTTCTTTCAAAGTATCAGTCTTTCTCAATTTATATCGCCTTAAAATTTTCTATGAAGGATGAAAATTTAGTAAAAATCAAATAGAGTCAAAATAAAATATATATTTACAGTTAGTCTGCCAGTTAATTGTTTGTTCTAACTTTTTTTTGCTGACGGTTTTGCAAAATAAATTTATCTTTACAAATACCTACGGAAAATCCGAGAATGAAGCCCCGCAGGCATCTAAAGAATCGAAGATCTGTCTAAAGAAGTAAATCTAGCAATTCTAGACATGATGATGAAACATTTTTGATAAAAAAAATCTAAAAATTTAAAGATATAAACTGTACATATAACTTCATCTTCATTTAGATCGTGTTATAGAGAAGAAAGAATAAATATGTAATTTTACTCAAGTCTGTTTATCCATACCTATTTGCATAAATGTGAGAATATAATTTCGTATAAAAATTCCCGTAAATTGATTATATTTAATAGTCTATTATTAAAGCCGCATAAACATTAGAATAAAATTTTTTTGCAGTTAAAAATTGCCTGAAATCTATAGTCTTATCGTTCGTCAAATTTGTTATATGTTTTTTTTAATACCCAGACATCTTTTCTAAACTCTGACCAAAGATCACAGAAATACTGAAATTATCCAAATACTTATACCTTTCTATCGTATTTCTTTTTTTGAGTGGGGGGAGGGGTGAGGAAGGGCGCTTAAGAACTTCGTTTTGTTCTTAGAATTCTGAATTAATCATTGAAAAGATCTGCCTACATAAGTCTTGTTGCAGAATTTTCATTAGGTAAGAGTTGCATCAACTTATACATCACGTGAATATATTAAATTACTTTTGTAAAATACTAGATGGGAGCCATTGATATTTTCAGAGCATTTGCCTACATTTTAAACTTAAATTATTTACAACTATTCATTAATTTTCTATACGAATTAAAGAAGTCGTTGTTTCCATGGCAACTGTACCTTTCACTATTGCTTGTTTGTTTGTTTGTTTTATTGAACACATATATATCAGATCACGTGAGGATCACGGCGGGATTTGAACCCGCCCCCACCTACGTTCTCAAGCGATTAGCGGCGTGGTGTCTTATCCACTCAGCCACGGTGGGCCACTATTGCTTTATCTAATATCCAGATACTCAAATTTAACCAGCTGCGCTTAGAATTATGCTCATAACAGAGTACATTTATATGTAAGAGTGGTGACACATATGCACAAGTCGTGTACTCATATTCAAGTTTTTGTCCAAAGTACAGTAACTCAGTTTTCATTAATAGACGTGGAAGATTTCGATTAAACTAACCAAAAAAGTTTAAAAACATTGGCTTTCTGATTTGATTTTATTCAAAATCGTCTTAACCAACCAAAGTTAATGTCCGGGATCCAGAGTGTTTACTGCAAACATAAAAAAAGTTTTCAAAAATGCAGGCTTCTGATTGATCAATCTCATCGCGCTAATAGCGTGAAATCTATCTTGATCCCGGTCTATTCAACGTCCTTTAAATATTCGAGAAAGCCTTGACAAGCCAGGAAAATATCACACAAAGCAGGCAAAACAAAGAAGAAAAATCATTCATTGGCTCGTTCATATCCACGAGCCAATGAATGATTTTGTTCCTTTGCTTTGCCTGCTTTGTGTGATGTTTTTGTGATGCGTGTCAAGACTTTCTCAAATATTTAAGGGGCGTTTGTTTATTTCACCACCATGAAGCTATGAAAGGAGAGGAGCAGACATGTCAATCTTCCCGTGTGAAAAACTACATAAAGAAAACGAGTTCTTTCCCCCTCTTCTGCCCTTTTCTCTCTTGATTTTGACCGATAGCAGCCCATTTAGCAGTCTCCATAGCAAGATGCAGCTATATATGGCGGACGCAAGGGGGAGGGTGTTAGCGTGACCAATGACATAATAGGCCAGTTTATGACGTTTAAAAGTCACACGGAGTTGGATCATCTTTACACGATGATTAGTACAAAGCGGTGCGCCGATTTTTTTGTGTCCATTGCCGTGTACAGATAATCAACTCCACACTTAGGAACAGCTTCAAATGACGTCATCTACTTCGAGGCAAACGAAAAAGGACAGGCTACCGCAGCGCTACAGTGTCTAGAATATATAGTGTGGAAATCCAATTAGTCGATCACAGCGATATCTGCAGGATATTTCCCAAAACTCCAAGACAATTTGGTCTAGACGCTGTAACATTTTTTAAACGTTTTATTAACTTACATTTGACCTGTGTGCTTGGCGTCAAACCCGCTGTAATAATACGATGTTTACTTTGAAATTTGAAAATATATAGCAGATGTCGCTGCGATAATCTCCCTGGATTTCAGCGTCAGTGCACATTTAAGGGATACACTTTTTAGCGGTTCTTGGATAGCAAATTTCCACATTACGTATTCTAGACGCTGTAGCGGTGCATTACACATGTCTCTTTCTTCTTTAAAAAATATCCTGCAGATGTCGATGCAAATGACTGTTTGGAATTCGACATCGTTGTACATTTAAGGGATTCAATACTTTCGCGCTTTTTTAAGTATTGCTGGGATAGTCGATTTCTACAACATATAATCTAGACGCTATAACGGAGCTATAGTTTCTAGAAGATATAGTTTAAAAATCGGCTTATTAAAAAAGTGCTAAAAATTGTATCCCATAAATGTTAAACGAGGCTGAACGACAAATGTCGATTACAGCGACATATGGTAATTCCGACATAACTATTTCAAAAGAAAATGTTTCGCTCAGAGAAGATCTAGAAAATGTTGCTCCTATCGACATTTGTCATTCAGTATTTTTCAATATTTATGGGATTCAATTTTTAGCACTTTTTAAAGAATTACTGGAATAGCCGGTTTCCACACTGTGACCGTGATCTAGGTAGATTTTTCTGTGTTATCGTAACGAGATTGACCAATCAGAAGCCAGAATTTTTGCTTACTGTTTGCAAAATTGTACCTGGATACCGGCCTATATTTCTAGACGCTATAACTGAGCTCAGGAATAGTACAGAAAGCAAACTCTGTATTTTGATACATTAAGGCCGGGATCTAATTAGGAACAAGTGTGTCTCTATAACGAAGTAGCGACATACGGCCAATAAATGTTTATTGGTAAAAGTGATAAAAACAAATCGTTAAAGTTCTTTACGAGCATGCCATTATCGCCAGGTTAATGCATGCTGAATTATTTCCCTAGTCTAATAGAGATCGTCCATGCGCGTATCTTCTAATGGAGGATATTCCAAATATGGGTTCGAGGCTGAAAAAGTCACGTGGTACCGGTAATTTACCCAAAGAATTTCTAACTGATAGAAGGGAAACAGGAAACTACACTGTTAAAAATATCGTGAAAAATTACCTCGGTTCTTACAGGTTCTCTATTTTCTGACCAATGAGAACGCTACATAAACGCCTATGAAGCGTTCTCATTGGTCAGAATACAGATAGCCTTTAAAAACAGAGGTAATTTTTCACGATATTTTTAACAGTGTACTACTGCTTTCTCCCATGAACTGTTTCCTTGGCTAGCGGGGATTTACATTACGTAGACGGAGCCTTCCCTTCTTTACGCTAGACGTTCTTGCCTTGACCATGTGATCATAACGTAGATTGAATATCCTCTATTCAAGAAAGCGGACTGCCGTACTTTCGACAAAAGCTTGAAATGAGCATGTCTCCTGTGCATATATCACCACTCTTATGTATAAAGGCTCTCTGTTATGGTGTTGTTTCTGATACAGAGCCTAGAATACCTAGTGTGGAAATATGCTATCCAAACAGTTCTAAAAATTTGTATCCCTTAAATATGCGACGATACTGCTAAAATTTCAAGTGTCGATCGCAGCGACATCTGTGGGATTTTCGTATTACTATTATTACATTGTATAGACTAGCAATTTCTTGCAGTTGTAGAAAATATCCTGCAGATGCCGCTGCGATCTGCATATTACAGCAGTATCATTGCACATTTAAGGGATACAATATTTTAGCGCTTTTTAAAGTATTACAGGGTTAGCCGATTTCAACACTATATATTCTAGGCGCTATAGTTTCTGAGCGCTGTTGGTTAAATTTCGATATTCGTGTTTTAGAGTGAGCAATAGAGAAAAGTACTAAAACTATTGAAACAACAACTTCTTTAATATTGAAATGCATAGCAAAGGAGTTCAGAATCAATGCCTTAAATAGTTTCGAATACGCACTGTTGTTATGACATCAATACCCTTCCTGGATGTGGAAATGCAAAATTGTGTTCAACATAATTGGCCGCAATCTAGATAGATTTTTCGCTGTTAGCGAAACGAGATTCATTAATCAGAAGCTTGCACTTTTGCGAACTTTTTGCTGTTTGCAGCAATGCAGGCTATTGATTGGTGAATCTCGTTTCGATAACAGCGAAAAATCCATCTGGATCCCAGCCTAAATTTCTGTAAACATTGCACTTCATCCATGGCCCTAAGAAAAAGACTCAAAACTTTTATGACATAGGCCGGGATCCAGAAGCAGCAAAAATTCTCAAACATTCTGGCTTCTGATTGGTCAAACTCATTTCGCTAACAGCGAAAAATCTATCTGGATCTCGGCCATAGTTTTCTTCGATGAAATCAATGCAAAAGGATAATATAAAAAATTTTAAAAGACTTCTAAAATGATTTGGCGGGTTTATCGCTGTTTGGCATAATTTATAAACTTTAAAATTAATTAATAGTTTTTCGCTAATTAAGAATAGAAAATTTGTGTTTTTAAAGCTGAATTTTACAAAAGCACGTAGATTGAGTAAATATCTGTCCAAAAATGCAATCCTTACTTTTTTATGTCCATTATTTAAGTCTCTACCTTGATTGAACCATAAATTGTGACGAAGAAAATAAATCGATCATTTTCAGTATCTCGACGTTATTTTAAAAAATCTATATCTCTGTTTATAATTAATTTATGAGGATGCATTTGGTCTCAAATTGAAGATATTTTCCATTAGGTCCTTCTGGTTTTGGTTTTATTTTTCTGCGATGATTCGTTCTTTTGATATGGGAAATTTTACGCTGGCATGTTTTGTTGATTTTACATGGAGAAGTTGTCATCAGTATAATAAGCAGTTACGGTGTCTTGCGTTTTATTCTTGGCGTTTGTTTGTTTGGCGAGGTTAGCATTTTTTTTTCAGCTTGGCTTGGCAGAACGACCGTCCTGCTTGATCTTGTTCAAATTTTCAATCCTTAATAAAATACTTATTATTCCTCCTAACAAGTTGAAATAATTTTTTTTTTAATTTGTGATGACAATTGTTATTAATACAGTTTTTTCAAATTTTAATTCATTAATTAAATTTTAATTAATTAATTTTAGTTATTTATACCCAGGTTCAAAACGATGTGGAAAATTAATAAATATGTATTTTTAAGTAATTTTATAGAACTTACTCGTGTCTCGAAATATATTGTCAATAAACAGTTTAGAATAAGAAACGTCTGGTATATTAAGCATGATTTATTAAATTATAATGTTTAATTCACTTAATTAGAATTACAATTAAATTTTTTTTGCAACTTCGCTATAAATATTAAGCAGTAATAAAATACAAATATTTATTAATCTAGTAAAATATATTATAAACGCGAACGAAAAAAATAAAAAATCCTCTTCCGAATTAACCAGAATTTTGATAAGTGTATTTTATGCTTAGAATCTTCTGTAACCAATGTATTTTCGATATTTAAAGAAGCAATTAGAATTGATTTTTCGTAACACTTCGTATGCTATCAATTCTCAAGAAAACGTCTTCATATTACAGAAGAATATTTTATCAGCATACACGTTAAATAGTATCATTAACCTTAAATTTAATATTATTTTCTTACCATTGCATGTATAAAATCACAACACAGCTGAAAATGCTTAACTGAGTAGTAATAATATCCTGAAAATCTATGTTGTTGATTTAGCTTGTTGATAAATTTGCTAGAAAGACAACTCAAAAATGAATCGGAAAATCAGTTACAGAAAAGGAAAAATTGTTTTTAGAAATGCGTCTTTAAATCTCAAAAATATATTAAAATCTGTAATATCTAAAGATAAAGAACTATTTTTGGAATCATGGGTAACACGGAAGAGGGTATTGTATATTTTCGCTTGCGGTTATAATAAATTTACTTCGATATTTTGTTTTTATTTTATTAATATATTATATTAGTATATTAATATTACTAGGGAGCTCTGCCCTCTACAAGCTACGCTCGCCAACCCCCGTTCAGGCACCGCAGAATCTAAAAACACGCTAATCTGATCGTAAAAAATATTATAGAAGATTGAATTATACTGAAAAAAGCTGTGCAAATCACCATGTAAACGGGTTTTCATTCAATTTTCTTTTATTTCAAAAATTTAAGGCCGAATCAGTTGCTGTTAAGACATCCAATGGTTGTTTTAGTGTTTGATTAAATATGATCAGTTAAACATTTGAATAGAAGCTAAAATAAAATGAATTAAGTGTACAGATTCTTTGTCTCCCGGTATTTTAAAACAATTTCTATAACAATAGCCTAAGTCATGTGACTATCATCAACAGTTCCGGGCGAACCACTTCGCTTTTTATATTCCTGGTGCCATTTTGGTACTTTAATGTTAGCCAGGTACAGGTGATAAGTCACTAAATATTATTCTATCGCCCCCATTTCATCTATATTATAATAGTCCAAGTCATGTAACTGCCATACATAAATACGCTCTGATCCCTTCGCTTTTCATATGAAAGTTTGGCCCAGATATCATATACGGCCCCATATTGGCGCGATTTGTTTTCGACGCTAAGTCGGGGGAAACATCAACAACATAAACAACAACATCCGGCTTATCAAATTAAGCAAAATAACGATACTGTGGCGCCAGTTAAGTACTCGTTGCGTATATGGCATTTGCGTCAGAAAACAATCGCCCGAATATAGGTCCGTATATAACATCTGTGCCGAAAGTTTTCCCTTTTGATTAAAAAATCAAATTTCTTTTTCGAATAAAACTACATAAAAGTTTCAATGGTCGCAAAGAATTCTTGGTACTGTTGCGCTAGCCGGGTGCAAATCTCGCCAATAGCTATTTTTCAACTCGCCGGTTAGCATTTTTTTTTTTTTCGAGTGGTAAATTAAAACATTGCTTTGAAGTTGAAATTAAATGCCATCGTTTGTTACATCATTTAATATTTGGCCAGATGCCATATACGAACAGGGTTTGGCTTGATTTTTTTTACGAAAATTTGGCGAAAACCTCGTTTTCGAATACCAGTTACATATGTATTTTTAGTACTACTTAGTTATCCCGTCGACCACAAATCTATCACCAAACTATAAGTTTAAATGCCAAAAATGGTTGATCGTAAATGTCACATTCACTTGATTTTAAGCAAGTTGCACGTCTTTACGTCATCAAGTGATTTTTATTTCGACGTTTTATTTGTATATTTATTAATGTTATACTATTTTCTTTGTTCTTTCTTTATTTAAAATAAAAATTATGTCAATTTGTATAATTTGGCGAAATGGGTCGATGGAATAGTACAGTATTTTGGTATTACAGTATTTTTTAATTATTTTTTTTATTTTTTTTATTTTTTTTAAAGGAAAATAACCCAAAAAAATAATTAACTATAGAACAAAACAATTTATGTAATTTAAAAAAAGAAAATAAAGTAAATATACATTTATTATTAAATAAACAACAATAGCCGGGTTACCATGTCAACCAAAATAATGCCATTTTGGCGCCAATTAGGTACCCCGGTGCGTATATGACATCTGTGCCTAATATATTTCTTTTCATTTCGTAAAAAAAAAATAAAGAAGTGAAAGCCATTTATTTTAACTGTTTCAGTTTGTATTAAATAAAATGATAATGAAATACAAATTGAATTATGAATAAAAATAACATGATACATTTCTTAGCACACATTTAAGGGAAGCCAAACTTCTCGCCAAATTATTTTAAAATAGTAACCTTTTCTAAAATCTGAAAAAAAATATCTGTTATGTTTAAAATTTGAGTTACCATCATTAGAGAAAAGTATATAAAATTAGAAGAAAAAAAATAATATTTCGAAAACTAATTCGAATTTAAAAATTCTAATACCAGTTTTGAGATCTGCAGATTAATACGGATTTTTGGTGTTAATTTCATCGCAAAGTACTGTATTTTAGGAGAAATCGCCGTGAAACATAATCAGTCGTTTCATAGAATCGTTACATAAATTCATTTCATATTATCCGTTTCATTAGGATTATATATATATATAGGGTAGATATATATATTATAGTTTTATTAATAAAACTATTGCATAAGAGATGTGAACATTGGTAACATTATAAAGAAATTTTTGATGCACACACTTAAGCACATTGTTTTTAAATCCAAGAATTAATTATAGAGATAAATAAATATATATAAATATAAATAGGAGCAAAAACTATCCATAAGATTTTAATACTCTTTTCTAGGGAGATACTTCGCAAGATTGCGGTGTAAAGATAGTACATATTTGTTTAAATGACTAATTTTCTTAGGGTTATTTTTCAATGTAGTATAAAAATTTCCGTATTCCAAAATGTATTTTCTTTTCTTATTTAGATAATTCATTATTTTAAATTATTGTCGAATTCTAAAAATAGGGCAAAGAAAAAAATTATTTTATTTCTGTTTAAAAAAATGTATTTACAAGTAACTATTAAAAACAGAATTAACAGTTTAAAACTAAATATAAACGACCACGTATGTAAAGCAGGAAATAGGGAAAATTGCGTCATAAAAATTGCATTATTAATATTTTAATCGTTTCTTCATATTTCATTTGAAACGATTGAAATGGCATTTATAAAAAAAGAAAGTCATTTTGTCATATTTGATTTAATGAAATCGCATTCGCATACGTTTAAAAATAATCTTAATTTGTTTTCGGAGAAATTCATGTTTTTTAAAAACAAAGAACATCGCAACAGTGTCCGATATTTTTGGTTTGTACGGCTACTTATCTGATCTGTGAGAAATATAGTTGAATCATTTACATGATTTTATTGATTTAATGAAATTGCATTTGCATATATTTACAATTTTTTGAGATATTCGTATTTTTCCAAAACAAAACATCATGAACTAGTATCCGCTTTTGGCAACTTTTTCTTGTATCTGTGAATACAATATGTATTTTCTTGAAATGTCAATAATGCTTTAGAATTTTGTCATTAAACTTTCGGTCGTATCTCTAATAGTTTTTAAATACGATTTTTAACTGCGAAATTAACCTCTATCGGAGACTGCATATTAGCTCATCGTGTACAGAATACACGTTTTGCTATATCTGAATAGTTGAATCATAACTGTAACTATATCGATTGACTAATTCATTCAGGTGAATTCGACTTATGAAATACATTTATACATTATTATATAAACGAATGAATAACATGCTTGAAATCTTATCACACATTTAAATATACAAATGATTGAATATATGCGGCAAAAGCAATTATGTTTTATAGTGTCACTGAAGACGATTCTTACAATCAAACTTGAGAGAGAAAATCATTTGTCTCAAAAAATTTGTAAGAGATTTTCCTCATATGTCTCCTCGTGCAGGAATATAAATCTCATACGAGTACTTAAGTAATAAATATAAATGAAAAAAAAAGCTTCCATTAAAATTCACAAAAATGTAGAATATATATACATATACAGTGGCGGTCAAAATTTTCCGGACAGCATAAAAATTTTGGTTAATTTGTAAGTATACCCATATACCCATATAGCACATTTGCCTCCCAATGATATCCTGGGGAGTATTGACAATCCACTATCCTCATCCCCAAGGCATCCCTGATGATGCAGAAAAATCTCATCAGAAATGTCCTCAGGAACCGTAAATGTCTGCCTTATAGCATCCTGGAGAGCTCCCCAGGACCTCCCTAACGTTCCTCCCCAGGAGGATCTGATGAAGATTTGAGGATTTGAAATTGAGAGGACTTTAGGAGACTTCAAGGTCACACAAGTGTATGCTTTAAAACCCTCCTCAGGAAGTGTATGGGAAGCAATTTAGGAGGAATTTGGGATACTGTAAGGTCATAAAAACTCACCGGGAAGTTAATGGGATGTATCACAGGAAGACTTTGGGATGCTTCAACTTTATAGAAACCTGCGAATCGTTCACAGGAGGATTTCAGGATGAATATGGGAGGCAGAAATAAAGGAATTTGGAATACTTAATCGTGGCAGATATATAGGCTGATATCAGCCTATTTGCAATTAAATATAGTGTGGAAGATATTAAATAAAAAAAATTTCTTTTTAAAAGTGCAAAAAAAGGTGTGCTACTTTGGGCTAGGAAAAGTTCTTTCAAACGGTCTTATGCAGTTTTGTATTTTATTTTATTTTTACTTTAATGTATTGTTATTGCAGAATAACAAATTTAACACAAAAAGTTTTTTATTTTAAATTTTGAGGAAGGAGAGGGTTATATATTACATTATATGCATTTTCTTTAACTGAATTTTCAGTGTTGCATATTTCTTTTAAAAACTGCAGCAAATTTTAAAAGGTGGCAGAGCTCACTATAATAGAAAATTTTTATGTACAAGGAAAAAGGGTCATTTATTTAGAAAGAAATACAGGATGTTACACTCTTTATAATGTTAAGACTTTCAGTTGACTAACCATGTTGCTTAAAAAGAAAAATTTTATTAAAAAAACCCTCACTTTCAGAAAGATTTTTTGTGTTTTAAAAAGAAACTTTCAAAGGTAAAGTTACTTCGAAGCTTTTTAAATTTTGATGAATTATAGATTGTTTTTTACATGGCAGCTGCATTTAGATTTCTTTCCATTCCATTTTAATTTATACTTTCTGTTTTCTTTTTATTCTAATTATACCAGAGGCAGAGTGGCATCACCCAATTTTAGTTGCCAATACAGCAAGCTTGTATAACACACATATCAAAACTAAATGTGAAACACCAATATCAAACTAAATGCTAAAATTTTTGCATATTTTATCAGAATTGATTTAATGAAATCGGAACATAAAATAATTGCAAAACAGTACCTAATCCCGCCTTTTTTTTATTATAAAAGTTAATTTTATAATTTTCGTTCTTAATAGCACATACGAGACATTTAAAGACTAAGTGGTACAGTCGTGGAAAAAAAAGTAAACACCCCCTACTAACTCCTCAACAAACTATCGTAGAAGAAAGTTACTGGTACCGAACGATTGGAAATAAAGTCTACTTTTAAATGATGTCTACAGAATTTGCTTAGGGGTCCATCTACATATTAAAACTAACCATAACTTTGTTTTTTTCAATAGCAGTACACAATTCTGACAGCATAAATGAACTCTACACCCTTCAATTAGTCTAAAAACAAATTTTTATGCAATTCGTACCATAAGTTTCCGAGAAATTACTTATTTTAAAACGAGCGTATTTTAAGGGCTGTATCCAAATTCAAGTTCGGTAGTCGATTGTTAAAAGAGAGAGCTCCCTTCTTGATCAAGGCACCTTAAGAAGTCAATGAAGCCTGTTAGATTATAGGATAGCATAAGAAATTTCAAAATATTTAGTCACTTCTATTATAGACGGCCCCTTAAATCATCATTTTGCTGTTTTTTAAGCATAATTTGAAAACTACTTGGAAGAAAAATGTGAAATTTTGGATTTTGGATAAAGCAGGACTTAATAAATCTGAATCCATCAAAAAAATTGTAGGTTGCAATACATAATTTTTTTTAATATTAATTTCATAATTCATATCAGAAAATCATAAAATTGCAAATTCAACGTATTTATGTTTGGGTATATTAGTATTATTGCTTCACAAAAAATTAAAACATTCGGATCATAATTTCAGAAGTTATAAATAAAAATATGAGAATGTAATTTAACATTAGAAGCACTGAATTTTGAATGTTTATAATTCAAAAAATTATCATTCAAATGACTTGAAATTTGGTGTCTAGGCATAGTTTGAACCAAAGATTTGAAATATCTCGTTAAAATTGGGTATTGCCATTGAAAGAAATTAAGTTTGGATTCGTTTTAATATGTAGATGGCCCCCTAAGCAAGTTTTATATACGTCATTTAAAAGTAGACTTTATTTCCAATCGTTCGGTACCAGTAACTTTCGTCTACGATAATTTGCTGAGGGATTAGTAGGGGGTGTTTACTTTTTTTCCACGACTGTACATTCTGCATGTCCATTTTGAATCGACATTCAGCAGGAATGCTCTAAAAGGAAAATCTAGACAAGTTGCCCTTAAGCACTACAATGCTTTCTAAAGGGATGTTTTTGTTTTGATGGCAAATTTACTTACCATCATATACTAATATTCCTTTGTATCTCCCAGATCGGTGAAAGTAGCTAATTTTGTGTGCATGGAGGGTTGTCAGTTTATCAGATAATATGACACCCCTCCATGCACACAATATTAGCTACTTTCACCGATCTGGTTTTAAATCTTGCATATGTTAATACAATTTCAAAAAACATTAAAAACACATAATTAGTAATCTAGCATTAAGGTCTGTACTAGAGTGTCGTGGTATATTTTTAGGAATTCCATTAAAAATTACTTCTTTTTGCACCTCCTTTATGTCCCAGTGAAAACTCGGTACATAATGCTGCATTACAATCAAAACATAATGCAATTTTAAAACAAAATTTAAGTTTTGCTTTCAAGTTTCTAGAAATGTTATTTTCTGCTATAAAATACTATACCAGCTTCTGCAAATCTTTTTAAAAGGTGCTTTATGAATTAGACAAATAAGATTCTTTAACTTTATTTTAAATAGCAACTTTACCATATTACTTGTTTCAAACTAAAACTTCTGGGGAGGGGGTGGAAGGGAAGAGATTCAAAAAGGGCTAAGATGGTTCGAGTGCTGAGGTTCATTTCTACAAAGAAACTTTTTTACATTTTTGATTTTGGTTGCAAATTTTTTCTTTCTTTTAAATGAGGATATTTCGTTTTTGAAGTAGGTTTTAAGTGATTTTTTTTTCAAAATACTGAAACGCAAACATATTTTTAAATAATGCTCACCAGGGGTGATTGTGAATTCATGAAAAAATACCTGAAATTTTAACGAGAAGAAGTTTTGGTATGGAGAGAGAACATATAATTTATTGCAGGGAGGCCCATTTCTCTCATTATAAAATATATTACTTTTAATTATGTTTAATAATCATATGAAATTGATATTTTATGA
This sequence comes from Maratus speciosus, assembly GCA_963932465.1. Lineage (NCBI taxonomy): Eukaryota > Metazoa > Arthropoda > Arachnida > Araneae > Salticidae > Maratus > Maratus speciosus. Next base: position 529,145,982 of record OZ010790.1, read on the forward strand.
ATTTAACTATCAGAAAAACAAATTCTAGTATTGAAAATGAAATAAATACTGAATTCAGGTATATTACCTAAACACGATCACCCCTGGCTCACCACAATATTAATAGCAGCATGCAAATGCAGTAGGTTCTTAAGATGTAATTTTTCTTGACACATTCCCTCCCTCCTTTTTTATGCAAGATTAGTGACATAAAAAGTGCTAGTTACATAATATGAAATATTCCAAGTATTTTAAGAAATTTTTAGTGGTGGTGAGTTCATTGTGCATGCTGGGGGTAAAATTAATATTGCATTACTCAAAAATACTAAAATAATGCATTGCAGTTTTAAAACTGTAGAGGTGAGTATGGAAAATGTAGGAGTTTCTGGATGAGGGTGATTTAAATGAAATATCATGTGGAAAAAAGCTTGCACTTATTTTATGATCACCATGAAATATTAAATTTTACAACAGATTTTGGACAAACTATTAAATATATTAAGCAATTTTCTAAAGTCCCAAGACTTTTCCAGGTGATGTAGCAACTCTACTGCAGTTCAGTCTACGTTGCACATACTTTTAAACTTTATTCATGTCTCATGTGGTACGTCATGACAAATAAATAAATCAGCACTTTTGTGATCTGTATGAATTGAAACATGTTGCCAAATTTTGTTATGACATGATTTCTTAATAGTAATTCATGCTTTATGAAATTTCCTCTTCATGAAGAGGAATCTCAAAGTGATACTTATACATTTTATTGACATAACAGTTAAGAACTTATTTATGGAAAAAAATTAAATATTAATAAATTTAATTGACAAAATTAATTGCAACAGAAAACGCATGTTCTCAAAAGTTTCCGGCAACCTTAGCATGTTTGGAAAAAAATTGTGTTATAACAGAAAATAACAGTGATCAACAATATTTATAATTAATATTTTGCATTCATGCATTTAGCAATAAGTACTGCTGCGCAGCAACGTGGCATCGATTCATTAAACGGTTGTAGATTGTCAATGTTAAGTTTTGGCAACGGTTCTTGCAATTTTTGTGAAAATGCTGGTGAATTGGAATAGTTATAATTCCACACACTGTTTCAAGTTAGTTTCAAAGATTTTCTATTGGATTCAGATCGGATGATTGGGGTGTCCATTTCAAAAGCGGAATTTTTTTGTGCGAAAGCCACTGCTTGACGAGCTTACATGTATGCTTTTGGTCGTTTTCATGATGAAACAGATAGTTGCGACCACAATTTTTCCTCCAATAAGGCAGCAAATGATCTTGCAAGATATCCTTATGAATTGCACTGTTCATCTTGCCGCGGATTTCAAATAACGGACAGGCACATTTTCCAAAAAATGCTCCCCACAGTATAACGTGTCCTCAGCCATGCTTCATTGTAGGGATAATATATCTCACATCTTATATTTTGTTTTTAGGTTCTCGGTTGTAATGTCTTTTATCACTCCCAAAGAGATTGAACGTCGATTCATTCGAAAATAGTACTTTTCCCAGTTTTCACTTGACCAGTCTTTGTATTCCTTGGCAAACGCCAGTCGGGCCCTCTGAATTTTTTTACTTATGAAAAGTTTTTAAACACCGACTTTTACTTAAAGTTCTACGTCACATAAACGTCTTGACACTGTAGACAGACTTATTTCAGCAATATCTTAACACCATAAATCGCGTGGAATTGCAGCGGCATTTTTACGCGGGTCATCAACTGCTGTTCTTCTGATAATTCTGCCCACAAGCATAGTCGTTTTCCGGGATCCCCCATACCGTGGCAAGTTCCGAAGGCCATGATCATCTTTATATATATTTTTTAAATATCGTTTACAGCAAATTTTCCGGTCGACAACTTTGCGCAATCTTATGAGAGGACTGTCACTTTAGCGACAAACAAATCACTCGTTTAGGAACAATAAATTGTTAAACTTTTCATTTTTCAATTTCAAATACGTTATTTACGTTGATTAATTAACAAACATGGCAAAAAAAAAACACTTTAGGGATAGCAAAAACTAATGGATGACGAATGGCCGGAAACTTTTGCACGCGCGAATTTCGAATTCCTCCCCTTTCCATCAAGTATCTTAAGTATCCAATGAAAATGATCACGAGGTCAGAGGTAATTTGCTTATTCCTAACTTTTGGAGCAATTGTGCTTCTTCTTCGCTGAAACGTTCTGTCAAACAAATCAAAGAAACTAACTGGCCGGAAACTTTTGACCGCCACTGTATATATATATATATATATATATATTAATTCACTAAGTCTTAAAAAAAAAAAAAAAAAACTTATGTCCACAGAGTCGAAAATAAATCGAGGTGAACTCGATTATGAACGATTAATGGATTTAAATGGGAATTTCGCCATGTTATACAGCGATCGACAAGTTGACTTGATGTATGACAACTCATTTTGTTTTTTCCAAATTTGGCTATTGTTCGCTTAGTTGGGAAAAAATTGGCGCTGTTTGGGTAATCCTGTCTTTAGTACTTTTCTGCAAATACTTATTGTTGAAGCTAGAAATCAAACTATAATTGAGTAAACATTAAGTAAAGTTATCCCCCGCCCACCCTCCCTCTTAAAGATAGAATTTTAAAAAATCAATGTCCAGTTCTGTATTGCCCTCACAATACAACGTATATTCCAAATTTCAAAGCTATATGACAATAGGAAGTGAGTAAAAAATAGCAACAAAATTTGATTGCCACAAACTAACATAATTGTAAGAAATCATGTAAAAAGTAAGCAAATTGGCAAGTAAAGTTTTATAAATTTTGCTTTATCATTAAATCCATACCCGCATGAAGTTAAAAATTTCGTGCGAGGAAATAGTTCAATTTCGAGAATGGTATTTTGTCTAACATTAACGTTCAAAGATGGCAAAGACTCTGCTGGAAGAAAAGAACATTATGTTTGCAGTATTTTCACATGAGCACTTTTAATCACAGGAGCATATTTAGTTAGTTGTTTAACCAAAATCACATCCTCCAAAAAAATATTACATATGCCATAAAGATATAATGAGTAAGCTATTAAAATTGATATCTGAAATAAACGTTTAAAAAGTATAATTCTGAAATTTGTTTGAAGACGTTATACTAAAGGCATGAGTATTTTTGAACCGAACATACAAATAATACCACTATTGTTTTCTTAAGAAAAATAAAAATTGAAAGTACTTAAAGATATATAATAGTTTTTAGTTGTTTAACACAATATGGACGAGCATGATTTACAGGAATTTTATTCAGTTCAAACCACTTTTTGTTTAACACTTATTTTAGTTTATAAATCACTGAAATGTGCTAATTAGATAAGTCAAATTTTATATTTTTTTTTTACTGGTATCATGTGGTATCATATATTAAGTGCAAAAATCACAAATATAATTTTACGAAAACGCAACGTCAGTCTTTAACACGTTAGTCACTGGTGACTGACACTGAACTTTCCGTATAGAACGCGTCATTGACCGATGGCTGACGGTCTAAAATATGATGTAAAAATAAATAAATATATATATATATTGTTTTAAGTAATTACTGAAAATGTATTTAAAATTTACTTACCTTTTCTTTATTAAAGGATTATACTTTCTTAAAAATTACTTGAAACATTGTAAATGTTTCAGCTTCATTGTCAGTCACCGTGGTACTCAACGTGTTAATGTGCTAAGTCATAAAAATCATACTTCTAATCGAATGGTATCTTGGAGAATTCAAAACGTTATAATTTTGTTTCCCGAAAAAGTCTCGAACTTAGTGATAAAACATTTTATAACATTTTCAGTGTCTCATAAGTAGTTAAAAAAATAGGAGAAATATATAGACGCACAGCAAACACGTGGGGGAATTTGTTTTGCATTTTAGAAAATGTTTGAGAATATTAATTTAAAACATTAAGCAGGGAAGCCCTACACTTCTACTTCTTTATGTGTAAAATGAATAATTAATCAAAGAAAAGCAAATTTATACTTTCATTAACATATTTTGAGAACTTTTCAGTTATTTATTTAGGAAGAATATCAAAATTTTACGATTATCTTAAATAATAATAAATTGTTTACATGTGCGACATAGATAGAGTAGGTTTGAAAATGCTAGGGGTACATGTGTACAAACTATAAAAAATACTCCTTTTTTGATAAGAGTTGTAGGAATAAACATTTCAATACACAATAATTAATAATGAAATTCCTTCAACTCTTTATATTTAAGAGGATATTTTACCTCAAATATAAACACTTGTTTTAAAAACATATCACTCACCGCAAGAAAATTGCATCTCGACAAATGTAAATTTCACAGGAGAGGCAAAAGGGGGAAATTTTCTGTGATTCTACTGTAACATGAAATTACCGCACTTAGCTCTGCATGCAGGAATAAAAACGTGCATAAATGCATAAAACTTTTAAGAATGAAGATGTAAGATGAAGTCTGGATGGTTCGATAAGTTTTCCTCCCTACACAATCGACCTCTCTTCTGTGGTTACAAATAGACAAATACCCTAATAAAGTGATTTCCCGTATAACTTCACATATGAAAATTTTTGTATAGCTAAACGGACTTACGACTGACCTATTAGTAAAATAAAACGAAAAATGAATTTTTGCGAGATGTGTCACTTCTCTTGCGGGTGAGTGATATTTTGTATTTTTGTATGGATATCTGATTAGTTCACTTCAAATCCTCTGTTAAATGGTATTTTTGAGTTTTCTCAATAATGATTTCTGTCTTTTCATGGGCATTTCATGTAGTCAGTTCCAACAGTTCGCCATGATAATGGATATGGTCGTTGAAGATATTTAGCATAGTTATAAGCCATTTGTTATGCATTTTATATATGAGTATTAATTAAATTTTAAAAATCTCCTTCATATACTTTTTCCAGAAGGATTTCCTGTTAATTTATCGAGTTACATTCTTTCTAAAAATCTATTTTCTAATAGAATTGTGACTATTACTTAACTGAGCTCATTCTTTATCTTTTAAAAGTTTGTCACGCTCTTAAACAACATTGCAGGTTTCAATTCCCAAAATTTCGGCTGAATTTCACGCACGTATCAAATATCCACATCTTCCCCAAATTTTCTGGTCCTAACTACCCCTTTCATCAACTTATATCCAACTTACCAAACAAAAAAATAAATAAAAATAAAAATAACTGAAAGAAACAAAAACAAGTCCAAATCTACCTTATAAATACCGCGACAAATTATATTATTAATGTGTGTTGTAAATTATAAATCACATTCTATTATTAATGTAAATTATTGTCAAGTTTTGGAAGATTTTAAAATGAAGCCAATTAGAAGAAATTCATGTTAGTAGCATGTTTAACCTGTTTACGTAATCTCCATTTTACTACTTATTTTCTACCGTATACAAACATACAAAATTAGTCTATTTACTATAAAATCAAATTTAAAAATCTTAGAAAGTATTTAAATTATATCTGAAAGCATTGCTTTTCTGATAATATATAATTTGCTAACTTTGGTAAGAAAATTAAAAAAATACTATCTCAAATTGAAATAAAATCCCTTTAAGCACACCAGCAACAGTACAGAGAACATTTTTTAACGAAATATGAAATATTTATTTTCCCTAGACATGATATTAAAATAAATCAATTTTTGTTTCTGAGTATTAGGATTCCACAAATACTTATTAAAATGTAATTTCTTATAATAAAAATATCAGAAATATTTTTAATAGTATTCAACGTTTTAATGAATAATAATATGTTTTCTTTGTATGCATGTGAACGTTGCATTTGTCGAAAAAAATAAACAAAATATGTGTTCATTCAAAATTCGCGAGAATATTCTATAATTCGAAAACTATTTAAAGTACGATAATGGCATCCCCCCCGCCCCCCCCCCCCCCAAAAAAAAGAAGAAGTGATAGCAAGGTTTATTTTGTGTGTGTGTGTGTGTGTGTGTCAGAATTGAAAATATGACAAAGTTGTGAAAAAGCTGACATTCTCTTCCTTTTAGTTTGTTTAGACTAACCTATACAAGGTTGAAAGCTCAAAATTACTCAGGAATTTAATTTTCCAATGCAGTGGGATACAGTTATGAAATTGGTATCTACATATAGGAAAGTGATTATGTATTAGACAGTAAAGCATCTCGCATCACACCCCTATCGGCAAAATGTGAAACTTCGGAATGAAACATCGAAAACTAAAGCAGATATGGCAAAAAATAAATTAGAAAGCGTTTCAAATTTGTTGATTTAATAGGAAATAACACTCCATGTACAACGAGTACCATAAACCTACAGCTAGAATTGTTAATTCTATGTGATTCTTGAATATGTTGCGCATTTATTTTGTTGCAGAAAAAAAAGTGTGAAAACTCAGGTATGGAAATTATAATCAGGCAACATGATTATAACAGAAGAAACATAACTGAATTGTCTACGTTTGAATTTTTTACAATATGTTTTAAATCGTCTGTTCTGGACGGAACTGTGGCGCAAATCAAAAAACCTGACACTCGCTCTTTTTTGGCTCCGGTTTAGGCTATTCATGTTCATAGGTTGTAAGTTCGGACGAAATAGGAGCCTCACCAGTGTCAGCAGAAGTTCAGCTCTCAAAGCTGGTAGTCGGGAGGTGTTGGGTTCGAACCCAGTCGTGCCCGTCGACCTAATCGTTCTGGGTTTTCCGTAGTTTTCTTGGATCTTTGGATTTTTTTTCCGCAAAAACAGGTTCGGTTCTATTAGAAAGACCCCCACAAAGGGCAACCCCCTATGGGACCGACGGGGGATGCCCTCTCTGGGGTCCCATATCATCCTTGTAGACAATTGCCCGTCATAAACTAAACCAACCCCAACACCGACAAAATTGGAAACTCTGAATAACTTTCTAATTGACATTTTCACCCATTTATCCAATACGTTTGGAGACAAGATTGATTCTATGTTTTGCCATTATGGGACTCTGGAGTGGTCTAGTCTCAAATTGTAGTTCTACATGCAGACATTTGCTTTCCTATATAAAGACATAAGTTTTTAACTTTAGCCACATATGTTTACAAATTTGATGGCCGTGTAAAGCATACGATTTCCAGTCGTTTTAAAACAACACATCGCGAAGAGTAATGAAACCCACGCGTACACTAGTTCGTTCATAATTTAAAAGTACATCAATGAAAGGTTACAGTCAAATGTTCACAGCGTCAAGCAGCGTTTTGTTCGTATGGCAGCAATGTTTCTTTATGTATCAATGTGCACCTGGATAAACTCCGAGAATCCAGCGAATTGAGTGTCGCGGAAGTTAGCGATGAACGCTGAAAAATCAAGGAACCCTTATGTTTCCATTTTTGAAGAAATCGGAACGTAATCATCCATGACACTTATTAAAAACACTAAATAGCCATTTTTTTCTCAAATTGGTTGGCGCATGCAGTTCCCAGATTCCGATGCACCCCAGCAGAGAATATGTGACGGTAAAAAAAGGTTATTTTTTTCGCATCTTTTGAAGTCAGTATCCCTTCAACCGTTCAAAATACGAATAGACGAAAGATAACCAAACACATCTACGAATACTAAACTTTCTAACGGCGCAATCTAGTTAAAAAAATACAAAAGTTACCCCTTTCAAGAAAATTAATTTAGAAACTGTGAATACGTATTTTTTCTCCCGTTTTGCGAAGCGTGCACCGGGTTAACTATTCAGAATACTAAAGAACGAAAAATACCGATTTCAAAAGTGTATTTGTTGTATTAATACGACATTTAAAAAAAAACATATTAATATTAAAACTTTCAAAAAATTCGTTTCGTACGTCTTTCATAGTTTTCGATATTTTCTACATTTTTTTTTTGTTTTAATTTGGCGTTCGGGCTTCTGATAAAAATATATATAAAAAAACAAACAAATTCCAGCCAATTTCAAGGACCATTTTCCTTTTGAACAGGAGTATTTGCTTCGAAAAATATTGCAATTAACTTCTTGAAAAATTCGTTTCCGAAACTCCCTTTCGCAAGTTTGTATCCTTCAGCGATCTGTTAAGAATCTGCATTGATTTAAAAATCCAAATAAGAAAAAAAAAAACAAGATATCAAATTATATCAGCTTTCATTTTTAGTTAAAGTAACGACATCGGTTAAAAAATATTAATATTTACACTTTAAAACAATTTATTTCCGAATTTCAATTACGTTTATATTTGCTTTGTTTAAAAATCTGCAATGGCATTGTAAATCTAAATCCGTGAAAAGAAAAACTATGAGGGGTGAGAAACTGGGCTCTTTTGTAAAGTTTTTCTTTTAAAAATATAAATTAATACAAAATTATGTTAAATATATAATTTTTGTCGTTTGGTTGTAAAAATAAACCGAAATAAATTCGCAGAGCTCAAAATCAAAGGTTTGTGAGGAAGAATTTCTTTTAACTTGAGTTTTTTTTTTTTTTTTTTTTTCTGTGCAGATGGAATCATTTATCTTAATTAGTTTAGAAGTTTTTTTTTTTTTTTAAACGTGTCCCTTAATATTGGATCACACGGAATATTGATGAAATACCTTTTAATATGTTACTACATAACTACGGAATGAACGGCAGATATAAAAGAAATTACAAATAAATTAGTTATAACTTTGACCAATCCAGGACTCTAAATGCACTGGAGAAAACCGGAACGTTTTTCCGGTTCGTGAAATTATGACACAGATTGTTCCTGTTCATTAAATTATGAAATTATGTTAATTTTCACTCCGGATCGTGCAGTTATTCAAACGTATTGTTACAGTTTTTGAAAAACATTAATATTTCTCTTCCGTATATAATGTTTGTCGTAAAAGTGGAGAAACATCACTTAGCAACACTGTAATAAGCCACTTATCCCTTTATCTACTGACGGTACATATAAGTACCACTCACTTTAAACTTTCATCCCATAATGAATATTACTACCGTATTTCCCCGCATTAGCCGGCATGCCGCAAAATTCGAGGGTGATCAGATTTTTAATATTAGTCTCTGGTCTTTCCCGGCATGCCGGAAAAAATTAGGATCTTCGAAATTGGAAAGAAATGGGGTTCATTAACTGTATTCAGTAGGAGCGATTGGTGTTGATGAGGTGGGGTGCAATATAGAGTTTGTCCCCACTTTTCTGATTATTTAGTTTACTTTTTTTTTTACATATTCAACATAATAAAAACGTGTTTCATGTGTCTCATATACCATTTTACACAAAGCTCTCTACCTAGCACCCATCCGATATTTATAATATAGAAATAGATTATCTCATAAATTATTACATGAACAGAAATATTCTTAATATAAATAAAATAAGAAAAAATATAATATCTAAATATATAAAGAGAGAAATATGTGCTTACATTATATCAAAAATGTAATTTTATATGATAATTTAAAAAACTGAAATTTAGCTGAAATACAGGGTTTTATTCAATAAGAAAGATCACCGGACTAAGACTGGAAAACACTGAAAGTACCAAAAAATCGAAAATCTTTCTTTTTAATGAAAAAAGTGTCTTAAATGTCAAGCTTAACAAACATGAAAACGCTTGAAGTGCTAACCCTAGCAGTAATAGTTCAAACAAGCGGAAATTGTTCATCAAACGTGGCAAATGAGGTACTTTCGCCTTCTTTTTTTTTCGCTCTCTTGAAAAATTTCCTCTTTTGGACTTTTAGCGTTTTCCATTCTTAGTCCTAAATTAGAAATACAAAATTTGCTGTATATTTAATCAGTCATTATCACTATACTTGCTTTCTTCCTCTGTTAGACAAGAAGTCTCGTCTTTGGCATCATAATCAGGAATAGCATCCTTTTGCATAAGTGCTTTCAAACGATTGTGTAAAAAGTTTATGTTTCTTTTCGTAATTAAACCACATAAATTTAACCACGGCTGTTTAATTAAGTCTTCGGAAACTTTTTCGCATACTGCCTTTACCCAGAGAGCTATAGCGAGATACAAAGCAGATCGACGCGAGGTTTACCAGACTTCGTGAATTCCTGTTCTCCATTTCTTAGCCAATCACTCCATAAACGTCTAATTTATGCTTTGAAAGTCTTCCAATGCATATCTGCGGCCTGTAACAATGGTGTCAAACCTCGAGGAATTATTGAAATCTCTGTTTTATAATGTTGTTTAAAACTGCATCTAACAGTCGTTTTTAGGTGGGGTTTTGCGTACTGTCCAATACATAGACGGATTTTGGTTTAAAAAAAACAATTATGGCGATTACACCAAACTTTTTGCTTATATATATTCATCAAGTCACTATTTAAAGAACATTTCATGGACACAGTGACAACAACATCCTTTGAGAAATCTGACTTTGGGAATATTTTTTAAGCCTTTAAAAATTAAAATTGGTTTCAATTTTGTTCCATCGGCCATTGCGTTCAGTATAACTGTGTATAGTAGTTTTCCTTACCAGTCGTTCTGTATAATATGGATTCCACGCCTTTATAAAGTCATAAGTTTTCTGATGCGGCAGATCAAACCACATATCATATATATAGTCGTCGTCATATATATAGACAGAGACAGAGAGAAAAATTGTTTTTTACTTAAAATGAAAAATTTTGTTAGAAAAATGAAAACAAATCAGCCGCCCGTCTTCCAGTAACGAAACATCATATTTTCCGGCATGCCGGTAAATACTAGTTTTTCCGGCATGCTGGTGAACCTCGATTTTTTCCGGCATGCCAGCTAATGCGGAAGAATACGGTAATATTCTAATGGTACTTTCCAAAAACACTCTTTTAACTCCACTTTCTCCGGATACATGGCAGCAATAGTTCTAGGTTTGTTATTTTAGCGATGAAGGAGGCTATCTTTGAAATAGTCGATGTGTTTTGTGTCGACATTTTGTACAGATTGTCACGCTCGTCTTTTTATTGCTGCAAACACAGTAAAGTATATAAGATAAGCGTTGGATTTTTTTATGTGTTCATTATGATCTCAGAATACAATTTGACTAGCTATTTTATGTGAACGGTGCATGTATTTGATTTAACAGTTGAAGCACACCGTGGTACTTATAAGTACCGTCAGTACACTGGTAGTTGGAGAAAATCTTCTTGTTTACTTTTAGTCTCTGTAGTTATCCATCGTTTTCATCTGCTTTAAAATGTAAGTACTAAAATGTAGTGTAGTAATAATTTTCCTAGTATATCTTTTCTGTTTCATTAGTATATTTTATAGGAAATCGAAATAATTGTGGCACCGGCTCTTTTTTGCTATGCTAAAAATGGCATTTGTAAATCCCTATATTGCGTATGTGGAGATGCGAGGAAACATGTTTTCCCTCGTATATAGAAATCGCATAACAAAAGGACTGCTAACAAGATCGAAACGTAAAAAAGAAAAAAAAAATTAGCCCTTTCAGGGTTCAAAGCATTTTCAATGCTAAAGTGATGAAATAAATTATTGGCACCGGGATTTGCCAAAACATTTTTTTCGTAAATAAGAAAAAGGTTACATTTCACATACTTATTAAAATCGAAAATATTTTACCACAATTCTGGTGCCATTTGTAGTATCAAGTGGGTTTTCTGTCACGATAATATTTTAGTCATAGTGTACTGACGGTACTTTAAAGTGCCACTTTAATTAATTACCTCTAAGGAATTAAATTTTTCACTGGTGAGTATTTTTTTATGTTTATTCTTTAATTCTCATGGTAGTAACTGGAAAAAAAGTAACAGGAAAAAAATTGCAGTACATCGTAATGCAGTAGATAAAGGGTTAAACCCACGGTTGTGAAGGGATGCGATAGTTCCCATCCCAAGTGAACGATTCACAGGGCGCATGACTATTGAAATTTTGGGACTAAATAAATATTACAGGGTATACATACAAGATTTTAAATTTAAATTTTTTGGTTTAACGAAGATGGGAGAATTCTGAATTCCAAGACACTATGTAGCTTATTGTGGTTAGAAATAAATTTGTATACACTTTTAAAAAAATCTCAGCAAACAATAATTTTGAAGTAACGTTCCGGTTCGGGGATATTTTCCATTTCGAAGCCGGTGTCAATCGTAAATTAATTGCAGTGAAATCAAATAAGTATAAATGATTTGACAATTAGATCGTTATTGGAATTCTTAAATTTAATTTCTCTTTAAGCAAAGTGTAAATATTCATAATTTATTTTTTCTTTATGCTATATATATAAAAAGAAAGTGTTGGAAAGAAAGTGTTGGATTCGTGATGAATTTCTACTTCACTTTTTATTGTTGGATTTACATGCTTTTGCATTTCTTGAAAATGATACGACTATTTTTGAAAAATGAGTATCTGCCCGTATGCATATGGCATAAATTTTGTGGGCGTTTATTAAGAAGTAATAATTGTTCTAATGGGTGCTTATAATATTTCTAAAAAAGGGTTCACTACAGTCTTTTGCATACTAGAAGTGGATTCATTAGAATAAAACGCGATCGTCCAGTTGCCTCGATTAATCATTTACATATGCGCTGTGAATGTACACTAATAACCCGATCCTAGTAGGTGATCAAGCTGAGAAAGGAAAAAGGAAATAAGATACAGTACCTCCACTCTTGCAATAAATAAACTAACTGTAATACTTGTTTTGAACAAGGAAGATTTTTATTCTTTCAGTCAAAGTATGCAGGTGAAAGGTGGGGTCCACTGCTCGGCATCCGATGATCATGAAGCATCTGTGAGGCTAGAAATCAGTCTTGATTTTCACAAAGGATCTTCTTAATAATTCATGTGGATATACGCTAAAACTAGTTGAATAAAACACTAAGAAGAGGTCCTTAGGAAAGGAGACTTAGCCTCGTTATAAAAATATTCTCTAGCAAAACTATGGCATTGACTTCCGACATTACCGGCACATTCGGGGCACGAGGCCCGCGAAATGCGCGGCGATCTAAACCGTTTTACTCTATACCAGTAACTGCATTATCACTGCCTTCTAGGAGAGAGAGAGAGCGCTTTTAAACTCACGCGCGGCAGCTAAAGGGTTGCCGTAAAAAGGTGAGAGCGCGCCAAGAAAAGACAGGAGCGAGACGACCTCGCTAAAACGGCGCAAAGAGGATCGCAAAATGCGATTTACTAAACATCGCGTGCTGAAATGAAAACAGTGCTTAAACTGAGAATGGGAAATGAAACCAGTAAATTTAAAACAGAAAAGGTTAGATTAAATAAATAAGAGATGTTTAAAAGTAAGATTAATTAAACTGCCTGGGGAAAGGAAACAAAATATATTGCTACACAATATATTACACCCCAACAAACGTTGAAAAAGAACTTTTAGTCCATAGCTATAAGAGCTGAAGCAAGGTCTGAAACTCCAATGCTTTATTGCAGAAATAAAGTTGATTTCTTCACACTAAGAATTCCAAACAAGATGCAAAAATGAACAAAAAGACTAAAAGTGATTGATATTGAACTAAAGGAGACAAGCAATTAAATGAAATGACTGAAGAAGAACTTACCCAAAACAAGGTAAACAACAAACCCGAAAAGAAAAATTGAAGTTGAGAGAATACCGGAGGATCATCAGATGCCGTCAGGACTCCACGGGGAACAGACGTTCCCCTACAGGTGGGTAGCTTTGAAAACAATTAGTACATGTACACAAATGTTGAGAAAAAAATTTACAGTTATACCTTATTAAACCTATATAAAAATTACATTATTTTAAGTTAAAAGAAAGAAAAGGGTGAGTGGTACCACAAAAAAATAGGAAAGGTCAAAACATTATACACATAGTACTAATCACATGAAAAAGACTACTCACAACATGGGCAAAACTGCATAAACCTTAGAGCATACTTCCTATGAAAAAATTTTAAACACATACAAATATAAACACACTACTATAGCAATAAAATTTAACACCAAAAAGTGATATTCAAAAGTAAAAAGGTGTGTGTGAGCTCACAAATTGAAACAATATGTGCGTACACAATTTATTAAACCATGGTAAAAATTGATAGACTAAAAAAGATTTTGTAAACATGTATGTTTACATGAAAATAAATATTCATATAAAATATTCTTACTTTTGTTGACATCTCTTTTGAGATTTTGCTAGCATGTTATTATTCTGAAAAAAAAATTTGTAAAATGTAAGTATATCTTTTTTTTTAAACACAAATTTGAATATTTTCTTGTAAGTACATTCTAGAGAAGAAACATAACATAAGAAGAACATAGACACATAAAAGAAAAATTAAAACTTCTCCCCCTTTTTTTTGAAAAAATTCAAGAAAATTTTGAAAATTCAAAAAGGTTTTGAAAATTCACTAAAATTCTGTCAACAGACAAACACTGGTAAAAAAATTCTAAAATATTATTACAATACTCAAAGCATTCTATTATGTCTATAATTATCATTGACATGATACATAAAAAATGAGTCATTCGCAAGAATGGTTGAGAAAAAAAATTTATACCCGTAAACTATTGTAAAATTTAAAAAAATGTAAAGAAAGTGGAAATGTAAAACAAACATGTTTCATGAAATATTAGTCTAACGACTACATTGTGACATGAAGTCACCACTGGAATGTTGCTAGAAATTGAATCTTAAAAATTGAGAATGATACCAAAAATGCATTAAAAAATTTACAGCCTACTAAATAACTAACAATGTGACACGAAGTCACCACAAAAAAAAAAAAAATATTGGAAAAATTAACTCTTTGAAAAAAAGTCAAAATGTAACGTACAAAAAAATTTTCATTTTATTCTTTTTCTTTTTGTACTTCAAAATGTGACACAAAGTCACCACTAGTAATTGAAAAATGTGCAATCTTGAAAAAGAGTCAAAATTTTTAAAATGTGCCCAAAAAAATTGCATTTCACTACAATTTTTGGAAAACGGTGTGACCACTATAGTCACCACTGGAATATTGTAAAAATTTAAAAACAATTATTGCTAAGTTTAAAAATGCATTTGAATCTTATAACACTACACTATAGTTGAAATGTGACAAAGTCACCACTAGAACCTCTTGAAAAAAAAATGCATTATAAACATAAAACAACAATGTATACATATGTATTAAAAAAACTGAAAAAGAGTTCAGAACAAATTAATTTAAAAGAAATACTATGACAAAAAATTCACAATCTGGCTGCAGATGTTGGATGTATTGTGACGAACAGTGTTAACTATGTCAAAACATAAGAAAAGCTGAATATTTGATACTTTTGATGTTTCACTATAGTATGATGATGTCATTTGTACGACAGATACAGAATATATCTCTGTGTTATTTGAGACTTAATTAAATATTTACATGCTTATAAATGTCTAACGGAATGGCATTTGAAATAAAAATATATTAACAAATTTGTCTCTCGCAACAGCCCTTTACCGTGTAATGCATCTAATTAAGATACTTTGATAATAGAAGTATCTTAATTAGGTTTCAGAATTTCAGCTTATATTCTCATTTGCTAACATTTTTATTTTATTTTAACAATAAGGTTGCTTAAATTCTTTAGTTAATATTATTGCCTGATTAACTATTTAAGTCTTTCAATGGATTAATCGCACATATTTCATTTTATCACAATATATTAACTAAGCACTGAAAATTTTCATTCAGTTATAATATTCAGGATAGGTTTATTTATAATTTGCATAAATTAAAACCTGGTAGCAGGTAAACGTTTTAATACCTAGTTTAAGGCGGATCTCAAATTCCATGGCTATCAACAAGAAACTTTCTGAGTCCTTTTTAAGCGTAGAGTTATAAAACTGGCAGGAGATTTGAAGCAATTTGGAATCGAAATGTGCTATTCATATTTTGATAAATTACATATCGAATTATAAGCAAAAATGGTCACGTAATGACCTATTTTTCTACCTTCTTGTAGTATCGCATCTGGAAATTCTCTTCAAAATGCCAACTTTGACTGTACTTTCTAAAAATCCTTCTACCTTTACCAAAAAGTGAAAAACATCTTTTGATTTCGTAGATTTTGAATAAGAACACCTGCCAGTTTCATTAGTTTCCGAACAAAAATTAATTAAAAAATGTTTTAGAAATGAACCCCTTTGGATTAAGCTTTGATGATTAATAATAATCATCATTTTAATGCATCGTCTCCTTCACTCACAAAGACACTTTGCATGCAGAAGGGTGCGGCTATCAAGTTCATTTTTCTACTGGATTTTGGCTCTTACACTATAAAAATTTTTGTTTAACATTACTTCATAAAATTTGTGGCAGCACTGCTGCCTCCAATTCATGGACTAATTTAACCGATATAACTGGTGTTATGTTGCACCATAATAATGTGAATTCTGATATTTTCACATTATTACGGGTTAACATTACACCAGTTTTATACATTTACATTACACCAGTTATGCCAGTTAAATTACGCCACAAAATTTGTGATAACATGCTGCCAACAATTTTATGGAGTAAAGTCACACCATATTTTTTTTTTACGGTGTACATAAATATTAGTGAGTAGTACTCAAATATATACGAGAGCAATCATGTAAGTAAGATCCGCTTTCAATTATTGCCGAGGGAAGCGCTGTGCTTGTGATTCTACGCATGGGCATCAACTTTGCTGACACACTGGGAAACAATTGAAGTTATTTGTAGATCGATGAGTATTGTGTTGGCTGCATGTTAAGTGTTCAAAATGTAAAAAAAAAAAAAAAAAAAATAAATAAATAAATAAATAAATAACACCCTGCCGCAAGTGAGTTACGGTATGTCATCCGCTTTCTGAATTCCAGGAACACTAAACAAATTCAAATTCATAGAAAATTTATAAAATTTAAGGACAAAACTCAATGAGTAATTCGGTGGTAAAGAAGTGGGGCGAAGTTTCACAGAAAGGACGTGAAAATGTTCAAGATCAAAAACGAAGTGAGTGGCTGTCTCTGATTCATGATGATTTTCTTACAGAAGTTGAAGAGAAGATTAAATAGAACCGAAGGTTCACCATTACGATAACGTCAATATATTTTCCTCGGATTTCCCGTTAACTTCTTCATGAAATGGATGTTAGCGCAGGTGACCTCTTTCTACGACGAGGGCATACAAAAGCTTGTGCCCTGCTATGATAAATCTTTTCATAATGGTGGAAACTATGTTGAAAAATTATCTAAGCATTATACTTCATTATGCCATATTTTCTTTTTCTAATAATCGTTTCTTTTTGTTCAATTGCTTAAAGGAACATACTTTCTGGATTTCCCTCGTACGTTAACTTAGTAAGTAATAATAAACAATAAATTATTAAGTTGTATATTGCAATGTATAACGCGTACTTTTGATGCAATACAATTAATCGATGTTTACAGTTAATTGGTAAACGACAGTTAAATAATTGAAAAAGAAATATAATCATAAGAACACAGATTTAAATTTAATAAATGTTTATTTAAAAACTAACATTCGATAACAAATAATTTCATCTATCTTATTGCATACTAAATAATAGTTTTTATACTTTACAGCAATCCTCGTTTTCAGGTGCGTTTGAAATTATATAAATACGTAGCACCTATAGTCGTCGTTCGGTCCGTCTGTCTGTCTGTTCGCATATAACAGAGCAAAAACTACCCAACGAAATGGCCAGAAATTTTTAAATACTACATATAATTGTTGTAAAATTATGCCGAGTCATTTCAAATTTTATGAAAATCGGATGTATACTTTAATTTCAGGGACATTCAAAAGTTTTCCGTTACATTACGGCCAATGGGGAAAATTATTGCAAGTGCATTTTAATGATGTTACAGCCTTTCAAACAGAATGAAATTGATATGTACTTATGAAGTGCACTAAAATATACATTCAGTACAATATGCGGTGCAAAAAATATTTTAAAACTAATTATAGTACGAATGCACCTCATTTGCCACGTTTGACGAGCAATTAACAACATGTATTTTTTGTTATGTTTCGCATAAAAATTTTCTTCCAAAGAAAGGGATGTCCGTTCTACTGTTTATGAAGCTGGAAAGTGTATGTCTGCGTTATACAGTGGAACAGTGGAACGCATTATACGTCGGAATATATGGTATAAATATTTAAAATATAATTTTTTGTTTCTTTTGTTTTTAAAGAAAAATTAGTTAATACTTTTTTTTTAATTACTATTTAAACATTTGCTATTCTAAAATGTAAGTTTACGAGTTTAAGTTATGTTTACTAATCGTTAGCATTTTATCTTAATGTAAAGTAACAGTAAGGTTATATGAAACATTTTGTAATTTCTACTTTAATAAAAAGTAGTTATTGTAAGATTAAAAAAATGATTTTTACTTCTTTGTTTTAACTGATAAAGAAGGATACTGAAAAATTGCCATACTGTTTCGAAATGAAGAATATTTTGTTTTTCTCCAAGTAAACAAAATGAAATTTCCTAATTAAATATGTGTATATAATGAAATAATAATTTACTATTTACAATTATTTCTCTTTTTACTGGTTTAGACACTCAAAAAAGGAGTAAAATGAAACGATACAAATATCTATTATTTAAAAACTATACTATTCGGTTAAGTAACAAAAAAATAGTGAGGGAAAAAAAAAAAGAAAACCACTGTCAGGTTTCGGATGTTAATATGCGCGTGACTAATTAAGATTACAGCTAATTAAAATTTTATTTTATTTTTTTGTAATTTGTATGTAAATCAATTTCTGCATACTTGGGTTAGAGAATTTTTTTTTCTTATCTTGAAAATGGGTACGAGCTATTATATTCATATCGTATAATATGAAAAGCCCCATTGTGTTAACGACATACCAGCATTTATCTTATATACGAAAATGTTACAACAAAGAGACTAGATTAAGTGAACAAAAGAAATTCCTTCGGAATCCCTAGTGAATGACTGAGCGAGGAGGCGAAGTGCAGTGAGAGATTTTACAAAGGAGGAGCCCACGTTTTTCTCTTGAATGAGAAGCTGAGAAAGAGTATTAAGTACCCTTGGCTAAAGTCTCGTAGGTAGATTCTGGAGATTTGAGGCGAGAATTTGCCAGTGAAAATGCTTCTAAGAAAGGATTGACTCCTGTGGGAAGAACGTGCATACAAGGAGAGATACCTGGATGGTTTTCCAATAAGCTTTGTTGCATTCGGTAAAGTGAGAAGGGAATAGCGCGTAGTTTAATAATACACCCAGTACATAAATATTACTTCAATGTATAACTTAGTGTGGGATAGGAGCCTATAATCCTAAATAATGTTTTTTTTTTTTAATATAAATAATCTGTAAATAAATTATTCTTGAATATTAACTGAATAAGTTGACAAATTAAAAGTTGTATTGTTTATTATTTTCTGTCTTCTTTTCATCGTTAACGCTATTAAATATTGTATATTGAAAGATTCATTATTAAATTATAGTGCAGTATTAAGTATTATTTAACATTCTGATAACGATTAAATTATTTATATTAAAATAAGATGACATAACATGCATTGTGAAATTTACGTACTTTTGACATCTTATTTACGTTTCAATTTACTGCGAATATGACAAAAACGACTTAATATGACAATGATATATTTCTGTTTAAAGTTACTAATACAAAATTGTAATTTTTCAAGACAAATTAATTTTGAAATCAAAGCAAAACAAACATTTTTTAACACTTTCCAACAAAGTTGAAAAGTGTTTATGCATTCGGTTTGTCTGGCAATCTGTTGTCCGTCCGGCCGTATGTATATGCTCTAACTCACGTAAATGTATGCGAATTTTCATGAAATTGATAAAGGTTATTTAGGGTCACCAAAGCATGTTTGGTACTGTATATGAAGTATGTAGGATTAATAGTTAAATTATAGGGACACTCAAAAGTATTCCATTATGTTATGGTATATGGGGAAAAATCGCTTGCAAAGTATTTTAATGACATTAAGCTATTTTAAATGTATTGAAACTGATATAAATGACTTAATTTTACTACAATCACCTTAGAACAGGGCATTCATGGCATTTTGTATTCGTTTACAACAGCACGCATACAGTAGTTACATAATCAGTAACAGTACTGTCTTTGAGTAATAATTGCTGAAGTGTACAGTTTAAAATTCGGTATGCGCTTTTAAAGATAATTATTTTTTTTTACATGTTACTCGTCATACATAAATTCTATGCAATTGCTGAAGGGAAATTTTCAGCTCAAGTATATGTATCTCTTATGTGAACTAAATTTTGGCATACATGTAGTTAATAGATACAAATCTATATATCCTATACAGGGCTGCTAAAAAATTCGGTTAATTTTCCGATTGTAGGTGGGAACAGCTGATATTGGGTTTTGAAATTTGTGGTGCGTTTCCATATGGTGGAATTAGAAGTAATATTTTATTTTTTTTTAAACGGTGCTGTTTTGTTACATTATTCAAAATTTGTTGGAAAGTGCTTCGTAATCTATACTCGACGCATGAATTTTTCTTTATTGTTTTGACTTATATTTGTGATTTTATATTTCTTAATATGCAAAATATAAGATTAATGGGAAAATTGTACGCAAAATCCCATCGCATTTAGAGACAATGAGCTTACTATTATTTTCATGAAAATGATTATAAAAACATACAATTAATCTAATTATTTTCTGTTTAGCTCTAGTGCACTAAGTGAAGCATTTTAAGGCTCGCAGGAAAGTTGATAGTTAAAGAAGTATATAATTAAAAGGTTATAACCTTCCTTACGTTAAGTATTGTATCTGGAGAAAGAAAGAACAGCAAATTACAAATTCTTAATTTCCTTTCTTTAAGCACATCTATAATTTTATACTGCACCAGATTAGTTATATTTTTATATGTATTAAAAACATTTTTGGACATTTTTATATGTACCTAAAATGAATGCATAAAAGCATGCTACCGCTGAATTGTGTTACAAATTTTGTGCCGTAGATACTAATTAATAAATTAAAAGAAAAACTAGTCGGATATGGCAATCCCAAAACTTTCTTCTATCTCATACATGTTAATAATTCCTGATAAATGTAGCGCCACCGGTTAGGTTATTTACACCAAAATTTAATCAGCAACGATTTACGTAAACTTCTAATAGATTTTGAAGTTTGATGAAAATCCATGCATTAGTTTTTGAGATAAAGCTATTGCGGAAATCGTGAAAAGTTCTGCATAGCGGTGGCACCTGTTGGGTAATTTACACCAAAAACTTATCAGTATCGATTTATATCAGGGACTAACTGAATATAAAGTTTGATAAAAATTCATGCATTAATTCTTGAGATACAGCTATTGCGGAAATCGTGAAAAATGCAGCAGGAAAGCGTCACTTGTTGGGCGACTTACACCAAAAACTTAACAGCACAAATTTTTATCAGGGACTGACTGAATCTGGATTTTGATAAAAATTCGTCATTAGGTTCCTGAGATAAAACACGTTTTTCGCAATCTTTGACACCCTAAAACGTATAAATCCGTCGAAAACCGGAATTCGAAAATTTTCACATATCCAATACTTTTATAAAGATAGAAGAACATAAAAAATGCATTTCAGTAAAATCGCCTGAAATTTTTCCTATATTTGCCGAAATATTTATGTATTTTTAATAAAAAAAGTAAGCATTAAAGCACTTTTACGACATACATTTCCAAACATTTTTATTTTAGTTAGAAAATGGGTAAAATTCTGTAGACATTTCTTTTTCTACCTAAGGTAGATTGAGTGCAGCACAGATCCAACAGCTGGGACACATTTATTAACGAAATTATTATTTTTAGGCGAAAAAAAATTTAAAAAATGGTACAGTAATGAGTCCATAGATTCTTGCCTACGGAAACCCCCCGCCCACCCCCACGAGGAATGGGTGACTAAGAAACATAAAAATTACATAAAGATGTAACAAACTATGGTCATAGACCAGATCGACATAAGCGCTATAAGCGGCGATACTAAAACCAATTGGACAGCATCTTGTGGTGAGAGATCATTTATCAAGAGCGTTAAAAAAGACGAATAGGAAAAGAGAATATTTCATTTATTTATCATGTGGAAGATTAATTGAAGCATAAGGAGAAGAAAATGAAGTTTAAGGAAGAAAATAACAATCTTATACAGGGTGTACCTGAAATTCTTCAACAAACTTAGAGGGATCAACACAGCTCGTGATGTCCAGAGAAAACAAATATTTTACAACAATTGTTCCTACGGAGGAACGACTGGCGGAAATGCTCAAATTTGCATACGTGGTTTTGTGCTCACAGATTTGTTTGACTTTCTTCCAAGTTTGTGTTATCTCTTTCTGACCAGATATGCGCAAAGTGAATGGAAAAACAGCTTCGTAATAATGACCAGTTCTGCAGAGTAGCAGCATGCGATATTTCGATATTTTTATTAGTTTTGCGATTTCCACCCTTTAAACATCATTTGCGTCCACACGTTCCATTGCATCTTTTGTTCGTCTTGATGAGTACTATCATCTCCCTAAATTTGTTGAATCATTTCACATACACCCTGTATAATTTAATAATTGTTATTCATGTTTTTTTGCATTATAACCGCTTTATAATTACCGTCAACTGTGCCTTGAAGAAACATTCATCGTTCTTCACCTATATACGTAACGTTTGTTGGAAATTTGTTTTTTGAACGATTGCCTTTATTTACGCAATGATTATTGATTGTTTAAAGATAGTAAACTTCAAGCTGAACAATTTCTTAGCCAGAACAATTTTCACTAAAAGTGGACTATCCCTTGATTCTATGACTACATTCATTATAAAATACAATACGTTTTAAATTAAATTATGATGATGATTTCCAGGAAGATCCGATATTTCAAATCCCTTAATTGATAGTTATAACGTTTAATTTAATATTTCTAACTAAAGATAATGATAAAATGTAATGAAAAAGCACTGCATTTTTCTCTTTACATTTCTTTCAAATACCTTCATATACATAAATGTTCTCACTTTTGTCAAAGATTTTTCTTTATTGTTTCAAAAACTTATTTACATATAACGAGTTTGTTAATAACATGACATTTGAACTAATGAATATACTAATACTTTCTTCCATCGTATATTTTACAGCAGAATAGCGCCTTGCAATATGTATAATTAAGATAATGTGTTAATGAAGGAATCTTAATTAGGTTTTGGAATGCTGCCGTGTTGTCTAGTTGGTTTTTAATTCCTATTTAATTGCAATTGTAAGTTTGTTGAAATTGTTCCCTGTAGATATTGTTATTTTACGATAAAGTATAATTTTAAGGTCCAGAGTTAATTAATCAAAATTATAATTTTCCTCTTTTTACTAAACAAATGAAATTAAAGTACTTTTTGGAATTTTCATGGTATGGATTATTTTTATTCATTAGAATATAAAATGCGCAATATAATATATAAGCGTTAAGATATATTATGAACTGTTGTAGTTAGTAACAGATAATTTCTTGGTACCACTTAACGTTTAACGCATAAATAAATAATACACAGTCGAACCCGGTTAAGACGATTACGGTTAATACGCGATCCCGCGTAATACGTGGATTTTTCCGGTATCTTGAACATCGTCCATAAGACTAATGCAAAAATATCGCGTTTAATACGCGAACGGTTACTATGCGATCCCGCTTAATGGGTCTCAGAACTCTGAAAACTTTAAAATTTTCGAAATTTAAATATTTTTAAACGTTAAACTCCTATCTTTTCTGAACATTTTGATATACATGTTTCCTTGAAATCCCCATTAGAACAGAAGTTATGTCTTCTGAAATTATACCCCCAAATAGTTGAAGCGGCATTTCCGAAACTTTGAAGTCAATTTTCTCCAAATGACGTTTTTGTGTATAACGCGCTCGAAAGCTCGAAAACGTCTGACTATGATTTCATGAGATTTTCAAAACATATGTTTCATGTTAGTCTGTATAAACTGAACCTAAAGTTTCATTTTTATTGTTCAAAGAAATATATTTTTTAATGTGATTATGCTGTTGAAATTTTCAAAATTTTGTATTATCTAAATACAATTTTGAAAAAATATATAAAAATGCTTTAAATACAAATTTATTTAAGTTTAGTGTAAGAACTATAATATGATGTATAAGTAGGCCACAAAATTTTCATTCTAGTTGCAAAATTTATTTTGTAATGCTGCGCGTAAACTGTTGTACAGATTTTCTGCTCGTCAAATTGCTGACAGTTTGGAGCCCCCTGAAAATGCTAATTCTGCATCTTGCAATATTTTAAATACATGAAAGGAACATGCCTTGTATCTTTCATCCCAAAAACATCATGTTTTAAAATAAAATGCATATTAAGATAATAAATGTTGAAAATGATCTATTTTTTTTTCAATTTTTCCAATTTTAAGAGTCCATAGACCCCTTAATACACGAATTCATACACCAAGATGCGAATTTATTCTCTCTTTTCCACCGTTGCAAATTTAGTAGGATTTTTTAAAGTTCAGATTCTTCCACTATTTCTGAATAGTAATTTAAGCTTCATTCAATGACAATTATTTTTAGTCGGAAATAGGGCTAGATACTTGAATTAAAAATCCCGCTAAATTAGCAACACCGCAACTCGTACATCCTGCGTCCTAATAGCCTTTGTCTCGCGCTTCGTGTGATTTATTATTTTACCGGAGTAGAGAAATATGGACGAATTAGGCAGGCAAGTTTTGTTGTTGTTGTTGTTGTTGTTGTTGTAATGTATTAATCCACAATAAATCAAATTTGAATCCATATATTTTTCAGTTGTTTCACTTCGTCCTGCAAAAACCTAATGAAATAAACCTGAAACTGTTAAAGTTTTATCTAAGTATGTGTAAAAGACACTATTTCAAATGAAAATCAAATTTTCAGAGTAATTGCTTAAGAGGCGCAAAAGCTAACACAGTGAAAAATATTTCATACCGGGACTCGAACCAGGGCCATCAGTATATCGCACTGACGTTCTACCGACTAAACCACATGGAACGATACCCAGCCTGGAAAATTTCTCACTATTATATGTTGGCAAGGCTACAAACGCACCACAAGATGGAATATTTATCGTGTGCCACCGACCTGGGGCGAACACGAAACTTAATTAAATCCAGCATCGATAGAATCGGATATCGGATCCATATCGGATTTCGTGTTCGCCCCAAGTCGGTGGCTCACGATAAATTTCCATTTTGTGCTGCGTTTGTAGCCTTGCCAACATATAATAGTGAGAAATTTTCCAGGCTGGGTATCGTTCCATGTGGTTTAGTCGGTAGAACATCGGTGCGCTATACTGATGGTCCGGGTTCGAGTCCCGGCATGGAATCTTTTTCACTATGATGGCCTTTGCGCCTCTTATGCAATTACTCTGAAAATTTGATTTTCATTTGAAATATTGTATGCAAATCGAATGTTTCTCTCTGGAATAATTTCCATGTATTAATATAGTTTCTATCGATGCTGGATTTAATTAAGTTTCGTGTTCGCACCAGGTCGGTGGCTCACGATAAATATTCCATGTTGTGCTGCGTTTGTAGCCTTGCCAACATATAATAGTGAGAAATTTTCCAGGCTGGGTATCGTTCCACGTGGTTTAGTCGGTAGAGCGTCAGTGCGCTATACTGATGGCCCGGGTTCGAGTCCAGGCATGGAATCTTTTTCACTATGTTGGTCTTTGCGCCTCTTATGCAATTACTCTGAAAATTTGATTTTCATTTGAAATATTGTATGCAAGGTGAATGTTTCTCTTGGAATACTCTCCATGTATTAATATAGTAAAAGACACTATTATAAGAGGTAAACTACTATTATAAAAAAAAAAAAAACACTATTTTAAGAAATTAGAAGAGGCATTCTCAAAAAATGTTAACTTTCACGAATAAAAATCTGCTGAAATTAAACTTATATACGAATACCTTAATGACTCAAAATAAAGTAAAAATTGTCAGCAGCGATGATTTTTTTATTTACCTGATGTTTAAGTTAAACTTGCATGTTTAATTTTCCATACCATCCCTTGATGTTTTACCACTCTAACCTTTTATTTTCTTCTACATTTTTACTTATAATGAATTTGTATAGTACCCATACAAGATTTAAATAAGAAATAATAACAATGTAGTATTTTTAGAACAAAATTTTCGTATATCATCGTCTTAAAGGGATGACTAGGAAGGGACGGTAAGGAAAAAAGGGACGGTAAGGACGGAACGTTAAGGTGAATTACCACCTAATTTTAGCCAAATAATGTTAATACTAAATGATTGCCACAATGTTCATTGTGTTTGTTTGTTGTATATATTTTTAATTCACCACGAAAAGTGCAGGAATAAACACTGGGGACGGTAAGACTACCAATAAAGCCACAATGCTTGAAATTGATACTTTAATGCTGATTTAAATTCTACAGTAACTTCCCTGTCAGAAAATTTTAGCCATTCTTTCTTTGGCATACTTCTGCATGGGAAAAAAGTCGAAAAACATTCAGTGGCTACATCTGACGTGATTTTCTGTATAATTTTAGCAAGAACAACAGTAAAGAATATCCAGGGACATAGTTCAAAAAATAATAACAACCGTAAAAATATGTGCAGGTTATTTTTTTGCTACTATTTATATAAAACAACAGTTCCAATTTCGGAAAAAATTAATATCGATGTACTTTTATTAAAACAATTTTATACAGACAGCTCCAAATTGAAAAATCAGGACACGGGACGGTAGGGAATTTCGTAGTAAATTTGGACCCCCAATATCGTCGAAAACTTATTTATCGTGTTAATATTGTTATGCAGTCATGCAATAGAATGTTTTCCAATATAAGAAATAATTAAAAAAAAACATAAATATGTACTAAAATGAAAATTATTATTGAGGGACTTAAAAGTAAAAAATATGTGAGATGGCCTCATGAACGAAAGCTATAGAACTCATTTAGACATTTAAATGCGTAAAGAAGTTCAGTTCCTGCAACACTATGCAAATCACGCTTAACTCGCGAACCGACTTAATACGCGTTTTTTGCCCAGTCCTTAGAAACGCGTTTTAACCGGGTTCAATTGTATTTTATGATTTCTAAATAAACTATTTAGACGAGAAAGAAAAAGTATGTACCAGGCATACCTTATAAAACATTTTGTAACACCATTTAGAATACTGTAATAAAAACTATTCAACAAGGTGTAAGATACAATCCTAGTGAATAGTTTAGAAAACGCATAAAGAATTTAAAAACCAAATTTGTGAAAATACCATAGATAGGCAGATAAATATCTTAATTATTTCGCAACCTGTATATGATCTATGGATTTGTATATACACACCATGCAGTTGGGAACGACTAACTCAGTTAAGATTAGCTGATAGCAATATTCGTCAATAAGCGAATATGTACTCGATTTTCTTTTGTCAGCCCTCTACATTATCTATAGAAATTATACAAACAAACTAATATGCAAATATATATATATATATATGTTGCAAAATCCTAATTCATGTACATTAAAACACGGAAAAAAACTAACGAACTGTAACTAAAACAATAAACAACAAATCCAAGAAAAAACAAAAATTGAAGACAAGCGGCAAGGCTAATGACTTGCGTTGCGGGGTTAAACATGTTGGATGTGCACAACATCTCCCCTTACTTGCCAAGACCAAATAAATTAAAAATTGAAAAAAATGAAAACCGCAAACTAACACAAAACCATTAAATGAAATCCGTGAATGTCCACTCCGCTAAGCTATTTTCGTCAGGTGTCACGTATCGATATGTCACCATCATCGAACAATGCCAAAGTTATATTTCAATAGCTTTTTTTTCTTGATGAAATTGAGAGTTAAATCCTTCAGAAATTGTATTGGGTAATTTTGTTTACTGGCGTTTATGTAAAAGTGAAAAATTTCACCAACCATTTAATCTACATTTGAACACAGATTTACAATACGGTTTAAACCATTTAAATATATATTTCTAAACATTGAAACATGCACGTTACTATTAAAGTTTATTATTTTTATTGTATCAAAATCAAAATCATTTCTTTTATCGTAAATACTATATACTAAAATTCCGTTTGTAATTTCCAATTTAACATCCAAGTAGTATTTAACATCCATATATATATATATATATATACAGTAAAACCCGGATATAACGCTCTTCCGGGGGACCGAAGAGCTAGAAGAGCGTTAAAAATAGGAAAGCGTTAAATGCAGGAGAAGGTTTACGGCATTTTAATATTGAGAATATTAGATTATCTGCTTTAAATATTGCGGGGAATCCTTTCTGTGTATTATTTAAAACAGAAACTCCACACCATAGTTACAAAAAAGTTTCCTTCATTTAAAATATCACAAATTTACACAGTGTTTACAAAGTGTATTATTATTCCAAACCAGAATAAGTAAAAGAATTTTTAGCATTAAAACAAAAGCTACAAAATATATTTAACATTTCTAATAGGAACCTTTATCCTTATATTAAACATAAAATAAAATTATGAAAGCAACTAATAATAATATTTTGTTTTAAAAAAAAATGTAACATTTGTATTCTTGAGCACCACTATGAGGACTATAAACTTTCACTTACTGTTTATTCTGTTTTAGAGAAAAACTCTTCGAGTTTCGCCTGACGGTTGAACGAACGACCAAATAAAAGAGCGTATTCTGCATTGTTTGCGGGTCTTAATATAGCTTCATGTGAAGCGGCGGTATCTACTAAAGCGGTGTATAGGCGGATAGTGCTAAAAGCTTCCATTACTTCAGATTATTGTTAGGATGCGCTCTTGAACATCGCCATCAGCAACTTCATCAGGGTCTTCTGCTTCTGCGGCATCATGTACAGTGTCCACTATAATGTCGTCAATGCTCCTAACGTTGCTTGTGATAACGTCTTTATCATTGTTAACCCATAAATACGTGATTTTATATTTTGTATCGAAAAAATTATATATGATACTCTGAAAGGTTTATAACACAGAAAAAAATAATGAAAAAAATCAGTTATATTTTTCATAGAATTCGCCAATCTTTTCTTCTGTTGCGCATCTGCAATACAACTAAAAACTACCGTCGTGTGACTGTTTTGCTCTAAAATAATGCATAGTAGTAAATAATTTAAAAAGTATGTTTCCAAAGACCTTAATTTATTTAATTATTTATTTTATAAAACTTAACCTTTAACCCTTTAATGCCCATAATAGAATAAGTTCCAGAAATTACGTAGTTCAGAGAATCTGACTTTACACCAGAAAGTTTCAATGGTTAATTTCACTTTATTTAAATACGGAATGCCTGTTTTTTTAATTAAAGAAAACATTGTTATTTTAATTTTCTGGTGTGAATTAGGTATATGCGAATAATAAAAAAAAAACTATTAATTTCAAAACAATGTTGTTTGCATATATGCAAAGACGCGCACTAAAGGGTTAAGATAGTTCTGAAGGCCGTTTGCGTTTTCTGAAAGATACTCGCAAAGAGCTTGCCAGTCCTCGTCGTCTATAGGATCCGATCCCTCTTCAGCCGTATCCATATCATCGTCGGCGTCCGTTTTGAAGCCTGCCTTTTAAAAGCAATTTTGAATTATTTTAGTTTCCATTGAATCCCACGCAGTGCTAAAGTATTTCATGGCGTCGAGGAGAATTACAGAAGATCGACTACTTTTAATTTCTATTTCATGTAGAAATCGTTTCACTATACGTTTGAGATAATGTTGTTTAAAAACCTTTATGATCCCTTGATCCATTGGTTGAAGTACTCTTGTGGTGTTTGCAGGTAAAGATTCCAGAGAGACGTTTGAAATATCTGGTATTTCTTGGGGATGCGCTGTGCAATTGTCTACGAATAGTATGGCATGCCTATTTTGCTTCCGCATCTCGACATGAAAATCAGAAATATATTTAATGTACTGGAGACCCGTTATCCAAGCCTTACATTGATGTGCATAGTCACAGGGCAGTCGTTTGATGTTCTTGAAACAACGAGGTTTGGCCGATTTTCCAATCACCAGAGGCTTGCGTTTGTCGCTCCCATCGGCGTTGGAACAAACAAGCACAGTCACACGTTCTTTACTAAGCTTCCCTTCATGGCACTGGCCATCTTTTAATGTTAAGGATTTAGCAGGCATCGCTTTAAAAAATAAGCTAAATTCGTTGGCGTTATAAATAAAACAAATGACATAGTTTTTGATAAGTCTTGGAAGACTGTTCTTTTCCAAAATTCTGCATTTTCTATGTTCACGGCAGCGGATTCTTCTCAAATCTTCTTATACACAATGCCGTGGCGGGTTCGAAATCGGTCTAAGAACCCATTAGATGGAGTAAAAGCTTCAACTCTTAACAGCTGGGCTACTCCTGCAGCTTTTGGATCCGCTGATAGCTATGTTACAGTGTCTTGACTCAAGAAACCACTCGTACATAACTTTTACTAAATCTTCATATTTTCCTGTTTTCACTTGCTTTTTCTTTGAGCCACCAATCGCAGCATTTTTTTCAATATATTTTCTGTTTTGAAGAAGAGTCCGAAGAGACGACGGTGCGATATTCGTAGATAACACAAAATATTTCTGGCTCAGAATAGTTGATTTTTGTCATATTTTTTTAGAATTTTAAATTTTTTCGAAAGTGTCAGCGTCTTTCTTTTCCTACTCTTAGTTTAAATGTTGCACCTGATTGGAGTCGGCAGCGATACTACTTACTTATGTGTAAATGAAAAAAGCGAAAACAGTTTGTATGAAGTAAGAGACAGACAAGTGCTGCTGAGATGGACGACATAAATTATTTTGTTCTCTGATCCATTGAGAAAAAACCGCCGCGCCGTCTGTTTTTTTTTTCTTTTACATAGTCTTTGGACGTTGGCTGGCTGCCAATTCCACGTATCCTCTCTTTCTCTCTCTCTCTTTTTATACGGGCGAGAAAATAAGAACTCCGGATGAAATCCAAAGCACCAAAGCGTAATATCCGGGATTTTTCTGTTCAAAGGACCAATAAAAAGCGCGTTAAAAGCGGGAACGTTAAACGCCAGGAATTTTTACATTGTTCTTGTGGGTATGGTTCAAGGGATCGTGACAAATGAGCATAAAAGGCGGGAAAGCGTTTTACGCGGTGAGCGTTATATTCGAGTTTTACTGTATATATATATATATATACCGGGTGACCCAAAAATGACTGATGGATTTTAAAATTCAATAACTTGCAAACGGTGACAGTAATTTAAAAAAAAATTGCAGGAGGGTTTTATATGATGCCAGGAGTTTTTTTACTGTGATTCTTGATTTTAGTTCGAATTACAAACAATAGATGGCGCTGCGAGAAATAGGTTCTAATTCTAGACCCGATTTTTGGTAGTTCGGGATCCATTCAAAACATTTTAATCTCCGTTTTTCGCATGGGAAAAGAGAGAGGTCTAAAAATGGAGCCTGGATTTAGCGCCTATTGCTTGCAGCACCATCTGTCGCTGCTATTTGTAACTAAAACTGGGAATCGCAGCATAAAAACTCCCGCCATCTTACATAACCCTCCTGAAAAAAAGAAATATTAATATCGTATGCATTATAATCGTTTGCAAGTTATTGGATTTTAAAATCCATCAGTGATTTTTGGGACATCCGGTATATATAATTAAGCACTTCCAGCAAATATTGCTCATAAACAGTAATATAACTGAATTGTTTTGTGTCTCCCTGTAAATGAACGATAATGCTGTCCGGATTCGATATTGTATGGTAAACATCTTGTATTGCAGTTGAACGACGTATATAAATGTATTTAGGATTGAAATAGTGTGGTATCATTAAAACACATTGGAAACAATTCATCCACGTAGGCAATAATGTAACTGACGAATTGAGGAGAGGATGTGAGTTTCAAAACTCGCCTTATCTCTCTATTCTAAAGAAAGGAACTAACGCTGTCACCGCCGCCGCCGGTTTTGAATTTTTTGTGACCAGAGGTTTTTCTTCGTTAATATTGAGAAAACTATTGCATACAAACGTATGAAAATCGGTGGTATTATAGAGAAATGTTTGATAAACACGCTGATGCAGACAGATTTCAAATCGAAGAATTATTTTAAGAGATATTTAATGTTAAAGTTGGCCAAAATCGTTTCATTAAAAAAGTTTTATAGGAGCAAAAACTATACATTGGAATTTAATCATTTTTAGATCATTTTAATTCGCATCTATCAATACAATTCTATTTGCAGATGATCAATCAATTTTTCAGAACAATGAGAATGACCTCCAAAGAGCAATTTATGAACTACACAAACTATGTGAAACTTATAACATGAAGATATCTATAAAGAAAACCAAGACTATGGCTTTCAGAGGAAAAGAGCCCATAAGAACTAAAATTGTCTTGGATAATAAGATAATAGAACAAGTCTCAGACTTCAAGTACTTGGGATCTGATACTGCATATAACAAAAATAAAGACTTGGAAAGTAAATTGCATAAATTCCAACATATTTGAGGATCATTGATCAGAATAAAACACGTACAAATAAAACAAATACTAAAAAATAAAACACGTACAGAAACTAAGTTAAAATTTTATAAAATAATGGCTACGCCAGCACTTCTGTATGGTTCGGAGACATGGACTATTAATACTAAAGAACGATCCAGAATACAGTCTTCAGAAATGAAATTTTTAAGATCTGCAAAGGGATGCACAAGAATGTACAGGCTTACTAATGATTCGATACGCCCAGACTTAAAAATATACAACATCAACCACAAAATAGTAGATTATAAGAATAAATGTAAGAATCACGTAGAGCGTATGAGTAATGACCGATTGCCAAAAATGCTTCTGAATTACAGACCCAGAAGTTACCGTGAGCGATGTAGACTTACGCTCCGATGGATTGATCAATGGAGCCGGAACAGGCTGATTTAGCTTAACCCATGCTGAAGAAGAAGAAGATGATGATAGATCATTTTATACATTAGAATTTCCCGGTGTGCAGATTGCATTTATTTATTTATTTTTTTTAATTTGACCCATTTTTGAGGTTTCATTTCTATTTTAAATTCAATTTTTCAGCATTTCGAGAGATATTTTTTACAACTTTTAGAAAAGGGTATTATTTTAAATTGTTGCCAAATTTAAAATAAGCGCAAAGAATAATATTTCCTTCAAAATAAAAATTCATTTACACGTGACTTATTATAAACAGAAAAAAAACTTTCAAATGAGAATTAAATGATTAGGTATTAAAAGCAGGAAAATATTGATAATTATGTCATAAAAACTATATTAACACGTGAATATTAAATGAGAAAGAAAATTGTAAAATAATAAGTTCATTAATATGCGTTAAAAGACACAAATGGAGGAAATTACGTCATATTTAAAATTGCGAACTGTTTAAATTTAAAAATATATTTGCGTGAGACATTTATCTCATATCTTGAGTTAATATTTTTAAACTATTGTTGAGAATTGTAAGACAACGAAAATAATATTTCCTTTTTAACAACAAAAGTATTTTCACGTGAATATTAAAAAGTGAAAGAAAACTTTGGTGAAAATTACTTTAGATTCAAACCGATACATTTAAAATGTTTTATTTAAAAAAAAAAAGAAAAAAAAACTTTCTTATATAGCGTAGTTAAAAAATATCTGTAGAGAAAGACTCTGTTTACTTAATTCATTTTATATTAGCATATTTTCATATGTTTCACTGATCTGATTTAATCAAAGACGAAAACAACCCGTTAACAGGGAGATCGCCACTGTTTTTACTTTCTTCTATCTTTACAAGAAGAAAGTATTGGATTCATGAAAATTTTCGAATTCCGGTTTTGGACGGATTTACATGTTTTAGGTGTCAGAGAACCCCGAAAACATGTTTTTACAATATGTCTGTCTGTGTGTGACACAAATTTTGTGGACACTCTATCTCAATAACTAATGCACGGAATGTAATAAAAATTGATATTCGGTTAGTCACTGATACAAATTGATGCTGATTAGTTTTTGGTGCAAATCTCTCAACAGGTGGCGCTGTTATGCTGCATTATTTAAGATTTCCACAATGGCTCTATCTCAAGAACTAATACACGGATTTTCATGAAACATCAGATTCAGTTAGTCCTTGATATGACTTGATGCTGATTACGTGTTGGTGTAAATCGCTGAACAGGTGGCGCTGCTATGCTGCATTTTTTTACGATTTCCGCAATGGCTCTATCTCAAGAACTAATGCACGGATTTTCATGAAATTTCAGATTTAGTTAGTCCTTGATATGACTTGATGCTGATTACGTGTTGGTGGCGCTGCTGTGCTGTATTTTGCGCAATTCCCGCAAAAGCTCTATCTCAAAAACTAATGCACGAATTTTCATCTAAATTCGGATTTAGTTAGATGTTAACACAAGTTGTTGCTGATTAGGTTTTGGTATTAATCGTCCAAAAGGTGGCATTGCTATGCTGCAATTTTCATGATTTTCGCAATAACTCTATCTCAAAAACTAATGCACGGAATTTCCGCTAACTTCAGATTCAGTTAGACTTTGACATAAGCGGTTGTTTGGTGTTTTTGGTGTAACATAGGTTTTGGTGTAAAACACCCAATAAGTGGTGCTGCTAGGCTGAATTTTGCTGGATTTACACGAACTCAGAGATAGACCTATCTCAAGAACCAATGCACGGAATTTCATATCTATAGAATCCTCATGATAGGCATAGATTGCCGTTTAATTTTGGTAGTGTGATAGCGAATTTTCAAGTATTAACATGTATGAGATAGAAGAAAGTTTTGGGGTTGTTACATCCGACTAGTTTTAATTATAATTCATTCTTCCGAAAAAAATTTTAACTGATCAAATTAATGTGCTTTTGGAGTTTGCGGTGTCTGAACGTGGACCCGCGAGCGTAGCTCGTAGGGGCCAGAGCTCCTAGTCCATAAAAAAGTTTTTTCTTTATAAATATATTCTATTGGTAAACTTGCACTACATAAATTCTACAATCTGCAGAAAAACTAGTTTTAACCTGCGTTTCTGTCATTGTAATAATTAAATAATTTCTATCTGATAATTAGAAAAATCTGAAAACATTGCATAACTTTTTGTTTCGATATGACATATAAACACATTTAATCATTAAGTTGTCATTTACCTTTTGAACCAACAAAGTAAATGGAAAACTGACCTCTGTAAGAATTGCAGTCACTCTTTAACTAATTGTCTTTAATTATGAAGTTGAAAACACACGTTAGGAACGATTTATTTTATCAATAAAAGTTTTTTAGAAAAGGTATACACATACATATTTTCTTTATTTTTTTTAAGGATAATACAATTTTTAAGAAAGAAATATTATTGCATGCATTGCGCGCATGATTTTTCCCATTTGAATGGCTAAAACAAGCCAATATTTTTTTAATGAATTTACCCTATATATATAAAATCCTAATGAAACGAATTTATGAAACGGATTTCATGAAACGGCTAAAATGAAACGAATTTATGAAACGATTCTATGAAACGACTGATTAAACAACTGATTATGTTTCATGACGATTTCTCCTAAAATAAAATATACTTTGCGATGAAATTAACACCAAAAATCCGTATTGAACCGCAGATCTCAAAACTGGTATTAGAATTTTGAAATTCGAATTAGTTTTCCAAGTATTAATTTTTTTCTATAAGGAAAGCTTATAAGGGTAAAATCTCTGTTTCCCTATACATACTGTCGATGATGTGGTTAGAGAAAATACAACATGTGAGAATATAATTTCATGAAAATTCTATAGTTTGTATAATAAATTTAACTATATTGTCTATTTTTAGCAGGAAAAATTAGAAAATTTGCTTTAAAAAAATTTAAAAAGAGAACAACAACAACAACAAACAAAAACACCAGTTTTTGTAAATTTGTTTTAACAGTTTACTAAACAGTTTAATAAAAGCTGAAATAGATTACATTAAATCCATTGCCATTGATCGAGGTTTTACAGTTCAAATCATAGATTCCATTCATAATAAATTAAGTAAACGTTCTCACTCCAATGTTAACACTATCGGCAATGAAAATTAAAAAATAAATAATTATACTTCCATATTTTCCGAAAAAAAGCCATCAAATTTCTAAAATCTTGTTAAGATTTGATTTTAAGGTAGTTTATACTCCTTTTAACAAAATTCAGTTCACAAATCTGAAACATCCAATTGACAGTTTTTCACATTGGGGCGTTTACACGATATCTTGCGAATGCAATAAAATGTACATTGGTCAAACGAAAAGACCCTTTAAGGTCCGTTTAGGGGAGCATAAAACTTGTGACGTCAAGCGTTCCGCTATTGCTAATCACTGCTGGTCCAATAATCATAATTTTAAATTTTCTGAAGCCTCAATTATACAAAAATGCTCATCAATTTACGATCTTGACTTTTGGGAAGCCTACCACATATGGAAAAATTCAAACAGCTTAGTAAACGATTTGTCCAGCACGCCTAATTTTTCAAAGTTATGGTTTAATTTTCTTTAACTTGTCCTCTTCCCTCCCCCCTTTTTCTCCGCTTTATTTGAACTCTCAAGGAGCATCTGAGCGGTTTTTGATTGATCTCCCTGAGTGCGTGTGAGACCGACTCCGTGGCTGTTTGTCAACAGTGATTTTCATTTCGCTGTTGACGGTCGGGATGTGAGGTGCGCCTTCTGGCTCTGCCTTCCCCCTCTTTTATTCCATAGTTTTATTTTTATCTTTAATTTATAAGCACTGATGATGGGGGCCTTAGACGCTTCGAAATAGCTATAAACTTTTTAAAATTACTCACATTTGTGTTCTTTAAAAGTTATTCCTATCTTTTTAATATATTGACACAAAGTACAATCCTCTCCCTTTTTATGTAACTATTGGTGTATATTTTAAAAAAGCAAATTGGAAAATGCATACGCCAATCAACTGCTTTTCTTAACAGAGCGTCTCTCACGTATTATAATCAAAACTATTGGCGATAAGTTATTTTTAATTCTAATTCATTTTTATTGCAATTAAATACTTTTATCATATGTATTAAATATTTTTATCATTGTTCTTCAAAGAAATCATGCTTAAAAAAAAAAATGTGTTTTATTTCTGTACAAAGTGTCCCTTCATATCATTGACAAGCTAATTTCTAAACCGTTAGTTTTAGAGGTATAAGTCCTTTATAATATGAAAATATCTTTACATCAAAATAGCTACTTTTTAAACAGGTACTAAATTAAAAACTTTATGGGATGTCTGAAATTTATAAATTTTATTTTAAAAAGGTTTTTCCATGTTCTAACAAGTAAAACTATAAAAAATCATTCTTCTATGACCAAAAAATACAGAGTTACGATACTTAGAATTTTATTAAATTTTGGCCTTTTGTGTAACTGAAAATAGAAAGTGTGCTTTTAGTGTAAAGAAAACGTTGAAAAATCATAAAATTCAAACTATGAAAACTAGATGAGTTTTTGTGGCGCAAAAACTGAATTTTTAGCAAGTAAACAGATTTTAATCAAAACTATTCACGATAAATTATTTGTAATGCTAATTCATTTTTATTTCAATAAAACATATCTACCATAATTCCTTTTCCTTCAAAGAAATCGTGTTTTTAAAAATGCGTTTTATTTCTATACAAAGTCTTCCTTCATATCACTCATCAGTATTTTATCTCTAAACCGTTAGTTTTACAGGTATAATTTCAATTTCAATATGTTTTAAAATATATCCTTCATAACATGAAAATAAATTTACATCAAAATAATTAGTTTTTAAACAGTCACGGAATTAAACACTTTATGGGGTGCATGGGTCTTATAAAGTTTATTTTGATGAAGTTGAAACTGTAAAAATTCATTCTTCTACGACCAAAAAAAAAATTTTTATAATTCTTTCGAATTGTATGACATTTTGGCTTTTTTTTTTTTTTTTTTTTTTTAACTAAAAATATAAAATGCGTTTTTAGTGCTAAGAAAACGCTGAAAATTCGTGAAATTCAAAGCATCAAAACTAGGTGACATTTTGTGGCGCAAAAACTTAATTTTTACCATGTAAACAGATTTTAACGGTGTAGATTCATCACAACAGAAAACTAACCATGTCTATATTTGTTACCAAAAACTTTTTCAAACTTTCTGCTTAAAAGCATTTTAATTTAAACATCCCTTTAGAGCATACATAGCGATTAGTTATGCGTCACAAAAATTACAGATTGCGGGAACCTGTGGAACGATGTAACCTGTAAAAGTCACAGTTTACCTTTTTAACAATTTTGTTTATTTTTTAAATTATGGTTCAAATGGTGAGCTCACCTCATTTCAATGTTAAAAGAACGTCCATTAAAAAAAATGAACTGAATATTTAATTAATTTTTTTAAGTTAAAAAAATTGAATTTTAAAAAATACTTACTACTTTTTAAAATATTAATATTTTTGCCCAAATTTTTATAAGATTTTCAAATCTATATTACACAAGACTGCGTTTGGATTTTTAGATATATCTAAAGTTATATTTAATATAATTTTCTACTGATACATATAGTGTAAAATAATGAAATGTAAAGCATCTTCATATATTTTTACTAAAAAAAAATAAAAAAAAAATAAAAAAAAAAATAACAAAAAAACTGAAGATTGTCCCTATAATTAAACTATACATCCGATTTTCAT
This sequence comes from Maratus speciosus, assembly GCA_963932465.1. NCBI lineage: Eukaryota > Metazoa > Arthropoda > Arachnida > Araneae > Salticidae > Maratus > Maratus speciosus. Next base: position 529,184,555 of record OZ010790.1, read on the forward strand.
AAAATTTTAAATGATTCCACAAAATTTTGAAACAATTATATATTTAAAATGTCAGTAACACATTAAAATGCACTTGAAATATTTTTTCCCATTGGCCGAAATGTAACGGAGAATTTTGACAGTCCCTGCAATTAAACTATACATCCGATTTTCACAAAATTTGAAATGAGTCGACAAAATTATGCAGTAATTATATATTTTAAATTTCAAACGACTCGGTCGGGTAGTTTTTGAGCTGTTATATGAGGACGGACAGACAGACAGACAGACTGAACACCGACTATAGTTGCTACGTACTTATATAATTATGCACGCACCTAAAAAGCATTAGCATTTTGAAAACATGAAAGAGAAGAAAAGAGGGAGAAAAAACCGTTTAAAGTTTTCATTTGTGTGGGGAACTGCTCTGGTTGTATATAAACAAAATTTAAAATATCTCGCGATATAATAGGTGTAAGGATACAAATGCGGTGTCAAAATATTCACAATTTAAAAGGCTTTCATTTAAAATAATAACAAATCGACATTGTAACCAATTTTGAGGTAAACTGTCCCCTTAACCATAATTAAATGTGTTTCCCATCTTTAATGCAAACACAAACATTCATTTAACTCTAGAAATACGGGGAATTTTACTCAAATTTTGTAAAAATATTTGACACCAGAATTTTTATTTTAAATTATTAACCTATTTATTTAACTAGTTTTTTTTTTAGTATCTTTTAAACTAGTTTTATAAAGGAATTTCTGGGCCGAACCGAAATATATTCATTTGGTGGCGGTCAAAATGACCGCTCGCCGTCTTTTTAGTGTTAAAGTGAGGCACGGATATTTTTATCATTCAGAAAGTAAATTACTATTCGTAACCAAACAGGGCAGTTATTAACATGCTGGATAGAAAATAGGGAGGTTGGCCGATATTTGGGATCCTGAAAGAAGCGCATTCTTTGCATAAAGGTTGTGAAATATCTTTTGAGTTTCCTTCGTAAGAGAACAATAATGTGGGTTGCTTTCCTTTCAAAAGTCATCTCCAAAAGCAATTCTCTTTTAGAAATAATGCCAAAACTAGCCGATTCTTAACAAAACTTCATTCCATTCCATCCCTCATTCTTTCACCATTTTTACATATAACAAGTTGGTAATTGTACGTCAAATTTGCAAATGAGGTGCGTTTATACTATAACTAGTTTCAGGAGTATTTAGATCTTGGAGCAATAACTGTTCCAATCGTATGCAAAAGTGCATAAATACAAAATATATTACTATTATATGTACAGTAAATTCTCGACTATCCGTTTCGCGACAATAATGTGAGTTGCGTTCCCTTCAAAAGTCCTCCTTAAAAGCAACTCGCTTATAGCAATAAGACAAAAAATGGCAGATGCTGAACAAAACTTCATTCCATTCTATCCCTCATTTTTTCAATACATCATTGTTAATTATAACAAGTCGAAAATTGTACGTCGAACGTGGCTAAAGCGGTGTGTTCGTACTATAACTGGCTTCATGAATATTTAGAATTTGGTGCAATAGTTGTCCTTTTCGTATGCAAAAGTGCATGAATACAAAATTTATTGCTATTATATGTACAGGAAATTCTCCACTATTCGGCTCGCGACAATAATGTGAGTTGCTTTTACTTCAAAAGTCCTCCTCAAAAGCAACTCTCTTACAGCAATTAGGCCAAAACTGGCCGATGTTTAACAAACTTTCATTCCATTCCATCCTTCATTCTTTCAATGCATCATTGTTACTTATAACAAGTAGGAAATTGTACCTCAAACGTTTCAAATGAGGTGCGTTCGTAATATGACTGGTTTTATGAATATTCAGAATTTGGTGCAATAGCTATTCCACTCCTATGCAGAGTGCATGAACACAAAATATATTACTACTATATGTACAGTAAATTCTTGACTATCCGTTTCGCGGCTATAATGTGGGTTGCTTTCTCTTCAAAAGTCCTCCTCAAAAGTAACTCTCGTACAGCAATAAGACAAAAAATCGCTGATGCTCAACAAAACTTCATTCCATTCCATCCCTCCTTTTTGAATGCATCATTGTTATTTATAACAAGTCGGAAATTATACGTTAAATGTGGAAAATGAGGTGCATTCGTAGTATAACTCGTTTTATAAATATTAAGATCGTGGTGCAATAGCTGTTGCAACTTTATGCAAAAATGCATGAATACAAAATTTGTTATTATTATGTATATCAAATTAAGTAATACGGAAATAATATGATTCCATCTTAAATATGAGGTAATTAGTATGGCAACCCAGAATCATCCTTACCTATCACACTGTTAAAAATTTGCAGCATTCTGGAAGGTCTTTTGACCGTTTTTTTCCGAAAACGGTTACTCAACCATGAATTTAACACTATTCTGAACATATTATTGGCCATTTTATGGTCAGAATGTAGTTAAATTATTGTTATGAAACCGTTTTTTCAAAAAACGGTCGAATGACCTGCCAGAATGCTGCAAAATATTTAACAGTGCATGATAAAACATTGAATTAATTACGTATGATAGCATTTTATAGAAAAAAGATGACGTTTATTAATGTCTTTTTAAGTTTTGATGTGACTTTTATAAAATTTCAAATGACTCGACAAAATTCTGCAATGATTATATATATTAGATTTCAAACCGTTCGGTTGGGTAGTTTTTCTGCTGATATATGCGGACACACTAACAGACAGACAGATGGACGGACCTGACGATAACTAGTATTTATATAATTACGAATGCGTCTAAAAAGGTATTACAAAGAAAATCCATTTTTCTATTAAATTTCGTTTTCTTTAAGAATTAAATGGATTATTTCTTTAAAAAGAAACGGATATCTGAAATTACCGTAAATAATAATTTTCAAAAAGTGTAATAATAAATATAACAAAGTAAACATTATTCTACAATTGGGAAAAACTTTAAATTGTTTAAAATATATCCTATGAAGACTAATACATTTTCACGTTAATTAAATCATTATGGAAAGTCAATTACTGTTTGATAATTTTGTAATCTTGTCTATAATATGTGAGTAAATTTTACTACACCTGGGAGATATAAATATACATTACGTTACATGACTTAATTATATAAAATATTTTAATAGGAAATGTAAATTTCAAAACCGAATTAAAAGTATTTAATAAAAAAGAAATTTGCCCACTTAATCTTATGGCATTAAGTTCACAGGCTAGTCAATTAATTCTATGTTATACTTGTATTTATGTCTATTATTCATAAAATAAAACTGTCTCTTTTTGGGAAAAACAGTAAATAAATTGATGGGGATTATCCGACCGTCACCCCCCCCCTTTATTCTTAACCAATTAACATCGAAATCTAATCAAGTAAGCGCCTTATCAGAGTAAACCGGAATACCAAGTTTCAACAAAATTGGATATTTCTGCATGAAAAACCCATTTACATAAATTAAAATGGGGATTAGCACCCTTCTCCCCTTTATACTTAACCAAAGAACCTCCAATCTAATTAAGGAAGCGTTTTAACATAATAAACGGGTATACCAAATTTGAAGCAAATCTGATAATTCTGGATGAAAAACTCATTTCTCTAAATTAAGGGGGAATGATTAGAACCCCGTTTACTCCCTTTATACTTAACCAATGAACATCCAAAACTAATCAAGGAAGCGACTTATTAGAATGAACCTATTTAAAAAATTTTAAGCAAATCGGATATTTCTATCAAGTGTTATCGGATTACGTACATACATACGTCCAGACAGAACCTGCTCGAATATTAGCTCTCAGGCTGATAGCCTGTGAGCTAAAAATGGTTAAGTGTTATAGTAAATGTTCACACATATAAAATCAAGATTAACTTTTCCCCAAATTAAAAATATATAATTCAGAATTTTATATTTTGTAAAAATGAATGCATTATTTACATTATTTCTTTTCTTCTTTTTTTGAAGCCCCCGGTACGGTATGCTATTTCTTTCTACCAGTTTATTTTGTGTAGTCTCCAAAAAATAACGTTACCTTACAGAAGCCAACCATAAAACAAAGCAGTACGATTGAATAATCTATACCAATTTTTTACACTTCTAAAAATCGCACATTTTAAATTTTTATACCGTCGTATTAGGAAATAAAAGTACTTTTAAATGCAATTTGTTTGAAAACTGCATCTCCATTTATTTTTGAAATATTATTATTTTTTTTTTTTTTTAAGATTTTGGAGTCATTTGGTTATTGCCTATTCAGGTATTGCTATATCGGCAACGGAAGAACTCCATTTCTCTAGAAAGTGAAAGAAAAATTGCATTTATATCTTTTTGTTGTCATTTTCCCTTAAAAAATGAAAAATAATTTAATTAAAATACGTGCTATTTTGAAAAAAATATAAATGAAGAATTTCTGATAAAACATGTAGCTATTAGAAACTAAATTTAATTTTAAATATCTATATTAATAATACAAACAAATGGAGGCCTGTGAATCTTTAGATAGCCGAGTTTTTTTATGACAAAATCTCTCTCTTTTTTTTTTTTTTTTTTTTGATTTGATTATTATTTAGAGATAGTGACATCCTAAACGTACTTTACTGTAGATGTTTAACACTGGATCGCAAATGATGAATTCTTCAGCCAGTGGCGTAGCCAGAGAGGGGGTCTAAATGCTCTGCATACCACTAATTTTGTAAAGTTCTGTCCGTCTTATTTATTCGGAGAATTTTTTGCTATTAATCAAGGCAAAGAAAATTTTACAATATTACTGGCATTCAGCGCATTTGGACGCCCTCCCTGGATATGCCACTGTCTTCAGCGGATGTGGATGACGTCACTTTATGCAAAATAAAATCGCGTGTTATAAGTCTTAAAACTGAACTACAGTACAGTCCCGATTATTGGAGTTTTCGCTTTCACCGGGTTATTTTCTTCTGATAGACTGATGGCATCCATTATTATGAAACAGTCATTATAAATGAAGTGTTAGGTGAAGATGAAAGAGCAGTCGTAAAAAGTTAAAACTCTGATTTCTGGTGAGAATGGGAAAAATAATGGCCATAATTTTTTTTTTTTTTGAAAAAAAAATTATGATCATTTCCCCCCCCCCCCCATTTTGTCCAGAAAATCAGAGTTCTAACTTTTTACGACTGCTCTTTCATCGTCACCTAACACTTCATTTATAATGACTGTTTCATAATAATGGAAGTCATCAGTCCATCAGAAGAAAATGATCCATTCTAAAGGTATAAGTTAGATTAACTCGGATAATCGGGACTCTACTGTAACTATATTTATATACATATATATTTTTTTTGTCATCGGGGGCGACACTAAATTCTAAAAAAGCAGATTTTTTTTTTTACAAATAAAGGAATAAAAATAATCAAAATTTATTTTCTATGAACTTTGTGCTTTCAAACAATCAAGTACAGTATTTGTTTAATAATTTAGTAATATTTCAAATAACATTTTAAAATACCACTGTAGAACATACTATGCAGAAAGAAAGACAAGAATCAACTGCTCTTCGGTGAGAAATCTGTTACTTAAATGTTTAAAATAATTTTCACTGTGACAAGAACATTTAACGCGCTGATGAGAACATTATGGAATACACTTTATGTTTTAAATATCCATAAACTTGTGCATAATATATGAGTAAATGTTGTTATAGCTGCTGAATGGGAAGATTAATGGAGTTACATGACAAAATGATGGTTATTTAATATTTTAATGATGAGTAAAAGTTTCCAAACATTATAATATGTCTTTTAAAGATATTTGTACGCTACTCAGTATAAGAGCTCAAATAGTTAAGTTACACAAAAGTTGTATGTATATATATTTTTTGATTATTACATATTTTGCAGTTGAAATGTACTTAACATATCTCGTTTATATTTATTCATCGATATTATAAAGCTAAAACTTGTCTATTATTAACGCTTATGTCATATTGACGATGTTAATCACCGCAACACGAATTTCCTTTTTATTTCATTTTTTTTTTTAACTTTTAAACATTGCACAATTTCAATGTTTATACAGTACAAGAAAAAGTAAATATACTTTAAAATTCAATTTCTTTGTCAATCGTAACTTAGTTTGCCGATTTTGCATGATTTTAAGTAGATTTTCTAGCATGATTTTTGTAATCTACGAGTCCTATTACAAAAAATTAAAATTATATAAAAAGTGCAGCATTTCTTTCTGGCTAATATTACTTAAGGGGTCATAGGACTCTAAAAATTGGAAAAAAATTTAAAAAGACCGTTTTCAATATTTAATATCTTTAAATGAATTTGATTTTAAGACACACTTTTAATTGGGAGGAAAGATATAAGTATGTTCTTTCATTTGACGTATTTAAAAACTGCGAGACGGAGAATTAGCATTTATCGGAAGCCCCAAACTGTCAGTTATTTGACGAGCAGAAAATCGGCATAATAGATTACGCGCAGGTTTACAAAAAGTTGCAACTAGAATGTAAATTTTGGTGCCTACTTATACTTCAGACTATAACATTTACCCTGAACTTAAATAATTTTGTATTAAAAGCATTTTCATATTTTTAATAAGAAGTTGTATTCAGATAATGCAAAATTTAGAAAATATCATCAGTATAATCGCCTGCATTTATTTTTAACAATAAGAAGGACATTTTACGTTCAGTTTATACAGATTAACCTAAAACATATGCTTTGAAATTTTCACGAAAAAATATTCAGACGTTTTTGAGATATCGTGCGCGTTATGCCCAAAAAAACGTCATTTGACGATAAAGGACTTCAAAATTTTGGAAGCGGCGCTTCAGCTATTGGGCGGATATAATTCTAAAAGACATAATTTCTGCTCTAATGGGAATTTCAAGGAAACTATTATATAAAAATGTTCAGAAAAGATAGTAATTTAAAATCTAAAAAAATTCAAATTTTGAAAATTTTTAAACTTTAAGAGTACTGAGCCCCTTTAAGTAAATCAACCCTGTATAAATGAATAAATGAATCAATAAAATAATAGAAATAAAAAAAATCAAATTTAACAGATATATAATTGAACTATTTCATAAACACTAAAATAATCACAATAAAAAACACTGCTGTAAGCGAAGAAATCTTTCCTTATATCTATTGATATTAACCTCTGACATGTGGCTAATATCAATGTGTATTTATATAATTGCGAATGCACATAATTTTTAATAAATTTCGAAATTTTATCTGAACATATAATTGACATTTTTCTCAGAAAATATACTCTTGATGTTGTTAGTGGGTAACCTGAAAATATATTAAAGGTTAAAAAAGTCTATTACAGTATTCTATTTAAAAAAATGGTTTTCACATATGTTATTTATATCCTGCATTATGTTCTATAACACTGGAATCCCGTATTGGATCGTCTGATAATCTTAATGCGAAATGAATTGAAGACTAACAAGTTGGAAATTGCTCGCCAAACGTGGCAAAGGAGGTGCGTTCGTACTATAACTATTTTTATAATTTTTTTTTGCACCCGATATTGTACTAAATGTGTATTTGTTTGCACTTCATAAGTGCATAGTCTGTAACATCATTAAAATGCACTTGCAATAACTTTTTCCCATTCGGGTCATTCCACGTAAAATGAGCAAAAATTAAAAAAAAAGTCGTGGCCACATACTAACCAATTTTAATGAAATTCGATGCACAGGTTCAATTCATATTCAAAGTAATGCTCTGCAAAATATCTTGACAAAAAAATAAGTTTTTTTAGCAGTTTTGGACATTTAAAAAACTTGTGATATAGAATGGCATGTTCGCAATCGTCCAAAGTTGCAAGTTTGAAGTTCTGTATCTTGAAAGCTGTTTAACAGAAAGGAATTTTTTTTGTAATTTTGTAAACTCTGAAAAATTATCTTCTTATTTACTGAGTAATAATAATCTAGTAACACCATGATTATTTATAAATTGGTTGCAAAAATTGAAAATTTGTGAATTTTGAGAAAATTAGAATCGTTATAAAAATCAAAGGAATTAAAAAACCTCTGTGAAATTTATGCCTGATGTAGTATGTCATATGTAGATCGAATTCCCCAAGTTTTAAAGTGGCCATTTATTTCCTTCATCTTAAAAAAAAGTTAGAAACTTTAAAAAAAAATTACAAAATCATGATTTTTCCTCTTATGTATAAGTCAAAAATAAAAAAGGGACAGGCCCGACATTAACAATATTGCACAGACATAAAGATTAATAACTCCATAATACGTTAAAAAAAATTCAAGATTGCCTTTTGATTCCTAACATAAGAAAAAGGGGTTCAAAATAGTAATGTTTTCTAGATTCCATTCGCTATACCTCTTTGAATTCGCCCGCGTATCTTAAAATATTGCACGATTTCATGGGAAAACACATTTAGTGCTGCCATCTAGTTGTTTTATTTGAATTTAGAATTGATATATAGTTTTTCGTTTAGCTTACCCAGTTCTTTCTATTCTAATTTAAAATTCTCTTGAGGCAAAAATAAACTGAAAGCAAGAATAAAAGTTTCTGTATTTAAAGTATATACATTTATTTGTAATATCAAATATTTTAAAAGTTTAATAAAGCTTTCCTTGACTTAAAAAAAAAAAAACTGATTGACATATTGCATTTTACCCTCAACATTTTTTACTATTTATTTTTTTTCTCATTAAGGAATAAAAAAGGCATGAATGAAACTTTCGATATTTCAAATATATACTTTTAGCTATAAGGTGTAGCAATTTGCAGCTTGTCAAGGCTGTCCTTCTTGTGTAAAGGATTAATAGAAATATTGCTTTTTTCCCTCAAAAATTTTCAAAAATAATTTTTTTCACGATACGAAATAAAAATACAATTACTAACTTATGCCAGTCTGTTAATTATCATTCACTCCTAATTATAAATAATTTTTAATATAGTCTTTCCATTCCTAAGGCTAATAATCGAAATTGAAATTTTAAGCACATAGACAATACCTCGATTTTACATTCACTTTTAATATAAATTTTAATACTTAAATTAACAATCCAGAAATCTATTATTTTACATTTACTCATAAATATATATGATCTACTTATAGACTGATTTTGATTAAAATCTGTGACATGTGTGTCACAGCTGATTTGCTCATTTTGCATGGAATGACCCATTCCCCTTAATGTAACGGGAAACTTTTGACTGTCCCTGTAATTAAATTACACATCCGATTTTCATAAAATTTGAAATGGCTCGACAAAATTTTGCAGCAATTATTATTTAAAATTTCAGCCCATTCGGAAGGCTGTAACATCATTAAAATGCACTTGCAATAATTTTTCCCATTGGCCGTAATGTAAAGAAAAAACTTTTGACTGTCCCTGTAATTAAACTATACATCCGATTTTCATAAAATTTGAAATGGCTCAACACAATGTCGCAATAATTATATGTTTAAAATTTCAGACCATTTGGAAAGCTTTAACAGCATTAAAATGCACTTGCAATAATTTTTCCCATTGGTCGTAATGTAAAGATAAACTTTTGACTGTGCCTGTAATTAAACTATACATCCGATTTTCATAAAATTTGAAATGGCTCGACAAAATTTTGCAACAATCATATATTTAAAATTTCAGCCCATTCGGTTGGGTAGTTTTTGCTCTGTTACATGCGGACGGACGGACAGACGGACAGACGGACAGACGGACTGAACGACGACTATAGGTGCTACGTATTTATATAATTACGAAAGCACCTAAAAAGGGTAAATGTTGAAGGTACCAAAAAATATAAAATCTTTTTTTGAATGAAATGTCAGGCTTTACAAACTGGAGAACGCTTGAAGTGACAAACTTAGTAGAAAAAGTTAAAAAAGACTAGAAAAATGTCATTGGTTAAATGTGCCATACGAAGTAAAGTGGAGAACGCTGAATGTGCCACACGAAGTGAAGTGGAGAACGCTGAAAGTGCCAGTGGTAATATGTGCGGCCACTGGTGGCCATTTCACAACTTGATCATTTTGTTATTGTTTACATCAATGAAATATTTTTAAGCAAGGTGAAAATTATTAAATAAATAAGACAAATGTTTACAAATGACAATATTAGGTATTTAAACGCTGAACGAAAGGAAGCAAGGTACTTACATTTTAAAGTGTTGAACCCAAAAAGGAGTGAAGTGAAAAACGCTGTAGTTACCACAAGTATAGTTTTTTTTTTCTCCTAGAAAATGTCCTCTTTTGGGCTTTCAGCGTTTTCCATTTTTAGTCCACAATTACATATTAAATTTTCTTTCCAAAAATTAACTAATTAGCGAACTTGCAGATCCATGCATATACCAACAAATGATCAAGAAATCTAATGACCACTAGTAAGTTTAAGGCTATTGTACTTTTAAGAATGGCTTGTAATTTCTTGACTTAACATGTAATATTCGATATATTTTTTTCAAAATTTGCTTTCTGTTTTGCCTGTTGTTATGCGATCAAAATTTATAAACGAATGCAGTCAATAATGTATTTAATAATTTGTCCTTCTATGTAATTACTAAATAATCATATTTTATTTACATATTTATGTATAGTACAAAAAACATTAGATTATCTTAATTAGCCTTTGTCTCAATTCTAATGATTAATTTAGAAGTGAAATCAGCATTTAAATTCTCATAGAAATAACCAAAATACTAGCAGAATCAACTAATTGACGTTAAATTTACAAAATTCTTCTCTTTTAAATTTAAATGCAGGACTTTTTAAATTGCAACCACTTAATATTAAGAGACAAATACTTGAATTGGATCATAAAGAGCATACTTTAATACAATAAAAAATTCTTGGCGTAGTACAATAAAAATAAGAACAATGTTTAAACCACCAAAATACTTTATTTCTTGTTGCAAAGTTTCAAATTAAAGAGCACAAGCAATATAATCAGAAAGAAAAATTTAACAAACCTACCATTGCTAAACTTTGATGGAAAAATAATCATATGTTTGACTTTAGCGTCACAAAAAAATTTCAAAACCCAGTTCCATTTATGAACTTGATTTTCTTGAAGCATTTCATATTTATAAAAATTTTAAAAATGTTGTTAATTGTGATTTTGCTATTCTTTGTTTTCAGATTGCTGGAAAAATCTCTCTATTCTAAAAAAAAGTAACTACCGCCGCCGCCGCCGCCGCCGCCGCCGGTTTTGAATTTTTTGTGACAGGAGGTCTTTCTTCGTTAATATTAAGAAAAATAATGCATACAAAAATATGAAAATCGGTAGTATGATACAGAAATGTTTGATAAACACGCTGAGACAGACAGTTTTCAAATCGAAGAATTATTTTAAGAGATATTTAATGCTAAAGTTGGACAAAATCGTTCCACTAAAAAAGTTTTATAGGAGCAAAAACTATTCATAGGAATTTAATCATTTTTAGATCATTTTATACGTTTGAAGTTTCCGGTGTGCAGACTGTTTTTCTTTTTTTTAATTTGACTAATTTTTTGAGGTTTTATTTCTATTTTAAATTCAAATTTTCAGCATTTCTAGAGATATTTTTTACAGATTTTAGAAAGTAATATTAATTTAAACTGTTGCCAACTGTATAAACAGTGGAAACAATAATGTTTGCTTCAAAAAAAAAAATATTTATAGTTGTAAATAAATTAAAAATTTATTTACACGTGACTATTATAAACAGAAAAAACATTTGTAATTAGAATTAAAAGCAGGAACTTATTAAAAATTACGTCATAAAAACTATAATTACACGTGAATTTTAAGAGAGAAAGGAATTTGTAAAATAATAAATTTATTAACATGCGTTAGAAGTCTTAAATAGGAGAAATTACGTCATATTTACGTCACATTACAGTTATTACATAAAATGAATACAAAATAATATTGCAAAAAGGTTTAAATTCAGAAATTGCGATAGACAATTATTTGATATTTGGAGCGGATACTTTTCAACTATTTTTGCTAGGAAAGCGCAAATAATATTTCATTTCTAACACAAGCATTTTCACGTGAATATTAAAAAGAGAAAGAATAGTTTGGTCAAAATTACGTCAGACTAAAAACGATTAATTTAAAAAGTCTTATTTAAAAGAACTTTCTTTTCGCTTTGTTAAAAAATACCGGGAGACAAAGACTGTTTACTTAATTCCTTTTATATTAGCTTATTTTGAAATGTTGTTACACGTGTCTACGTCAAAGACGAAAACAGCGATTGATATATGTATTTTTGGTACTACTTAGTTATCCCGTCGACCAAAAATCTATCATTCGCCAAACTATATGATTAAATGCCAATAATGGTTGATCGTAAATATCCCATTAACTTGACTTTAAGCAAGTTACACGTGTCTACGTCATCAAGTTATTTTTATTTCGACGTTTTATTTGTATTTTTATTAATGTTGCACTAATTTATTTGTTCTTTCGTTATTTAAAATAAAAATTATGTCAATTTATATAATTGGCGAGTGCTTTGGCGATTTATATAATTTGGCGAAATTGGTCGACGTGTTCATCAAGTAGTACCGCAGCGGATTTGGCCTTAAAATTCCCCATTCAAAGAGAAATGAATAGAAATCCGTTTATAGGGAGATCGCCACTGTTTTTTAAATTATAATTCAATCTTCCGAAATCTTTTTAAAGCCGATCAAATTAGCGTACTTTTAGAGTCTGCGGTGTCTGAACGGGGGTTGACGAGCGTAGCTCGTAGGGGGCAGAGCCCCCTAGTTATATAAAAATTTCTTGTTCATAAATTGCACTTGCAAGTTTTCACATTAAATTTAATAATTCTTATTGACTGTTCTCTAAACTTTCCATAAATTCTATTGGCCAATACATTTAATCCTTAAATCTGCTCACATGGCCCGTTTCCTAAAATTCCCTATCGTAATTCCATTGGCTAATAAACTGTATCTATGAATCCACTTTCTTTCATTGGCTGTTTCCTGTAATTTTATTGGCTAATAAACTTTATCATTAAATTCCCTTCACCTACATACATTTCAGCTATTTTCTTTTCAGAGATATCATATTTTCCACTGATGACGATACGCTATGGCTACTGAAACTAGTTTGAAACAATAAATAAAGTGTTTTGGTGCTTTAAAAGTTGTTTTTACTTATATTTTATATAGCGTGCTTTATATTTGAACAGTTAACATGTAAAATTGTAATTGTCTTTGTAAAATGCTTGTTATACAATTTTTACAGCTCTCGCCTCTTATTTTCGGAATCCCAGTAGTGAATAATGTAGGCATTAAGACGAAAAATAATATATTGACTTAAAAATGGATTTTTAGTTATATCTCGTATCAAAAATGTGGTAAATAACTATTATTTTATAAAACATCATAATATAACATTGTAGGACTGAAACAAACGTATGTATTCCTTTACATAGAACTATAGCTTTGAGGTTTCAAGCATTTGACTGTTTCAATTAATTTTAATGTTCTTTAGACAGTCTATCCAATTCAAAAATATAAAATGTAATATATGATGGTCAAAATTAATATGCGAAGGTAAAAATATAAAAAAATTATCGCATTATCAGTTTGGTAATCTACGTGGGGTAAGATATCCGGCCTCGACATCTTGGCAGAATAAATAAAAGTTACGAGTAATAAATCTTTCATATTTTTGCGATTTGAAATCAGTCCCAGCCAGACCCAATCCTGTCCAACTATATTTCTAGAAATGTGTCGATTATTCGTTAATTTACATTATCCTGCAATATTTTTTTTTCTAAGACTATTGCTGGCATATTGATGTAAAAAGTTTACAGTGTTTTTAAGATTATTTGTCCCAAAAAAATTTCGTTAACGATCGATTAAATGTATATTTCTACTAACATAGATTGTTACTAAACACCGTAAACAAAAAACCCCTTAAAAATATGGAAATTATTACATAAAATATCTCGGAATATTTCCCTATTGCTTTAGAAATAGTACAATTTCAGTAAAGGGTGTTTAGTAGCTTCTGTGTTAGGAAAGCGAAGTAGTTAGTTGTTATATGTACTTACTTTAAAGTAGGAAGACTAACAATGATTTGCCAATATTACACATATTGGTTTTATTTTGGAAATATTACAAACGGAACGCCAACATTGTCATATATTGGTTTTCCATTGGTAATATTTTAAGTGAATCCAGAGAATTCATACTGACTTTAAAAAGGAAATGTTTCGGTTGAAATGATTGACAATATTTGCTAAAAATTCCTCTATAGTGAAAATATATCCAATAACATCCCAAATATTTACTAAATGTTGGTTTTATTGTTAAACTATTTCAAGAAAATACATATGTGAATTTAAACAACACGCTGTAATATTGTTCTTAAAAAATTTATTAGAAAATTATATTTTAACTATACGAAAAGAAATCCCATTACCTCTCTTTAAGTCTGGCTCAGTTGTAAAGGAAAACTTACAGTTTTTTTTTTTTTTTTACGATTAGCTTAAACAAATTGATTTATCTATCACCGTCTGTAATTTTTTTAAAAATATTTATGTGGGGTGTTTGGTAATTAAAATCATTTTTTTTAATTTAGTATTTTTAAAACTATTTCTTTTTCAGCATATATCAAATATAATAATTTAATTTAATCTAAAATTGTTGCTTGTCTACCTGAAATTTGATAAAATACAACGAAACTTTATTTTAATTCCATAAAGTAAGTACTCCTGTATAATATGGTAATTATCTTTATCGATCTTTAAAATTGTAATTTCTTATGAGGTATTTTTTTTATGCGCAGCATAACTAAAACTCCAAAGCATAACTAAAACTTCAGTCAAAAAAGAGGAAAAAAAGGGTAAAAAAAATTACAAAATTTATGTTTGAAAATGTAACTATATTATAAAATTCAAAGCAAATAACACTGGAATTGTTAATTTTAATACACAATTCTACTTTGTTGTTATTAAAACCATTCTATTACTGGAGAACGTTTAGTATTTAATCATATTAAAAAATTCTTTTGAAAAGACAAAATACCTCAAATGAGAAAGAAATGTAAAAAATTAAAAGACGGATGGAAGATATTTTACGGTTTAAATATTTTATTATTTTCATATTATATTAAAAATATACGCAACATATTATTTGTACTATTTCAGATTAAATGAAATATTCATATAGAACAAGTTTTCTATTAATGTGACTTTTAAACTAATTAATATGTTAACAAATTTCTCTGTTGTGTCATTTGCAGTAGCTCATCTTTATATAATATGTATAATTATGATATCGTGACAATGAAAAAGTCTTAATTAGGTTTCAGAATGGTAACATACTATCTAGTTTGCTAAGACTTTTTATATAATTGTGAATATGACGTTACTGAAATTATTCCCTGTAGATACTATTATTCTCCGATAAATATCAGTTTTAAGGACTGGAGTTAATTAATCGTATTTTTCATTTCACCAGCACGTACAAAGTCTCTCACACAAAGATTGTGAAAATGAAGCTAAAGGAAATCGTTACATTTTCATAAAATGGAATATTTTATTCTTCAGTTTCATTTTACCATTTCGATCATAAAACGCGCAACTTACACGATAAAAATGATATAGGAATTGTTTTGGTGGTAATCGCATTCTTTTCTAAGTTTTATCAAATAATTAATTTAAAAAAGTAAAAAATACAAATCGTGTTTTTTTTAATTTGAATAGCGTATATTTTCGTGTATAATCCTATCTGTGTACATGCATAGATTACTACTTTTTAGTGAAAATCGTCTAATATCGGAAACCCGTACATAAGTCGATGTTAAAAAATGGTTATGAAAAATTTAGAGAACGAAATCTTAGTACTTTTATGTACATAGATAGTAGATAAAAAGGCGCTCTTTGAAATTAGTTATATCTCCTATTCTGTTTTGCCGTGGTGCAAAATCTGTTTTATTGACCACCGCTCATCTTGTTATGACTTGCTCGTTCATTAAAACCAAATTCATTTATAACTTGAATTACCACAAGAAATGGTCATTTGGTATTTCAAAAATTTTTGCAGTAATAATGCAATGGATGGAACTGATGATGCTGCCAGTTTTGAAGAAGATGGCTGTCTTGATGATGAATTAGATACTGTCGATATCCATGCTGATGTACTAATGAAAAAAAAAAAAAAACGATTTTAAGAAGTTGTTTGAAAATTCTGATAATGATTTACATAGTGAATAAGGATTGGTGACCTTTTTCATGGTAATTGAATGGAGTTTTAAAGTATTTACAGAAATTTGTAAGCATTTTTATTTTTTTTATATTTAATATATTTCCTTTTTTCTTTTTAGAATATCTATTTTCGATATTTTCTTAGACTTTTGTATAATCCGACGCACGTACTTTGGAGTCAGAAATATGGCCAAAAATTTTCGGCTTATACAGGGAAATATACCGTATATTTTATTTAAGTATCACATACTAAAGTATATCGAATCGTTTCAAATTAGTGCAACCTAAATCACTATCGTAGATATGCTAATGACTGCCTTTGTGCAAACTGCATTCCGTACACTTTTCCTAACTGAACACTTAATTAAAAGAAAGAGCGGTTTTGGAATTCACCGAGTTCTAGGACACATAAGTATAGCTTTCTCAGCTATTTCATAGTTATTCATTTGAACTAAATCTACGCATACGTGTTAATGGACATGCGAGCATACATTTTCTGTTTCGTTACCAATTTACATGTCATAGGGTAATTGAAAAATCCGACTCTTCATAAAGAACAAAGCTAACTGGAGATCATCTTTTGTTTTCAATCAGCCTGACATTTTTCAGGTTTATTGTAAAAAGTACATGCAGCTTCAGACTAATTGCAAAATGATCATTTGTTACCCAATGAATCTTGTATTTTTTCTAGAAATGAGCCTGCACAATTTTAGGGAATTTAGAAAATCATCAACTGTTTGTTTAGACTGCATTCAACTACCTTTATTGCAATATATACGATGATGTATATTTTATGCATATTTTTATTAGAAAAAATAGCATTATGGAACTTAAAATGTTTCTGATAAATGTATGAGAAATGTGCCTTGATGCATACGTGATTTTTACGCCCAAGAGTCTAAGACTTGTGAATACTTTATTTGTATGTCTAAAAGAGCACTAATGCAGCGGAGGTTTGATCGTCTTGATAGACATTATGTTGGATGGGCGCACCCCCCTCCCTATGTTTGTCAAAGGTTCTGTGACTGGTGCAAGATGTAAGAGTTATATCTTGGCATACTATGTCTGCCTTTTCAGAGACGCAGTTCGCCCTGATTTTATTTTAATGTACTACAACGCGCACCTAGATAGAGCACATCTGGTTGGCGAATTTCTGGAAAGTGTGGATATTCGCTTGATGGATTGGCCAGCCAGTTCTTGAAACCTAAACCTTATGGAGCCTGTTTGGTACGCTCTCGGGAGAAAACTAAAATTCGCTTTCCACTTCACAAAACCAGCGATGGCCTGAAAAGAGCTTCGGTGTAAGAGTGGGGAGAACTGCCACAGGAAACCATAAACTGCCTGATTTCTAGTACGAGTTCAGCTTGTGAGAGCTGTATAACTGTAAGAGGAAACCATACCCCCAGTTAACCCATTTTTGTTTTTCTATTGTAAGCTCTGATTTATACCTTCCGACGATGATGATTCTTATGCATGATTATGCCTGCGCATTATAACTGCTGAAATTTTATTTTTGTTCCATTATTTCAACCTATGTACATAACTAATTTCATTATAATCTGCCCAGTAGTTCTGGAAATAATCGACCAAATCTGAAAATGTTCTTAAACTTGAACATGAGTATACTTATCGCATCTTCTCGAGCGCAATTGTATCATTGAACTCCGCTTATGTGGCATATTTTTAACATTTTCGTATTTAAATTTCTTTATAAATGTCTCAGTTTAGTTCGTATAATTTGTCTATTGAATGGCCTTTCTTTTTTTATGATTGGGATATATTTTCTTGCTGTTGATTGATATGAAAAAGATATCTTTGTAAATGAATATCAGAAATATTATTAGATTAAACAAGCAATTTCAGAAGTTATATTTAGCCGAAAACTCCTTAGACTCCTTTCAATAAGCTTAAAGAGAGTGTTTACATTAGAATGGGTCAAAAACAGTTTCTTTTTCTTTTTTAATATTAAATGAAAGCCTGTTTTATTGTGAATATTTTGACATATCATTTTAAACCATACGATAATTATATCGCGAGATATTGTAAATTTCATTGATACAATTCCCCACGAAATTTAAAACTTTAATGGCTTCTTCTACATGTTCACATTTTCTTCACTTTCATATATTTAAAAATGCTAAGGCTTTGTATAAGGCTTTTGTATTTGAGACAGAGATGCAAACTTTCTTTTTTACATGTTCTTTATTATATATGAGATGAATCTGCGCATGGAATTAGCCTTCAGGTTTTTGATATTTAAAAAAAAAAAAAACTCTATGAAGATGCGTTAGATTTCATGGTTTTACACTATATATATATCAGTAAAAATTATATTAAATCTAACATTAGACTTATCCAAAAAATACATGCGCAGTCTTGTGTAACACACATTTGAAAATCTTAAAAAATGGCCAAAAATATCAATTTTTAAAAATGTAGTAGGAATTAAAAAAAAAAATCATATGTTTATAAACTTTTAAAACTTTTTAATTAAATTTACAGTTATCTTTTTAAACGTACTTCTAGTTGAACATTGAAATGCAGTGAGTTCGCTATTTAACCCATTTTTTTAAAATGAACAAAATTTTTGAAAGTTCCCTATTAAAAATTATTAGACTAGAAAATTATAGATGATATTCCGATTTGACCGGCTTATTGAAATAGCTTAAAGAAGGTCTTTAATTTAAGACACACTTCCGTGTCAGCCTACTGCATAAGTCTTTTCTTATATTAAATTCATATTAATATTTCATTTATTACTTTTTTTAATCTCATCTTTATTTCAATGAGATAAAACTGGTTAAAATGAATTCGATTTTAATCCCCTCTTCAACAGATTTCACCTCTTTAACAGGTTTAGAGAATTTAAAAATATAAATTAAAACATCTTAAAAATACATTAATGAGAAATTATATCCGTTCTTCGCAACAGAAGCACAAACTAATTTTGAAAATGTCTTAAATTTATCTTTTTATTACCATATAAAATAAATAAATAAATAAATAAACTGCTATAAGTTATTTCCTTCAATTTAATCTAAGCACGCTGCATTATTCTAAAAGTATGCAGTTTAGCAGCAATTATTTTTGAGGGTATTGAAAAAAAATACTTATTTAGTAGTAATTTTATATATATATATGCATATATATAACCATTATATAATATTACAATTCATCATCTTTGTTCAAAAATAAAAATTAAATTGAGTATCAATACATTAGACTGACATTATACATAATAAGTCTGGATCAACTATCATTAATTTAAAAAATCATTTATGAATTTTTTAAATAAATAAATATATATATAGTGGCGGTCAAAAGTTTCCGGTCAGTTAGTTTCATTGATTTGTTTGCCAGAGCGTTCCGGCGAAATAAAAGCGCAATTGCTCCAAAAGTTAGGTATATGCAAATGACTTCTTACCACAGGATAATTTTGATTGGATACCCAAGACACTTTATGCAAAGAGGACGAATTCAAAATTCGCGTGTGCAAAAGTATCCGGCCATTCGTCAATCGTAACTTTTTTGCTATCGGTAAAGTGATTTTTTTTGCCCGTGTTTGTTAATAAATCAACGTGATTAACGTACTTGAAATTCAAAAATGAAAAGTTCAACAATTCTGGTTCGTAAACGAGTGATCTCTTTGTCGCTAAAGGACCAGTCCTCTCATGAGATTGCGGCAAAGTTATCGATCAAAATACCTACATTGAATGATATTTAAAAAATATAAAGATCGACATGAGCTTCAAGACTTGCCACGGTCCGCGAGAGCCCGGAAAATAACTATTCGTTTGGGCAAAGCAGTTGATGACCCGCATAGAAATGCCGCTGCAATATCCCGCGATATACGGAGAGAAAATATTGCTGAAATAAGCCTGTCTACCGTGTCAAGACGCTTACGTGATTTAGGACATTATGGAAGAGTCGGTGTCATATTTAAAGTATCGGTACCATATTTAATTTTCATAAGTAAACAAAAAAATCAGAGCGCCCGACTGACGGTTGCCAAGAAACACAAAGACTGGTCAAGTGAAAACTGGAAAAAAGTACTATTTTCCGAGGAAAATAAGTTCAACCTTTTTAGATTGGTGGCAGACACTAAACACAAAACGACCTAAACACAAGATATATGATTCTAGATATATTATTCCAACAAGGAAGCAGGGCGGAGGACGCGTTATGCTGTGGGGAGCCCTTTTTGGTAAAATGTGCCAGTCCATTAGTTGAAATCCGTGGCAACATGAATGATGCAATGTATAAGGATATCTTGCAAGATAATGTTCTGGCTTATTGGACATATGGTCGCAACTATTTGTTTCAGCGTGATAACGACCCAAAGCATACATGCAAGCTCGTCAAGTAGTGGCTTTTGCACAAAAAAATTCCGCTTTTGTACTGGCCAACCCAATCACCCGGTATGAATGCAATAGAAAATCTTTGGAATGAGCTCTACAAGCGTGTGCGGAATTATAAATATTCTAATTCAGCAAAATTTCCCCAAAAATTGCAAGAACAGTCGAAAAACTTACCATACATGATCTTCAACAGTTCATTGAATCGATGCCATGTCGCTGCGCAACACTACTTATGGCTAAATGTATGACAAAAAAATTCTAATGTTGTTGATTACAGTTACTTTCTATTATAACACCATTTTTTTTCCAAACTTGCGAAGATGGCCGGGAACTTTTGAGA
Source organism: Maratus speciosus (assembly GCA_963932465.1). Taxonomy (NCBI): domain Eukaryota; kingdom Metazoa; phylum Arthropoda; class Arachnida; order Araneae; family Salticidae; genus Maratus; species Maratus speciosus. The sequence goes on from OZ010790.1 coordinate 529,205,415, forward strand.
ACGTGCATTTTCCTTTACAATTAATTTGGTCAATTAAATTTATTGATATTTATTTGTTATTCCATAAATAAATTCATAACTAATATGTCAATAAAATGTACAAGTATCACTTTGATATTCCTCTTCATATGGGTATACTTACAAATTAACCAAAACATTTATGATGGTCGGAAACTTTTAACCGGCACTGTGACTATAATAATACCATTGTCGATCCTTGTAAGAATTTGTGAATTTTGTGACCTTTGTATATATATTATATAGGCATGTATTTATCCTGCGTTTTAGAAGGAAAAACATTGTTTAATTAAAGCATTTTGTATTAATAACTTTTGCAATGTTTTAAATGTCAATTTTAATGAGGTTTAAAAGGTAAATTGAACAGAAATTAACACTGAAACTATGAAGATTGCTTACAAAATTTGCACCTACAGGAAATTTGTTTAAATATTAGATTTTATCGCAAATAAAATTTTGCAATAACTATTTAATATAAAAAGGAATTTCTTTTATCAAATGGTTATCACATATTGATTTTAAAATGTTTTTTAAACTAATTTAACACTAACTACATTTTTTACTGACGTATACAAAGTACAAAACCTCGAAATACGTTGCATTAAAAAATGTAGTATTCTAAATTTCAGATTTTAAAATTACAATTTTAAAATTATTTTTTATTCATAATACTTACAATTTTACAATTTTTAGTTACATGCGTTGATGAAAAACATTTGTGTTTAAAATGAAATGTTTATTTACGAATGTAGCATTTCCATTGTATTAAATCCATTGTTCTTCCAAAACAAATATATGACACTATCAGATTTATTTTTGGCAGATAAAGTATACTTTTTCCATGTCATCAAACGTTTTGTGTTAAAAGTTGTTTATATTTCACAGAGGATTAAAAGTTTAAATATTTAACCTTGCTTTTGTTTATTTAATAACGGAAAATGTTTTTGAATGCAAAACACAAAATTATTCTTTCTGATACCACTACATATCTCATTTTGTGGCTCAAAACAACTGAGATATTTTTTATTTTCAACCACTTAAAAGAAAAAAAAATGAACAAACAATTTCTAGCAAACGGACATAACAAAATTAATAGGTTAATTTACAGTAATTTATATATATATATTTTCCTATATTCCTAAAAATAAACACGCATATCTCATGTTTTCGTAATTGTTCATACTTAGTTAAGCTATGTAGTTATACAGTGCAGGAAAAAATTTAAGACCACATAATAATTTACTTGGTTAGAATAAAATTCCGAAAAGTGTTTTATATTTTGAATTTAGACACATTTATCTGATATATAACCGAAATTAATTTAATTGTAAAAGTTAAAAAGTATTTTTCTACAAGTTTTAAAATAATGTAATATTATCAAATGGAAATACCTTTAGCACAAGTAGCTTCATTATCAAATGGAAATAGCTTTAGGACAAGTAGCTTCTTTTAAATCTAACATAATAAGATAGCGTTATGACTTCAGCATTTTATGCGATACTCATCTGTGGTGTTTATAATTTAGTAGTCGATAGATCTGAAATTTTGGGATATGCAATTGCTAATTTGAGCGTGGTTAGCAGGAAATCATTGACTGAAGAAGAAAATCGTAAAATTAGAGTTGTTTCGGATTGAAGTTTCACTGGAAGGCAAATTGCTTTAAAAATAAATAAAGTTATACCTGTTATATCCAATCAGTTACGTCAGAAAAAAAGAAGGGGACAGCTATCAAAACTCTCAACCCAGTGTAAACGGAACGTTGGGATAATGGCTGTTCAAGATTGTGCTATAAAACCTGCTCTAGAAATCTCAGTAATCTCCAGATCTGTTAGAAATGTGTTACAAAGTGTCGAATGCTTGAATTGTACTAAATTAAAAGCCACGCCAGAACTACAAAAGCATTACTTTGATGAAAGACAAAAATTAGCATCTTCCAATGTCTTAAAATTCAATGTATGAGGCAAATTGAATTTTACTGAGGAAAAATGTTCACCCATGATGGTTTAAGATATTACTGGCCTGATTTATCAAGTGAGACATATCAGCTTTTAAAACGTGCACCAGGTGGTAGATCAGTCCTGATTTGGCCAGGTTTTAATGCAAAATGAAAAACAAATTTGGTTTACATCAAGACAAATATGAACTCCTTTGTCGATCAAAATATTGTTGCTAATAATTTTTGGCATCTATTCAATATAACGCTTCTATTTGCAAGTCTGTATCAACTTCCGATTGGTTATGTGGAAACAACATCAAAACTTTAGACATTTCAGCTAAAATACCAGACATAATTCCCATAGAAAACATGTGGAAATCTTAATTCGTCAAGCTCATGCAACGAAATGTCTTTGATTCGAATGTTGAATTGAAACGAGCCATTTTGGAAATATGGAAACAAATACGAACTTCCACATGTAAAAACCTGGCCAAATCTTTCCAAAAGCATTTTTTGGAAGCCATTAGTGGTGAGGGCCAATCAAACAAACTACTAATAAAAAAGGAAAATGCCCAGTTAAACTGATGGCATTGAGCTCACAGGATATTCATTCTAATTGCATATTATACTCTTATTTCGAAGAATAACCCCCTCGAAAAATAAGTTAATCATGGGAATTACCCCTCCGCCATTCCCCCTCTATATACTTAACCAGTGTGCCTCCAAATGTCGAATAAATTATCGAAATAAACCGGTATAACAAATTTGAAGCAAATCTGATAGTAAAACCCATCTATCTAAATTAAGGGAAAAGTAGCCCCCGTTCACTCCTTTTATATTTAACCAATGAACTTCCAAATCTAATCAAGGAAGCGCCTTATTAGAATAAATCGGTATACCAAATTTGAAGCAAATCGGATAGAAAAACTCATTTATCTAAATTAAGGCGGTATTAGCCCCCATTCCTCCTTTAGACATAAACAGTGAACCTTTAAATCTGATCGGTGAAGCGCCTAATCAGGATTAACCAGTATATCAAATTTGAAGATAATCTGATAATTCTTCATGAAAAACCCATTTATCTAAGTTAAGGGCGTTGCCGCCTCAATGTACAGATTCCGAAAGTTGTTTATGTTTAACCATTTCATCCATATACTCGAGAAGTGGAAAGATAAAGTATCGTTACAAACTTTTGAACACTTAAATAAATTTCAATTGGTCCCCTTATAAATAACTGTAAATCAAAAATTAGACCTGCAAGTCAATCTACCCTCGTTAAAATGTATGTTAATATTCTATTTTTATTTAGCCTTGATAAAGACGTTCTCTGTTATATTTTATATCCGCTATATGCCACTAACATCTGATTCTAAAATTTCTATAGGTCATACCTACATAATGATTTCCGACACCATTTCCTAATAAATGGAAACATATAAACTCCTAAAAGGTCACTCATATCAATCGGATCTATTTTGGTGTTTAAAATCATCTTTGACTTCGGTGGAGGCTTCGTGATTACACATAAACCATAATCTTTTACATGATTTTTTTTTTTTTTTTTATCGCGAAGCCTCCACCGAAGTTAGATGTTATTAAACACCAAAATAGATTGAAATGACTGTGTTTGCCTTTTTAAATCCCGTAAAAAACAGGGATTTTTTGCAATTGGATTGACAGCTTGTTATGAGATTTAGCTATCGTGTTTCAAACAAATTTGCATTACTTGTTTTTACCATAGTTGCAATTTCTGTAAAATTTACATAATCATTTCATAAAATAATGTTAAATTTAAAAGAAAAGTTATATTGATGTTCATAAAATATACGCTCACGCGTAATTAACTAACGATGTTCACCACTGTCATTTTTTTTGTCTTTTTTTTTTTTTTTTTTTTTTTTTTTTTTTTTTTGCCAAACATGACGACATTTAGCGACACGTAAACAAATTCCACGACAAAAATTAGTCGTCATAAAAGAAGAAAACTGGGCGATTGCTGAGTCATTTGTCATAATTTCCACTCAAACTCAATATTGAACAAAACCGCGAGTCTACTTTAATTGGGTTCATTGAATTAGATAACGGAAATGTTGCTAACTGCATTGCAGAGGCCTTCTTTTGTTCAAACATGTAATTTGTATGTCTGACGTAGAAGAACATATAATAAAGAACCTGAATAGATAACGTTCATTTTCATCCTCTCTTCCACCCCGTATGGATATTTCCGATCTTTTTTCTAAAATGTTGTGTCTGTGTTAGTATTATTTAGAATATGTATTTATGGCATCTTTGCTTAATTTTTGTTTTAAAATGTTTTAAAGTGACATTATTTTAAGGCATACGTTGCTTGTCTAAAGATTATGAGTGAACAGTAGGTTGTAGAATAAAGCTGATATATACACTGCTGGCCATCCAAAATGCAACACCAAGAAAGACAAGAGATATCAAAGTCAAATTTATTTTAGAGATTACACATAGTATCAGAGTTAATTGATTCCAAAGACAAGCTTCTTTGAAGAGAGGAAGACGGGAAAACCAGTAAGAAATGTTACCTCCACGTCTGCAATAACCGATGCTACACACTGCTGCATACAGTGAAAGAGGCTTTGGATGTGTTGTTGGGGAATGGCATCCCACGCTGCCTCCACACGTGGCCAAAGTTCATCTTTTGTACTCGCAGGTACAGAATAGGTGTTCTCCAATCATTGACCAGACATGTTCGATGGGTGATAGATCAAGAGAACAGGTTTGCCAGGGTAACAATGGAATATGGTTACCTAAGAAGAAAGCTTGAACATTGCATGCAACATGTAGTCGTTCATTGTCCTGTTGAAATATGGCCGCAGGCAAGCCTTGAAGGTAAGGGGGTAGAACAAGCTGCAAAACCTCAGTGATATAGCGATTTCTGGTAAGTTACCGTTAATGTGTACTACGGGGGTGCGGGAGTTGAATACAATAATATCTCCCACTATAACACCGGGTGCAGGACCAGTGTGATCATGCATAATACTGCTGTTGAGCAGCCTCTCCCCACGGTGTCTCCAAACTCTAATTCGACAATCGTGATACTGCAGGCAGAAGCATGATTCATCCGAAAACACAATGCTATGCCATTCGGATGTCCATCTCTGCCGTTCAGTGGACCATTGTAATCGCAAAAGTCTGTGGTTTAATGGCAAGTGTATGTGAAGCAATGGACGTCTAGCAGACAATCTACTGTACTGCAAACGACTTCGAACTGCTCGGGCGGACGCCCATTGTTGTGTTAGAGACGTCACTCGTTTTTTTATGGTTACGGATGTGGCAGTGCGTTCCATCAGTGCCACGCGCAAATATCCCTGTCTTCCAGCGTAGTGGTGTGACGAGGCGGTTGCAATTGCTCCTGTCGGTGTATCGTTCCCTCCTGCATCCACCGATTCCATATTTTCATGATTGTTGCTTGGCTACTTCCGATATTATAACCAATTTCTGGGAAGGATAATACGCAATCTCTTTATGCAACGATTCTTCCGCGATCGAAATCAGAAACGTGCTCGAATAGTGCTCGTGTTTTTCTACGAGGCATACTGAATCTGTACACACAAAAAATCGCACGTAAAAACAATTCACGAGTTCAAAACGACAATCTTTCTTCCCTTTATGTACAGATTATAAGGGGCGCTGCAGTCGCCCACGATGTGCACGAGCGCTGAATTTGTAACCATTTGCATATCCTACTGATATGTATACTTGGTGTAAATTTTACGCTGTTTGGTTGATCCGTTCATGGTGTTGCGTTTTGGATGGCCAGCACTGTAGCTTTTGAAGCTGATAACGAATAAATGTGTTGGAGAATAAATTCCACAGGCCTACAGGTGGAATGTGGCAGTGTGTAATCTCGTGAATAATACCTTCTTTATGCAGAAATAGGTTGAAAGCTTTTATTGTGACGCGTTTCAAAGTAGCGAAGAGAGATAGGTATATTGGGAAAATGGGTTATAATGTAATAGGCCAGTTCTAGGATATAAATAACGAATTTGCTTATTTTAGACAGATTTTTAGAGACATGAACAACACGAAACTTTGTCATGTGTGAGTATGTTATATTAATATTTATTATTATTAATAATAATATTTATTCTATATTATTATTATTATTTTCTTCTTATTCTTATTATTTATTGAAAGAATTTAAATATATTATTAATAGTATTCTACTACATGTATTCTAAATCGGACTCGAGCTCTTGTGACACCAAATACTTGGTGCTCGTGATCTGCATAAAAAGAGCAAGGATTCATCTTTATTTCCAACTACTGATTTCTATCAAGTTTAAATCATTATAAAGAAGAAATCTTTTTTATCACCAATTATTTTGCTGCTTCATTTTTTAATTACAATCCTTGATTTCGCATTTGTTATAAAACAAGAAAATCAGCTACCATGGAATGGCTCTGTATTTAAAAAAAAATTCCGGCTGAAAACGAGATAACAGGATTAAAGATCGTCGTGAAAATGACTTAGCCGTTGTTAGAGTAATCTTAGGATTTTAAATATATTACCTAGATAGCATGATAATTTAAATAATAGATATATTGATGCGGGAATATCAAACGTAATGGGAAAGTTCATCATTATCGAAATTCTGCAATAATTAGTTTTGCATAAAAAGTCTATGAAGCTAAAACTTTTACGTTCCATTATTCATTATTCGAAAGGAGAGAGCTTCGTAATTTTTAAATGTAAGCAAAAGAAATGTGTTTGAAACGTTCTTATCATTTACGAAACAAAATATAAATTTCAAGTTCCCTTAGTTCGGTAAAAAAAGCGAAAATGTTTTTAAACTTTGATTTAAATTTTCTGTGAAAATTTTCAATTTTATAGCTCGTGTTCTGTATGTAGCGCAGCTTTATCTATTTTGAGAAATGTAACAGATATGATTTAGAATAGAGAATAAGACAATGTATATTTTCCAGATATTATTTTAACTCCTTCGGGACGAGCGTCTGTTGCAGAATTTTTTATCTTTTATCACCATCAAAACAGAAATTTTTACCTAACTGAATCGGGAAAATGTTCGGATTATATAAGGCAAAATTTTCAATAAAAATTTACTGGTGAGAATTATCACGGATTCTGGGCACATTACGTGGCACGTATACCGGTCGTTCGACACCCAAGGGTTTTGTTATTCCGGGAAAGTTTTGTAACTTGAACATATAGGGGAGAGTAGCCCAATTTGGACCGCCGCTTTAATTGGACCGTTGCCATTCTGCCGTTAATTACAGGAAGAAACGCCATCTACCGCTGAAATGCTACTCATCAGAATGACGTCGCTCACGATTAGAAGGAGCCGCCTACCACGTGTTGTTTTCAGGCAATTTTAAAAACTTAAAGTTAGGTGTTTTGATCTACTTTTTTCCTACTAAACGTAAGTGAATACTTTAAAACTAAGGTAAGTTGTTATGTTTTCATATACATATATAAATTCATCTGTTAATTGCGCATATTTCTCACGCTGCTTTGTTTGATTTCGTTTTTGTTCTTGGTCTTGAAATTATCTGTTTTAAAAAAATGGCGCAGTTGCCATAATTGGACCATTTTAAGTTGCTTAAATTGGACCAGATATGCGATCATAAATTTTGAAAATTAAGTAATGAATTTCGAGGACGGTACACTTTGTACACTATTTTTTACTTTTTTAAATATTTTATAATGGATTACTATCTCCATGCAAGTTAATTTTTTTTTTTTTTTTTGGGAGGGGGGGTGGTATATCTGGATTAATTTTTTTATACGGTTTAGGCCTATATAAACAAAAAATATTTGTACATGTTTATGCAATAAATTTTGCTTGCAATTTCTTTTATCTTGTATGTATTTGTATTTATTTTCTTTGAATACTTTATTACTACGGCGTATTTGGTTTACAGAGTTGAATTCAAACATTTTCTTCCTGGAGGATATTTGCGATTCCCCTAGGAAGGGCAGACTTTTTACAGTTCTGGAGGGTGGAATTACACTTTTTTGCCATTAAAACTCATAAAACCTCAAACCTTCCGGAAGGAAGGGGGTGAATTCAATGCTGTTGAATATATAATGTTTGTTTATAACTAATCGTAGCGTATTTTTCAATAGAGCATATTCTTTTAAACACTTTTATAATATAATGTTAAAAATGTTGAAAAAGACACGGACAAGCTGTCTGGAAAAAAAAAAAACAGGGGACAGCAAAAGCTGTTAAAGATATAGGAAATAAAAAGGAGAGAGTAAGTTGTGAAGAAATTGACTTGCAATAAGGCTGTAGCTACAAATCCTCCCCAAAAGCCAAAAAAATATCAGAAATATTATATCCTTTGCTAAATTTAGTTTTTAAAAAGTACAGAGGGAGCCAAAAAAAAACAGTTGTGTTAACATCTTCGCCATATAAAGTAAACCTTGAAATGAAAAAACACAAAAAATCGACTAAAAGGATGCTATCACAGCATAAAAGCAAATGGAACATCAAGTTTTAAAAAATAGGCGTAATGCAATTATCAAGAAAATGATGAAAGAGGAGAACTACAATCATAATGTAAAGAAAATTTCTGTTGCATAAAAAGTCTAATAATTCAGAATCTAAAAAGAAAAATCTAAATAGTGATGATTGGTTTTGCCTGATTTGTAAGAAAATAAAACAGCAGAAATGATTCAGTATTCATATTGCCAAATACGGTTCCAAGTTGTGTGCGTTGGAAAAAAAATCAATAAACGAAATTCGTGTGTATGCTTTGCATCACTCCTTAAATGATATTCAAGTAACTGGCAATTAGTTTCATAATTTCTATTCTTAATTACTGATAACTTTGATTTATATTTTGAATACATTTTGATTTAAAACAATTACACTTATTTTCAGATATTTGATTTCATTATATTTCATTGCTGTTATTCTGTTTGATTGTTTCAGTAACCGCAAACTTTGCTTTTAATAAAATTAGTTATATTCCCTAGTCATTAAAACAACCTGATTTTATTTGGTCCAATTTGGGAAACTGGTGGTCCAACTTAGGCGACCAGTTGCTGAATTTGGACCACTTTTGACAAATTTTTCAAATTAAAATAAAATTTAAGATTTCCAAAAAGAAAATGATCTAAAGTTTTATTTAGTTAGTGGATGAATTGATTGACCCCGTGTAGTGATATTTTTCAGATATTCCAAAAATTAAGTGAGTTACACCTGAAAATAAGCGAAGTGGTCCAAATTAGGCTACTCTCCCCTATGTACCTTGGATCTACAAAGATTTTAGCTCTATCTGTTAGATTTGTATAATACTAATTAATGTAGTTTTGAGATATATCACTAGATGTCACTTAGCAGTTGGTCTCTGTAATATAGTCAGTGCATGGTACAGACAACTGTTAAAAAATTTTGATCATCAAAAAATAATTTTTTTAAAGCTGAAACTTTTTATTATATTTCCTTATCAACAGTTATTTGTTTTAAATTCAAAGCTATACGTAAAATAGTACTTATAGTGCATTATGAACATGAGTTTCAAATCATGTTAAGCTTAACTAGAAAATGATAAGAAGTCAATATTCTTCATCAATCTTTGTACCTTGAACCTAGTGATAGTATTGTAACTTTAACAGGTCCAAAATACAACACAGATACATATTATTTTGTTAAAAAGTCAACAAATGATAATTTGTCAGGAAAATTTGTCATTGTATCATTAATGGAAAGAATTCAAAACTCAACTCTATAGGTACATCACTTGTGTACAGATAATATGCATAAATGATGATAATATTGAAGAAGATATTGTTGTTGTGTCCATGGGTCGTTTTATTAGCACTAGAATAGAATTCATACTTGAGAATAATATGTTTTTCGATCGGTTGTGATCAAATCATTAACATTTTGCCTATTCTTATTAAAAAAAAAACAGAGAAATTCTTTATATATTTCCTTTTATAATAAGTTTTTGAAAAATAATCTGAGCTTTTTATGCAATTGTTATTTTTTTGTGATTTTGCATCGTGATAAAACAAACATGTATAAAAATATATAAAATTGTAATAAAAACAATTAAATGCAATCTCTTGTGGTTGAAAATATCGCCCTACCCGCCCTTCGATTTACACCTTCTGTTCTGTATTAATTTAAAACAGTTTCAAATACCGCATAAATATGTTTCGTCAATTTTATTTTTATTTTCCATAGAAAAATGATGCATGGTCAATGGCACAACCTGCTTATGGTCAAGGTACAATATAGGTGTCCTTGTATCATTAATGGAAAGAATTCAAAACTCAACTCTATAGGTTCATCGCTTGTGTACAGATAATATGCATAAATGATGACAATTTTGAAGAAGATATTGTTTTTGTGTCCATGGATCGTTTTATTAGCACTAGAATAGAATTCAGTTCTAACTAGTTCAAACTTAGTTCTAAAATTACTATTTTTTGAAAAAAAAATATATATATATATATATGATGGGCCTAAAATTAGAGTTCAAGAAAATTGTGAGGGAAGCAGAACAAAATAAATAATTAGCAAATAGCTTTATATTTAATATTTCAATATTTTAATTAAATTTAAAATGTCAAAATATGACTGAGGTACAACGCCTATCTTTGACTTATATAATATAGCTTTTACTAGCTTTTGCTTATATAATATATAAATCGTATCAGGAACACTTGATAAATACTTCTTTTTTTTTTTTTTTTTTTTTTTTTTAAGAAAAAAAAATGAAAAAGAAAAAAAGAAAGAAATCAGAGCGTAATGATACCACAAAATTTAGTAAAATAGTGCGTTTTAATACACTTTATTACATCAGGTATGGAACATTGTTCAGACAATGTTCAGAACAATGACATTTTCTCCGGGAGGGACATCGTAGAGTTCCGGGGGGAAATTGCACTTCTATACCATTGAAAACATATAATCTCAATTCTTCCGTGGGGGACATATCATTGCTCCTGGGAGGTAATGTCCCCTCGGATCACCGCCTGAAATCAACACTGCATATGAAAGAGTGCAACAAATATGATGTAAATTGTAGGAAAAGATTAAGAAATGGCATAGAATATTGGAAAATGTGTTTTAGTTCGGTCATTTTTTGTGCAATGTAGACGTATGAGAAAAATTTTATTAATGTCTAAAAACCCATAATGAAGATAGGTAAACAAAAACTGAAGCGGAGCGTAACTTTTCACTTTTTTTTCAGTATTTCAATTCCTTTAAAAATGTCTGTAATATTAATTTGAGCAGGTTTCTTACCAAAAACTACATTATTCATAAAAATTATCGCCTTTTTGTAAGAACCCAGAAAATTCATCTGTAACATTCTCGTGAAATTGGAATCCCCTTCCTGTATCGAAATATTTTAGGATTTTTTGTTTTGAATGCGAATGATTAAATAAATACAAATGTTCTCTTTCATACAATCCGGTAAAATAAATTCATGCATCCATCGGAACATCAACCTCTCCGTTTGAATGTTATTGTACGCTCACGAAAGTGGAATAAACATAGTTATATCTTATATATTTTTCGTAATATGGAGATTAATTTGCATGTTAATGATGTTCAAAGTGAAGGTGCAGTAGAACATTTTGTTAAGTAAAAAACTTCCTTAAATAGCGGCGTCGTTTAAAAGAATATCTATTGTATGTTGTATTCTGATAAAAAATGTTGAATTTGTAAAACATTTCTTTAAAAATAAGCAAGATTGTCTTTGTTTAATATCCGCATAAGTGAATATATAAAAATTGACCCACCGAAACACTAAATTAAATAATACTTTTATTTTATAAACATACAGATGAGATATAGGAAGGGGTATCAATAAGTTTTTGCCCTCACATAGAAATAATTGACTAAAATTTATGAAATTGCTACATTGTATTAGTCTTTTTCTATATAGTCACAGTGCACAGTAACACATTTCTGGAAACAGTATTTTATTTTATTCTTGTGATGCAACGTCTAGCCCCTCCCTTCAAATTTGCCTCCCGGGGGGGGGGGCATGAACGATGTCCGTAAAATCTAGAAAAGTTCCCCCCGGAGGCCAAATTGGGGGAAGGGGACCAGGATGTGCATAACATGAATAAGTGGTCAGAGGCCTTTGCAACAATATGCCACATGTGGTGGTCGGTAAAAATTAGAAAAATGTCCCACTTTGGGTCTACTATCGCACCTACTAAAATACATTCTACCACCACTTTTTGAAATACTGTTTGCAGAAATATGTTACCGTGCACGATGACTATATAGAAAAAAACTAATACAATGTAGCAATTTTATAACTTTTACTCAATTATTTCTATGTAAGGGCAAAAACTTATTGATATACCCTAGTATACCATAATTATAAGGCGGTTTGTAAATCTTACATACAAAAATTTAGAAAAATGGGTAAAATTACAGAAATTGAATTTCGGTACGGAATAAGTCTTTTAGAATGTTCAAGTTGATATTTTAATAGTAATATTTAAATTTTCCTTCTTATATCTGTTTATTTGTTGAAACATGGAATGTCTTGAGGACTAAAAGTGGAAAACACTGAAAGTCCAAAAGAGAAACTTTTTCATGAGAGCAAACAAATATAAATCACAAAACAAAATAAACTCTTTGAATTAGTCTTTTTTGAGAAATGTAGCGGAACAGAAAACAATTTTTTTTCATTTTATAGGAAAAAGATATCTGGCGGTTTTAAAGATAGCTGAAATCGCTTATTTAGCCAAAGATTTGTGCTTTGTTTAATCTTGTGTTCTTTGAATTTCAAACACAATGCTTTGTGAATAACGGATTAACTTGAGGAATATTAGCCTAGAATAAAATTCAAACCCTATATATGCAGTGTAATAAATTTTTTAATATGGCAAAATGTGATACCTTAAAATGTTTAAACTCTGGAATTCATCATAACTTTAATGAAACATTATAAAATGCAGCTTTATGTTTAAAATATTTGTAAACTTGTATATAATAAACTAGTAAATTTTGTACTTGTTAAATGTGAATATTTAATAGATTACATGGGAAAATGACGGCTAATACTTTAATGAAGAGTGACGTTACTTAAACTTTATGATCTGCCTTTTAAATAAATATCGAGTCAATCAAAGTAGGTGTAAAATATTTAACTATTTGCATATATATATATATATAAATAAATAAATAAATAAATAAATATATATATATATATATGTATATACATTGTATCCAATCTCAATGATGTCCAATGGTTAATTCCTAAACCATAAGTCAAAGATATATAAATCCAAATACGAAAAAGTTTTAACCCTTTAATGGCCGCATTAAATTACGGTTTAAAAATTCAAATTCCTTATTAGCACCATTTTTTAAAGAAGTATTTACCTTATTTAATGACAGATAAAATAATACCATAATAAAGCCAATTACACTATTTTATAAAACTGGTGGGAATCAAGCGATCTGAATAAAAGACACGGCTCGTGAATATCACGGGAGCACGAATTAAGGGGTTAAATTAGGTAAAGAAGTATTTTTAGTGCTATTTGGGTCAAGAGAAACATTTATTAAAAAATTGCAAAATTTAAATCTTTTTACAGTATCCAAGTCCTATAAATGATATTTAGTAAAAATATCTTATTACACCTGGAAGTAATACAAAATATTCCCATTGTTCTACGTCTAAAACTGACTAAGTAACAGCTGATTAAAGTCGATGCAACTTTTTCGCTGCGAAATATGGGTCATTCACAAATTTACTAGAAATATAAATAATCGTCAGATGTAAAAAAAATAATAGTTGACAGTGAAATTAACATTAAAATATAAATTTGAAATCCATTTTCATTCTGACATATTAAAGAAAAGTATATTATTTGTACTAAAAATATAAGTGAAAAAATAACAAGATTTTGTATTAAATGCAATACTTAAAAGCAACAGTCGCAATTCTTTATAAAATGATATACACTGGTATGCAAAACTTCATAAAATGCTAATTTTAAAGCACGCGAGTACGCAAATATATATATATATATATATATATATATATATATATATATAATTCAAATAGGTTCTATCTCTACATCGCACATAGTCGATGGGACATCTCCATCAAGTCACACATGGTGAAACGTGTCAAAATCAGAAAGTTGAAAAAAATATGAGATCTTTCATTCATTTTTTTATTAATCTGAGATAATCGCCATATGGTGACTCCAATGAAAAGTCTCTGTGACTGTTGCTTTGGAATGAGTCACGAGGATGAGATTGCAGTGAAGGCACCTTGTGATTCTCATGAGACTGCTATTTGAAGACTAAATTCTGAAGTCGCCGTGAGCATTGCATTATGATGAGTCACCAAATAATGTTATAATGAAGTCACATGGTGACTTTCAAATGACCGAGACACCACTATGAAGTCACTATTGCGTTCCTTTGTGAAAAGCCATCAGATGATTTCATTTTCTGTCACTTGGGAATTCGTCAAAACACCACTATCATTGTGACTTTACAATGGAATCTACAAAAGACGGTCACACGAGAGTCACAAGGTAACTTCATTGTAAAAATCACCTGGTGACCCGTCAAAAAGGAACAGTCACAGTGTCATCTCAGTGCAGTGACCATATCAGAGTAAGAATGAAACGAATGAAAGATATCACATTTCAGTTCTTTGTAGTGACTATAACACTTGTGACCATTTGTGACTTCAAGGACAGTTCACATTGCCTGGCTGTGTTCTTATGGTAGTACCTATTTTTTGCACTTTCTATTCATAGAATTTTCTTTTGAGTACTCACGTTTTCAAAAATTAGCATTTTGTGATTTTTGCTTAAGTTTTGCACACCAGTGTACATTTAAAAACGCTAGTAGAATATATAACATAAATCTTAATTAATAAAAAATAAAGTTATCTTAAAACTTGCTCGAAGTGGTTCTCTTTGTCCACAGTGCAAAAATGTTTACGTGAAATAAATCCTTCTAATACTATAAGGGGACCAGGTAAGCGGAATTTTTTTTTTGGGGGGGGGGGGATTGCTTTTTACTTTTTTCATTTAATTAAATATTTTAAACTTTTATCTTTCCAACGATGTGGCACCCATGTTTATTTATAAAATAAAGAAGTGTTGTAATTATTCATTCCTTCTAAGAATGCTTCACAGCTTAATTGACATTTAAATCTTTAGCTGACGTTTCTATAAAACTTGGATTTTTCATGTTTCTGTTCCTTTTCTCAATATCTTTTAAACTTATGAACGCAGATTTTTTTTAAGACTCATATTATGTTATATTGCATATTTTAACACTGGGATTTAATGATTTGTTGAAAATTATTTATTTTAGGCAGTGAAATCTTACCAAAAATGCTAATTTAAAAATGACTTTCAATAAATAATTAATAATTAATCTTCAGTTTCACTTAGAAAGAAAATGGCCTGTTAAAATACGTAAAACATGTTATTCTAAATATTCTAAAAAAGTCTAGACCTCTATCTTTCACTGTTTCTGCGAAAAAGGTACATGAAGTTGGTGAATTTAACATATCGGAGATAGCGCTTTCCCGGTACCCTTAAGCAATTTGTGGACGATGCCTCGAAACATTACCCAACTCATTTGTGTTCAGATGCAGAAAATTGGCATAAGTCATACAATTTAAAGTTTTTTTTAGTGTCAGATTTAAGTCAATTTTAGTGTCAGATAAAAGGACTTTTTTTTTTTTTTTTTTTTTTTTTTTTTTTTTTTTTTTTAACCTTACTTGACAGTGTAATAGTAAATTTTTACTAAATATCATTTATAGGAACAGAGGGGCGTATAAAAATTTTAAATTTCGTAATTTTTTAATAAATGTTTTTCTTGATCCAAATCGCTTTAATATATATTTTTTTTTTGCAACATTTAAAACATTTTTTTTTTAATTCTAAACGATGTCTATGACTAACAGTTTAGTAATTAGCCATGAGACATCATTGATATTGGTCAAAGTATATAAATGTTTATACTTTTTAGAAAGTGTGATGTATATATAAGTATTTAAATTCACCATAGAGATGTTTGAAATAGATTATTATATAGTGCACATTGTGCATTATTATACCTAACATATAATAATTTATTACATTATATAATCAAATGAAGGCTCTTTATTATTTTAATGATGAAAAGAACTTTCAGAAATCTATAGTAAATATTTAAAATACTCATACATTTAAGCCTAAAGTAAATACATGCATACTTTTCCCAATGACAAAAGGAATTTGTTTATTGAAATAGAGAAACTTTTTTCATTTTTTCGTGAAACTCTTCAAATTCGTTTTTCTGTAAATTTCAAGTTTTTTAATATTGAAATACGTATTTTTATTATTGAAATACTGTTTTTAAACCTCGTACGGTGCTGAGATTTTTTTATTATATTTTCTTCCTTTTAAGTTTTAGAAGTAAACTAACATGATTGCTACAACCCTTAACGAATGTCCTATGATGGGCAAAAATGAAATCTGCTGAAATTAAATAGCAGTAAAATTATAAGTAAACTGTTTTTTTTAATTGCCATTTTCACAGGAGTTGATCAGTCTAAAAGAAATCAGTCGAAAATTCAAAAAATAATCTTTAAATCAATCAAAAATAATCTTTAAATAATAATGCTTAAGCTGTGATTAGCAATAATTCATATAAAACTATTATTTGAAATAAGCAAGACGAAAGTGGGTTATTTTAACTTACCGTAATTCTGGAATGGTATGAACTACTTGCGGGGTCATCCTACTTAGAGTTAAATGCATATTTGCACAAAATGTCATATATCTATGATGAAAGTTTATAAAAAAAACCAACGTCCATTGCCCCTTTAACGCTTAAAACAAAAGAACAAAACTATTTACTGACACATTTTTCTTTATTATATCTGTATTCTTCTGTATAATATATAGGTAAATATTTTTATACTTTTAAATGTGAATATGTATTACATTTGAAAAAAAGTATGGTTATGTATTTTTTTTATGAGTATAATTTTTGTAGCTTTATAATGCATTTTAAAGATATTTAAAAAATTAATCAAAGTTAGCGTTCAGATATTTAAACTCAAAGTATTTGAATAAATTTTTTGAAAAAAAGGTTATTTAGCATAATTCTTATTTCATAAAAAAAAGTTCTCATTTTTCTGTTACGCATTCATCAGAAATAAAAAAATTACAATTCGTTACTTTTAAACAAATCATCATAAAATATATTTAGTTCTCTGATTTATTGCATACAAAATTGTATGAATTTATAGAATAAAGTTTGTGTAATCCTGCAAAAGTACAACAGTTTTATACTGAATATTAATTTCATTTAAACGTAGCTCTATGCGGATGCACTTTACAAATAATTCTGGATTAATTTATGAGATTCATCTACAATTTTTCTCATATAACTCTAAAATGGTACATGTGACGATTTAATAAAAAAGCCAACTTGAAACTGAAAAATTAACGTCATATCTGCATTTAAAATACATAATATAACGCACCCATTCCAATTTATTCTGTTTAAAAATTAAGAATGAAAAATTGAACCATGATATTATAAACAGTTTATAAACAGTAATGGTTATTATAAACAGTAATGGACAATATTATAAACAGTAACATGATATTATAAACAGTA
The DNA here is from genome assembly GCA_963932465.1 of Maratus speciosus. NCBI lineage: Eukaryota > Metazoa > Arthropoda > Arachnida > Araneae > Salticidae > Maratus > Maratus speciosus. The sequence goes on from OZ010790.1 coordinate 529,222,992, forward strand.
ATGGTTTCTTTAACACACAGATGCACACAGACATTACTATAACAAATTGAGCATATTACTATGTCGAAATTTATGTTTAATTCGGACATAATTGATGTTTCACAGAAATGCTTAATATTTTTTGCTTGTTTTAATAATTTTTTTTAACAACTTTAACTCATTGTTTGAAAAGTTCATTTCTGCATTTATTTTTTTTTACTTGTTTTAAATGCATAAGCATCGAAAAACTGGCTCTGCTTTACAATATATTCTGCTTTTTCATACGCATTTCCTAGATGGCTTTCACAAAATAGGAAAGCTTAATCAACAGATATTTAAATTGCCAAATAATAACTTTTAACAATTTATATTCAATAACAAGTAGCATCAGAATCAAGTAATTAATAATTATGCATTTCTTTTTTTTCTAAAATATTGCAGTATTTAAGAACAATATTTGAAAAACTGAGATGAAACATTTCTTGCATTGTTACTCAAAATTATTATTCCAAATTTAAGAATATAGCATGTGGAATAATTTTTTTTCAAACTATCTGGTAATTAGTATAATCTTTTTATAATTCATATTATATCCAGTCCTTTATTTTCAATAATCAAAACGATACAAATTATAAGTTAATTTATTTAATTAAAAATGAGAGAACTTTGCGTTGCTTCTGAATTTATCCATCATTTATTCTAGCTACATGTCCTTTGCTTCATCATTTTCTGCGGAAGTTTCAGCCGCAGTTCTCTGCGATAAAAAATAGTTTAACGTATGATTTTTTTACCACTTTAATCATATTTACTGATTAATTCTTTTAATAGTTTCATTTGTGTTAGCTAGTCGCGGGAGAATGAAAGTTGAAGAATTTTACGATTTATGTTTACGATTAAAACTGTAATCTGCGTTTTAAAAATGTATGCGATTCAAGCTCGCAATATTCATTTAAAATAATCAATTGAGTGCGAGATTTATTCGCGCATAAAAGATTCCGTATCTTGTACAATTTATAAAAATTTCATTATACTAACCCCGATTCAAATGTAGGTCTCTAATTTCAACGCCGCCTTAGTCCTTGCCGTGTTTTTCTAGATAGATTTTTTAATTAATATCTTGACTAATTACCGACATTTCTTCCTAAATCATTCTCAACAATACTTTACACGTTGATAGCTACTTCTAGAGGTCCTAAACTTCCTTGTTCAACTCTACAAAGTAAAGCTTTTGTGTAACAGGAAAATGCAATTTTCTAAAAAACTATCTGATCTACGATAATCGCTATATTCCTACAAGGTTTAAAACAAAGTCCGGCTATAATTTATCTTTTACATAATTTTACTTTCAGTAGATTCGGGAATAGAGGAAATGGGCTTATTTTTGCAATACATTTTGGACGATATCGGTGAAAATATATTACCTAAAATTAAAAGAAGTATATTTTTCAGTTTGCTGTTACAAGATCTTCTAACTATACTCTGTACGATATATATAGCACATTATGTATTAAATACACTCGCCAGACCCAGAATCTTGCACCATAATTAAACTAAGAATAACCAAAACATCTAAAAAATTTTAACAGGTATAACCTGAACAAGAAAAAACAACCAAAAATCTGTGGCCTCGTAACCTTTCTTGAGCTTATATATATATATATATATATATATATATATATATATATATATATAAAGGAAAGTAATTACGTCCCCTAAAGTTTTCATAAAGATATTTCTAAATGGCTAATAGACTATAAATATGTTGTCCGTAACTTTTATAACTGTGAGGAGTTTGAAATTTCCACGTTCCATAGTTTTCGAAAAAAAATACGGCTGTGACATACGGACAGACAGACACACGAGCAATCTTGTAATGTTCCGTTTTTGCTTCTTAGGTATGGAAGCCTAAAAAGAGGCCGTATTTTAAGGATCGCATATTAAGGTGTTATGGGTGCGAAGTGTACATCGTCTCATTATAGTGAGTGTATCTGTTATAGAGATGATTGTCTTAACTATTTATAGGTCGAAATCAGGTAAAGGTTCAATCTATGCTATCAGTGGGATCTCCGACTTGCCCTGTAAACGGGTAATATCGGAGTAGTTAATTGTATAATTTATAAAACAAAGCTTAGTTGTTGTGGATATTTTTGTTAATAAGAACTTCAAAACAATAATTTTCTTAAGAAGTTTTTTTTAGCAAAAATATCACCCATTAAATATAATTTTACCAAATCAACCAATATATAAATCAAATAAATAAATCTGAATATTTAGTAAATTTCTGGACCATTAGATTGTTCTTCTTTTAAATGGAAGTGACAGCAGTTCAGCCTTTAGATATTGAAGAAAAAGTTTTAATAAAAAGTTAAATAAATATTACAGGAATGTATATCTCGCAAATATACTACCTTTATTTGAGCTATCCATATTTAAAGCTAGTTATATACTATACAAATAATTAACCTATTATGCACTGAAATAAAATTATAAGTTCTATTACGTAAAATAAAAACAAATTTACGATTTTTAACAAAATATAAGTGCAAAAGATTCATGAAATACATATTTCCATCGTAATTTTGTTATTTTGATTAAACCAATATAGATAATTGCAATATACGGATTAAAAGATATGAATATGTATTAAATAACATTCGACATTTAAAAATAAAATTTATATTTTATAGATAAAATGAAATGTTTAAAAAAAAATTAATCGAACTAGCGTTTTTTTTTTTTTTTTTTTCTTTTTTTTTAAAGTTATTAGACGTTTATAATTATTTATCTTTTACACTTTTTACAAATACTTTCATACTATTTGAACGACCGGTATGGAGGATTTTTCATTATTATTTCAGACTTAATGAAATATTTACACAAAAATAGTTTGCTAATAATATGATATTTCGACTAATGAATGTGTTAACAAATTGCTTCACCATATCTTTTCCAGCAACACATATCTGTGTAATATGTATAATTAAGATTCCGTGATAATGAAAGAATCTTAATTAGGTTTTGTAATGTTAGCTTATTATCTAGTAGGTTTTAATCTTTATTTAATACCGGTGGAAGGATTGTTTAAATTGTTCCCTATAGGTATCGTTATCGCGCTTTATGAAAACATCAGTTTTAAAGGGCTAGAAATAATTAATGGTATTTGCAATTACACACCAATATATGAAACAATGATTGTTAAAAAAGAAATTTAAACAGTATTTTTCATTATCTTAAACATGTATTATTTTTATTAGTAGTATATTCGTTAATTGATCCGTTTTGGATATAAAATATTCGTAAAGTGTTTAAAAGAATAAAATATTTCACTTTTCAAATAATTAAGGTGGTCCGGGGCTCAAAATTCTATTTTTTTATTTATAGAGATTTTGTTATGAAATTTATTTCTCAAATACGTTTTAATATAACAAGAATATTGAATGTAAACAAAATCTGAAAATTTTTAAATATTAAAAAAAAAAAAAATCATTAAGTTTAACCATATATAACTTTGATACAACTCTAGAAGTACTTACTCGATTTACAAGATTTTTACACTTTTGTGTACAGAAAATGTGTCATTTTAATTTGTCTTCAGGATTTCTTAAAATATTGATTATGGATTTTATAAAAAAATTTTAAATAAAAAAATGAAGTTTTTTTATGAGTGAGTTTTGCATTAATAAGTATATTTGCATAATTATCACTCAAAATTAAAAATCCTGAAGGCAATATTTTGGAAATATAGCATAAAATCTCTGTTGAAAATTTCATACTATATCTTGCAAGGTACTTTAGATATATTCTTTTACAGTTGACAAGTCGTGAAAAAATTCATTCTAAGATAAATGAAGTTAAAGTTCTCGTCTGAGGGCAGTTGATGCATCGCTTCTCAAGGCAAAAGGTGTCATATATCTGGATCTAATGAAAATAAAAGCATGCGGTTTGCGATATTTAACGATAAAAAAATTTTTAGACATTTTAGCCCCGGACACACTTGATATTTAATTTTATAGACGTATACAATTTCTCATGTTTAAAAAATAATCAGAAAATAATTCATGCAAGTATCAGATCCTGTAATAATACAAATACAGTGAAACTCGTTTAAGATACGAATCAAGGGACCGAGAGCATTTCGTATCTTAAGCGGGATCGTATTTTATCCGGATTTCGTAGATTCTTGAGTAATAATACATATAAAGCCAATGCACATTGCTATTAACGTATTTTAGCCATTTATAACTCTCATTTTACCCATTTCTAACGATTGTTAGATATTCTAGGAAATTTGAGTTTAAGATTTTGAAATAAAGAATAACTTTATTTTACTCCAAAATTTTATTGGGTCACCATTTGAGCAATAACAAAATTAAAATGTCTTTATGCAATACTCTCAGCCAAATTAAAAAAAAAAAAAAAAAGACGATAAAACGAAATTTTTGTTAATCTTTAGAAAACAGAAACTTTCAAAATAAAAGTACGTGAGGTAGTTTTAGTTTGTTGAAGAAAAGACATTTTTTGGTTTGGTGAAAGTCAAGATGGATTGTGGTAGTCGAGATTTTTTGACGAAGTTATCTGCCTTGTTGATGTGGTAGAAGAAAATCTTCGACGGAAGGACCAGCATCCATCGAAGAGGCGTACATTCGAAGTAAGCTGAACGAGCTCATTACAGATGGGAATCATGGTATGGCTGGTACACCCGTTTCTTCATCCGCATCGCCTTCTGATATCCTAGGTTCATCGGAACTTTTGACGTCCGCGATTATATCCGCGATAGAACAAACTTCATTTGTTAAAACCTGATTGTCAGTTTTGTCAAACGAGTACCAATATTTGCATTCTTCTTGATCCTGCTCCTCTTCTGCAATGTCAACGTTTTACAAAATGCCGTCGACGTTAAAGGCTTTACAAGAGCAGTTCTCAATGGTAGTTGATGATACGTCTTCCCAGTACGCACTCAGGAAATGCATGGCGTATAAGATGTTAATAGGTTTACAAGTTGGGCAGAACAGGACCTTTTCGCGATGATCTATTTGATGTAGATGACGTACAACGAAACAACTTTTGTATTTCATTTTGAGAACATGAATTATGCCTTGATCCATGGATTGAACCACGCTAGACGCATTGAGTCGAAAAGACTAGTTCGATGTTTTGTAAACTGGGGATATCCTTGGGATGGACGAGACAGTTGTCGGCGAGACACAATACTTTCCTAGATTCCTTTTTCATTCGTTCATCGAACTTGCGGATCCACTTAACGAATATATCGTTTGTCATTCATGCTTTGGCCTGAATTTCATAATAGCAAGGCAGATTTTTAACATCATTTTTTTTAATCATTTTAAAACAACGAAGATTCAGAGACTTGCCGATGACGAGGGGTTTTAATTTATCCGTTCCGCTCATATCTGATCCAACGAGGACAGTGATACGTCCTTTGCTCAGTTTTCCACCATAACATTTCTCACCCTTAAATGCCATTGTATTATCAGGCATTAATTAAAAAAAAAAAAACCCATCTCGTCGACACTGTAAATATCGCATATTGAGTACTTTTTCAATAGCGGCGCGAGCACGTTATTTTTCCAACAATTGATATCATCTACATTCAAGCTGTCAACTCTCGGCATACCTTCCTATTAAACTATTCCGTATCTTTGTCTGAAGCGGTCTAGCCAACCGTTGATAGGAGTGAAATCCACTCCAAGACGTATAGCAATTTCGCAGGGCAATGGACAATCCGTTAGTTGGGATATTCGTCGATCAGGTTTTGCGTGAGCCACTCAAATAAAATTCTCTCTAATTCTCTAATTCTTCGTATGCTACATTAATATTCATTTTGCCAGAGCCTCCAGCTGACGCACTATTCTCCAGTTTCTGTCTATTTTTTAACAGAGCTCGAAGTGTTGACTCATGTATTTCCACAGATTTAGCAAATACAGTCTAGCTTATCACATTCTCTGGGCGTCGTTATTTCCTTAAGACATCCAATTTTTCAGTCAAAGAAAACGCTTTTCTCTTTACTTTAAGTATTAGTACATAAGCCACATTTCGTATATTAAGAGGATTTCTTGACATCAAGGGACAGATTTTCTTCGTATATTAAGCGGGATCGTATCTTATGCATACGTATATTAAGCGGGTAAATTTACACAGGTTTAATAGACATTTTTCAAGGGACCGAATATAATTCGTATTTTAAGCGGGATCGTATCTTAAGCGGGCGTATCTTAAACGAGTTTCACTGTACTTTCACTATATTTTTAATCTAATTTCTATAAGTATGTGTTGGTGTATACGCCTACACAAATTCTCATTCTTTGTTGCTCACCTTCACATGTGTACAAAAACATATTTGCACTACTATTTATTTGTTTCCTTCTAATTTGGAAAAAAAAAAAAACAATTTTATTTACCTGCGTAAAAGTATATAGAAATTAAACAGAGTTGTGGTAACAAAGAAGAAAGGGTGGGTAGAAAATAAACAAAGAAAAATAAGAGAAAATGTTTAATGCTATTAATGAAAAAAATATATTAAACTATTCTATAAAACAAGCAAACATTGCACAAATAAAGAATAAATAACATAAAATAAAATAAAAAATAAAACGTAGAGCACATAACTATTCAATAGGAATAAATAAATGTAAAAATAGGGAAAGTCAAAAGGAAAATAAGAAAGACTTTTCTAAATATTAGAAACAAAGAGAGATAGTGAGGCATCATTAATAAGTTCTAAAAGAATTTTTTTAATTTAGAATTCTATAAAAATGCTTTGTTATTACAGGTTCTTATATATCTACATGGATACAAAAACTTAAATATTTCATTTATTAAAGATAAATTACTAAAAAATATTCTCAGTAATAATGATCATATTCCTTGAAAAATAAAAAGTAATTGTATATTAACGAAAAATGCTTATAAATGGCGAACATATATACAGGTTATGTCCAAGCTGCACTTGTGGGTGTGTCAGGTAATGAAGAATAAGAATTACATAGGAACCGGAGGTCGGAAACGCGATCGTGCGTGCAATCGCATCGTGACCGTGACGCAAAAAAGATAACAAGCGGTGAAAAATACCTTTATTAAAAAAAAAAAAAAACAATCGAAGTACAAAATGCAAATGAAAAATGTTTCAACTCGCAACAACTGCGCAAAATGTGTCCCATTAGTCGCCATGTATGCTTCACATCGGCGCCACATGGAATCTCGAACACGTTCCTATCGGCCCTGTACCGTGGTCATCGTGATCCCCGGATCTAAACACCTTGAATTTCTACCTATGAAGATATATTATTCTCTATGGGGTATCTGTTCCATCGGCGATGGGCCTCATGGCATGGATAGCTGAAGCGGCGACACGTATCTTACAGATGTCTGACCAATTGAAATGTGTTTGCGATTCCAGGCGGTGCGGTGTCGATGTGAAGCAAGCGTCATGGCTAAAAAAAATGAATTGAGCACTTTTTATTAGTTTTACATTTTTTATTTGTATTTTGTACTTCGATTGTTTTGTAAAGTAAAGGTCTTTCTACACCGTTTTTTATATTTTCTTTGCATCACGGTCAGGATGCTTGTGCATCATCACGATTGCGTTTCCGACACCCAGTTCATATGTAATTCTTGCTCCTCATGACTTAACAAATTCAAACGTGCCGTTTTGGACATGGCCTTTTCATCCACTATTCGTTATGTATTTAGTATACATAACGCATAATTACAGAAATCAAATACAACTTATGGAAACAACTAACGATATTAAAATATTTTTAATCGAGTTAAAAGAAGATTAAAAAAAATGTATGTTTCAAAGAGATTGCCTTTTGTACATTAATAATAGCCGTAAGGAGGAATTTTGTAATGGCATGAAAAATAGTTAAAAATATTGACAGTATAAGAGGAAGCCTATGATGTATGTAATGCCATAGATTTTTAGTGTGCAAATAAATTTTACAATACAAAATTACGATTACAGTAAAACTCACCTTATGATTTCTGACTAGATGGGGTATCAAAAACATATTTCTGTATAGAAAATCTTCAAAATTTATATGCACTTGCACAGGGGATCACGATACGGCAGATAGAAATATAGAAGCAGATAGTATGTAGAAGTGTAGCTAAGGGATGCCGGTAGCAGTCATTCGGATAGTAATGCTACTTCATGCTGAATTAGGTCGAATAGGCAACTATAGACCATAGTGTAATGTGGTTGTGGGGTGATTGAGGCTGTAATTTGCGCTGAAAAATTATCTATAATTTTACAATTACCATCTCTTATTACAGCAGCGCATTCTGCCAACGAGATCTGAATTATTGTTTTATTTTCCTCCATGGAAAGTCTTCTATCACCGTGAACATATATACGAAATTTCATGTTTCCATCGCACATACAATTTATGTATCTCGGATTAAATTTGTCCTAGGATTTTAATCCGGTATACGGCAATGACACAAAGGTATTATATCCACCTCAATCACTGTCCTGTTACAAGTTCAAAACTCATAACTTTTGTGCTTCGGCAATGGAATAAGATACAGAAGAACGTATATTTTTACAAAATCTAAAACGAAACACATGGCAAATTTCTGAAGCATACACCTAGACGTGCTAGTTGTAAGAGCAGAAAAAAATATTATCACGGAGGAATAAAAATAGACAGTTTTAAATTAATAATGCTTCTATATTCGTGAAAAATCAATAAATTAACTCAAATCTAAAAGTGGCGATAAAACTTGTTCAAACAAGTTAACTGAATAAGAAACCTATTATTGAGAGTGCCATTTTTTAGACTTTCCAACTTAATTAAAAAACGTCTATGAATTCGGTTTGTCTGTCTGTCATCTCTCTGTGCTGTAACTCACGTAAAAATAGTAAGATTGTCGTGAAATTGATATATGTTATTTCGGTTTACAACAGCATGTTCGGTATTGATATGATGTGTGTAGCATTTCGGTTCATTTAAGAACTCCATTACATTACAGCCCATGGATAAAATTCCTCTGCGGTGTATATTAATGATATTACATTATTTTAAGGACATTGAATTATATATATATGAAATGTTTCCGATTATACTTCATATTATGTGTGGCTATTGCAATAAACTGAGGCAGTTGGTGCTGAACCTGACTTTATTTTCTGTAATAGTACATGATCTCTCATGAAGTCAGGCCCAGTGACTTGAAAGATGGTAGGAGCCAAAGCTCTCTAAATCATTCCTGATATTCAACAGAGGACTGCATCATAATCTGACTCCTGTTTCCCTCTGCACCCCGCGTTTTCTCAGCTAGTTTTTAATTTTTCCAGCAGAGGGAAGAAGTATCAAAGTGGAAGGCATCTTCTTTCATGATTGGTGCATTATCTTTTTATATCTGTTTTTTATATGGAGACAAAAGTCTGTACTTATGACTGCACAACAAGAGCTAATTCTAATTTAAATGTTAAATATTATTTATGAGGTATTCCTAATATGAAATGTCTACCAGACAAAAGCTAATTATGATTTATCTGTTATCAATTTTCAGCTTTGACACTAATTAAACTAACATATTTACTTTGATTTATAGATTTGAAATTAATCCTTTGTTTTTTACAATTTGATTCTTAAACTATCTAGCATATCCTGAAAAACTCAGTCTGTTTATGCTATAAATATAATGATGCTTTACTTCGTTGTCCATGAGAGAGTTATTAATTTTATAAGTATTTTAAGATAGTTTAATATGTTTTATGATGACTGTCTTATGTCAACAAAGGGTAATTTCCTTTCCAACTCTGTTTCATAAATATCAATCAGTGCCAAATATTTTTATGATGAAGAAAATATTTTTATTTATTTGCTTTAAGAGTCTATGAAAAATAAGTTGGGTTTCCTGATTTAAAAATTAATTTAAATTTTGAATTTAAAAAAGGTTTTATCTTTTAAAAAGGAGTTTATTTTTATTTACTTATTTTTAAACTTTCATAAATATATATATAACTGAGGTGTACTGCAAGACACGTATGTATAATTTAGCGTGCACATGATTTATCGTTCATTTACAGGGCCACGCAAAAGAAATTGCTACTCATGAAATCGAACAATAATTGAACTGTTGAAGCCTATGAACAATAATTGCTGAAACTGCACTTTCTGTTCTGGTACGCGTTTTTAAAGTGAAGTTTTATTTTAAATATTTCTTGCGTATAAATTCTGTAGATAAATAGACAGTATTAAACGAGTGAGGTTTCTACATACGTGAAAAGTCAGTAAATTCTCTCAAATCTAAGAGTGGCGATAAGGCTTGTTCAAACAATTTAACTAAAAAGAAACATATTATTCAGAGTAAAATTTTTTACACTTTCCAACTTAGTTGAAAAATTTTTATGAATTCGGTTTGTCTGTCTGTCATCTTTCCATGCTGTAACTCGCGTAAATCTAGTCAGATTGTCATGAAATCAATATATGTTATTTAAGTTTACAATGGCATGCTTCATATTGAAAATGAGGTGAGTAGCATTTCTGTTCATTTACAGGGATACTCAAAAGTATTCCATTACATTACGGTCTATGGGGAAAAAACCTCTGCGTTGTTTATTAATGGTTTTACATTATTTTAAACGCATTGAATTATATATACAGTAGAGCGCCGATTATCAGAACTCCAATTAAATGAACATCCAATTATCCGAACAGCCTATTTCTCTCACATTTTTTTTTTTTTTAATCTGAACTTCCAATTATCCAAACACCCTATTCCTCTCATTTTTCGGGAAAAGTTTCGGCTAAATTTCTTGCCACCTAATGCTGCATCTGTAATTCAAACCATGGATTAGTGTGTGATAGAGACATTCAAATGACTTTTACAAAGCAAATGTTCAGAATGATTCTTTTGTCAGAAGAAACAGAAGAGCCTGATTTCCAAGATACCATAAAAATTGATTTGAAAGATCCTTATATAATGGCTGCTGATTCCTGGGATCTAGTTCCAAGATCTAGACCTAGCCTCAACATTAAAAAAGGCTTGGAATAAAATTTTAAATTAAAAAAAACTGATTTTGGATCAGAAAATGAGGAATGTAAAATAATATAGGAGATGGGAAGAATCCTAAGCTATAAAAAAAATAAAATTAACGAGTTGTTAAATAGAGACGTGCATGACCCTGGATATCAGATTTTACATGATGATGAGATTGTGGATGAAATTCAACAGGAAAATAAAATTGAAAAAAAGCAAACAAATAATCTGAAAATTACCCAGGTTCATCACTTAAATTAGCCTTTGAATGTTTGGAAACAGCTATGAAATGGCTCGAACGGCAGAAGAAGGCCGATCCCATTCAACTAACGTATTTAAGAAAAATTCGAGATATGATGCTATTGAAAAGAATGCTTTCTTTCAAGCAAGCAACAATCGAAAGCTCTTTTGCTTAAATGATAATCTTTGGAGTTCAGAAAATGATATAAAGAGAAAAAGAAAATTATAAATTATGAAAATGTAAACCAAAAAATAATTAAATAGAGAAAAAAAAATAATTAAAAAACAATTTTTAAACATGGTAGCACAAACTAGTGCTGCTAGTCATAAACCTGGATAAAGTATGAAGGTTTTAGTACAGTAAGGAATATACCTTAAAATGTCTGTCCATTTATCCAAACTTTTGCTCATCCGAACTTAGGTCGGTCTCGACTTGTTCGGATAATCGGCGCTCTAATGTATATATATGCATAAAACTGAGTTTTACTGCAAGACATGCACTGTATAATTTAGTGTGCACGTGTTTTATCGTTCATTTACAGGGACACACAAAAGAATTACGCTACAGAAGCAACTGAACAATAATTAAACAATTGAAAAGACTATGATAATTGCTGGAAGTGCATTTTCAGTTCTGGTACGCGATTTTAAACTGAACTTTTATTTTAAATATTATTTAATATGTATGATCCTATACAGTGCTGCAGAAAATGTTCTCAAGTACATTTCCGTTTATTCACGGAAATTGGTGAATGGAGAATCCCAACAGTCGTTTTCGTTTAACTGTCCAAAATTTTAGCACACTATGTAGTAGACATACAAATCTATAGATCATATACACGGCCGAAAAAAAAATAAAATCTACTATTTTTCATATTATTGATTGTAATAGCAGAAATTTGGTTGTCAAATGCGTTATGGGTTTTTCAATTGAACTATTTTTTTTTTAAATAACTAGGGGGCTCTGCCCCCTACGAGCTACGCTCGTCAACCCCCGTTCAGACACCGCAGACTCTAACAGCACGATAATTTGATCGGCTTTAAAAAGATTTCGGAAGATTGAATTATAATTTGAATCTGAGAATTATAATCTGACGTAATTTTCACCAAACTTTTTTTTTTAATATTCACGTAAAAATACTTCTGTTATAAATGAAATATTATGATCATCTTAAAATATCAAATAAATGTCTCGAGCAATTTTTAAATTTAAACTGTTTTGCAATATTATTTTTTGTTCAGTTTATATAATAAATGTAATGTGACGTAAATTCTCCTATTTAAGACTTCTAACGCATGTTTATGAATTTATTATTTTACAATATTCTGTCTCTTTTAAAATTCACGTGTAATTATAATTTTTATGACGTAATTTTCAATGAGTTCCTGCTTTTTATATTTTCTGTTTATAATAGTCACGTGTAAAATAATTTTTTAATTTGAAGTAAACATTATTGTTTGCGCTGATTATACAACTGGCAACAGTTTAAATTAATAACATTTTCTAAAATCTGTAAAAAATATCTCTCGAAATGCTGAAAATTTGAATTTAAAATTGAAATAAAACCTCAAAAAATGAGTCAAATAAGAAAAATAAATGCAATCTGCACACCGGGAACTTATAACGTATAAAATGATCTAAAAATGATTAAATTCTCATGTATAGTTTTTGCTCCAATAAAACTTTTTTAATGGAACGATATTGTCCAACTTTAACATTAAATATCTCTTAAAATAATTCTTCGATTTGAAAACTGTCTGCATCAGCGTGTTTATCAAACATTTCTCTATAATAACGCCGATTTTCCTATTTTTGCATGCAACAGTTTTTTTTTTTTTTTTTTTTTAATATTAACGATGAAAGGCTCTGCTTAAGCATTCAAATTTTATGTGGATCTACCCGGAATATCTACGCAGATTTTCATTGGTCCATTTCCAAATCAAAACTTTTTTTTATATATAGAAGGATACTTTTCGGGTATACATTTCATAGATCATGCACTGGCCTGCACAAAAGTCCTCAAGTACATTTCAATTTATTCAAGAAAACAACTGAATGAAAATTTTCATTTGCGCTGTTCGCTTAACCGAAGAAAATTTTAGGTACTATGTAGTATACATACAAATCTATAGACCATATACAGAGGTGGAGATAGAAAAAAAAATCGGATTTGTTTCCGACTTTTTATAATAATAGCAGAAATTGGGTTTTTAAATGAGTTATGCATTTTTCAAATTGTTGATTTAGACATCATCTTTCACCTTAATAAACTGTGAAAATGTGTTACTGTGTTCTGAATGTGTTTGAAAGTTTTACATAATCTATGCTGGACGCGCGATTTGTCGTTCTTGTTTGAACATAAACAGCTTTGTGACAAACCGATGTGTTGTATTTCAATGACTAGCTGTACTTAAACTTTAAAAAATATATTTTATTCCCTAATAGAAAAGACTTACGCCAAACTTTTAACCGTAAATGATATAACTTGTTGAAGTGGACTTATAAGTTAGTTTAAAATTTGGAATTTCATTAAATTATTCAAAGTGTACAATAAATGAGATAGATATGAAATTCATTTAACTTAAAGTGTAGTGAAAACTGGAATAATTAATAAAAAAATATAAAAGATATCTCAACCAAAAGCTCTAAATGTTTCATAGCGCATCATATAAATCGGCTGAAAAAATAAAATAAAACAGATTTTTTTTTTTTTTTTTTTTTTTTTTTTACTGTATACGATTTCTTATGACACGTTGCGGATACTGTTATAATTTCAAAATTCAATTGTAAACTCATTCTTCGCGCTATCGGTAGGATTTAGATGTCGTTTGGTTGGAGAAAAAAGCTAAAGGAAGTTATTGTTGCGATGGCAACAACAACTTCTCTGATATTGAAATATATAAAATCAGTGTTCACATTTAGGTCGTTTTAAATCCCCATCTGCGGTAGAAGGCTGTTATTTTGATAGAATAGAATATACTAATTTCAAATGCTAAAAGGTGTAAATTAAAACTTTAAAATAAGTAAAAATACGTTTATTTCGACTGTTGACACATACCGAGACATTTTCAAAACAACTAAATAAAACTACTTTTTTTATTTTTAATTAGTTATAATTTACACAGAATTTGAAATTAGTACGTTATTATAAGGTGAAAATTCGCTACATATTTATAATAGAATATTTCAAAATGCATTTTATTTTTAAAAATACAAAATACAAAATTATGCAGTTGGAAGGAAATAAAATTAATTTTATTAAAATTCTTATAATTTTTTTTAAATTAAGTTAATTTGATGCTGTTACAATAAAATGATTTGTTTATCATGCCTAAAAGTGAAGTCATTTCTGTAAAACATTTTGCGATCTAAAGATCTAAATTTCAGATCTAGTGTAATGAGGATGACATCTTTTTAGCACAATAATTTAGTTTCAGAAATTTAAAATCATGCTTTATTTTTTTTCTACCACGGTCACATGTTAAAGCATTCCACTTTTAGGACTTTTGGAAAAACTTAATTCACATATTTTCATTAAATATTATTGATAAAGTATTTTTCCTTCTAATTTTTTAAAAAAAATCCCCCCAAACACGTTTTTCACAAAAATGGAATAGCCGGGTTATTGTTAACACCTACTTTTGACATCGTATAACATGTGAGAAATAATTCGCTGAAACAGTTTCAGAATTATAAAAGTTTGGAAACCCTAATATTAAATTAATTTTTAATTGTCCAAAAACGGATTGTAATGCGAGTAGACTTTCTTTTATATACAGTGTGTCACCTCTCAACGGTGTCCAATGGCCAATTCCTAAACCGTTAGTCATAGACATATAGTTCCAATTACAAAAATGTTTTAAATTAGGTAAAGAAATATTTTAAAAGCGAGTTGGGTCAATAAAAATATTTCTTAAAAATTTACAAAATTTAAATTTTCATACGGTCCCTCGATCCCATAAGTATTATTTAGTAAAATTTTCCTATTACACTGGCCAGTAATGCAAAAAAAAAAGCCCATTCATATAACACTAAAATTGAGCGAGTGATGAAACTTCAAAAATGCGTCACTAATGCAACATTTCTGCTCTGAAAACAAATGTGTTTGGCTTGGCTTTGAGGGGTCACATACCAACTGCTTAAAGTACACGAAGATCTTATTTTATGTGTATCTGCGCTTTAAAAAAATCGTACAAGTATTACGATTAAGTTAACATTTATTAAGTTTCAGATTGGCTAAAATAACATATGTCTTATTTTGTCAGGATTTGAGACTCTTTCTTTTATGATTTCTTTTAACAAAAATTATGTTACTTTTATAGTTTTTATGTTACTTCAACGATCTTATGTATGTTTTTCTAGTTCAAAATTTGTACTCGAACTTTAACTCACTTTCTCATATTCGATCGAGATCACATTTATATACTGGCGCAAATCCGATAACAATCTAATATTATTATGATTTTTGGTGGTTACCATTTATGCTTATTTTACAGGATAACACAAAAAATTTCGGATAGATTACCGCCAAGAAGTTTAAGAAAAAGTTTTAGACTAGATAATACAGGACTGCGATTGTTGTGTTTTTTAACTTTTAACTATTTTTTAGCACTGAATCCGAAAATTACCTTAATTTTTTAACCTCATGTCAGGATATTTTGCAAATCATAAATTCTCAAAGTTAAAAAATAACAAAAATGGGATAATATAAAGTACAGGAGATGACCGTGTTTTTTAACTTTTGATAACTTGTTTTTACGTAGCACTGAATCTGAAAATTACCTTAATTTTCAACCATCACGTTAGAAATTTTTTACAAATCGTAAATGTGTAAGTTAATTTATAGCAAAAATCTCATATTATAAAACATATGTAAAACTTTTTATATTTTATTTCATTTTATTTTATTTTATTCAATAATTTATTCAATATTTTTGCTTATGCTGGGATTTTCACAGCTAAACAGCTGAGTGGTCCGATGAGATGGGGGAGGAAGTTCAATTTTAACTTTAAACTTTTTAACTTTGAATTTTGCCATTTGCGAAAAATCCTGATGCGATGTTTAAAAATTAAGATCATTTTCGGATTCAGCGGTAAAAAATACATTAAAAGCAATCATTAAAAGTTAAAAAGAAAACAATCACTAGTATTTTATAGTATCAAATTTTCACAATTTTCTTTTCTTAACTTTAAAATTTACAGTCGTGGAAAAAAAATAAACACCCGCTACTAACTCCTCAAGAAATTATCGTAGAAGAAAGTTAATGGTACCGAACGATTGGAAATAAAGTCTACTTTTAAATCATGTATGTAAAATTTGCTCAGGAGGCCATCTACATATTAAAACGAACAATAACTTGGTTTTTTTTTTACAATAACAGTACTCAATTCTGACAGCATAAATGAACTCTACACCTTTCAATTAGTCAAAAAACAAATTTGTGTGGAATTCGTACCATAAGTTTCTGAGAAATTGATTATTTTAAAACGAGCGTATTTTAAGGGCTGTATCCAAGTTCGGTACTCGATTGCTAGCCGAGAGATCCCCCTTCTTGATCAAGGCATCTTAAGAACCACCCAAGCAGTCAATGAAGCCTGCTTAGATTACAGGATAGCATAACAAATTTTAAAATATCTAGTCACTTCTATCATAGACGGCCCCTTAACTCTTAAATGCCTGATTTTACAAAAATCATTGTAATAATGCTTTTCGGCTTTCAATTTTTAAATAAATCATGGGAAAAATACTTTAAAAAATCATATTTTGTTTTAAGTATAGTTTACGGCTAAAAAACAGTTTGTTACTAATAGGCAATACTGGTGTTTAATTGAAAAAATAATTTCCATTGATAAAATTCTATAATATTAAACGCACAAGAATTTTAGGAACTATAATAAGAAATAAATTTTACTTGCTCACTTCAGGACAAAATAGGGTATTTCACAAGCTTCCAAGCAAAACTATAAGAACATTTAGCAACAATTGAAAAAATAAATCTATCTTTATTCTTAAACAGCACGTGTTGCCATCTACATGTTGAAAATCTATATAATAATATCTTCAGAATGTATTTTATTGGCAACATTAGGCATTATAGCTTCAATATTATTCTAATAGTATTTTAGAGCCTAAATGTGGCATGTCGCCGAAAAGCAACACCAGGCATTTAAGGGTTAAACCATCATTTTGTCGTTTTTTAAGAATAATTTGAAAACTACTTGTAAGAAATATGTGAAATTTTGGATTTCCGTAAAGCAGGACTTAATAAATCTGAATTCATCAAAAACATTGTAGGTTGCAATTCATAATTTTTTCTAATATTATTTTCATAATTCATAATTCATAACATAAAATTATAAAAATTGCAAATTCAACGTATTTATGTTTGGATATATTACTATTATTGCTACACAACAAATTAGCACATTAGGAGCATAATTTCAGGAGTTATAAATAAAAATATGAAAATGTAATTTAACATTAGAAGCACTAAATTTTGAATGTTTATAATTCAAAAACTTATCATTCAAATGACTTGCAATTTGTGTTTGGGCATAGTTTGAACCAAAGATTTGAAATATCTCGTTAAAATTTGGATTTGCCATTGAAAAAAATGAAGTTTGGGTTCGTTTTAATATGTAGATGGGCACCTAAGCAAATTTTATATACGTCATTTAAAAGTAGACTTTATTTGCAATTGTTCGGTACCAATGACCTTCGTCTACGATAATTTGTTGAAGAGTTAGTAGGGGGTGTTTACTTTTTTTCCCACGACTGTACGTGGAAATCTTTAGATGATGGTAAAAAATGACGGTCAATTTCGGATTTAGCGGTACAGAATACATAAGAATCAATTATCGAAAGCTAAAAAACATGACATAACCCAAATTTTGCAGGCTAGTGCAATCTAATGATATTTTTAAATACGTATCATTTTGTAAAGAACTGAGGTAATTAATTCAGCATCATTTTATTTAACAGAAATTCTGTTTTTTCTTTCTTCTTAAATGTTTATTACAAGTTGTATATTTTGCATTAATGTGTCAGAATGATTAAAGATTTCTAATTTATATTGCAATGTTAATTTTACTCTCAACAATTTTTTTTAATATATCTGACGAAATTATATTTCTACTAACTTTGTGAATGACCCCCAATGTGCAGCAAAAAATATGCTCCAACTTTAAACATCTAATACTCGGTGAATTTTAATCTTAGAATAACGGGACTTTTTTTGTATTACTTGTCAGTGTAAAAGGGAAATTTTACCAAATATAACTTACTTGACTGGGGGACCATATAAAAATTTAAATTTCGTAATTTTTCAAGAGATGTTTTTATTAACCCAAATCGATTTTAAAATATTTCTTTACCTCATTTAAAACATTTTTGTAATTGGAACTATATGTCTATGACTAACGATTTAAGAATAAGCCATTGGACACCGTTGAAAATGGACACCCTGTATAATTCAAAGGATACATTGCAGAGTGTTCTGTATACGAATATTCAAATGTTTAAAGCTTATCTTTTGATAATTAAACGGTGTTGTTTATATGATTCCATGCAGTGATTACAAGAACGTATAACCGTTTAACCGTTTTTATGACAACGGTTACATAACCGTAATTTAACTGTTTTCTGACCATATTAATGCCCAAACTGTTAAAAATTTTGCAGCATTCTGGCAGGTCATTCGACCGTTTTTTGAAAAAACTGTTTCATAACCATAATTTAACTATATTCTGACCATAAAATGACCAATAATATGGTCAGAATAGTGTTAAAATTACGGTTGCGTAACCGTTTT
The DNA here is from genome assembly GCA_963932465.1 of Maratus speciosus. Classification (NCBI taxonomy): domain Eukaryota; kingdom Metazoa; phylum Arthropoda; class Arachnida; order Araneae; family Salticidae; genus Maratus; species Maratus speciosus. The sequence goes on from OZ010790.1 coordinate 529,242,033, forward strand.
CAGAAAAAACGCTCAAATGACCTGCCAGAATGCTGCAAATTTTTAACAGTGCATATTATGTTCAGAATAAAGTTAATTTATGGTTACATAACTGCTTTTTACAAAAGCGGTCGAATATCTGGACAGTTTCCTGGAAATTTTAGTTAGTGTAGGTTTGAATGGGTGCATTGAGACGGAGCTTTCCGATAAAAAGAAATGTCTGTTGCAGTGTGCTATATTCCATCTTAAAATTTGTTCACTGGTGCTTTATCACCCTTTGCAGTTTGCCAAGTATTTAGAGAAAAAGGAAAGAAATATAAAACAGAATAGAATCGCCATATTAGGTATCCTCACAAGCTAGAAATAAGACTTATAGTTATTTTATTTATGTATTTATTTTTTGTTTGTCTGTGTTATGTATATTTGAAATTTTATGTTACTTTTAGTAGTGAAAATTTCCTATTTCATTCACCAGAGGCTTTCTGCTGTAGTCAGAAATGCGTACGTCACGTTCGAAGGGCTGACATAAACTGGTTTCTCTTTTTATAGCTAATTAATAACTTCTGGTTATAGGATAATTTACAATTTTATATGATTAAAATGGAAAAACAATGTAATTTTTAATTATTTGTTGGGAAATTGTAGCTCCAATTAATGACTTTTTTAAGAATTTTCAAACTTCACCATTTAAATTTCATCTCAATAACAAACATTTGGTCGTTACTATTATGTAAAGCAAATACTGGCAGAATTACAAAAAATGGCAAATGATAAACTCAAATAAAAAAAAAAGCACGTGCACCATAATATCCGATTAAACTTTAAACAACGCACGTTTTTGGTAAAGTGGAATGTATCATTAATCCGACTGATTTCTGTTTAAAATTATCATAAAATAAATAAAAAGTTCAGCTAAATTGGTTAAAAGGTACATTATTTGAAAATATTCTCCAAATGGCATTTTAAAAACTGATTTGACAACCTGTCTACGTTTTCATATTCAAACTACATTACAAAACTGAGGAAAGTCTGCCTAAAAAATTTTGGAACGTTAGGAATTAGAGCATACTGGTAAATTTAGCTAAAAATTCTCACGAAAGATTGGAGAATATTGTATCATATGGGAATATTTTTCTGCATTTCACCTGTTACAAACAATTTCTGAAGATGTTTATTAATCCCAAAAATTTAACACGATGTTAATTTTTTACAAGCTAATTTATTTACCTTAAAGCTATCTTCTTTATCATATTTTATAAAATTCGAAGTTTCTACTATTATTAATTTTTTGTACTGTTACCTTTCATATGGAATAATGCATATTTCATTCACGAGGGACATTCTGGCGTCGTCCAAATCGTGTAGGTGAACTTTGAACGGCTGCCAAAAACGGATTCTCTTTTATTGCTAATTATTAACTTTAATCAGATACTTTCCAATTTTATATCATCGAAAGGGAGAAACAATGTGTATTTGAATTATTTGTTTGAAAACTGTAGCTCAAAATAATGACTTTTTTATGCATTTTTAAATAAATATCAAGCATGACCTTTTAATATTCATCTCAACAACAAACATTTCTTTCTTGCTATTATGTAAAGGAATTAGTGGCAGAATTTAAAAAAAATGGGAACCGATAAGTAGAATAGTTAGAACCCAAAATTAAAAAAAGGCGCCATTCTCTATAATATCTGATTATCTTTAAGCAATGCATTTGTACGGAAAACTGAAATGTATCATTAAAGTTACTGACATCCATTTAAAATTATCACAAAATAAATATCAAGTTCAGTTAGACTGGTTAAAAGATACATTATATGAAAATATTTTCCGAATTGTATTTTTAAAACCGATTTAACTTTCTATGTTTCATATTCAAACTACGTTTCAAAATGGGGGGAACGTCTCTTTAAAAGAATTTGGAGCGTTAGGAATTGGAATGTATTGGAAACTTTTGTTAAAACTTGGAAAGTAAAGATTGGAGAATATTGTTCAGCGTATGTGAAAATTTTTGTGCGTATCACCTGCTACAAAGAATTTTTGAGGATGTTCATCAATCCCAAATTTTAACATGATGTTAATGTATTGCAAGTTAATTTATTTACCTTAAAGCAATCTTTTTTATTTATTTTGTTAAATTCAAAATTTCCTCTATTGTGCTTTATATTATTTATACATGCTTTATGCTCAAGAGTGTAGATAAAATCCGGTATGAGGAGGGAGATAAAATATTTTTGTAACTTTCAAATCAATCGTTTTAAGTGAAAGAAGTATATATAGATAGTCTTTTTAAAAAATCCATAACATTTTATTGATTAATTCAATTTAAAGCGCTCTGATTAAAGCGCTGCTGAATTAATTCAAGAATATTTCATATTAATACGAAAACGAACTTGCACGCAAAACTTTCCTCTTTAAAAGCTTGTCAGGCAATATCCATTCTTTCAAGCCTTTTTACAGGTAACGGTTATATGTATTATGCAGTGTTCTCATTGTTCAAATACTGATAAATAACGTTTATGTAACCGTTTTCTACAGAAATTCTCAATTACAGGATGGTTAATTGCACTTTTAACAGTGTGTGTTCGCCCCCATTTCTTAAATAAACGAAAATAAACAAAATATTGAAATTTCAAAATTTGCATACATAGAAGCAATTTTTTTTTTGTTAAATAAATAAATTCAATGCAATTTCAATTTAATCAGTAAAATTTTACTACAAATTAGCGAACTATTTGATATTTATCATAAAGTTCCTCTCGACAAAAAATGACAGCTTACTAATTATTGTTCAATATAAATGCACCTGGTGATACCGCTAAAGCAATGGACTACAATCTGACCCATAAATTGAAAATGTTGGAAATATAATTACTAAATCATTAAAATTATTCCAGGGGCTTAATTTTTTTTTCTATATGCTGATTTATAATAATGGCTGTAAATTTTTAGATTTCTTTGAACTACTTAAACCAATAGCTCTCACGATTTTAATATTTTATGAATTGTTCCAGTTGAATTTAATATGCATATATTTATATTTTCAGGGCATAGAATTTATTACATCAAAAGTTCATAAATATCTTCTGATTTATATCCCTACCAAAATTTCAATATTAGGAAAGGTTTTATTAGCCTGCTCAGAATTCCATTTCCGATTATTTAAATGTACATTACCTGTTTGAGAGCTAAATCTGAAAGAGCCGCCATAAGTGTAAATAAGATTATGATACAAAATGTAATATATCACCGTGATTCAATCTATCAGTATTGATTAATTTTGATCTTTCAAATACCCTAATAATTATTGGCTCTCCCATTTCACACGAAGGGACGTAATTCTATGAATGAACAGCAATTAATTATTAATATATTCTCTGATGATGGCCGCGGGAAATGCAGGCCGAAAGTACTAAGAAATTTTAAATAAAATGCATATTATTAACGTGTAACATCTATTTTATTATTTTAGTTGCCCTTTAAGTAAAATAGAGAGCTTTATAAAGTTCATATTGTGTATTTAGCCATAAGTCTTTTCCAATAATGATACGATTGTGTTTGTTACCGCCAATCATCTACAAAATGAAAGTAGACCGAGTGGGTATTGCCCTCCATGGGAAAATTCTAAGCAATTATAAGCCGTATTCAAAAAAAACTTTCAAAAAAGTCCACAAAAAACTCTGAGGATTTAGCCACTTGTGTGGCATTGGTTTGATCCTAGAACCTTATATCTAGCAGTTGGTTCAACCGTGGCTGAGTGGTTAAGGCACCATGCCGCTAATCCCTTGAGAGCGTAGGTCGAATGCAGGTTCAACTCCCGCTGGCTCCGTTGTACACTCTTTGTGGAGCTCCCGGATGCATTTCTCTGGTGTAGTAAATTTCCTTGTGCTATCTCGTCCTTGAATATTGACGATGGCTTATAAGCAGGGTTTCATGTCAAGCACACAAGTCAGATGTATTTGCTCAATAAGTAAATAAATATCTACCAGTTTTAAAAGTAGAACATCTCATTCTTGGGTGAATATTAAAAATGATACGGAACATGAAAAAAACAATTTAGATATATTATTGTATACTCTTAAAAATAAAAAATAAAGCCTTTTGTAATTTTTGTCCATAACAGGCTACATATACATAGTGTATACTGTTTGTGTAACTGTTAGTGTTACTGTCTTTATAATAAGTTTATATATTATGTTATAAATGTTTTATTTTTTATATTAAGAAAATAAATAGATAGTTTCTCAATTTAGGATAAAATGAAAATTTTCCACGATAATAGTTAAAACCGAGAATCAGTTTGCTATAAATGTAAGAATATTAATTATATTATTAATGTTATTGTATATATATTATATTACTCATATTATACTAGGGGGGACAGGCCCCTGCGTGCTACACGCGCCAACCCCCCGTTCAGGCTTCTTAGCCTCTAAAAACACAGTAATGAGGCCTGTTTAAAAAATATTACCAGATTACGGAAGAGGGAATGATAGTATCACAGTAACGGCGGTAATCTTCTGTAATCGACTTGCAATGCTTTCCCGTTTGAATGGGGAATTTTTAGGTTACCATGGTTTCATCCATCGCTATCGTAAGAATTGACGTCGTTGTTTTCGGGATTGATAAATAAGATCAATTATGCATTTGAAAATCAGATTGTATAAAATGGTTAGGTTAAAAATGTCGCTATTTTTCGGATTTTTATAACGACGGTGTGGACAATATTCTTCCTTTAGTTTCAAGGTTAATCGTATGCTTGGGAACTGCTTTCAGTACCACCGTATTGAAAAGCAATGCATTTAAAATTTTATTCTTATATTTTAGTTTTTGATCGAGTTTTCGATATTTTCAGGAACAGGTACAGCTTATTCATGTACGCTATTCTCTATTTTCATGCACCATTATGTATATTTTCATGTTATTTTTATAACGCGTATCGTTTATATTAATTAATAAGAATATACGAATACGAAATATATATTTCTCTAATACTAATTCCTACAAAATAAATCAAAGTATTTTCCGCATACATTATCTGTATTTATGTAACTTGAAGTGATGTAGCATATAATCAAATTTGCTAGCCGCACTATTTTTATATCATGTGACGTCAAATTATAATTCTCTGGAATGAAAATCGTTTTAAATGCATCGTATTATATAATTTTCATTATTTGATGTATTTCTCATGTATTAATTTATTTGTTTTAAAGTTTTTTACTTCTTTTTTAAGATGCACATGTTTTTAAATATAAAAGTGTTTGTCTATATTATTATTTAAGCTTTATAAATATAACCTAATATTCACTATTAAAACTTTTCCATTTGTAATAGTATGAATATTTTAGGCTAGTAATTTAAAACACGAGTGTACCGTACTGGCTGTAGATTTTGTTGTTGAAGGGAATTTAAAAACAAATACATTCCGAAACTTTTTAAAAACAAATCTATCAATTATAATTTTCGAAAATCAACTAATATGTGTACGGAATAAATGTGAATGTTTAATAAAATTTTGTGTCACTGTATGAGCTTTCTATTACATTGAAACTGTTTTAGTACGACATAAAAGAAATTCGAGTAAAAATAAATGTATAAAAACATTAAACATTTATTATTTTTACATTAAAATTTTCGATATCTCAAAAATGGTACATTTAATTGTGATATCCATATTTAAAAATAACAGATAATGATTTATAACATATAAACTCATAACACACTGAAAGCATTAAAAGTTATAATATGTAAAATGAATAACAGCGTGCGATGTTCAACAAAATATTTAAGGGGGGAATTTCACAGAATGCATACTTCAAAACGTAATTTTTTATTAAGCTTCAATCAGTTTCTATAGTAAAAAAAATGTATGATTAGAAGGTATGAGTATGTATTAATTATCATCAAATATTAAAAAAAAATTACTATTTTATAGATAATATGAAATGTTTAAAAACAAATCTCTCAATCTTTCGAAAAAAGTTAAAGTTATTAGATGTTTATATGTATTTTACTTTTTATACTTTTTTAAATACTCTCATACTATTTCAACGGTCGATATGAAATAATTTACCTTGTTATCAGACTTAATGAAATATTTACATAAAAAGAGTTTGCTAATAATATGCTATTTCAACTAATGAATGTGTTAACAAATTCCAACATCGTGTCTTTTGCTACAGCACATCACTATATAATATGTATAATTAAGTTTCTGTGATAATGAAAGAATCTTAATTAGGTTTTGTAATGTTAGCTTGTTATCTAGTTGGTTTTAATCTTTATTTAATACCAGTGGATTTATTGTTCAAATTGCTCCCTATAGGTATCGTTATCACGCGGTATGAAATGATTATTGAAAAGGCTAGAAATATTTGACGATATTTGTGATTTGACCGCGATTTATGAAACAATAATTGTAAAAAAAGAAATTAAAATAGCTTATTTCATTATCATAACATGGATTATTTTTATACTTAGAATAATTATTAAATTCTCCATGCTAGCGTTAAAAATATTCATTAAGAGTTTAAGAGAATAAACTATTCATATTTTCATTAGGAATTGATGTTTAATGGTACAAATATTTACTATTTTTCATGCTTTCTTAAAAAGAAGCTAGTAAATAATTAACACAAGTAGAAAATCCTAAAATATTACATATACTTTAACATTAGTTTAGATCTAATTTGTGTAAATACATGTAGCCGAATACGCCTACACAAATTCAAGTTCTGTGTTGTTTACCTATACACTAGAGATGAGACGGGCCCAGTCCAATTCGAGCCTCAGCCCGAATACGGTACCTGCTCGGGCTCTATTTTTATAACTGTCTTCGTGCTCGGGCGGTCTCGGTCTCTATTTGTATACTAGTATTCGTGCTTGGCGGGTTCGGGCGCATTTCATTCTGAAACTGAAAATTGTACTTATTCATGTAAATAAAAATAAAAATAAATTTTATTTTTTATTCTTAAGAAATGCTCATGACATGTGCATTCATAATTTCATGTGCAAACATAATTTCTTCATTTTAATGAAGAAATTATGTTTTTCTATTCTTAGTATTAGAATGCTAGTTTAAAAGAAAATGTGTAATATTTCCAGATTTATGTCTGGAATTTTTCGCGAAATATTGATAAGGCGCCAATCAAAAAAGCCGCAAAGAAAGAACTTGTTTCAGTTCGATTTTAGTTTGAGAGAGAGGATATTGTTTAATTGAATCATTTGTTTTATTTATTACATTTAGAGATCTAATGAGAAAAGAATATTTTATTCTGCTTTTAGGGGGCCAGAATTAGCTTGAGGGTTGCCTATTATTTAGAATTCTATTATTTATGAGTCTTAATTGCTTTCCATATGAAAATATCTTTAATGATTCTTATATCTACCTTTCATCATGAACTCTGCTGATGCTGAAGCTGTACTCTGAATATTTTCGAAGTCGCATTCAATCGTACGTAGATATAGTTAAGAAGGTATTGCGATGAAAGCAAAAGAGCGGTGTTTCCTTTTTTCCTATAAAAACATCGGATATTTCAGATAAGAGTGTCAATCTTTTTAATTAAGCTGATTTTCAGAGACATGACAAGCACGAAAGATTGTTATAAGAAATGAATGAATTATGCCTAAAGATGTACAACTTTTATGGGAAAATTTAAAACGCTGTTCGATTCTTTTCGATTGAATTTCTGCCCTTTTCATGCATCTATTCACTAAACGTTAACGTGGCCATCAGATTTGCTGGTTAAGTGAGAAAGTAACAGTATTTTTGTTAACTAAAATGATAAAAAGCAACAGCCGTCATTCCTTACAATATGAAACATATTTCAAAATGCTATTAGATTATCTTGTCTAAAACTAATAAAAATTTAAATTACCTTAAAAATGGCTCAAAGAAACTCCTTCGGCTCTAATGTAAAAATGCACGCGCGAAATAAATCCTTCTAATACTTTATGCACTTTGACGATCCCTTGAACCTTTTTCGAATCATATGTGTTCAGTTGCAGAAAAATGACCTAAGTCATGAAATTGAAAATTTCACAACTCGATCAACTTTAGTGGCAGATTAATGAGACTATTTCTGTCCTAATTGTTAGTGTAATAGGAAAGTTTTACTAAATATCACTTATAGGAACGAGCGAAGGTATAAAAATTTTGATTTCTTAATTTTTGTGAAATTGCTTTTCTAGATCCAAATCGCTTTTAAGGTATGTCTTTACCGCATTTAAAACATTTTTGTAATTGAACAATAGGTCTGTTACTAACTGTTTAGGTATTAGACATTGGACATCGTTGAGAGTGGACTTCCCGTATAAAGCAATTAATCGACGATTATGCAAATAGTGTACTCGTATGACATGAAGACTTACATCCCTCCTATTATTCATAAAATATTACACGAAGAAAATGATTGGTACCTAATAAGAATTTGAAAAAAAAAAAATAGTTTCAAATGTCAATTTAAAAGTAATCTATCTCGTGTTGCTCGATTACGGAAAGTTAACCAGTTTTCACCGCAAACTATATAATGAGTTAATCATTTTCCTCGGCTAAGATTCCATAAGAACATCAACAGTCCATAAGCAAATATATATATAAACAAATGAAAACAAATCTCGAATTTAACACATATGTAGTTGAAGCGCGTGCTTAAAACTGCAATTATGAGAATAAAAAATGCTGCGTAAGCAGAAAAATCATTGGCGATTTCTTCGCCATTAATCCATGTCTAATACGAAAGGATCTTTTTAAATATAGTATATCCGTAAAGGCATGGTGCAATTTTCACCGATGACAGGAAGTCAACGAAACATGGCAGAAATGTGAAATCCTCGCAGAACAAGTAATATAAAAATTTTGTTTTTAAAGTCAATTCCTACCAATGTCCGCCATTTTGTCTCCTTTATAAAACTAAAATTAATTAATTAAAATTTAATTAATCAATTAATATTTGAAAAAAAACTGTATTAACATTAATTGTCATCCAGTACAAGTTTAAAAAAATTATTTCAACATGATAGGATGAATAATAAGTATTTTATTAACGATTGAAAATTTGAACAAGATATATAAATAAATAAATAAATATAGGGAGAGTGTGAACTAATAGTAGGAATTGAATGAATAAAAGAAAAACTCTCTAAGTTTCATACATGCAGTGCAGTTTGATGTGGCCTCAATTTAAAACAGATAATCACAGACGTTATTCACTCTGTCTGGTGAATAACGTCTCTCTCAGATGTTATTCACCAGATGTGCGTAGCTGTGTGTGGGAAAAACTTGAATTATCTTTTAGATGTGTGTAGGGTAACAAATGGAGGCCGAATCGAGCTGCACTGAACAGGTATGAAACTTTGAGAGTTTTTCTTTTATTTGGTGAAGATTTCACATTTCCATCTTGTTCCGTTGGTTTCCTGTGACCGGTCAAAACTTCTCGATTACTTTACTGACTTACTGTAAATTTCAAAACTTTAGTTGAATGCATAATTGATATTTTGCAATTCATCATTTGTATTTTTTGGTGTTATTCTACGAATTTTGAAAATATTTTAAAATCTAAATTGTTTTAGAATTTTCATTTTAAAAAAGTTTTTAGATACATTCTGTACACTGAAATATACGTCTTATATCTCGAGAAGTCTAGATTGAAACTTGTAGTGTAATTAATGGTAAAACGAAAATTTCTTCATCATACATTTATGTCGATATTTTGTTAAAGTACACGAAATTAATGCTAAATGTTAAAAGAAGGAGTAACAATTTTTTATAGGAAAAAAAGTAAATATAATTTAATCATCAGATATATAAATACTGCTAGAAAAAGAAAAAAAAATCATGAAAACTTTTTTAATGAAGCAAGCCGTTTTGTTTGCATATTTCCTTGCAAGGATTACTAATGAAATTGATTTTTTTTAGTATTCAATTCGCCACACAAAAAATGCCACATTTTTTCTTAGATCTTTTTTTATTGCAGAGATATATTTAACATTAATATATGGGTAATTGTAAAAAATAGCCGTGTAAGGGTTTCATTAACAACTATTGAATATTATATATATTGTCATTGCATAATTATTTTGTTTTATTTCAATATTAAAACATAGTATCAAATTTACAATAAATCTATACATAAGTTTCATCGATTTTATCGATAATATAAAAGATGTGGTTCTGTAAATAGTGTATAATTGTGACAGTATGAGAAATTTTGTAAAATTATATTCCAAGAGAGGGTAGACCAGGATCAAAACAGATTGAAAGTTTAAAAATTAGATTTAATTTTTTTATTTATTCTTTTTACATGCTTTCATTAAACTTACAATTATATTCGTCTGTGGCAGTGAATTGTTGGGACTAAATTTTTACCGACTTCCCGTTTACAAAGATCTTTGAAAAAGATATATATAAATTTGAAAAAGATATATATAAATTCCCGTTGCACATCTCAATGATTTCAAACGGAAAACTGAGTAGGCTTAGTTATCACTATTGCCATACAATCTAAACAAGTAATCCCTAAGATTCATATTACATCCTTAAAACAAAAAAGTTACAGTTCTTCTCATATTAGCTCTTATTGTTCGTATGGATTTCTGCCTTAAAAGGGAAAATATATCGAATTCATTTGTTAACAATGAACAGCTTTTTCTAGAAGCGTATACCTATGTAACATCCATATTTGCTACATTCCGGCTTAGTGGTATCCGATTTAAGGTTGTAAGAACGAGTTAATTTCGATGTGTTTAAAGTCAGTGCCACATAGAGACACACATGTGCCTTAGAGCACAAACCGTGCACACAAAAGCCATAAAATATTAAAAATAAGGTTTTGCTAGCAATGAAAGCGTGCATTTAAGTACGATATTATAAGAAAATTAAAAGCTGAATTTTGCTCTAGAACACTGGTAACAGATCATATAGCAAATAATGTAAGTTTAGTCAGTGAATAAAATATATATTATATATAATAAAACACACATACTACAATATATATTAAAACACACATACACACATAAATAACGCCTGCATTCAACAGTTAAAGGTATATATAAATATTATACAGACATACACACAATAAATACAATAAACTCAACTGGAGTGAAAAATTAGCCAGAGCCAGGAATCGAACTCGGGACCACAGTATATAAGTCTGCTGCTCTAACCACTGAGCTACTCCGGCCGATGCCCGAGTCTGCAATTTCTCACTAATAAACCATGTTGGGGAAGTCACCAGCCATCTATACGACAGCCTTGGATGACCGGACAACGATGAATAGATTTTACTATTACATCGATCTACGATAAATATAATAAAACACACATACTACAATATATATTAAAACACACATACACACATAAATAACGCCTGCATTCAACAGTTAAAGGTACATATAAATATTATACAGACATACACACAATAAATACAATAAACCCAACTGGAGTGAAAAATTAGCCAGAGCCAGGAATCGAACCCGGTACCACAGTATACAAGACTGCTGCTCTAACCACTGAGCAACTCCGGCAGATGCCTGAGTCTGCAATTTCTCACTAATAAACCATGTTGGGGAAGTCACCAGCCATCTATACGACAGCCTTGGATGACCGGACAACGATGAATAGATTTTACTATTACATCGATCGTCGATAAATATAATAAAACACACATACTACAATATATATTAAAACACACATACACACATAAATAACGCCTGCATTCAACAGTTAAAGGTATATATAAATATTATACAGACATACACACAATAAATACAATAAACCCAACTGGAGTGAAAAATTAGCTAGAGGCAGGAATCGAACCCCGGACCACAGTTCGATATATACCTTTATATATATATATATATATAATATTTATATATACCTTTAACTGTTGAATGCAGGCGTTATTTATGTGTGTATGTGTGTTTTAATATATATTGTAGTATGTGTGTTTTATTATATTTATCGTAGATCGATGTAATAGTAAAATCTATTCATCGTTGTCCGGTCATCCAAGGTTGTCATATAGATGGCTGGTGACTTCCCCAACATGGTTTATTAGTGAGAAATTGCAGACTCGGGCATCGGCCGGAGTAGCTCAGTGGTTAGAGCAGCAGTCTTGTATACTGTGGTCCCGGGTTCGATTCCTGGCTCTGGCTAATTTTTCACTCCAGTTGGGTTTATTGTACTTATTGTGTGTATGTCTGTATAATATTTATAGATACCTTTATATATATATAATTTATATGTATACTTTTATAATTATAATTCTGTGTAACATTTTATAATAATAATTTGATTTAACGTATGTACAGTACAATACATAATGAGAATTTAGAAGTAAATACTGCAGATTATGTGCATAAATTACAAAATGGGAGTAATTGAAACATACGTTCAAACGTATGCATATGCGGTATTATTTTAAACGCAATCATACTGATTGGTAAAGTAATCCAAGGTCCTGGGTTCGTGTCACAGCTTGGGCATTTTTTTGCTCAGTTGGAAAAAATTGAATTCCATTGTTTACTTTACCAATCAATATGATTGTGTTAAAAATAATAGTATTTATGTATCCGTCGTTTATATAAAGTTCCAGTGTAAAAAGTATCTGTAAAGTTACATCATTTTATGTAACGGCAAAAATTCATGTAACAGATACACTTTTGCAATGTAAATAAAAGGTCTGTAAGGATGTTAAGAATTATTTAGGAAACTGGGATGCCTAGAACCTTTTATGTAACTACAACCCGATTTGCAGATACAAATATTAGCAAGATTACTGTAATTTAAGTAGCTTCTTTATAAAGCTACATATTTCTGTAGCTTTACAAAAACGAGATTTGTTGCTGTACATCTTTTTTTGTACAGTGTACAGATACAATTTTAGTAACCATACAGATTTCGGTTACTTTACATCTGTAGAATTACAGATTATTTTCTACAGTGCACCTGCGATTTATTCTGTTGAGATGTCGACATGGCAGACCAGATGTTATTATCAATCAGGTTATATAAGCTAAACATGATCGCCGGTTATCAGTCCACGTAGCTCAAATGATAGAGAATTGGTTATATAAGATTATACTCAGTGTGTTGCATTGGGCATTTTTTCGCTCAATTGGAAAAAATTCAATTCGTATGCAAATACATGATGCGTATAAAGAGCGCCAGAAAATTAGATAATAAATAAAAAAGGTATGAGAAGTTTCTAAAAAAATAGTAAAGTACAATGTTAGGTTATAGTTTTATTATATTTATGAAGTTTGCAAGATATAAAAATTATTTATTGTAACTTTATGCCGTGTTCTGTTAACTAAAAAAATCTTAAGTTTATTTAGAAAAATAATTATAATTTATTTTGAAAAATAATTGAAACGCTTATCATTATAGGTTATTCATGAAAACTAGTTCACTAGACTATACCCTTACACGGTCAACGAATCTGGTACGAACCCGAAGGAATATTTTGTGTTTTTGAAAGAATAACTTTAACTTTGACCTTGTCCAGGGCATCTTTCGATATTCTGTTATCGCAGATGTGTTTACCAATCAGGCTGTGCGTTGCACAGCGAAATGTCTATTTTTGTATATATTTTTGTTTTTATTTAAATGTCTTTATATATTTTTTTTATTTAATTTCTCTGTTTTAACGTAGTCAAGTCTGTATAGTGTATCAAATTAGTTTATTTAGAAAAATTTCATAATAAAAACTATATCCATTAGGCGAAAATGAAATAAATACCACCAAGAAACTAACAAAATTTTAATAAGGGAAAATCATTTATTTTATTGGATGGGTTAAATAATATATGTCATAATTTTGTATTTGAATGAAGACTCTCTATGTTAATAAAAAAACTATAGTTCACTAAAAATATTTAAACGAATTCCAAGCTCTTTAATGATCTTTCCCAGCAAAACGGTTTATTAAAAGCATACCATGCAGACACAGAATTCCGTTTTTAATTATAATTTAAAACGTATTGTACGCGAAATATATTACGTAACAATTATATGATTAGTGTGAAAATACAAATAATATATTCTTTTTCTAGTTACGCGTTAAATATTTCGTTGCTATTTTTCAATTTTATTTAATATATTTTAATGATCAAGGAAGAAATAATTTATTATAATGCAATGAAAAACTTAATTCATGCAATACAGTTTTTTTTAACCTTTTGTTGCCGGTGATTTAAAATATTCAAGAATACTTAATGGGTAACTCATTTATAACTCATTATAATTATTTATATCTATAACTCCACTTTGAAGCCCTAAAATTAAGCATTTTACAGGATTTTTGTAAAAAGAAAAGCGAGGTGTTTGCACTAATTTGTTCTGCATATATTAAAGTTGAACATCGTATTTTATTATTAATTAATATAATAAAAATGACAACTTGATAGGAGGTTGTCGGATGTGAAAAAGAGAGACTAGCGATGGATTAGAACAATATTAAAAAATAACTAAATTTCTTATTCGAAAAGTTTGGAATATGTAGATATTTCTACATACATGCTTTGTCAGTGACATGGCATAGTTTCAAAGTAAAACTTAAGTTTTTAACCACAAATTTAGTTATTTCACGTTAAGCAAAACAGCGATATATTAATTTTTCCAAAGAAATTATACGTATTTTAAAAGAAATATATGCAATGTTTAATAATAAAAAATCAAGTTGTTATCGAAAATTGGAGGAAGTGGAGTTTCCACCGTAATCCTGTTCTTAACCCTTTATGTACTGAATTATGAATTAATGAAAATTTTAACTTCTAAAGTCTTTTTCGTGAATTTTTTTAAACGACATTAGAAAATTTATATAATCATTTAATACATTTTAGAAGGTTTGAAGGATTTAGAAGGATCAATTAAATTTGAATTTATAGTTATTTTGTGCAATATTTATAACCCCACTCAAATCTTTTCTTTTAAATATTTTTCTTAGTATTTTGTAGAATTAGGAAATGTACAAATAGAATGTTCTTACAAAAGAAATATATAAATATTTCCGAATTGACAACCCCCGCCCCCAACGGCAAGAGAGCTAAAAAGATGCAAATGCAAAAGAAATTATCCTTTAAAAAATATTTTTGTTTTGTGTAACCAATAATGCTTTTGAAACAAGGTAAATTAATGTATCTATAACCTATTTTAAACTATATTACAACAAATTTATGCATTAAATTAATTTTATAACAACTTATTTTAATGGTACTTATAAGTGCCGTCAGTAGATAAAGAGTTAAAAGAAGTTAAAAAAGTGTGTAAGGTTTTTTATTATTTACTCGATAATCTCTATTTTGGAGCTTTTGCAAGATATTGCTCTTTCACTTTTGATATAGATGACTGACTAGAAAGATATGATTTTCATGTGAACAACGTGTAATTTAACGTAAAAAGAGATTTCCGAAATTTTAAACCGCTTAAAGACTTTTCCCCTTAACGTGATTTTTAAGAGATTTTAATAAAAAAGAACGATATTTTCAAGTAATGTATTATAAGCCATAAGTCTTAATATAAATGATTAGATCGGTAATTAATGTTTATTTTATTCGAAGAAATGGCATCATACGATGCTATAGTTGTAAGATATGTTTCACATGTCTCCCTTCCGTGACCTTCCGAATATGACCGTACATCTAACTAGTTTTGACGAACATTTGACAGTGTTTCCCCTTTTATTTGTTGGCAAGCTAATTTAATTTTTTTAAGATGGCTCACGTAATAGCTTCTCTGTTGGTATAAAATCGATTTAGACCCCCAAAGATAAAAATCCATTGAAATGAAGTCTGGTGACCTGGGTGGCCACTCTACCGGACCAATTCGATCGATCCAATTTCCAAAAAAAATTTGGTCCAAGCATTATCGCATTGCAATGCCGTAATGTGGTGGTGCCTTCTCTTACTGGAAGAAAGCATATAAGTCTACACTTTCGTCCAGGACTGATACGAAAATGTCATCTTTTAACATACAAAGAATGACCATCGGAATGAGGGTTTCCTTCAATAAAGAAAAGGACCAACAATCATCTCACTCCAAACTCCTGTTCGCACCATGAGTTTTTCAGCACCTTGGCTTTTACGACATCCTATGTGAATTACTATTTACCCAGTACCTGATATTTTGATTGTTCACTTTACCACTTTTATAAAAATTTCATGTAACTAACAAAATCAGGAACACTCTCGTTAATGATCAGTGCACACTACATAATTCTACCCCAATGCATAGCTGCCAACATCTTACGACTTTTTGAACCACAAATCTTTTAATGTAAATTTTACCTTAACCCTTAAATGCCTGACTTTTTAAAAATCAATTTAAAAATGTTTTTTTTGCTATCTTTTCTTAAATAAATCATGGGAAAATACTTAAAATAATCGTATTTTGTTTTATGTATGGTTTACGGCTAAAAAACGGTTTGTTGCCAATTGGCAACACTCGGCTTTAATTGAAAAAATAATTCTCCTTGATAAAGCTCTATAATATTAAACACATATGAATTTTAAGAACTATGATAAGGAATTTTCTCAAAGTGCTTTATAAAAGTAATTAATTCTTATTACAAATACAAAAATTTATGGTAAAACATTTTGAAAATCAAAATAAATTGTTTATTTTATGATACTTGATAATATGAGTACAAATTATTTAGTTAGACAATTGTATGGAAATTTTTGAAATAATTATTATTTTTATTAAAACACTGTCAAACACCACTTTTTCCTATATTATTACAATGTATCCTTTGCAATTTGGGAATTTGCAGCTCATCTTTTTCTCTGCATATAGAGGCATATGTCCTGTTTGGTCGAATCGGCATCTTTATGTGAGTACTGTGATGGACCTCTATGACTTTTTTCCGCTAATTTCTTCTTAAACCACCGTGTCTTCCACACTTAGGGATGTATTTACTTACCACCATGCATAATGATCTTGCAAATTCTGCTCTGATCTTTGATTGAGGCATTATCTCCGATTGGTGATCATTAGCATTCAAAACTCTTTTGTAGAGAAGTCATGCGTTTCCTGTAGTGAATTCACGCAAATGGGAAAGTATTCGCAGATACTATTTGCGACTACGATTATTAATTTTGTAGCGGACCGTCAAGTTATCGAAATCGGTCAACTCCTCCAATATGTCGCTTTTTTTCCTTAATTACGTATGGACTATCTCTTTTAATGAGCTCCTTTTGACTCCTGTCAACACGACTGACATTTTTTACAGGATTTGTTCCGGCGAAAGAAGATACAGCATCGTGACGAATTTATTGTCTTTCCAGACTAGTGATGAAATGTCGATGCCATCTACAGTTGTAGTATATTCAAATCAAGAACCCCGATCTAAAACTTTTAAGGTTTTTCATCGGGTAGTTTGGATCAAGGAATTCTATTTCTTCTGACTGTATACCCAATGCATGGATGCCAGTGTTTGCCAAATGTACAATCAGCGGCAAAGCCGTATAATAGTTGTCAAAATGCAACTTATGGTTTACTAATCTTGTTATTCTTCTTCACAGTCTTTTGAAACATTGCTTGATGGACCAAAGTCGGGTTCAGTAATTGGTCCCGTTAGCATATTTTCTTGATTTGAATATACTTCTAAGTTACAAGCAGTCCCAGAAATACCAGCAAGTACAAAAAGTTTAAATCCCCATTTATGAGTTTTATTTGAATTCATGTAATGTCGAACTTTCATATTGCACCTTTGTTCATCAATTTGGAGATTTTGTTTAAAAGGGTTAGAAGCAAAATGATTGTTTAAAATATCAATGATAGGTCGAAATTTGTGTTAATCTATCATGTTTCGTATCATCTCGAGGTAGATGTTTTTGGTTGTCATTGAAGGGAATAAATTTTCGGATTTTCTCAAACTGATCTCTACTCATTGTGTCCTGAGTTAAAGGAAAACCAAGTTCATGACTCCAATGCGATCGAAAACTGGGCAAATGCCCTAAAGACATGTAAAATATTATCCCCATAAATTGCCTTAAATCTTGTGATGTCAAATTCGTAGGTTTATAAGGATCTTTTTGGCAGACATATTTAATTGCGTTCATTGACAATTTTTCTATAACTTCATCTGAAGTGAAATATTTGAAAATTGCTAGTGGTGTATCCAAATCATTCACGTTTGGTGAATAATCTCATTTCCACTAAACTTTATCTGGTTTTCATTTACCTTTATGTTATCTTTCTTCAAACAATCTACCTGTTTGGTAGTTTACATTATTTTGAAATCTCTTTACTGCATTTCGGAATAGCCATTTCAATATCATTATGAGAGTAATTATGAACCGATTCTTCTATTTTGTTTTTGAATCAAATACATTTTTGAGGCATTCTAAAAATGATAGAGCAAAATTTGCAGAAAATAAAATGTAGAAAAATATTTTGCATGCATTTAAAAAAGTGTGATCTACATTTATAAAAAACTAGAAAAAAAAACTACTTCTATTGAATCTAGAAGAAAGTTAAACTAAAGCTGCTCATCTCCAGGCTTAGTGGAACACTTAATGCCTGTTGTTGCCAATTGGCAACACACTCAAAAATCTGCTTCGAACAAATATATTACAGTTAAATATCGAAAAGTAATCATTAACACGGGTTACATGCCTTACTTTTCCATGTTATACATTTTATTTGATCACTACAGAACAAAATAGTGTATTTCACAAGTTTCCAAACAAAACAAAAATATCATGTAGCAACAATTGAAAAAATAAATCTATATTTAATCTTAAACAACACTAGTGCTGCCATCGGCATGTTGAAAATTGTTTTAATAATATTTTCTATATGTATTTTATTTGCAACATTAGCCATTAGAACTTCAGTATTATTCTAATAATATTTTAGAAGGCTAAATTGGGTATGTTGCCGAAAAGCAACACCATGCATTTAAGGGTTAAATCGCCGTAATCTGACAATTAAATAAGGCAAAATTTCCTATAAAATTTTTGTGGTACAAAAAAGCGGAAGAGTTGGCTGTTATGTCCTACGGTCAAGGTCGTTCTCTGCAAGATATTGCATCTCGTATGGGTGTGAATTATTACATTGCAAAATATACATGACATTGCTTGTGCTGATTCATATTTACGCAGACAGACGTGGGGCCCCTTATGTCAAACTCCTAGCCATCGCTGCTAGCACCTGTGTTGACGTATCTTCATCTGTTGCTCCCTCAGGTCTTCAGATCTTCTTTTACCAACGAGAGAACCTGTTCTTTTGATTCTCTTGGTAATTTTCGTCACGGTGTCATGGGGTATCTGCGTTCTTGTGCGTTTCTTTGAAGGTAGGCGTTATATGGCGGGTGATACCATTTTCAGCCAACAGAATAATGCCAATCAGTTCTTACTATGTTAGCTGCAACTTTTTTCAATCGGTTCACGATCCTGAAAACGGAAAAGAAGTTTGTAAAGTTTTAAATATTTGTATGGAATCTAATCACTCACACTGCATGTATAACACATTTATACAAACTCTACACATTAACTACAATTATAAAATTCTTATGTGATGTGATTAAATGTGCCTTTAATAATGATATGTTTTATATTAATAATTTGAAATTTTTCCAGAGAGAAACATTCGCCTTGCATATAATATTTCAAATGAAAATTTAATTTCAAATTATATTTGCTTAAAAGGCGCAAAGACCAACCTAGTGAAAAAGATTCCATGCCGGGACTCGAACCCGGGCCATCAGTATAGCGCACTGACGTTCTACCGACTAAACCACATGGAACGATACCCAGCCTGGAACTTCTCACTATTACAGGTTGGCAAGGCTACAAACGCAGCACAAGATGGAATATTTTCCGTGAGCCACCAACATGGGGCAAACACAGACACTTAATTAAATCCAGCATCGATTGAATTTATATTAATAATTGGAAATTTTTCCAGAGAGAAACATTCGCCTTGCATATAATATTTCAAATGAAAATTTAATTTCAAATTATATTTGCTTAAAAGGCGCAAAGACCAACCTAGTGAAAAAGATTCCATGCCGGGACTCGAACCCGGGCCATCCGTATAGTACTATACAGATGGCCCGGGTTCGAGTCCCGGCATGGAATCTTTTTTCTTTATAAATTTCATAGAATAAGAGTGGATCTATGATAAAAAATCATCGTTATTTTATTTAAGAATGTGTAATACACACCTTTTAAAGATATTTAAGGCCGAAAATGCGTGGTGCACAGCACATACGGAGTATTTCCCCCCGCTATATAAAAACAATATATAAAACACATGATTTAAGAAACAACACATTTTCTCACTGAATACAACAATACGTAGATGCAATAAAATTCTACAAATATAAAAATTTTAAAGAAAAATATGTGATATATTTTACAGTTAGTCCAAGAGCTGTTAAGCATTTTAGGGAAGGTATTTGAGGCACCCTGAAAATTTGTGCAACACTTCTTTTGTAATGCCTGATTACAAAATCGAATGTCTGGCTGAAGGATCGTGGCCCAAAAAGTGTGCCAGACACGTGTCAAGTGCCATTTTTTTTATTACCCCAAAAAGGTATTTGAGGCACGCTGAGATTGAGACAGAATAATATTTATACTTACAAAAAAATATTTTGAAAACGACAGACACTTTAGTCGGCCCAAAAACTGTGCTAGACACGTGTCAAGTGTCATTTTTTGACTACCCAAAAAAAGTATTTGAGGCACGCTGAGATTGAGACAGAATAATATTTATGCTTAGAAAAAAATATTTTGAAAATGACAGACACTTTAGTCGGCACAAAAACTGTGCCAGACACGTGTCAAGTGCCATTTTTTGTCTGGCACAGTTTTTTGGGCCACGATCCTTCAGCCAGACATTCGATTTTGTATTCAGGCATTACAAAAGATGTGTTGCACAAATTTTCAGGGTGCCTCAAATACCTACTCAAAAATGTTCAACAGCTCTCCTACTAAGTGTTATATGGCGTTGTATGTAAATTATAAGAAAGTAAACGGTGAATTATAATTTTGTAGATTTCTTTGAAAATAACCTTAGTAAAAATAATAATTGTTCTTTACGTCTAAAAAGGAAAACTATGCAAAACTAAAATTGGTTGACGAAAGCTTCAGCCATTACATACAAAAAATTTACTTTTTATATGAAAATGTTGTTTAAATAAATCGATACTGATTACTATCAATAAGACTTCCTTAAATTAAAGTTTTCTTTTTTTTAAATTTTACTTATATAATATTAAAAATTTAGCTTTTTATGGATTTTAAGTACAAAGCTAAATTAAATATATGATTATCATCCTCCCAAGAGTAGACTGTAGAATAAATAATTGAAATAAGTTAAATAGCTTATTGTTAAGTCTTTTTCTTCAAAATATTATTATAGCATACAGTGCATTGAAAAAGTTCCAGGACTCCTGCTCGTAAACAAATAGAGATGGCGCTGTCTCTTCAAAACCGACGGAAGAATTTATCAAGGACCTTCAGCCATGCGTATCAAGTGGTTGCATTCTTTTCCGTAAAGAACGTCTGAGCATCATTGTCATTGAAATAAAATAAACAATTTTGTCAAATTTTGTCTTGCATTTGGAAAATTGGCAACAGAAACCTACGAAATTATTAAATATACGTATGGTCACGATGCCATGAGTCGTTCGCAAGTATTTGAGTGATTTTTGAAGTTTCAACTTGGAAAAGACAATGAGAGATCGGGACGTTTACGTTCGAGTGTAAATGGGGTATATGTTCAGCGAGTGCAATCGTTGGTGACATCAGAGTGCCTACTGTTTCTGGTGCTTTCTGCAAATATGTCTTACATGAAGATTTTCAACGAATACGTCGTGTGAGGCTTGATTTGCTGGACAGTGGTATTTGGTGCATCTTACACGACAACAAGCCGGCTCACATGTCAATACTTGTGCAGAAATTTTCAGCAAGAAGGCAGGTTGTGTGCATCAACCAACCACTCTACTCAGCAGAACTTTTCTCCCGGAGTGCTTTTTATTTCTCAAGTTGAAATTGAAGATGACGAGTCAGCGGTACGGTTGGTTGGTTGGTTGATTTTTGACGGCCAATTATCTGCTTGAGGGATATAGGCCCAGGGGGGGGTGCCCTTCGTGGGGGTTTTCCTAATGGAACCTAACCCGTATTAACGCTTGGTAATCCAAGGTTCGAAGAAAACCACGAAAACTCCGAACGATTAGGCCGACGGGCGCGATTGGGATCGAACCCAGCACCTCCCGTCTACCAGCTTCGAGAGCAGAACCTCTCGGCCACTGGTGGGGCAGTCAGCGGTACGACTCGATAGATGACATTTAAGCGGCTGTGAAATCAGAACTCAATAGTGTTGGCGTTTAGGCGTTCCAGAAAGCGTTTATGGACATGTACACTCGTTTCAAGTATCGTATTGACTTGGGAAGAGTCAACGTAAAAACTCAATATCAAATGCTCAATGGTCAGAAGGTTAATAAGTTAGAGTGATAGTTTTCACCCACCAACTTATCTACCCTAGTTTTTGTTTTGGAACAAACCACTGTGAATTTTTATTTGAAATAACTCTGTTCTCTGTTTTACAGTTTTATTTCGAACCTTGAAGACGAGTACGAGTGTAGTAGAAAGTACTAGGTTTGTTGGATGTACAGTTTTTTGTATTTTATATATTTTATGCTTAGAAAGGTAGTAAACACCTTTGATTAAATTTTGACTGAATTTATTTTTATTTTAACCCTTTTTGCCGGACGGTTCTTTAAAGTACAAATAAAATAACTTTTTTATAAGATTCATTTAATACATTGATTACTAGTAATATAGTTTAGAATGGGTTATATATATTTTAATTTATTTTATTCCAAAAGCATAATTGGTTGCACAAAGCAAAAATATTTTTAAAAGAGTGATATCTTTTTCATTTGCATTTTTTCAGCTTTCTGGAAGTTGAAAGACTAGGGAGTGGGGGATGGGTAGGGGAGGGTGGGTTCAGGTCGGAAATATTTCTATATTTATATTCTAAGAGGATTGCTTTTACTAATTCTAGAAAATATAAAAAAATATATTTTAAATAAAAGATTTGAGTGATAAATATCGCACAAAATTCGTATAAATTAAAATATAATTAATTTATTTTATTTTTCAAAATGCTTCTAAAATTTATAAAATGTTTGCGTCTATCTTATAACGTAGTTTCAAAAATTCACGAAAAATGCTTTAGATGGTGGTGGTGTTTATGACGGCCATTTATCTATACGAGAGACATGGACCTGAAGGGGGGATGCCCACCATGGGGGTCTCTCTAAGGGAGCCTAACCGGTATTTACGCAAGTAAATCCAAAGTTACAAGAAAATCACGGAAAACTCCGAACGATTAGGCCGACGTGCGCAATTGGAGTCAAACCCAGCACCTCCTGCCTACCAGCTTTGAGAGCAGAACATCTGGGCCACTGGTAAGGGAAACATGCTTTAGAAAATGAATTTTTTATAAATTCAATATTTTGGGATATAAAGGGTTTCATGTAAGACATTTTTCTTCTGATATCTATATGTTGATTTGTCAATAAATTTAGCGTTTTATAACAACATAAGAATCTATAAAAGCCTTAACAAAATAAGAAAAATACAATATAACCCTGAACAGTATTATTTTTCTTTAAAGATTAGGGCTCCGCAGAGGGTCGTGATTTTATCAAATAATAATAATAAAAAAAAAAAAACTTTCGTTATCTAATGAGATAAATTAATACAGCCAATGAATGAATATTTCACTAACAGTTAATAGAATTATTACGATTTTGTAGGAAATCATTTTTAGCTCCTTTGATATTTATATTAATCCATGTCTGAAATCAAGTGAAGCATTTGAAAATTAGAGATTTATTCTTCCATTGAAGAACTCCACCATATGGCAAAAATCATGCTTTGGAAAAAAAAAAAAAATTGAAAACTAGATACTAGGGTGTATGAATAAGTTTTTGCCCAAACATAGAAATAATTGAGTAAAATTTGTGAAATTGCTACATTGTATTAGTCCTTTTTTATACAGTCACCGTGCACAGCAACATATTTCTGTAAACGCTATTTCAAAAAGATGGCGGCAGGATGTATTCCAGGAGGTGGGATAGTATACCCAAGGGGGCATTTTTCTAACTTTTACCGACCCCCACATGTGACATACTGTTGGAAAAGTCTTTGACCACTTATTCATGTTATGCACATCCAGTGCCCCTCTCTACAATTCGCGCTCCAGGAAGGGGCACTTTTCTAAATTTTGCGGACACCATTCGTGTCCTCCGGGAGTCAAATTAGGGGAAGGGGTTGCATAACATCAATAAGTTATCACAGGCTTTTCCAAAACTATGTCACATGTGGTGGCCGGCAAATGTTAGAAAAATGCCCCCTTTGGGTCTAGTATCGCGCCTCCTGGAATACATTCTCCCTCCTCTTTTTGAAATACCGTTTGCAGAAATGTGTTCCTGTGCACGGTGACAATATAGTAAAAGACTAATACAATATAGCAATTTCATAAATTTTACTCAATTATTTCTATTTAAGGGTAAAACTTATTGGTGCACCCTCGTATGTGAGGTAATATTCAAAAGATAAAAGATTTCGTCTAACGCTGAATTACCATAGGATATGAGAAATTTTTCAAAAATAAAAAAGTGATTGTGATGAAGAAATTATTTGCGGCATACGTCGTTTTTAAAACAATAAACAACGATTTTTACACAATTTTTCACATTTGTCCTTTCCAAATTTAATTTAAAACTGTCTATATTAAAATTTAGTTTTATAGAATATCTTTATTTGAATGAAAAGCATTATCTCTAAGTAATTAAATCTTTATAAATTATAAGTAAGACTACATAGTAATTAAGATACTATTGAAAATAGTATTTTATAGCTTATTAAATATATGCATTATAGACAGGGTTCGAATTTAAAAATTAAATTATTGGTTCTGCGATGGATGACCACACTCTCAGAATTTCTTCAATTCACGGAATTTTCCGTTAATAGAAATAGTAGTCCGATGGTAGAATTTTTTTTTACAAAATCAAATGAATGAAAATTTCAACGAAATCAGTAAAAACCTGAATGTTCTGCCGGAGATTCACTCATATAGATAATACTCTCAATTCAATATTTTTTAACGGTTTTTTCATTTAAAACCATAAATTCAGAAATAATGGAATTAAAAATGTAATATCATACAAACTTGAGGTTCGTTTAAAGGTCATTCATCACGGGCCTGAGCAACGCCAGGAGAGTTCGCTAGTGTAAAATAAATTCGGGAAGGTCGGGTAAGATGAAGAATGGTTAAAGATGAAGAATTCATTATTTATCACGGTTAAACACAGACACTAACACATCGTGGCCATCAAATGATTCCCCTGGAGGCGTCGAAATGCGCATCACTAGCATAAGCATGTTCATTCCCACATTGAGGGAAGTTACGAGAGAGTATCAATAAGTTTTTGTCCTCACGTAGAAATAATTATGTGAAATTTATGAAATTTCTATATTGTGTTAGTTCTTTTCTATAGAGTCACCGTGCACAGTAACACATTTTTGAAACCAGTATTTCAAAGAGAGGGGGGAGTATGTATTCCAGGAAGCGCAATCGTAGACCCAAAGAGGGTCATTTTTCGAACTTTTGCGGTCCGCCACATGGGTCAGAGTGTTGGAAAGGCCTATGGCCACTTATTCATGCTATGCAACTCCCGAGCTCTACCTCCGAAATTTGTCTTCCGGGGGGCACTTTTCTAAATTTTGCAGAAATCATTCATGCCTTATCGTGTACCAATTAATTTCTTTTAAAAACATTAATGTTAAGTGATAGTATTGCTGAAATATACGAAAATATTCTGTTTATAAGCCCCCTCGGTAATACGGAAATTTTCAACAATCTTTCGATTATAATTCCATTCCCCACATTTGCCATTACTGCTTGATGTAAAACGGGGGCATACTTTCGGAATTCTACGTAATTGTTTTCATAACAAACTTGCAACATCACTCTGATTAATTCTATACGTTTTAGAACTATCATGGTACTTGACGGAAAGTACGCCAATCACAGTTGACCGAACTAACTTTCCTTCAAGGAGGTAACACACGACCCAAGATGATTCAAATTTTCAATCCGCTTTTATTCTCAGCAGACTGATGAACATAACTAAATTTGCACGAAATCACATCGAAAATCAACAATCGCATATTCCGAGAGTCATAAACGCAATTCAGTAAATTAAAGTTAAAAAAAAAAAAAATCAAATTTCATTTTTGCGCACATAGATTAGTATCGACAAAACGCTCAAAATCGAAAAACTAGACTACATTTGTAAGATAGTTACTAGGAAATAAAAACTTGTGTGGAAATCTAAATCACCCAAAAATCAACGTTTAAGCACACAATAAATACATTAGGTAATGTGAATAAAACCAGACGTATTCATTTCGTGAGTTCCAGGACTCTACAATATTCAAACACAATGTAACTTATCCTGTATTGGACAAACTAAACGAAAGCTCCATTACAGGGTAAAAGAAGATATAAACTATGTAAAGTAAAAAGAATTGCAAAAATACCCTATCGCTTCTCATTACTGGGGGGAAGGATTCAGCTACTATTATCAAGAAATGCATTATTCCACTGGATTTAAACTTTTTCGAAGTTGTTCATATTCGTAGTATTAAAAACTCATTAGTTAATGATTTTCTAGTATACCTTACATCTCAACTTTCAGGGTGGATTTGTTGTGTCACGATGCTTCACTCCCGCTTTTATTTCATTGGTTGCTGGAACTTGATGGTGTTTCGCTGCTGTGTTTACTGACATTTGGGTTTTCGCCTTGCATGTAGTTGGGGGGATACTGTTTTTATACGTATATTTTATGCACTGATGATGTGAGTAATGGAACTCACAATTCTCTTTTAAAGTAAATCGTTTGAGCAATACATGATTGACACTTGCTATTTGTACGTTGTACGGTGCGTCAGGAATTCAGCGAATCAGCTTTTTGATCCAAGGTTGTATTTAGACACAGGCGAAAGCGTTTTGTTTACAGATCGATAGCGTGATACGTAGCGTCTTATTATAGTTTTAAATTAATTTAAGCCGTGATTTTCAATGCTATAGGTATAATGAAAGGAGAAGTAACCCATTTGACATGCCATTTAAATTTGCCATATAAATTTAAACGGCGTGAATTTCCTGTTAGCTTAGCTTTCTCAGTGATGTTTAATCAGCACCAAACTTTTGATAAATGCATTTTTATTTATATTTTCAACAAAATTTTCAATTACTTTTTTATTAATTAAAATATTTGTAAATTTCATATGTTGCTTGCGCGGATCGCATAGCGGCCCAACTAGAAAATATTTTTTATTGTGTTTTCACTAAGGTTTTAAATTAATTCTGTTTCCAAAGTATATTTTTATTTACATTTTCAACAAAGTTTTCCATTACTTTTTTACACTTTAAAAATATTTCTAAATTTAATACGTTGTAATGATTTATTACAGCACTCATTCTGGCTAGAGTTGACATAAATAGTGGCGAGCGAACGAAGCGATCTGGGATCGCGTAGCGATCCAAATAGTAATTGCTTAGCGATCCCAATATTAATTGCGTAGCGATCCCAATATTAATTGCGTAGCGATACCAATATTAATTGCGTAGCAATTCACGGGGGTTGGCGAGCGTTAGCGAGCAGGGGGCTGAGACCCCGGTATTGCATAATATCCATATATTCGTAAGCTATAGCGATAGATAATTTCGTGCATATTTTTTACAGGATGATCCCAAATATTATTATTTTTCTTTGATTTTTTGTTGGCCCCCTAATTATCTTTCTAATCAAATCGGAGTTGATAAATATAAAGTCAAGCATATTCTTCATAATCCTGTAGTTCCAGAAAAATCCGACAAGTATATCTCTAAATATTCGGCAAAATGTCTAAAATTTAAAAGCTTCCGGTGTTTAATGGCTACATAGTGTATATAAATATACCGGGTGTCCCAAATATTACTGATAGATTTTAAAATTCCATAACTTGCAAACGATGACAGATATTTAAAAAAATCTTGCAGGAGTATTATGTAAGGTGTCAGGAGTTTTAATGCTTCGATTCTCAGTTTTAGTTACAAATATCATCGACAGATGGCGCTGCAAGCAATAACCGCAAAATCCAGGCTGAGTTTTTCGGCATCTCTCTTTTTCCATGAGAAAAAAGGAGATTAAAATGCATTGAATGGATCCCGAAGTACCAAAATTCGGGTCTGGACTGAGCGCCTATTGGTCTCAGCGACATCTATTGTTTGAAATTCGAAGTAAAATCAAGAATCACAGTACAAAATCTCCTGACATCATGCATAACCCTCCTGCAAGAATTTTTTTAATATTCGTCACCGTTTGAAAGTTATTGAATTTTAAAATCCATCACACCCGGTATAAGTGCGTGTGTGTGTATTACCACAGCTTCGTGAGAAATACATTTTTTAGTCCTAGAGATTTTTCATATTCTATGGTTCTGCGTTAATTTAAAATGTGCTTATGTGCGAAAATAGATATTTTGAAGAAAAGTTGAAAACTAGATAACAGGGTTAAGAAACGCCAAGAAAATTTTAATTGTGATTCAAGAAATATCACTTTTGATAAAAAAAATATATATAGATAAAAAAGCGATAGTTTTTAAAAGATGATATGTTATATTTTTTTGTATTTAATATATAGGGTGGCCTACAAATTAGTTGAGCAAAAATATTGATTTATTGAATGAAATTGACAGGATTAGAATTGACAGAAGTACATATTGTTGTAAGATAGATAGAATAGTTCAAGTTTACCATTATCACAAATGTTCGATGTGGCTTCCTTTTGTGATTCTGCAAATGTCCCATCAGTAAATCATTTCTTGCCACAGATTTGTAAGCATGTTTTCGTCGAACAAATTAATTGCAGTCCAGATTTTTTATTTTAGTTCAGGAATGGATGCAGGAAGTTGCGGCTTGTTCATTTGATCCTTTACAAAACCCCATACACCGAAATCTAGCGGTGAAATATCTTATGATCGTAGTGGCCATTGAGTAACACCTCCGCTCGCTAAGCGATAGCGTGAGTTCACCTAACGCCATCTATGAATAAACTTCGTCAATATTACTACTAGTCTGACTTTCAACTAATTAATTTCATTTAATATTTCGTAAGTTCCTAACTTACGAAACTGTCCAACTAATTTATAGACACACTGTACTACGCATCAATTTTTACACATTCTTTCATGAATGAACATTACATCTATGGCAATCATGGAGAAACCATCCATGTAAATTTCAATAAAAGTAAAATAATTTTCCCATCCAGTCTATGCTACCCATCCATTATAAGAGAAACAATAAAGATTGTAATGCGCATAAACCCAATATGTAACGATGCAGCATCATTTAACGTACCAAAAATATGGCTCGACCTAGACAATATGAAAATAGAATATAATAAACATCCATATCAAATAAAAATGTAACATGCTTAATATGAAAAAATACGTGGAAAACTGGATGATGGCGTGTCATAGGCTGTGCAAGTTTAAATTAGCGTTGTTTTTTTGTTTTTGAAAACGACTCGGGTCGAGACATGTCGAAACATGTCAATAGTCGAAAGAAGCATACTTTTACTGGTTTTAAAGTTTTAATTTACACCTTGTAGCACTTGAAATTAATGAACATTACATGTAATTAAAAAATATGTAGGAAAATTAGATTTACATATGAAAACTAGCGCTACAGTCTTTATTCGAATGCACAACTAAAAAATAAAATAAAATACGTCACTTAAAAAGATCAATAATTTTTTTAACCCTTTATATCCTGACGGTACCTATAAGTACCATTAATGAAAATTCAATGTAGGATTTATTTAGTTCGTCAATTAATAAAAGTAGATAACACTTTCCATGGAAAATAATTTCCTCAATCCTATTTAGAAAGCACAGTGAAACAGTCGAAGCTAAATATTTTTTAATGTGGTTACTTTATGAACCATTTACTTAAGTGTAGCTTTTATCTTTTAAAAAAATGTTGTACGAAACATTTGCAACTATGAAACACTTTTCTGTTACAAATAGAATCACAATACATTTATTTACACTGTTCTTATAAGAATTGTGAGATTTCCATAGCAGTATTTTTTGTTAATTAATCTAATTAATCTTTTAACAATTTTGCAAAAATAGCCCTAAAAACCGATTTGTTAAATCGGTTTTAATTAAAAAAATATATAAATATCAAATTATTATTATAGATGTTGTTCTGGATATCTATAATCTAACGTAAATAATTATTCAGGTGAAGTAATTTTTTTACTCAAAATTCAGGATATAAAGGGTTAATGAAAATTGGAGCAAATACCTGTTTTTATATTTTTTCCATAAAATGAACTGCTAGTAGTAGGTTATGAAGAAAGTTTCATATAGATCCGATAATAATTATCGAAAAGGTGTTTCCCTTGCATCCATGTCTCTTTACATGACTCAAAAATGCAATTATAAATAATATATTTTTTTTTCATTTTATTTTCTCTTACAAGTAAAACTACTATGGTCTGTGGCTGCGAATTTCGATTTTTTTAGGTCATTCGATTCGTCTCATCGAGCTTAGTAAATTTATACCTCGCATATCGGCTGTTCAGTTTTTATAATTACAGAGAGCCGGGTCAAAGTTCAAAATTTCTTTACTGAAAAATAGATGCCTTCAAAGAAATAAAGCCCCACCAGGGCTGAGAGGTGCTCTCGAAGCTGGTAGACGGGAGGTGCTGGGTTCGAACCCAATCGCGCCTGTCGGCCTAACCGTTTCGGAGTTTTCGTGGTTTTCTTCGAAACCTAGGATTTTCCATGCTTAAATACGGGTTAGGTTCCCTTAGAAAGACCTCCACGGAGGGCACTCCCCCTAGGGACTATATCACTCGAGTAGATAATCGGCCGTCAAAAATCAACCCAACTCAAAGAAAAAAATGCGAGTTATGTTTACTAATTGTTTTTACAGTGCCCTACATTGCCAATAACTACTATAAGGTTATATTATTGCTGTCATTATAAGAATTTGTAATTGCAGATAAAATATTCGTATGCTACTTGACAGGAAAGCTTTTCCCAAGTTATGATGTACTCGTTTAGTTCAGTGTTCCCAGTGGGTTACTTTAAAAAAATTTAGATTTCTTGTTTGGCACTACTTTTCTCAAATAATAAAATTCCCCTAGTTTTCTCCTTAATTAATATGTCATTAAATAAGGCAAATTTTACTATTTCAAAAAGGTGGTGCCAATCAAGGAGTTCGAATTTCAAAAAAGTGGTCCGTTAAGAATCGCCGGGAAAAAGTTTTCCGCTGATGCATGAATAATCCTAGTATTTAAAAAAAGCGATTTTTATGAAAATAATGATCTGTGATACAACTTATATTTAAAGTAATACACAGCGATTTTTACATATATTTTCATGAATGAAATTATGTGGAAATTAGCTTAACACCCTGTGTTTATTTGAAAGGGTTATCACGCATTAATTCTAAGGAACAAAGCATTATTAACACTTTCCAACATAGTTGAAAAATGTTTATGAATTCGGTCCGTTTGTCCCTTTGTCCGTTCGGTCCGTGTTGTTGAATGTTGTCCGTTTGTCTGTCTGAGCGCTAACTCGTGAAAACATAGTGATGAAATTTCTATGAAATTCATACATCTTACTGGGATATAATATAGCATTTTGGGTATTGTAAATGAATGTGCAGCCGTCCATCGTTTGTTTACAGGGACACCTAACAGTATATCGTTGCGTTATGATCTACGGAGGAAAATTCATATGTAACGTACATTAATTATGTTATGCTATTTCAAACATAATAAAATTTATACGGATTTTTGAGGTGCAGTAGAAGATGGTTTCTATAGATTATGATGTGCATAGAGTTTATCATTATCATATACAGGGACACCCAAAAGTGCTCGGTTACAGATCTCTCCTTGCCGATGATTGCTGGAACTGTATTTTCAGTTGTCATATTCGTCTTTAAATATATCAATTTTCTGAGTATTATTCAGTGTGAATAAATTATACGTATAGGTCATTTACAGAGTTATAATACATTTCCGTTTTTTGACAGAAACTGCTGAAAGGTATTTTTCCATGGTGTAAAGCATTTCTCAACTGAATATATTACATACACTGGTTATCAAAATTAAAGGATAATGAGAAAAATTATGCTCACTAAGTTTATGTTGAAGCCAATTCCCAATACTGCAATTATTTATGTCAATTAAATACTATTGAATACAAAATTTCACTTTCGCACATACGTTAACGTCGGAAATATGCAAATTAGGTGATTGACAATGTGGAGCGTAATGGACGCATGTTTGAATTCTGGTTTGTAGTGTTGTTTAAAGTGAATGCAGTGTCTAAGAGTGATCAGTATTCACTAGTTATGGCTCAAATTCACCATTTAAGTGAAGGTCCAAAGTGGCTGATAACTGGTAGAATCTAGAGAGGTGAAACACAAATGTAGGTGGCCCAAGATTTCAATATCCCTCAAAGTGTCGTATCAAGAGCTCCGAGCTGCTTTTTAAACACTGGATCCGTTGACAGACAGCTTGGTCAAAGGAGAAGATTAGCAGCAACTGCTTCCGAAGACCGTTTTTTTGTCATTGTTGGCTCGAAAAAACCGCGAAGCGACTACAAGAGATTTGGATTCAAACCTTCAGGCTGCCACGGGAATTCTAATTAGCTGTTCTACGGCTGCACAAAGGCTTAATGAGAGTGGGCTGTATGCGAGAAAACTAATATTTTGCGTCCCATTCACTCCAGCTTCCAAAGGGGCCCGTTTAAGCTGTTGCAGACATCATGCTCAATGGAGGCATGAGGACTGGGCTCGAACGGGATATTTCAAGGATAAGAGTACGCAAGTTGCGTGTTCTTTCCTCACTCCAGATCAAACGACGTCTAGAATCAGTGCTAAGACTATATCTGGACTCATCAGTAAACAATACTTGAGCCCAGTTTTCTTGACTCCATTGAATATGACGAGGACAACAGTTTAAATGGGCCCTTTGAAAGCTGGAGTGAGTGGGACACAAACTATTGGTTTTCTCGCATACAGCCCACTTTTGTTAAGCTTTCGTGCAGCAGTAGATAGAGTACTTCGAGTTCCCGTGGCAGCCTGAAAGTCTCAAACAAAATTTCTTGTAGTCGCTTCGCAGATTCTTCGAGCCACAATGATGAAAAACGGTCTTTGGATGCAGTTGTTGCTCTTGGTCCCCCTTCACCAGGCTGTCTATCAACAGATCGAGTGCTTAAAAAGCAGCTCGAAGCTCTTGATATGACGCTTTGAGGGATAATCAAATCTTTGTCCACCTCCATTTGTGTTTGATGTTCCTCGATTCTACCAATTATTCGCCACTTTTGAAAACTTAATGATCCTTTTGAGCCATAACGAATGAATACCGATACTCAGACACCATATGAATGCTACTCACCATATGAATAATACTCAACCATACTAATGAATACTCAGACACCGTATTCACTTTAGACAACATTACAGATCAGAATTCCAACATAAATCGATTGTGCACTACATTGTCAATCATCTAATTTGCATATTTCCGAAGCTAACTTATGCGCGGAAGTGCAATTTTGAGTTCAATGGTATTTAATTAACATAAATAATTGCAGCACTGGGTATATGTTGCAACATTAACTTAGTGAGCATATGTTTTCTCATTATCCTTTAATTTTGATGATCAGTGTATATTATACAAATCGGTAGACCATATACAGAGATTCACAAAAGAATTTATATTATACTCTGACTTTAAATGATAATTATCTAAATCGATATTCCATATGTTTTATAAATTTTCCAAATTGTTAACCATCACGTAATCTGTCGACTTATTAAAGGCATTTTTTTTCCGTATACACTAAATGTTTTGGAAAGTGTTTCATAATAAATGCTTGACGAGTCATTTTCCTTTCTTGATTTAATAATTAAAAGTCATTTGTGTATTAACAAAATTTAAGACTAATATTTTATAGTACCGTAAAAATACATTTTACAGGCGATTATATTCTTAAAAAAAAAAAAAAAAAAAAAAAAAAAAGAAAGAAATCCGTGGCTTTAAGAGGACAGGGGACATTAAAAAAAATCTTTTCAACATATTCATTTTTAAATTGGTAGACTTATTAATGGTAAGTTTAAACAGTTAAATTCAAAATTCAGTGTTAAAATAATAAAAAGTTTTGAAATTATTAAAATTCTAATATACCGAATAAGTGTCATACTTTAAAATACCCTATTCGCATTTCTTTGAATATAGCATGTCTTTTTTTCTGGATCAGTTACTTTTCGGTTATTAGAAAGAAAGTTAGCATAAATTGTAAAAGTTCACTGAACGTGTAAAAAGAAACAAAAATATTTTATACTCAACTTTTTCGTGTAAAATAACAATAGATTTTGTATTATGTAGCAAATATTAAGATTAAAATGTTCTTTAAATGCAACTATTTATTATTATATGAGGGATGCACCTCAAAATTTTTAATACAATCTTTTAATTAGGAATGCATTTATGGAACATTTCAAATTTCATAAATGTGCGAAATTTTCAATTCTGAGAAAATAGCGTGTAAATTATGCATAAACAAATAAAACTATATTTTGCAAGTTAAAATATAATATACTAATCAAACATTATTAACGATACGCATACATATACATTCAAATAAAACATAATTGACTTTATTTGTAAAAATTGAAAAATCGATTTTTTAATCGAATTTGATGTTTTTCAGTGTCTACTGTTCCCTTAACCCCCTACCAGAAAAAAAGTTAAAATAAAGGATTACTGTAAAATTAAAGAAATTACTCATCGAATCCACTAAGCCTATTTTTAAATATACAGGGTGTTCCAAAATTCGACTGACAAACTAAAAGTGTTGATAGAAGTCTTCTAGAGAATGAAAAATTACCATAGATCATGGGGTCGCAAACCGGGTATTTAATCAAAAATAGAGTCGGTTCTGCCTAATTCAATTTCTGTCGAGAGCAATAACTTTCAGAAAACGAGTATATTATGATAAAACTTTTAATAGATGCTCTCACCTTTTTTAATTGATAATATCGAAAAAAATGGTAGAAGTTTTCATTTTGCGCGCCAACAGTATGCACTTGACTCTCCACATTTTGGACTGCGATCACCAGTTCGTACGGTATCACCGATTGATTCTGCACCCAGTTTTTACCCGACTGCCAAGAAGGGTTATGTGTTTCACTCGTATCTGGGTCTGTGGATTCCTTTATACCCTCGAAACATCCCAACGGCTGGGTGGATTTTAATGAAAGAGGTCTCTATCGATTCGTCTTAGCAGTCCGATGGTTATAGGCTAGGTGTTGTTTGAATAATTTTAAAATATCAGCTGTAAAATACAAAATGGTGGTAGAGACGAAAAAGAAATTACGCACCCTATTGAGTGGCATGTCATTGGATAGGTCTTTCAAAACGAAGACGATGTTTCATTGACTATATTGCAATCAGAAGCTCCGTTTAAATATTACCCAACCTGGAAGTTGTGTAGGTAAGATCCTTAGCTTTATTTCACTCTAACCATTATAGACATCTATAGGCCTCATCAAAACAGTGTTTATAGATAGGAACAAACATTTAAACACAACTTAAAAGTCACCAATACAAGTAAATAAAAAAAATAGGTAAGTAATATAATAAATTGTTTCACATTGATGATAAATAATTAATTAGTTTGCTTTTTACGCAGTCGAGTTTTTTGATTTTTTAAATTTCATTATATTATTCCAGAACTTTTCGAGATGTTATAACATTTCACACAGAATAAGGTGCATACCGTTGAATTTTCATTGTAATGTTTTGATTTTTCTCTAAATTATTTCCCTCAACACAAGTTCAGTTAAATTGAAACACCCTGTATTTGTAACTAAGTACGTGGTTTACGATCCCATGTTCGATGGTAATATTTCATCCTCTTTATGTGTCATCTGTTCTTTTTATCCTTCTATCATTTCTCTTAATATGTCGGTCGAATTTTTAACGCCCTGTATAATATTACAAAAATAGAAAAGGACTGCTGATTTACAGATGCAAATAGTAATAAGAGTACAACATCATACATAAAAAAAAATTATAAAAAAAATAAATAGTGATTACTATGTATTTATTTTTATTATCTTCCATTATTGTGTATGTGACAAACAACTGAATACAAGATAACTTTCAGCTCCAATGTACCCGTCTTGGTGCTAGGAAAATTAAGGATACATGAGCAGGAAAATACACTTGTATGTAGTCAAACTCTTCTATAAAATTAAGTCATACACTTTAAATCTTTAACCGGTGAAGATCGTCCTGATTTTGTGTAACATTTATTAATTTTATGGACAATAACAAATCTGTATTCTTCAATCTGTATTATGGACAAAATCATCTGTATTCTTCGAAGCCTGATCTTCATATAGAAATAGAATTATTTGTTTAAAAGTGCTTTAATAATAAAGAAAATCTTTTAAAAGTTATGAAATATTTATTTATGTAAAAACTAATTATCAAACATACGTTAATTTGTTCCGAAGGTTTTTTTTTATGAGAAGATATTTGCAAAAGTTTATGCAATGTTTAAGCCTAAATATGTATTTGAAAGTAAAAATACATATTTTCATTTTTAAGCCAATTAAAAAAAGTTGATAATTAAAATATTTATTCGCATTATTCAAACTTTGACTGCCATTTGCGCTAAACACAAAAATGCAATTTATTATTACTTGAACAACTCGTTAATTAAATTCTGTAACAAAGACCTTTTTTTTCGTAAATGTTTAATAAAGAGAGAAAAAAAGTTTTATTAAACAGCTTATTCAAGAGTAAAATTTAAAATGAAGATTTTCATTTTTTTTTATTAATACATAATAAACAAAGAAAATGGCGTGCTTTACAAACTGTTATAGTTAAGTTTGATATTTTCTTAATAAGATTAGATCAACACATTAAATGCAGAATACTTAAGCAGTGACCCAGCTAAAAAGAAAAGTGCATTTAACGATAAACAAAATTTAAAAAATATTTTACGAATATTAATTAAAAATTTTATATTTTTTTATAGTTTCAATAAAATAATCGAAAACAAATATCATTAGCTAAATATTTTAATTGCTTTTTAATATAAAAATGAAAAGTATTAATAAACAATTAAAAATTCATGAATTATTTTTGTTTAATACTTGTAATTTTTAACTTTTAACGTCAGTTATTTAATTTATAAAAAAAAAATAAACTGAAAATAAAAACTTTATTTCTAATAAATAAAAACACAGTCTTGCTTAATGGTACACAAAACATGAAATTTAATAAGCTAAAAGTAAAATTCTACGTTTCGAGCTGTTTCTACAGCCGTCGTCAAGAAAAATATGATGGTTAAATCGCTAAAAAGCTGAGAGATGCTTTATTTCTTTACTTTGTTTTTTCTACCAAGTTCCTTGTATAATTACATTTAAAATTATATGTATTATTACATTATTTCTAATAAAGTTATTTTTGTGAAACTCGATTGAAAGTAAATCTATCACTAATGCGATAAAAGTAAGAAAATATAGGTATATACTGTCATATATATATATATAATATTTTATATTTACAGCATGTCGGTATACCACAAGGCGGTTGTACTTCAAGTTTACTCTCTGACTTATACTTATATCATTATGAACGTAATTTGACTAATAATAATCTACATTTATATCGTTATATTGATGACATCATTTTAATTGATACTGATCAATCTGCAATTACTCGATTTCCAGTTGATTATCCCACTAATTTGGAATTAACGGAAAACCTTTTATCTAACAATACAATTAACTTCTTAGATCTTAAAATTACAATCAAAGACAATAAAACACTCAGAGATTTATATGACAAACGTAAAGAATTTAAATTCAAAGTTAATACATTTACAAATTTTAAATCTTGTCTACATCATTCTGTATTTCGGAATATAATACTTAATCATTTATATAGAATAAAATGTTTATGTTCTTCTCCTCTAATTAACAATAATATTAAAAAAACTAATTTATGATGCATTAAATCATGGTTTTCCAAAAAAATTCATATATTCATTAATATAGAATTAGTACTTTTCTTACATGATCTATTAAAACAAATTAACACATGCGTAAATCAAATTACAAAAAAATTATAAAATAAAAAAATATCTATAAAAAATTAAAAATTGTAAAATAATAAAAAAAAATATTATAGGTTGGTTGGGTGGGTAGATGTTAGAGTACGGAGGAGGGTGGTGTTGTCTGGATAATACGCAATGGTTAATTATATATATATAAAAAAATGGGGGCTTTTGTATTATTACTATATTTTTGTTACGTATTTTATATGGATGTTGATTTGATATTTTATATGTAATTGGAGAATTTCATTAATATTATAATTAGCCTAATTATTGATTAATCTAATTTACAATTATTTGTTATTAAATTTTAAATTTACTAAGGACAATATCATATTAATTACTAATAGTATGCCATTCTTATAGTGAATAATATACATATAAGTATGTATAATATAAATATAGTTATACTGTATGCATTAAAATTGGGTAATTATTTTTATTATTATTACTCTATTCTTTTTAATATTTATTATCGGTTTAATGTTTTTGAATGTCCCACATTCATACTTTATGGTTTTTTATGGATGTCTGAAGATAATCCACACTCTATATTTGTGCTTTTTAAGTAATGGGTATTTAAGTATCATTTAACCTTCTATTTACTTCCACATGTTTTTTATTTCCTGTTCATTTTATAAATATCTGATATATAATTCATAAAAAATAATTTTTATATTTAATAATTATTTATATTAATTATTACTGAATTTTATTTTGTTTTATAGCATATAGCTATATGCTATATATTATCAATGTTCTAGAATTATTTATTTCTTAGTTTAGTTTAAATAAGTTAGCTAATAGACTATATTGTATGCTTTTAAATTGTATTTACAATAGTTTTTAAATACATTGTGTGGTTTATATTCGGTTTATAATTCTCTATATATAAGGATATGTTTGGTTTTTGTGTTTATACAGTTATTTACATTCAAATGCTTACAATTATTTATACAGTTATTTACATTTAAATGCTTACAAATATTTATCTTGCGTTAGTTGTTTAATAGAAGTAATACTAGATGGCAGCACTAAATTTATCTCTTTAAAATAGCTCTAATTGTTAATTTTTCTACCTCCATTTCAGTTATAATTTAATACACCAGGAGGTATTTTTAGCTAAATTTTGACGATATTGTTAAACTGTTATTAATTAATTTAATAGTGCATTTTAAATAATGTAATTAATATCTATTTATTTTATATTAGATTAAATGTGTTTAACAAGGTATTTCAAATTTTATTTCAAAATTTATTAACTGCATCCTTTGGTATCATTTACTGTGATTTCTTAACTGTTTTATTCACCTTAATCTTTTTGATATACTGGCAGCCATGTGCGCGTGGATTTTTGTAAAATACTGAAATATTAATCGGTATGGTGTTTATTATTTATATTTTATATCCTATAAATATTTAAATACGTTTTATTGATTCTTCCATTTCATATTTGTTTCTATTCTGCTTTCATTTTTAATCAATTCACTTGATTTTATGGTTGTTTGGGCACAGGGGAAAATAACTTTTAGCTTTAGCTTATTTTTCCCACAGAAAATAACCATTTTGCTTATATCATTGAATTATGTGCCCTTGATAACGTAATTCAATGCATAAGCTTTTCAATTTTTGTCGGTGTCCACTTTTTTCTTTTTCTTCCATAATAATTCTTATATTAATTTTTTTTTTTTTTAATACTTACAGCTTTAATTCATAATATTTGACGGTGGAAGGTTATGTTTAATTAAGGGTTATATATATATATATATATATATATATATATATATATATAATATATGAAAATGCCGTACTGGCTGTCACGATAGTAGTTGTGGATCACATCCAGCTATAATGGCGTAAAAGAAGTGGTCAGAACAGATAATTCGAATCTGTTATATTAGTATAACAAATTGTTGAAATGCAGTTGTCGAGTGAAATGAATGGAATACATCGTTCCGTGAAGTATCCCCAGAAGAAATTGAAACACTCATAATATCAGCTAAGCACTTTATTAGAACATCTTGCAAAAGGTGCAGTTTCCACCAAGATAATTAGCCATCTCTCCATAGTAGTAATTGGGTTTAAACAAAGTTCCAGATAATCGAATACAGGACGGTGACCAGGGGATGGATGAAAACTGGAAATACGACTCAAACCTGCTAAAATCTGCTGAAACACAACGAGTATCAACTTTTTGTTCCTCACGTGTAAGGATACAAATATGACGTAGGTCGCGCTCTCAACCAATTAATAATTAAGAATGTCACGTCATATAAAGAGTTTGAACAGAGCTAGCGGATGAATTTGAAGGAAAAAATGATAACATGAGAAATGCGCGGGAAAGTATAAATGGAAGCTAAAAGAATATTCTCGAAAGAAAAAAGCGCAGGAATGGAACATTTAATTTAAGAATACTAAAAGAGTAATATTTAAGCGATTAAGAAAAATGAGACACTAAATAAAAGGGAATTTAACAGAGTTAACGATAGAGATTATTTAAGGATAAGGATTTAGTGAATATAAAGTAGTAATTTAGAATAAGATAAGGAAATCTCGGAATTTGATCTATTAATGTAACATATCTATATATATATATTAAGAGATATAATTTTAATCAGTCGGTGAACAGTTCCATTTCAGTCGGAAATTCCGATATTATCTATTCGAAAATGCGTTCTCTTGCAATGCATGTGATTCACAATGCAAAATATAGATTTTTCACACAGTCGACGGCGGTAAACTTTTATTTTCCTCATATAATTAAAATAAGCAATAAAAGAGAAGACACATCCTGTTAAAAGCATACTTCTATGGTTTTTTTTTGTTGTTGTTTTGTTTTGTTTTCAATAGTTCTGAATTGTAATCTTCGTTATATTTAATCACATAACATTTGCAATTAAATTAAATTAAGGAAATACTGGTGAAAAAAATCGTAGCAGTTGGCAGCTATCGTTAAAATGCTACTACTATATCATTGTTAACAATCCTGAATAAGAGATCCCTGTCAGAAAATTCACTCTATTAAACTGTGAACTCCACACTACTGCGAATTTGCAATGAACAAAATTTCAAATGTCGGCGTTTTTTGAAATCATTCTTCATTATTTTGCATTTTCCGCCAACAAAAATAAATTTCTGATAAAAATAAATATCACAGCCGATTCTTCATTACATTTCGTATAAGAATCATGTTTTATGTTTCATTATCATTTTATAATGAAAAAGGTTGTACACAGATTTTATGGAATGCCAAATCAAGCTACACTGTTAAAAATTTGCAGCATTCTAGCAGGTCCATTTGACCGTTTTTTCCGAAAACGGTTAAAAAACCGTAATTTTAACACTATTCTGACCATATTATTGGCCATTTTATGGTCAGAATACAGTTCAATTTTGGTTATGAAACCGTTTTTTCCGAAAACGGTTACACAACCGTAATTTTAAAACTATTCTGACCATATTATTGGCCATTTTATGGTCAGAATATAGTTAAATTATGGTTATGAAACCGTTTTAAAAGAAAAATGGTCGAATGACCTGCCAGAATGCAGCAAAATTTTTAACAGTACACTGTTAAAAATTTTGCAGCATTCTGGCAGGTCATCCGACCGTTTTTAGAAAAAACGGTTTCATAACCATAATTTAACTATATTCTGACCATAAAAAGGCCAATAATATGGTCAGAATAGTGTTAAAATTACGGTTGTCTAACCGTTTTCGGAAAAAACGGTCAAATGTTCTGCCAGAATGCTGCAAATTTTTAACAGTGTGTATGGAGTTCGAATTTACAGTTGTATTCGGAGTTGTTCATCATAGGAGTTCTGTAATCGCGGAACTTTTATGATTAAATAAAGAAAATAACATTATTTGGAATATATTGGTGGCAGAAATCAGTAAAACTTGGCAGCTATTATAAAGAGGCTATTTGTATATCAGTGTTAAAATATACTGCTCAACCAAGAGACTCATGCGAAAGAATCTTTTCTATTAAACCGTGAACACCACACTATTGCGATTTTGCTAAGACGGAAATTTTAAATGTCCTCTTTTTTTCTAAGGCATATTCATTCATTAATTTGTATTTTTCATCAACAAAATATTTTTTTGATAGTAATAAACACCATAATATGATTCTGCATTAAATTTTGTGTTAGAATCATGTGCTACATATTACTACATTGCCAACAAAGTTATACGCTGTTGATGTTACGGAATGCCACGTCGAAATATTGTGGAGCACGGGGGCGCTGAACCTACTGTGGAATACGTGTGTTAAGATGGATTCCGTCTTAATACTTTTTGGGAACATTTGTGACATAGATTCGTTAAAGTTGGCAACTATTTTAAAGAGCTTACTAGTATATCATTGTTAAAATGAACTGCTCAAAGAAGAGCTCCCTAAGAAAGTATCTTTTATATTAACCCGTGAACACCAATTTACTGCGATTTCGCAACGACTGAAATTTTAAATGTCCACATTTTTAAAGACATGCATTCCTTAATTTGTATTTTTATGAACAAAAAAGGAATTTTTGATATTAATAAACACTGAATATGATTCTGAATTAAATTTTGGATAAGAATTATATGCTAAATATCATTACCACTACATTACCAACGATGTTGTACGCAGTTGATGTTACGGAATGCCAAATCGCACAAGCGTGGAGCACGCGGGAGCTGAACCTAAGCATGGAGTATCTGTGTTAAGATGAACTCCGTCTTATCAAATTCGCTATATTTAATCACATAACTTCTGTGTTTAAATAAAGCAAATAATACTATTTGGAAATACTAGTGACAAAAATTCGTAAAATAG
The DNA here is from genome assembly GCA_963932465.1 of Maratus speciosus. NCBI lineage: Eukaryota > Metazoa > Arthropoda > Arachnida > Araneae > Salticidae > Maratus > Maratus speciosus. The sequence goes on from OZ010790.1 coordinate 529,285,069, forward strand.
TGCAGCTATTAGAAAGAGGCTAATAGTATATTATTGTTAAAATGTACTTCCAGAAGTAGAGACTCCTAAGAAAGAATTCTTTGTATTAACCTATAAACACCAAACTGCGATTTCGCAACGACTTGAATTTTAAATATCCACGTTTTTTTTTTTTTTTTTTTTTAAGACATGCATTCATTAATTTGTATTTTTCATTAACAAAAGAAAATTTCTGATAATAATAAACACCACAATTTGACTTCGCATTAAACTTTGTATAATAATCATGCGCTACATATCATTCTTTCTACATTACCAACAAAATTATAAGCAGGTGATGTTTTGGAATGCCAAATTGCACTAGTGTGGGGCACTCGGGTGCTTGACCTAATTGTAGAATCCGTGTGTTAAGATGGACTTCGTCTTAGCATCTTCGCTATATTTAGTCACATAACATCTGCAAGTAAAAAAAGACAAACATCTTTAAACACCATTATTTCCATTTGGAAATAATGGCGACAAAGATTTGTAACAGTTAGCAAATATTATAAAAAGGCTACGAGTATATTATTGTTAAAATGTACCTCTCGAACAAGACATCTCTGTGAGAAAATCCATTGTATTAACCCGTGCACAACACAACTGCGATTTCACAACAACGAAAGTTTTCGACCTTTTTTTTTTTTTTTTAATTACATTGATTCATTAATTTGTATTTTTCATTAACGAAATATCTGACAATAATAAATATCACAATTTGATATCGCATTACATTTTGTATAAGAATCATGTGTTGCATTGCATTATCACGACGTTATCAACAAAGTTATACGCAGTTCAATGCCATGTAGCCCTATTGTGAAGTACACTGGTATACTGTAAAAAAAATCTGTAATTCTATCGATTTAAAGTTACAGAAATCTCTATGCTTGTTAAGGTAAACTCCTTCACATGTATCGCAGTACTGGTAACATAAATATGTAGCATTTTTGTCTCTCCTCCATCATCTGCGTTTATGGCCAAAAATATCAAGGTGTGTAACAGAACCTGGTGATTAATAAAAACCTTCAGATATTCTACGATCTTAATCTACTGAATTAAAACGGCTTTATTAGAATAATTAATACTTAGTTAATAGCACTCTGATGCTACAGTGATATCATCGAAAAATCATCTATGCAACAAGAAATCTTCAGTACAATGCTTACTAAAATTTTTCCTGTACACCGTACAAAAAAAGATGTAAATCTACAAAACTACAAATCTGTAGCTTTACAAAATAATGTACTAAAATTATAGTAATTTTACTAAAATATTGTCTGTGACGCGGGTTGCAGTTACATAGAAAGTTCTAGGCACCCCAGCTTTTTAAAAAATTCTTAGTAACCTTACAGATTTTTTGATTTGCGGTGCAAAAGTGTATCTCTTACGTGGGCTTTGTTGATGCCGTTACAAAAAAAAGCTCTAGAAATTTCAGTTTCCTAGACAAATTAGGGTAACTTTACAGATTGTTTTACAGTGTACCGGAACCTAAATGTCGAGTCCATGTGTCAGCGTTATCATAAACATTAGACGTTAATCACATGAAAGCAAATATCTAGTATATCTAAAATTACACTTACAAAAAAATTCTGCCCCTGGCATCTAGAAATTGTGTCTGTAGAAAAAATATGTCCATGCCATCCTTATAAATTCCAGTCAGTTGCTACAGAGCTCTAGTAATCCCTATTAAAATTCAAGGTGTTTTCCTACATTATCGAGGTCAAACTTATTTAAAAATCTCTACAAATTAAAGCGTATACTAGAAGTGCGTTTTAGTAACTATAATTCTAGTTTTTGCATTAATTCTAGAAATCAAGTGGTAATTTCTCGCAATTCATACGATTCATAACATAATGTATAGTTTAACCACCTATAAAATTATAGATCATTTCGTCTATTGAATTTATTTGTTTACCTTATTCACATAACTCGAAAATCTATATTTCTATTTTAGGGATTTAGAAAATGACTACATATTCGTTCTAGATGAAGGTGGTATATTTTTTCTCTCTGTCTAAACAGAAAAAAAGTCATCTCAGTTGATAAAAATTAATCAAGCAGAAACAACAATTTAATCAGCCTAATGATATCAAAACCTGTGTCATGCTGTTAAGTTTTTAGTGAGAGTAAATGGAATATAATTCTATTAACACGTAATGTTTTATAGGAAATACATGAAAGCGGATGTCAAATTTCTTCTGCTGTTTACTTCTGCATACTTATTGCTGTAAATGCTCTATATCTATCGAACAAGTTTTATTCTTGTTCTCGTTGGAAGTGACAATCTAAAATCCCGTGCCTTTATAAATAAATTTATAAAAAAAATCACTGCAGTTTGTATATAAACCTGGCAATATAATCTGGCTTGATATCGATCGTAAAAAAAACTTTTTTTTTTATCTTTGACTTCTCAGATTGCATTTTTATCGTAGTAAAACATCTTAAGATGAAATCAGTTGGGTTCGCCAACATATTTCGTTTTCGTCAGATCGGTTATAGCAGTCAGGTTTGTTAAAATATAAATATTACCACTGTATAAATACAAATATATTAAAACTCGAGAAAACGGAACCTGTTTACAAAGGAATGCAGTCTGAGGTGGAAAAATTCTCCTCTCCGACTATAGAATCCATTACTAATCTACTTTTTAAGACGCGATCCTATCTATAACTGATTTTTTAAAGCTTTCTAGGAATTTGGTCTTAACATGTATATATATGTTATACTTCCCGACTTAATATAGATCGTGAAGATGACCACATATCATATTATTGCCAACCAGTAGTTATACCGTAGAATTTTACTTTGCAGTCGTGAGTGGCTAAAGGTGGAAGACAGGAGTGCAGTCATTGCGAAGAATTTCCCATTCAATCAAAAGTGGCTGCATAAACATAAATGAATTTAATGAAATTCACATATTAGCAACAAATTCCACTAGTTATCCAGTTGAATCTCGGATGTAGTCTGCACCACTTCATAATAAAGACGATAATTTTAAATCGTATTAGAAACTACACTATTTTTAAAATATCCCCGCCAAGCAGATGAAAAAATGTGCAATTTCACACTTCCAAGCCAGTGCAAGCTGTATAAATAGCATAAAAAAAGCGCAAAGGTACGCTGACGTGTTCGAAACCAGACGCTTACGCCGGATTCCCGATGTTGATTAAATCGATTTAAGCCAAATGGTTAAATAGGATATCCGATAATAACTTTATATCGATTTAAGGACCATGCTACTCATCAAGAAAAAATTGCTGTAAGTGGACAGTAACAATATACTAAAATTACATCATCATAGCGTTCCACAAACGCCAAATTTAATATACAGGGTGATTCATAAATATCGAAACAATAGGCCATTTCCTTAAATATTGCCCCTAGACCCATACTTCTAATTGCAAAGTTACATAAAAAAGGTGCAAAATTTAATGACATAAGTTGCAACTCCAGGGGGGGGGGGTGTCTATTTGAAAAAATACGAAAATTAAATTTTTATACGGCCCCCGTAGTGTAAAAATTCCAATCAGGAAGACTTTCTTTATCCATTCCTGAATAAAACACAAAAAAATCGCATCTTCATATCTGAAAAACTCGCAGAGTTATGGCCGTTTAAATAATTCATCAGGTTTTAAGGGATTAGACACAAACTGAAATGCGTGCAATCCAAGAAACAATGTTACTTTAAGAGTTCTAGGAAACATGTACAAAATACATTTCTTGAGTTAGAATTTTGATTTTTTTTTCTTTTTTGTGTTGGTTAACCATATAATTTGTAAACAAAATCACATCATAATATTTCGCATAAAGTTTTAAAAGAATTTAAATGATTAGTAATTTTTAAAGCGGATTTAATTTAAAATCTTTATAACTCGAAACATTATTAATCGGATTTAATTTTTTTTTCATTTAATTAAAGAGCAAAGTATAATTTTAGTTTTACTGCAGGATTTTTTTAAATATTAATTTTAAAAATATTAAAAACATCTATTTAAAAAAATTATGTAACTTATTTCTTTAAAGATCATATTTTCAAAAGTAAATTTTTTTTCGAATTTGCCGAAACAAAATTAATGTAAAATAAACAAAAAAAGACATGTTCAAAGTTTGCACCTTTTTCATTTACGATTCTTGACTTATAATAATTTAAAGACGAAGAATGGTAAAAAGAGAAAAAATACATCATGCAGAAGAACGCATTTAAAGTTTTAAACATTGATTGGCTCCTAATAAAATGTTTAAATGCTTTTTTTTTTAAATGGCACGTAAAAAAGCAACTTCTTTCTGTAGCTTAAACTTCCGATTCAGTTTAACTTTTGCCGTTTCCACCTCCTTTTTGTACTATTTAAATGTCCATAAATAAATGTTAAATGTGTAATTTGAAACAATGCTTTTTCTAACATGCCGATTAGGAGTTTTTCATATTTTAGCCCTCAAAAATTCAGGCTTTTTATCGTCCCGGCGAGAGCCTTAAAAAAGTCTGTACTGTGGGGCCGGGCCGGGCCAGACGCGTGATTGGCGACATTTTTCTGAAGACGCGGCCAGGCCGGGCTTAACGTACTTTTTCATACCGAACCGAGTGTTGTTGTGATTTACGACGGCCAATTATCTACGCGAGAATATGGGCCCGAAGGAGGGAGTGCCTTCCGTGGTGGTCTTTCTAAGAGAACCTAACCCGTATTTACGCAACGATATCCAAGGTTCGAAGAAATCCACTGAAAACTCCAAACGATGAGTCCGAAGGGCGAAACTGGGTTCGAACACAGCACCTCCCGTCTACCAGCTTTGAGAGCAGAACCTTTCGGCCACCGATTATACCGAACCGGACTGGCTTCCGTATTCCTAGGTCTCCCCTGGGCGAAATTCTCAGTCCCGGTCTCGAGACAACCCGTATTAAAATTATTACCTCTGACTGACCTAATCCGTGCAAAAATAATTAAAATTTGGCTCAACCCAAAAACTATTACAACAAATGCATATATTTTTAAATGGCCATTATTTTACAATAAAACACTAAAATTCATATTTTTAAAGGATATTAGATTTTAAGGTTAAAAAAAAAATTAAAATACAGCAAAATTAGTGAAAAAAATCTGCCTAAGACGGAATCCCTTCTTAAATGGAAAAATCGATTGATCCACGGAATATGAATATATTAAATAATACCTGAGAAAACATAGACTACATTTACAAGTGAACTTGTCTATAACGCTTTTTGTTTTTTTCCTATGTGATTCCACCTTAAAAGATCAGCATTTTTAAAGCATTTATAGCATTTTTCATTGTCTCCAACACATAGAATACGGATTAACGATATTAAAGGAGAAGTGAATCATTTACATATAAATAGAGATTCATTAATAAAACAAATAATCAAAGCTTTTGACACTTCTTTAAAAATAATAATTATAAACATGAAACTAGTATGTTGTGGCCATCACAAAACTTTCTTCTATATAAATCACGTCAATTAAATCATTTAAATAGTAAAAGAAATTACATCAATTTATTCATATAAAAGTATACCTGAATTTGAAGTTTGCTGAAAATTCGTGCATTAGTTATTGAGATAGAGCTGTAGAGGAAATTCTGAAAAATGCAGCATAGCAGTGCCACCTGTTGAGCGATTTGCACCAAAACACAAACAGCACTAATTCATATTAAGGTATACCGGAATCTGAAGTTTGATGAAAATCCGTTTATTAGTTCTGGAGCTAGAGCTACTGTGGAAATCACAAAAAATGTAGCACAGCAGCGCCACCTGTTGAGCGATTTACATCAAAAAGTACAAAACATCAAATCATGTCAAGGGCTAACTGAATCTGAAGTTTGATAAAAATCCGTGCATTAGTTCTGGACATTGAGCTATTGTGGAAATCGAGACAAATGCTGCATAACAGCGCCACCTGTTGAGCGATTTACAGCAAAACATAAACAGCAGTAATTCATATCCAGGTATACCTGAATCTGAAGTTTGATGAAAACCCAAGCATTAGTTCTTGAGATAGAGCTATTGCGGAAATCACAAAAAATGCAGCAAAGCAGCGCCACCTGTTGAGCGATTTACACCACAAGGTGCAAAACGTCAACTCATGTCAAGCACTAACAGAATCTGAAGTTTGATGAAAATCCGTGCATTATTTCTTGAGATAGAGCTATTACGAAAATCGTGTAAATGCTGCAAAATTCAGCATAGCAGCGCCATCTGTTGGGCGATTCGCACCAAAACGTTACCAGCACCAATTCATATCAAGTATTAACTGAATCTGAAGTTTGATGAAAATCCGTGCATTATTTCTTGAAATAGAGCTAGTGCAGAAATCGCGAAAAATGACAAACGTCTAAAGACAGCACTCTCACAAAATGCACCATGCACCATGCACCAAGTTTTGGTTTCTTGGAGGCGAAAACCGGTTTCCCCGCAGTAGGAAAGTGGAGTTACAGTATGAGCGCTCGCTGACAACGAGATGATCTCTTCGTCTGCTATGAATACTTTAAATCCTTCGTTTAAAAGCAGTTCATGTTCATATGTATTGAAAATGTACTACATATTAACAAATAATGAATAAAGTGTTATCAGAATGTAGATTTATGGATTTTGAAAACATTTCGGAATTTTTTTTAGTAGTTTCTGCAACTTCCCCTCCCCTTATTAATACTTCACTATTAAAATTTTATTGCTTTACTTTTTTATTTGTTCAGTTTGCACTGCGATGTGGTTACGGACTTTTTTAAATGAGTTTAAAAAATGAAAATTAAAAACTATTAGTACTATCATAAGTTAGTATTAGTACAAAATACGTAAATTGCCAAAATAAGAGTTAACAAAAATTTAGATCATTTTTCCTTTTAAAATATTGACTTATGAATTAAAAATTAAAAATTAGGGTAATTCTCAAAACAGGGAAACTGACAAGCATTATACGGATTACCTTATATTTACGGAACTAATATGATAATGCAAATCATTCGAAAATAATGAGAACATAATAGCAGTGGCACATTATAAGTGTCAAAACTTTAAAATATGTGAAAAAATATTGTAAATAAAATAAATAATTACTGTCGTTATTATCATGCTTCTTGAATTATAGTTCTGTTTTCTTTATCGCTCTCATGTTGAAAATTAGATTAAATGTTAAAATTTGGAACCTTTTTTTTTTTTTTGAAAAAGACATATTTATCTTTATGGTGAAATAGGAAAAGCTATTTGATTTCTTAGTACATAAATAAAAATACCAGCTATTTTCATACATTTACTAATGAAAATGATTTTAGGAACAGGTCAGGAATTAGTGATTATGGATTCAATAAATAATGAAGGGGGGGAGGGACATATAATTTATTTTTTCTTTTCTCCATTTTAATTTTAACTATTTATTTATTTGTATATGTATATTATCTAATGTTTTCAATTTATCGAACTAACTGTATATTTTGAAATTAAAGAAAGCTGTAAAATAAATTTTCATCAGAACACTTGTATGCAGGATCCACTTAAAGAATAGAATATGCATGAAAAGCAGTTCCCCAAAAAACATTATTAATAATAATTAACATAAATGTTTGATATTCACATATCTGTGATGGTATTATGAAATATTACAAACTCAATTTCGAGGCATTGGGAAAGTTCTTATTAATATGCAATAATTTATTGGAATTTAATGAAATTTTCTTCACGTAAAACTTAATTAGATTGAATAAAGTTAAGGTACTGCAGATCTGAATAAAAATATTTTTCTTCACATAAAACTTAATTAGATTGAATAAAGTTAAGGTACTGCAGATCTGAATAAAAATATTTCGTACAATTTATAATAAATGATAAGCTATTATACGTGTAAATATAAGAATAAAAAATAATACACTTACATAGTTAATGAATTTAATTTTTATTAAAGTAGCCAATGAATGCAATAAAAAAATTTTGAAGTCAGCCTATGGTGATAGCAGAGGCTCATTTCAATGTACCCCCCACCCACCCTCATTGTGTCCTTGTACAACTTAAAACAGCCTGATGGAATAAATACAGATTACTTTTAAATGTTGAAGTCTCAAATATTTGAAAATTGAAAAGGCTGCTCATATTACCATATGATAAAGTAGGGCGGGTGGAGCAGTACTACATCACGTTAAGAATGCAAATGAGTATTATACGAAAATAAGGCAATTTTAGTATCACATTGGTTATGGAAAATTTTTGAATACAATTACCGAAACAGCTTTTCCGCATGCTCCTAAAATAAATTCACATTATATATTAAATTGTTATGAATGAGCACATAATTTCATCATATTCATCACATAATTTTCTTTCACTTATTGACAATTAAAAGAAAATAAATAAAAGAAAAGTATTTCTAAAATTAAAATATACATCTAAAAGCTTAGTTATTAATTTTCACAAGGTTCTAAAATGACTTAACTTTTACCCTATATTATAGGTAATAAACATAAACAAATCTATCACTTTTCAAAAGAAAAGAAAGAAAGAAAAATCAATCTCTTAAAGAGAGGGTGGTTTTTCTTATTCGTCATTTAAGAAATTTATTCATTGAGATTTTCTTTATTTAACTCATAAACTCATGTTTCGAGAGTGGAAATGCTTCATGCTCGAAACACAAGTCTGCCGGCAAGATGACAGTTTTCGAAACTTTCATAAGATAAAAATTAAAGCTTCACAATATGAACATAAGATTTCTCAACACATTAATACTTGAGTGACGAAAACATTAACATTACATATGCGATAGAAAGTATGCATTTAAAATATTTGCGTGAAATACGCACAGTAACGAAACGACTAAGTTCAAAAGCATGCGCAATAAAAAGCCAATGGTCGAAAAACGGAGGAAACCGGTCGGAGGAGCAATAGAAACAGAAACTTGTGCTTTGTGCATTTTATGAGGGTGCTGTCCCTAGACGTTAGTCGAAAAATGCAGCATAGCAGCGCCACCTGTTGGGCGATTTACACCAAAACCTAATCAGCACCAATTTATATTAGGGACTACTTGAATATAAATTTTTATTAAATTTCGTGCATTAGTTCTTGAGATAGAGCGCCCACAAAATCTGTGTCACATACACACAGACAGACAGACAGACAGACAGACAGACTCACAGAGTCACAGACAGACATTTTGTAAAAACATGTTTTTTGGAATCTCTGACCTCTAAAACGTGTAAATCCGTCGAAAACCGGAAGTCGAAAATTTTTACGAATCCAATACTTTCTTCTTGTAAAGATAGAAGAAAGTAAAAAGAAAAGATATAATAAGTATTTTTGGTCAGAACTCCTCCATACGAAACAACTTTTAACAATATCGATGTAAAAAACTATGTAGATATTCAGTCAGGCCGGGCCAGGCTACGATTTGAGCTTTTTTCTAGGACAGGCAGGGCCGAAATTTTTTTCCTATGGGTCGGATCGGGACCGGACTTAGATATTTCGATCGTGCAGACCTCTAGTGCAGGCCACTATCATACTTTGAAAACAGGTTTAACGTAAAATCTGTACACTGCCTATTTTATGTCCGAATGAAAGGCACTGTCTTATATCCACTTTTAATAATGTACAATTTGTGGATGATCCCTATCTTGCATTCAAAATGAGTCAAAAACTTGTCGCTCAGAGGCATTGATAAATGGTGTAAGTCACGAATTTTGGATTTTGATATCTCTGCAAATTTTGAAGATATCGAGATGAATTTTTTTTTGTGTTTAATTCAAGAATGGACAAGGAAAATTTTCGTAATTGGGAATTTTACTCTACGGGGGCAGTATAAAATTTTAATTTTTGTATTTTCTCATATAGACCCCCCATGGAGTTGAAAATTATCTCACCAAATTTTGCACCTTTTTTTATGAAACTTTGCAATTGGAAGTATGTGCCTAGGAGCAATATTTAAGGAGATAGCCTATTGTTTCGATATTTAAGAATCACCCTGTATGTTCGTTTATTCAGTCGTTTTATAAAATATTTTCAAAAATTCATATTACAAAATCGTTTCATTAGGATTATATCAATCTATATATACAGGTATATATGTTGCATGTATACGGTATATATCAATTTTATCTTTTTTTTTTATAAAAATGAGCACATATACATTCATTATACTCATATATAGTTTTCTTCATTCGAAAAATATTCAGAACTTTCTTTTAAAAAATCGAGTCATACCGAGCTCAGCCAGAAAGAAACAAAGCCCTTCTCGAAACCAAACGAAATAGGAAATACTTAAAGACGATCCGGTCAATGATAAGTCCCGATGCAGGACCCAAGCTGAGATCAAGGGTGATTAAACCAGAAGAAACTTGAAAAAAAAAAGATAAATAATGCCCCAAAAGTCAGAACAACGCATGATGTTTTTTATCATTAATTAATTAGATTGAGAATTAGTTAAATTTTAATCAAAGCAAGCGACTACATGAAAGTAATCATTGATCATTGATTTCTATGGGTAAGATTGAATTGATTTAATCGTCATCAAAGCATTGATTACATCAAAATAATCATTGGTCATTAGTGTATGTATTGGATTGAATTTTAGTCATGTTTAAAAAATTAATCTTTAATTTTTAATCGTTGTTCTAATTAAAATTTTCCACAATCCTGGTAAATCATCTTATATGATTTTTTTAAAAGTCTCAATAAAATGACACCAAGCGTAAGTCGATATAATCATTTGTTACAAAGTTATGGCAAGTTTTATGAGACCAAAATTGACAATTATACTTTACGCAAGTGAAATAGGTTTATATAGTAACAACTGATGGCCATTCACTGAAATTTGGAAAGAACATCGTTTTGGCACTGCAAATGAAGAACAATTATTCCCCCAAAATAAAGATGTTTTACCGTGTTATTTTTTTAGGGGGTGGCAGGGGAGGGACAAAAGGGGGCATTTTAACTCGGTGGGAAGAATTCAACTTTGTTATATATTGTTTAATTCTGAATCGAACGACACCATCTGCAAGTCGATATGATAGTTTGTTACAAAGTTATGATAGGTTTTATGAATACAGTCGAAAATTATACTTTATTATTGAGCAGAGCTTTGTCACAATTATTTTACGTTCAAAACATGTACTTTATATCATATCAAATTATCACAAAATTATTAATTGTCCTGAAATAGCAATAACCAAAATAAGGATCATGAAAATCTTCTTCGAATTCATTAAATGTGTCAAAATCCGTGCATTTATCATTTTGTATTATTTTAACCGTTCAAGACTTCGTATTAATAATTTTGCATTCAATAAATCATTCATGACTTCGAATCCATAATTTTGTATTCATAAAACAGTTCATGACTTTGTATTAATAAAACTTTCCTCTGTAACGAATGGTCGTACCGACTTGCGCATAGTGTAATTCGATTCAGAATTAAAAAGTACATAATGAAAGATACCCCACTTGATCTAATGAAATAAAGTTGAAATCCCTCACCCCTTCGAATTAAAATGCCTCTCCTTCAAAAACACACTAAAACAACCCCCAAAAATTTGGGACTCATAGAAACTTTATTTCTAGTGCCAAAACGGTGTTATCCCCAGATTTTCGGCAATGGCCATCAGTTGTTACTGAAAAAAACTATATTACCTGCATAAAGTATAATTGTTGGTTTTGTATACATAAAGCATGCCGTAACTTTGTATTGGGAAAAATGCTCGCATCGACTTACGAACTACGTCATTCGATTCAGAATTTAAAAATTCATAATCAACAATACCCCACTTGGTCTACTCTAAAAAAAAATAGATTTCATATCACAATGTATAATGTATATTCCAAACATGAATGTCAAAACCTATATTAAAATATTCATTTGCTTAAAAGACGATACTAAAAACTCATTAAAAGTATATTTAAAAACTATATTGAAATGTTTCAACTCCTTCAGAAGGATTAGAAACATGTCAATATAGGTTTTTAATATACTTTTAATGTGTTTTTAGAAACGTCTTTTAAGCAAAAAATAATTTTAATATAGGTTTTGACATTTTCTTTTGGAATATATATTGTGATATGGTTATTAGTGGACGTAATTACTCTTATTTATACTTACATTTGTAAAATAGATTTCGCCTCCTCACTGAGAAAACTACCCCATTTTGCCTCACAAATCAGGGTAAAACACTTGCCAAGGGACGCTTTTCCAGAATTTTCGTGGATAGTTTTGAGCTGTTGTATTTTACATATTTTTTGGTCTTTATTTACATGCGCTATTTTACAAAATATTCTTAAATGAATTTAGAAAATTCATGTTTATAAATAAGTATACTCTTAAACATTTTATTTTTTACTAATATTCCAGTCCTTGCTAAAAATGGAAAAAGATAATCATAATAGGGCCGTATGAATGATTAAAAATAGTTTTTGATGTCATAAATTTTTAGTTTTTTTTAATCAAGAGTAAAGAAATATTTAAATAAAAAGTAATAATTTTTAATTTGGAAGACTAAGTTAATATTTTCAAAATTTAAAATACAACATTTTTAATATTTGCAAAGTGTTATAATTATTTTCCCGACTGGGCAAGGTTCACTCAGCCTTTCATCCCTTCGGGGTCGATAAAATGAGTACCAAGCTTGCTTGGGAACTAAACACCGAGGGTCTCGCGTTAGGTTGACCACCTGGCCGGGACGCATGCTGCATAGCACCTCGGGGCCCAGGGTCAAGAAAACAGAGATGGGCACTGTCGGCCCAGATCCTTCTTGGATTGTATAGCCACAGAGTTTTAGTTAGTTTAGTTTATAATTATTTTTCAACACACAAGCAATAATTTATGATTAAATACCGCATAATTATCACTTCACATTTTTAAATAGTTCATTTTTTCAAAGATGTAGAAATAATTTGAGAATATGTATAAGCATTATTATATTATAGAAGTTGTTACAGAAAAGTTACTTATGCAATTTCAGTAATAATTTCGGAAATTGTTTGATGAAAGGTATTCATGCTCGATACCGGTTGCGAAATCGAAACATATCACGTTTATTTAACATCAATTTCAGAAACTATAAATAACATGGACAATAATATATCACAAGAAAATCTTCGGTAACATTAGTTTTAATTTTGTCGTCTTACGTGTGCTTGATAAATCTTCAGCAGTAAGCTATTTGTTTTCTCAGTAATACAGAATACATTCATTTAGACAATTTTCTACTCTTGCAATAACATTAGAAATTATTTTTCTATGCTGATAAACATTCAAACATTTTACAGTAATGTTTATATAAAACATAAAAGCATAATGTGTTAATTTGAATTTTAATGCAATTCTTAAAATAATCGTTACATTATTAATATGTATTCAATAGGTTCCTACGAAGTAAATTGTAAATGAAATAATTGAAGTATGATTAAATTAAAAATTAAAAATTTTTAACAGAATTATTTAATTGATATTATTAAATAAACGGTATAAAGTAAATACTTCAGTTTATTTAGCAATACATTTTATTTTCAATTGATTTCAGTTTCAGAAGCGATTAAAACTATTAAACTCTGTTTATAGTTCGCTGTTTGTAGGCATATCAATTAATGAGTTTTGACGGATTCCATAACCTGGTAAACACTGGTTTGTAATCCAACAGGTTAATATACCAGACTGGTCATTAAGTTTGCAGATAGAGGTTATTTGCTTATTACAAACGAGCTATTGGTTCATAGGCAAATACACATAAATGCATAAATATACATGTAAATATATAGATGTCAGCTTGTGAATACATAAATGTATATATTGAGAATTATTCTGAGAGAAAGAAACAGAAAAGTTTTATACATTTTATGGTGAAAATTCATTTTAAATTGTATATAGATTTATAGTTGTAGTTATGTAACTTTTTATTTAGCTGGTTCATTTCTTGTAATGTATCATTAAACTAGGCAAGGATCTTTGGAAATGCAGCCAAATATGACAAAAATGTTTTAAGAATAACAAATGTATTTTGTCTTTGAAATATCAGAATTTCACTGCATATATATCCTTTTATTGTGTAGTTTTGTATTTCGATTTTATATCGCTTTATTATAATTTACATCGAAAACTTTTGCATAACGCATCACTTTAGTACATAACTACATATGTTGTAAATTAACATGAATTTATTATAGAATTATATTGAAACAGTTTTTCATTAGTAGTTATCTAAGTTAAATCAAACCTGATTCGTCCATTTTACATGATGATTTATTTCCTGGTCTCCAGGTTTATTCTTCTCTGAAATCTAATTTCTTGAGAAGCCCGAGACGCTCTTCTGTTATCTTTTCATAAGAAAAAAATATTTAAAAACTATTATCTCTTTATATTTCACTGCAATAATGCAGCATCTTAAATTTTAAATGGTAATATTGATATAAAATAGCACAAGCGTTCATTTTTTATTAAACAAAATTATTAAGTTGGATTTTTATTTATTTTTCTTGTAATATCATGCTATATTATTATATAGTTTAGAGTAATAATATTACATTAATAAGGAAAGATTTTATGCTTAGAACGAAACAAAATAAATATTTCAACTTCAGTTAAAAAACATAAAATATTTTTTATCGTTTATAAACTAATGGAATTCCAGCATTGAGCCTAAATTTACTATTAATTGCAAGAATTAAAGATTGAGTATTTGACATAGTTAAATTTATGTACTACATTAAGATTATTTGATACTCATGAAGATACGTATAAAATAACCGAAAATTATACAAAAGTTGAAAAAAAGTTGAAATAAAAAAAATTGAAAGATAATATTATCTTTATATAAAGTAAATGTGATGAAAAATATAGAACAGTTTTTGTTTAATGAGCTAGCTAGACAGTTAAAATAAAATAATTAGAAAATTTAAATTAAATAAAATCGTTATTTTTTTTATATTTCAAATAAAGCAAAATAGTATACTGTTTTTGTTTTTTCTTACCAGTCAGAAACAATCTAATCCAAGATTAATTATACTTTCACATGTTAAATTATATGTACAGATATGCTGTTTATAGCCGTCAATAACTTGCAAAATTTAAATTGTCTTTGGAAACATTCATAGGTTTTGCTAAAACCGAAACATGTACCTGATTAATGTTCATCCTCCCTTAGGAGAATTTATTATATTTCATTTTTCGGTAAACTCTCTCGTTAAAAATATTATTATTCTTAAATAAGATTTTTACGTAAAAACACAATCTTGCTCAATGGTACGTACAAACAAGAACTATTATATGAACTTGTACAAATAAAATTAACGATAAAGCATAATTTGGGCATTTTGAATACAACATCTTATTCTAAACTGTAGTTTTTCGAAATTTGCCATATTTAAATCGCCATATCTCAGTTAGAATGATAATTAAGCTTATGAAGTTTTGCACGGTGTTTTCAATTTATATATATTTTTTTATTTTTCTTAAAAAATTCTTTTTTCATAAAATAATACGATTATTTTAGTATAACATATGCATTGTTTAAAAATATTATTTTAAATTTTTTTAATTATATTTTAAGTAAAGTAATTTTTCTAATCTAGAAGACAAGTTAATATTTATCCCTTTTTTTTTTTGAACCACAATACCCAGAAATATAAAAGGAGCTATTTTTTTAAGCTGATAATTGAAGTTTTATTTGTATTTTCAATAGAAAAATAGACTTTGATTTTAATGAATATTTTACATATGTAAAAGAATCACATGCTGCAGACTAATTGAGAAATCCAGCTCTTTGGAAATAGCCAATCTAATTGGAGAATCGATTATCATTTATCAATCTGCCTGACGTTTTTAGGGTTTTGGTCATCTGACGAAACGCAGATCGTCTCATTCCACTGTCTGTACGTCACAGAGATCGTTCTCAAAAAGTCCTTCCGGCCAGTGCCGGGAGGAAGAGGTAGCTTTCATATTCCTTATTTTAAAAAAGCCAACTTATATTATTAGAACACACGCAGCTTAATGTAGTGGAAACCGAATATAGGGGATTCAATACTAATTTTTATCAATACTAAATCATTATGAATGAGAATTTCGCGAAATTAGTCAGCTTTATCCAAACTGCTTTTATTTAAAGTAACTTATATTTGGCTGCCAAATTCGGCGATTTCTTAAAGTGCCTACCATTTTAAGATAAAAAGGTGGATGAGGCTAACCAGTGAACTTGGTCGAGACCTTAGTAATTGCTGTGCACATGCTCACTCACATTGGAATTGGTTGATATATACAAGTGCAGTCGCAGGCAAAAAATCAGATTTTTCAAAATGTCACCCACATTAGAAATTGAAACTGCTATATCTGAGCCATTTTTTAAGATAAAGACAAACAAAAAATGCTCCTAATTCTTATATCAAGGTCAAATACTTAAGAAAAAAACCTTTTCCAATTTCTAATTTTTTTGCACTTCATTTTAAATATATATATATTTTTTAATTTAATGGCCGCCATTTTAAAACAGGATGGCTGATGAAGCTGGCCAGCGAACTTGGTCGAGATATTGAGGTATACTATCCACATGCCTTCTTACATCGAAATAGGCGAATACGTGTGTTATCGCGTGACAAATACAAGACCGTTTCAAAATGTTACCCATGCTAAAAATTCAAAGTGCTATAATTCAAACATTTTTTAAGGTATAAACAAAAGAACAAATTTTCAGAAAAAAAAACTGCTCCGGAATCTTTCCCAATAAACACAGAGCTATCGGGAAGCAAAGGACGTCTGCCGCTTGCCGATTCTGGCGGTAACGGCACGATATCAGGTTGCCGATATCGGTTCCAACATTTTTGTGGTCCCCTGGACGATAGTCGGTCCGTTGGGCTGGCACTTGGTCGGACCTGTGCCTGCAGGATACTATGCCGGCTGCAGCCCGACAGCAGCATAAATTGAAAAAAAAATCTTTTTTGATGGCGCCATCTAGTCATGTGTCTTTGTCAATATTTCGAGGGAGCGTATTTTGGCGTTGGAACAGGTTGGTTTCGATCCGAGGACCCCAGTCACAGAAGGTAAACGCCTTAACGACTCAGCCACTGAGCCTTGCTGCGTGGAGGATTTTTATGGGGTAATACGGGGAAGATATTTCTTTAAGTGATAGCTCTTTGTTGTGGATAGATCGTGGATGGGAAAATTGGACTTTTGAAGTGTTTTAAAGTTGTAGTTTTTTTTTTGTAATTGTCTTATCCGCATTTATTTAAAAGTTAATTTAGTATTTAAATGAATGAAATATTTTAGCGAACTAGTTGAAGCAAACGAATTGTTTTTTTTTTATAAATTTAAAAATTATTAAATATTTAATGAAATTAATTATTTTTAGAGGTTTTGTTCAGTTAATAAAATTTTCTTATTAGTAATTATAATATA
Source organism: Maratus speciosus (assembly GCA_963932465.1). NCBI lineage: Eukaryota > Metazoa > Arthropoda > Arachnida > Araneae > Salticidae > Maratus > Maratus speciosus. Next base: position 529,302,447 of record OZ010790.1, read on the forward strand.
ATTAGGGGAAGTTAGCCTAAAATGATCCTAGCGGGCAAAACGATCCCCATATGTTTTCAGCCAGACAGGTCGCGCTATCTACCGAGTAACACATAAACTAGATCTGCTAACTCAAGGGGAAGCAATGGCGATATTCAAGAGATCGCATTATCACGCTCCTGAAGAAAAATCTTTGAAAAAGAGGTTTTCCTAACATCTGTTATAAGGTAAGCACTAACTTTCATATTTATTTATATATATAATCTTTCATGTACAGAAATATGACTTGGTTTACGTAATGGAGTATGTTGTTAGCTGTGAATTACACTTTATAAATGTGTTATGTTTCTTGGCGTTATACAGTAATATGACCTAAAATGGGCGGCCATGTTTCCGGGCAAAATGATCCATTATGTGGATCGTTTTACCCGCAGAGGATCATTTTGCCCTTATTAAATGTTTAAATGATTTCACAAATCCTTTAATAAGTAGTGTTTTCCAAATTGCAAATATTTTGTATTTACTAGGTTAATTTTGGTTATTAACCTAGACATATTAAATATCGTGCCTATTACTATCATGTATACAATCGAAACCATCTGTTCTAATTTTATGCACATTGTTAAGGAGGTTTAAGAAGTTCTGATAATCACATGAAAGATGTACATTTTATTCAATTATATTATTTATTATATTTTTTGCACTAAACACCTGGCACGATAAATCGCTAAAAAATGGCTGACCAACAGTAACAAAAAATGGGGAGTTGGAATAAATGAAATCGCAAAAATTTTTGGTGAAGCTTACTTGCATGCTTGTGTACCATTAAACGCCATCAATGGTTTTAAGGAAACCGGAATTGTACCTTTTAACCCGGATGTATTCTCTGAAATCGATTTTGTTGCTGCAGAAGTTACAAATAAGCCACATCCAGTCACACCGGTTACTGTCAAGAACAGGAGAGAAATGTTGAACAGGGAGGCATTTCTCAAGAACTGCAGCTAGCTGCTACTACATCGTCTGAAGAAAATACGGTACCGGGCCCTAGCCATCATAGGATCCCTTCAACCGCTCTCAAAATGTGTGACTTTCCCAAATCTTTAAGTCCACGTGATATCATACCCTTTCCAAGGAAAACGGAATCAAGCACTTCGAGAAAAAGAAAATCGATGAGAAGTGCCATCTTAACAAGCAGTCCTTATAAGAATAAACTGAGCTTGGAAACGAAAAACAGAGAACAGAAAGAGATTACAAAATAGGCTGCAGCTAAGAAAATCCAATTAAAAAATGCTAAAACTGAAAACCAAATACCCACAACAAGCAAAGAAAAAAGCATGAAGTCAAAGCAAAGGCGTATTTCCATAAAGAAGAAAAGGGTGCCTAAAATCCAATATATGGTATATAGTGAAACATATTCGGAAGATGAATACAAGTGTATTTATTGCGATGAACTATTTTCCTCCTCTGCAGCAAGTGAAGGTTAGATCCAGTGTCACAAGTGCCGTAAGTGGGCGCATGATGCATGCGCAGGGATAGATGAAAATGACGATGATGTGTATCTTTGCGATATGTGTTCAAATATACGGAGTTTTCGGATGGGGAGGAAATAGGTATTATTTAACTTATTTCTGCGTTTAATGTTGACAATTATTTTTGGATCATAATTTTTAAATTTTCCATTTTATTCTTTTTTCAAAATTATTTGAAACTTTTTTATTTGAAAATTTGCATAAAATAAATTATGTATGCTACTTGATTGTAAAACTTATTTTATTTATTTATGTATTGTCATAATTAATTTTACATCCTTTATTTTGCCTATAAAAAACGATTTACAATTATTTTTAAATGAAGGATCATTTTGCCCTTGGGTGCGGGTAAAATGATCCTTTGGATACTTTTTCTAAAATCTATTTTTTTCGCTACTCAATTTGGGTTTAAAATATTATTAAAGTATGTTTCTAATGCAAAATATAGTGTAAAACATACTAACAAAGGTCAAAAGTTTTTTTTTAAACAGTTATGTTATTTTACACAAGTTTTTCCCTTAAGGGGATCATTTTAGGCCAACTTCCCCTACATGCGTTGCGTTAATTTATAAAACACATTTTTACTTCTTTTTCTTTATTTACAAGAAGAAAGTATTGGATTCATGAAAAATTTCGACGTCCGGTTTTCGACGGATTTACCGGTTTTAGGGGTCAGAGATTCAGAAAAACAATATGTTTTTACAAAATGTCTGCCTGTGAATCTGTGGTTCTGTGAGTCTGTCTGTCTGTATGTGACACAAATTTTGTGGGCTCTCTATCTCAAGAACTAATGCACGGAATTTAATAAAAATTTATATTCCAGTAGTCCTTAATATAAATTGGTGCTGATTAGTGTTTGGTGTAAATCGCCCCACAGATGGCGCTGCTATGCTGCATTTATCGCGATTTCCGCAATAGCTGTCAGGGCCGAAACTAGCATTTTTTGCGCCCGAAGCAAACATGGATTTTGCCCCCCCCCCCCCCCCCCCCGACTTCCACAAAGTATATTTACAAAGAGAATTTTACTAATTTTCTAATAGCCGACTTATTTTAAAATTTAAAATATGTAATCATAAAATATGTAAGACTGAACTACGTAATCTATAACGGTGGTTCCAAGGGGAAGGTTACGGGGGTCATGACTCCCCTCTGAACACCAACAAAATTATTCTAAAGCTCATTTTTTAAATGAAATGTACAATAGAGCGCCGATTATTCGAGTCCCGCTTAACCGAGTTCCGCTTTAACTGAGTTATTTTCTTTTGATGGACTGATGGCTTCCATTATTATGAAACAGCCATTATAAATAAAGTGTTAGGTGAAGATGAAAGAGCAGCCATAAAAAGTTAGAACTCTGATTTTCTGGTTAGAATGGGAAAAAATGGCAACTTTTTACGACTGCTCTTTCATCTTCACCTAACACTTAATTTTAATGGCTGTTTCATAATAATGGAAGCCACCAGTCCATCAAATGAAAATGATCCATTCCAAAGGTATAATCCTTCATTTGGCTCCTCTTCGTTCTGGAGCACGGGGCACGTGCCCCTTCTGCCCCCCCCCCCTTATTTTCGGCCCTGATAGCTCTATCTCAAGAACTAATGCACAGATTTTCATCAAACTTCAGATTCAGGTATACCTTGATATGAATTAGTGCTGTTTATGTTTTGGTACAAATCGCTCAACAGGTGGTGTTGCTATGCTGCATTTTTGAGAATTTCAACTATAGCTCTATCTCAATAGCTAATGCACGAATTTTCATCAAACTTCAGACTCAGGTATACCTATACCTTGATATCAATTGGTGTTGTTTATGTTTTGGTGTAAATCACTCAACAGGTGGCGCTGCTATGCTACATTTTCTCAGAATTTCCGTTATAGCTCTATTTCAAGAACTAATGCACGAATTTTCATCAAATTTGAAATTCAGATATACTTTGATATGAATTGGTGATAAATTGATGTAATTTCTTCTACTATTTAAATAATTTAATTGACGTGATTTATATAGAAGAAAGTTTTGTGATGGCCACAACATACTAGTTTTAACATGGAAAAACTTATTTTAATAAATAAAGTTAGAAATTAATCACTTTAATTAAAATTTTAATTAGAATAAGAATTCATTATCTGTCATTTGATGATTTAAAGTAGAATATATTTTTTATGACAATGTAGCAGTATTTATTCTTTTACTTATGAGCATTTTTTAATTTTAAAATAAAATAGAAATATTATTATTATTTTTTTTTTTTCGTTTAGTAAATAATTTTTTAGACGTGAGAAATTTCGGAATCTTTCTTTTAAATTTTAATGCTAAAAAGATGTGTAGATTTTTTGATATTTTCATAGCTTGTAAAATAATTTAAAAAGCTTTTTAATAATTTGATTTTTAAATAAAATAAGAAACTTAATTATTATTTTTAAAATGAATATATAATTGGAAAATAATTTGAATTAACTTATGAAGCATATTTCTTTTCTTTCTACGGTTAAGTTTATAATGAATAATAATTTTAAGGAGCGATTTAAGAAAATCTTTTGATGATTCAAAAAATTGTAAATCCTTTTAAAAATGAATTCAAAACATTTTTTTAAATAAATAAATATAGGCTTTTTTTTTGACAAATTTTATGTTTATCACTATCAGAATTTTATGTGAAATATATAACTCTTATCAAAACTCAAACTCACACAAAATTAAGTAAAAGAAAAAATGTCGGCTAAGATTAAAAATTCCGAATTCGGACCGATGTTGGTATTCATCTAATCGTACAACTATCAGATATCACATATCGGTCCTGCGTCACTTGCCGGTATAAGTCGCTTGCCGATATGTAACCATAAGGGGACCAATTACGGTAACCGGCAGTCGAAAATGCAGATTCTTAAGTTTCAGTTGCTGATATGCTGCCGAAACTTCACCGACACCACTGTGCCGATGCCGACACTTAACCGACACTGCCGGCTGCGGTTCAATCGTGTGAAGAAAGGTATGTGTTTGCTGGGTTGTATCAAGGCCAAACACATTAAAAAAATCTTTTTTAATTTTCCAATTTTTTAATACCTCATTTTAAATATAAATTTAATTTTTTTAAATGGCAACCCTTTTGAAACAAGATGGCGAATGAAGCTGGCCAACGAACTCGGTCGAGACATTGGTATGTACTATGTACAGACCAAGTTACATACAAATCGGTTCATAAATACGCCTGCTATCGAGTGACAAAAATCAGGTCGTTTTAAAATGTCAGCGACAATAGAAATTCAAATGCTATAACTCAGCCATTTTTTTAGATATAGACGAAACAAAAACTGTTCCGGTATCTTTGTATTAAGGTCAAACACATACGAAAAAAATCTTTTTCATTTTCCAATTTTTTGGTATTTCATTTTAAATTTAAAATTTTTAATTTTTTTTTAAATGGCCGCCATTTTGAAACAAGATGGCGGATGAAGCTGGCCAACAAACTCGATCGAGGCATTGGTATGTACTATGTATAAACGAAGTTACATCCAAATCGGTTCATAAATACGCCTTTTATCGCGTGACGAAATTCAGGACGTTTCAAAATGTCAGCCACGCTAGGAATTCAAAATGCTATAACTCAGCCATTTTTTAAGATATAGACGAAACAAAAACTGCTCCGGAATCTTTGTATAAAGATCAAGTACATAAGAAAAAAATATTTTTCCAGTTTCAATATTTTGGTACCACTTTTTAAATTTAAATTTTTTTTAAATGTAAATGATGGCCGCCCATTTTGAAACAAAATGGCGAATGAAGATGGCCAACGAACTCGGTCGAGACATTGGTATGTAGTATGTACACACCGAATTACATCCAAATCGGTTCATAAATACGAGAGTTACAGTGTGACAAAGGCCGGATATATATATATATATATATATATATATATATATATAAGTTTTGAACGGAGGGTGGTTTCGGTGTCTGGGGGTTATGATCGATGAAAATGTACCAAAATTTTTGAAATCGCTTTCCTCCGAACGGCTGCAATAGGTAGCTTTTTGTAATGAAAGCTACCCAAAAGTGTATTAGATGGAGACTGAAAATGTTGCATATGGCTGAATACCTCCGATCACGCAAGAAATCATAAAATATTTTTAAAAAGTCTTATATTATTATAATTAAATGTATTAATTTAATCACAATAGACCATTTTTTTAAATTTAGATTTTAAAACAGAACATTAATTTCTGTCTGTTTCGCGCAGGATTTCCCTGTAGATCAAAAGGCCCCCGGTTCGATACTGGCAGATATCGGAGTTCTAGTAATAGATTTCATTATCTACTAGAATGTTTGTCATTTTATTTGGCTCACAGGCTATCAAAGCCTGAGAGCTAATGTGCCCGCCCGTTCTGTATGCATGCATGTATGTATGTAGGTACGTACGTATGTATGTGTGTATGTACGTAACATGATAACTCTTGATAGAAACATCCGATTTGCTTCAATTTTTTTTTCCTAGGTTCATTGTGATAAGGCGCTTCCCTGATTAGTTTTGGGAGTTCATTGGTTAAGGATAAAGGGGGAAAAGGGGGTTTAGTCCACTCCCTTAATTCAGATAAATGGGTTTTTCATGCAGAATCATTCGATTTGCTCCGAATTTGGTATACCGGTTTATTATGTTAAGGAACTTCCCTGATTAGTTTTGGGGGTTCATTGGCTAAGGTTAAATTGAGAAAAGGGGTGTTAGTCCACCCCTTTTAATTCAGATAAATGGGTTTTTCATGCAGAATGATTCGATTTGCTCCGAATTTGGTATACCGTTTTATTATGTTAAGGAAATTCCCTGATTAGTTTGGGGAGTTCATTGGTTAAGGATAAAGGGGGAAAAGGGGGATAGTCCACCCCCTTAATTCAGATAAATGGGTTTTTCATGCAGAATCATTCGATTTGCCCAGAATTTGGTATACCGGTTTATTATGTTAAGGAACTTCCCTGATTAGTTTTGGGGGTTCTTTGGTTAAGGATAAAGGGGGGAAAATCGGAGTTAGTCCACCCCCCTTAATTCAGATAAATGGGTGTTTCATGCAGAATCATTCGATTTGCTCCGTATTTGGTATACCGGTTTATTATATTAAGGAACTTCCCTGATTAGTTTTGGGGGTTCATTGGTTAAGGATAAAGGGGGGTTAGTCCACCCCCTAAATTCAGATAAATTGGTTTTTCATGCAGAATCATTGGATTTCCTCCGAATTTGGTATACCGGTTTATTATGTTAAGGAACTTCCCTGATTAGTTTTGGGGGTTCATTGGTTAAGGATAAAGGGGGGTTAGTCCACACCCTAAATTCAGATAAATGGGTGTTTCATGCAGAATCATTCGATTTGCTCCGAATTTGGTATACCGGTTTATTACGTTAAGGAACTTCCCTGATTAGTTTTGGGGGTTCATTGGTTAAGGATAAAGGGGGGTTAGTCCACACCCTAAATTCAGATAAATGGGTGTTTCATGCAGAATCATTCGATTTGCTCCGAAGTTGGTATACCGGTTTATTATGTTAAGGAACTTCCCTGATTAGTTTTGGGGGTTCATTGGTTAAGGTTAAAGGGGGAAGGGGGCTAGTCCACCCCCTTAATTTATATAAACGGGTTTCACAGGCTATCAAACCCTGAGAGCTAACGTGCCCGCCCGTTCTGTATGTATGTACGTATCTATGTATGTACGTACGTAACGCGATAACTCTTGATAGAAACATCCGATTTCTTTCAAAAAATTTTTCTAGGTTCATTGTGATAAGGCGCTTTCCTGATTAGTTTTGGGAGTTCATTGGTTAAGAATAAAGGAGGAAAATGGGGGCTAGTCCACCCCCTTAATTCAGATAAATGGGTTTTTCATGCAGAATGATTCGATTTGCTCCGAATTTGGTATACCGGTTTATTAGCTCAGAGGCTATCAAAGCCTGAGAGCTAATGTGCCCGCCCGTTCTGTATGTATGTATGTACGTATGTACGTATGTACGTATGTATGTATGTATGTATGTACGTAACGCGATAACTCTTGATAGAAACATCCGATTTGCTTCAAAAAAAATTTTCTAGGTTCATTGTGATAAGGCGCTTCCCTGCTTACTTTTGGGAATTCTTTGGTTAAGGATAAAGAGGGAAAAACGGAGTTAGTCCAACCCCTTAATTCAGATAAATGGGTTTTTCATGCAGAATCATTCGATTTGCTCCGAATTTGGTATACCGGTTTATTATGTTAAGGAGCTTCTCTGATTAGTTTTGGGGGCTCATTGGTTAAGGATAAAGGGGGAAAAAGGGGGTTAGTCCACCCCCTTAATTCAGATAAATGAGTTTTTCATGCAGAATGATTCGATTTGCTCCGAATTTGGTATACCGGTTTATTGTGTTAAGGAACTCCCCTGATTAGTTTTGGGTGTTCATTGGTTAAGGATAAAGGGGGAAAAGGGAGGTTAACCCACCCCTCTTAAATTAGATAAATGGGTTTTTCATACAGAATGATTCGATTTGCTCAGAAGTTGGTATACCAGGAGTAATTATGTTAAGGAACTTCCCTGATTAGTTTTGGGGGTTCATTGGTTAAGTAAGGATAAAGGGAGAAGGGGGGCTAGCCCACACTACTTAATTTATATAAACGGGTTTTTCACGCAGAATTATTCGCTTTGCTCCAAATTTGGTATACCGGTTTATTATGTTAAAGAGCTTCCCTGATTCGTTTTGGGGATTCATTGGTTAAGGATAAAGGGGGCTAGTCCACCCCCTACATTTAGATAAATGGTTTTTTTTGCAGGATTATTCGATTTGCTCCAAATTTGGTATACCGCTTTATTATGATAAGGAGCTTCCCTGATTAGATTTGGAGGTTCACTGGTTAAGTAGAAAGGGGGAAACGGGGGCTAATTCCCCTTCACTTATTTTTTTGAGTGGCATTATTCCTTAAAATAAGAGTATGATATACAATTAGTGTGAATAACCTGTGAGCTCAATGCCATCAGTTTAGCTGGGCACTTTTCTTTTTTCTTTTTTCTTTTTTTGACATTTTACTTCAAAAAGTTGTTGTAAAATATTTTATCAATTATTTTTTAGTTCAAAAATTCATTTTTTGAGAAACTGCGAAATTTCACATTGCCTATATTTCAATTTCCGATGGATTTGATTAATAGAACATTTGTAATTTCTTCAGATTTTAAGGGTTTCGTTTTCTCAGTTAAAATTAAATCTGGTAATTAAATATTTTATTTTTCAGATATACGTATATATGCTGTTATAATTGTCTGTAAAGAAGTCCTCGAATATTTTTAATTTGATTAAAAATATATCTTCCAATTGTAGCAAATTTAAATTATATTTGTTGATGCTGCCATCTATGTTCTTATTGAAAAATCTTAAGGATTTAATAAGTACAAATTAATGATTTCGATTTATTAATTAAAGGATAAAGTATTTTGAAAGGTATACTAAACGAAACATTATGTTCATTTTTGAGCACTTTTACCATCTTTTAAAAGTTTATTGTGAAACGTCTATGCACCTTAGGATGGATTGGAAAAAGACCAGTATTTTAATAAACAGGCTGATAATCTTGAAGTTGATTCCAATCTGTCTGTATAGCTCCAGGCTAGTTGCAAAACTACCCATAGTTATCAGTTTTTTACTTCTTAAAATTCTATTTCTTTCGCCCTTTGAGCCGATTTTAAATTATAGCAAAAATCTGTCATACATAATTTTTTGGGCCTTTTCCTAGAAGTAATAATAACTTTAAACTGATTTCATACTCTATAATTAAGTTGTTATGGTTTCTCAAAAACCCTCCCAATTTCCACCCTTTCGTCCGATTTTGCCCATTAACAAACTCCAACGAGATTTTCAGTACCTTGATCTTATGTATCAGTTTGGAACAGATCTGTGCAGAATTATTGAAGTAATCCTGTTCATAAAAAAGTGATATATATGTATATATAATTTTGAACCGCGGATTATTTTGGGTTCTAGGTGTCATAATCGGAATTGATCTGCAGAAAATTTTCAAAAATTCTTGTATAGGAGAGAATGTAATATTTAGTATTTCTTACGAAATCTACCTAAAAAGGAATTTACGAATGTGAGACACGGAGGCGCTTAAATCAAATCTGAAATTGAAGACTTATCTTACCAAAATATGTGTAATTATTTCAATTCAGCAGCTCATCAACTCAGCAAAATGCTGCAAGAACATTATAATTTTGCCACATCTGCATATTTTTTTTTTTTCTGCATCGGATGTTTGCACGAAATGTGCCTTTAAAACAAAAATAGTCCGTTTTCTAATTACATACAAAATGTATGTAATTATTTTCATTCATCAGCCAGTCATCTCTGCAAAATTCTGAGAGAACATTAAAATTCTGCCTAATCTGCAGATTATTTTTATATTTCTGCATCGAGTGCTTCAACGAAATATGCCTTTAAAAAAAAAAAATCCGTTTTCTAGTAATTTTTATAATGTAAGAATCAGTTTTTTCAACCCAAAACCTAGTTTATTTTTTATACTAGCCATTCTTCAGTAAACATTTTCATATTCAACAAGCATATTTTACAGACAGACATAATAAATTCAGAACATTAACTTTAACATTAAAATAGATATATAAATTTTTACATTTGCCGGTATAAAATCAGTTGCATACATGAAAATATTTAATTAATAATTTATAGTATCCTAAAAACAGATATTCAGGTTTGAAAAAACATCCTGTATGAGGTGTAACTATCTTTGGATCTCTTAGCTTTTTATTATCTATTTTCTATAACGTTTGTGTTATAAGGAGCTAAATTTTGTCATTTTAGGCTTAATGCCGACAAAATTGGATGAAATAACGCATCTTCTATGGATGAACTCACAAGCTCCTCTGATGATTCTGTGAGTCATTCATAGTTTCTTATTTTACATATTGGTTTCCTATGTTCATTTCTAAATCATCTTTAGAACTTTATCAATTTCTTCATATATTTGTGATTTCAAATTTATTATATATATATATATATATATATATATATATATGTGTGTGTGTATGTATATGTACTACAATCGCATATATAAAATCAGTTACGTAGATGAAAATATTTAAATAATAATTTATAGTATCCTGAAAACATATATCCCGGTTTGAAAAAAAAAAAATCAACACGATATAAAGTCTAATTGAAAACTTTTCCGAAAATGAGCAAAAAAAAACTGATTTAATAAATGATTATTTAAATTTCGAATATGAATTAGTCTCTGGTGTTTGCAAGCAAAAACAACGTTGTTTGGAAGCCTACGGAACATTGAAGAGATTATTACGTATTTCCGTATGTGGTTAGATTATTTTTTTATAGTATAGCACGGTGTATGTATATCCCGAGGTAAAAAAAATATTCAGTTGCGACCCGAAAAATAATTCTCGTGGGAAATGCGGTCGATGAATTAAAGAGATTTGAAACCTCGCTGATTAATAACTTTCAAACTAATTTCAGTGTTTTTTTTTTTTATTAAATGCCAAGAACACTTATTTTAGATTAACCCTTTAATGAATTAATGAAAATTTCATCTTCTAAAGCATTTTTCTGAATTTTTGAAACTACATTAGAAGATTTACACAATCACTTAATAAAATTTAAAAGGATTTTGCGAATTAACTTTAATTGATTAAATTTCAATTTATAGGGATTTTGTGCAACTCCTCTCAAATATTTTATTTAAAATATAATTTTCAATATTTTGTAGAATTAGGAATTGTAAAAATATAGTGGTCTTACAATAGAAATATAAAAATATTACCTAAATGAAACATTTTCCCTGCGATTTTTCAAAGACATGAAAGCTGAAAAGATGCAAATGAAAAAGAAAACATCCTTTTAAAGATATTTGTGTTTTGTGCATCTGAAAATGCTTTTGGGACAAGATAAAGTAACGTATCTATAACGCCATTTGAAAGTGTATTACAACTAATCGATGTATTAAATTAATTTTATAGCAATTTATTTTAATGGTACTTTAAAGTACAATCGGTGCATAAAGAGTTAAATATTCTGATTGGCAGGAATGTCAATAAATATTCGCTCCCATTCAATCAAAATAGTACAGATTAAAGTAATTAATGGATATGCATAGTTAAAAATATTTTATATCAGTTACTTCACAAAAAGATACTTATGCAGACATACCTTCCTGTTATTTCAACATTAAGATAGAAAATAATATGCAGTTAACATGCCGGTTTCGAAATCAAAACATGTCACGTTTATTTAACATCGGTTTCAGACACCATAAATAAGAAGAACAATAATATATGACAAGAAAAGCTTGGCAGCATTAGTTTTGGTTGTGTCGTCTTGTGCATGCGTCATAAATCTTCATAAAGAAGTTATATATTTTCTCAGAATAATGATATAGGTTGTTGTTCATTAAGATAATTTGTTAGACTGAAAACACATTGAGAGAACTTAGGCAATGCCCATTAAAATTAAAGTAATAATGATTTCAAGCGTAAAAAAAAAACAATGATAATAATTTTCTAAAATCTGTGGCTGTTTTATAATAAAAATATACTAGTCAGATGTGTAAATCTCAAAGCTTTCATTTATCTCATACACGTTAATGCTTCAAAAAGAGTATTTTTTTTTTTATTATGCATTTTAGAAAATGATCAAGTGCTAGTATTACTCACTCACAAAAGGTTCTGTACAATAAAGTATATGAATTAGTAACTGGGCATTGCATTACACAAATATATCAATAAAAGTTGTTATCTATCCTTTAATTCCGATGGCGTCTGGATTACGCAGTCCATGTCTTTATCTGAGTCAAAACCGCCCTGTCTTTAAGGGTTAATACCTCGGCTAATTACAGTGTAATTATTTCCTTTCAGTAGCCCATCATCTCACAAAAATGCTGGAAGAGCTTTAGAATTCTGACGCATCTGCAGATTTTTTTTATATTTCTGCATCGGATGTTTGCTTGCACGAAATGTGCCATTAAAACGAAAATAATCCGTTTTCTAATTACATACAAAATGTATGTAATTACTTTCATTCAGAAGCCCGTCATTCCCGCCAAAATTCTGTGAGAACATTGAAATTCTGCCTCATCTCGAGATTTTTTTTATATATTTCTGCATCGGGTGCTTGAACGAAATATGCCTTAAAAAAAAAAAAATATATATATATATATATTCTAATATTTTTCATAGTGCATGAATCAGTTTTTTCAACCCAAAACCTTGTTTATTTTTTATGCTAGCATTTTCCAGTAAACATTTTCATATTCACAAGCATGTTTTAGAGATAAACATGATAAGTTAAAAAAATTGACTTTAACATTAAAATAAAGATGTATTATTATTATTATTATTATTATTATTGTTTTTTTTTTTCATTTGTCTGTATAAAATCAGTTACGTATAGATGGAAACATTTAATTAAGAATTTATAGTAACCTGAAGACAGATATTCCGGTTTGAAAAGAAAAAAACAATCAATATTATATAAGAACATCTCGGAAACGTTTCCGAAAATCAGTGGCTGCAAAAGAAACTTTGATTTAATAAATGATTCTTTAAATTTCGAATATGTATTGGTTTCTGATGTTTGCAAGCAAAAATTACGTCGTCTGCATTCCTACGAAGCTTTGAAGAGATTATTATGTATTATTTTTAAAAATTATTGTCAACAAACTTTTTATATTTCTGCATCGATAGGTATCTCTGGCGCTCCTCAACTCCTTTGCTGAATTGCCTCAAATTGAGATGTGTATGAACGGAAAAATGCGATTTTCTCAAAAAATATGTGACCTAGGGTAATCGCTATAATTTTCCTGCAAAGTTTAAATTAACTTCATACTACCCATATATTTTCCACAATTTTAGATTCAATAGACTCGGAGCATATTTTTGCATTACATTTTTGACAGTATCTCTGAAAATATAATACCCAAAATTAAAAGAAATGTATTTTTTGAGTTCGAGGTTATGAAAGCTTTTATACGATACCCCACACGTTATACAAATAAAATATTTTCTTTTCACTAGTTTTTAGGTGCGTTGGTAATTATATAAATAAGTCAAATCTATAGTCGGAGTCTAATCCTTCCGCTTGTCTGTCTGCCTATCTGTCGGCATATAACAGCGCAAAAACTACCGAACCGAATGGTTTGAAATATTAATATATATAATTGTTGTAGAATTTTATCGAGTCGTTTAAAATTTTATGAAAAGCTAATCAAAACTTAAAAGAATATTAATAAAAGATTTCTTCAATCTATTAAATCCTATCATGGCACCATCTTTTATGCACAATTCAGTTTAAACTTTTTATGCACATTTCAGTTTTCACTTTTTATGCATAATCAGAGGTGCGAAATACGTTCAGATTTTGTGCGTTTTTGTACACTTTTTTTGAAGACTTTTTCTAACTGGAGGATGTTACTTTTTTTTTCAGGATTGTAAATAAATGTTTTCAATATATATGAATTATCCATCCAACATCAGTCTCTGCTAAGATATAGGATGCAGTACATAAAGGTCATCACATGTGAATGGCATGTTGATAAACTAAAACCTATAAAGGGTCAACCGCAAAACCTATGATAAGCAGTTAAGGGGACCGGTAAAACCCTGTCTCCGCCATGTTAAATTCACCAAATTTATGTACCTTTTCATCAGAAATGGCAAAAGATAGAGGTCAAAATTTTTTAGAATAGATAAACTAACATGATTTACGTATTTTAACAGACCATTTTCTTTCTAAGTGAAACTCAAAATTAATTATTAATTATTTATTGAAAGTCATTTTTAAATTAGAATTTTTGGCAAGATTTCACTGCCTAAAATAAATAATTCTCAACAAATCATTAAATCCATTTGTTATAGTATACAATATAACATAATATAAGTATTAAATAAAAATCTGAGTTCTTAATTTAATAGATATTTAAAAAAAGATTATAAACATGAAAAATCCAAGTTTTGAGAAAAAGTCAATTAAAGATTTTCATGGCCATTAAGCTCTGAAGTACGCTTAGAAAGAAAGAATAATTTCAATACTTATTTTTTTTATATATATAAGCATGTGTGACACATTGTTGAAAGATAAAAGTTTAAACTATTTAATGATATGAAAAACTTAAAAATTGATTTTTTGGTTGAATTTTGCTTTCCCGGTACCCTTAAGTAAATTGATATATCAAGCGATATCTAAATTTTTCTGAAAAGACGGATAAAATTTCATTATATACATATTTATACAGTAGAACCCCTCTAATCCGAACGAATTGGGACCGTGGCCTGTTCGGATTACAAAATATTCGGATTATCCGAAATTCCATTAAAAATAGAAAAATAAAAGTTGTGTGCTAAAAATTATAAGTTATAAGTACTCAGTAACATAATAAACATCCTCTAATCCAGCATTATAAGGTCCGGAATGCTGGATAATCTGGCACGACTTTTGGAAAAAAAAATAGTAATCCTTGTTTCATCACTCCTGATGTTTACAACAATTAAATGAATCTTCAAAATGAGGAATTATGTAATAAACCATTACACACGTTTCCCAATCGTGAATCTATAAATAGCTCAGTCACCACGTCGATGAGGTGGAAAGAAAGAAACATTTCTGTAGATAATTTGCAAAATCATAGTGTTAAAAGTAAATGCAAATTTTTGTCATTTGAATTAAATATATATATATATACATATATATATTTTTTTTTTTTTTTTTTGCATTTTGAAAGAGAATTTTATAGTGACTGGTAAACAAACTAATATTCGAGATTTTTTTAAGATGGCTTCTACGAGTCGGCCTGCAGTGCACGTTTTCATTTTATATTCGCGTATATATCTTCTACTTTTACGTTATTGAGTATTTTTTTTAATTCTATTCAAGCTGTTTGAAAAATAAAAAAACATGCTCTATGGCCATTTTATGTTTGATTCTAACTTGTACGCTTTTTTCCTGATATTCATCCTGTAATTCTGAAAATTTCGTAAGTTAATCATTTCAGTTAATTTGTTCAAGTATAATGTTCGAAAATAAAATTGGTTCGGATTAACCGGAATTTAGGATTAGTGGGGTTCTAATTAGTGGGGTTCTACTGTATTATAATTAAAGGCATTCTGATCATTTTGTTTTTCTGGAAAAACTAATTCTTTCTAATAAAGTTAATATATATTACTTTATAGTTAAACGTACATATGTATTATAAAAATAAATACAGAGAGAGAGACAGGGGAATATAATTTCCATAATGATATACATAAATTAATAACTTATTATATTAAAATTATTCCCTTATCATTTTCCATAAGCCATATGGTAAAAAAAATAAAATATTTCAATATATTATAAAATGTAGAATTAAAAAAATATATTAGTTCTTATTCATTAAATTTCTTCTTCATACAGAAACTTTCTTTAGTGTCAAAGAAATAAAAATGAAAAATTACAATTTTACTTCGTAAATTCTACTAGCATATGCAATATGATCCTCCACATGTTGAAAGAGCTTATTTTTTATCTTAAAACTTATTTCTATCCTTCTAACAATATATGTTCCAGTTGTGTGCTTTCTCTTATAAAGAATACTAAGAGTAGCTTTAAATTTTCTTTTATTATTTACTCATTTCAAACTCTTATAAAGAAAATATTTAAAATGTTACAGACTGAAACACACAATGAAAGAAAATCGCCTTTCTTCGGATTCAAAGATATCGTGTTCAGGTATGATCCTTAGAAATATATCAAAATAGAACAGGTACATTTCGATTTTCAATATCACTTTATGTACTTTTTAGAAATACGTAGCAGAGCTTAAGTTATATTAAGAAAGAAAACTGATGCAAACATGAAGTAAATAAATATAAAAACGATACCGATAAATTTAAACAGAGTATATTATAAATCTTATTTCATATAACGGACATATAAATTCTTAATATTTATCAAAGGTTGAGTTTACAACATGAGATATAAAAATAAAAACTGTACAAATAATTGAATTTTGAACGCTAGAATCGTCCCAGAGTTTTGCACGGAAATGAAATTTCTTTTGTCTACTTTTTAGAAATAAATAGCATAGCCTAAGCTATATTTAGGAAAAAACTGATGCTAACATGAAATACGTAAAATATAAAACAATACACCTAAATCAAAACAGAGTATATTATGAATCCTATTTCATTTAACGGGAATATTACTCTTAAGCTTTATTAAAGGTCGCGTTTACAATGTGAGATATAAAATTAAAAACTGGACAAATAAGGGATTTTGAATGCTAGAACCTACCCCAAATTTTGCACGAAAAGTAAATTTATTTTTCTACTTTTTAGAAATAAAGAGCAGAGCCTAAGCTATTATTTAGGAAAAAACTGATGCTAACATGAAATTCGTCAAATATAAAACAATACAGATAAATTCAAGCAGAGTATATTTTGAATATTATTTCATTTAACGGACACATTATTCTCAACCTTTATCTAATCTCACGTTTACAATATGATATATGAAAATAAAAACTGGACAAATAAGGGACGTTGAATGCTAGAGCCTACCCAGATTTCTGCACGAAAATGAAATGTCTGTTTTCTACTTTTTAGAGATAAATAGCAGAGCTTAAGCTATATTTAGAAAAAAAAAACATGCTTTTTTAAAAATAAATATGATAGATTAAGTTATATTTAGGACAAAAAATCTGATGCAAAGATGAAAAGCGTAAAATATAAAACAATGCAGATAAATCCAAACAGAGTATATTATGAATCCTATTTCATTTAACGGACATACTACTCTTAACCTTTATCAAAGGCTGAGTTTGCAATATAAGTTATAAAAATAAAAACTGGAAGAATAAGAGAGTTTGAGTCTGAGAAACTACCCAGATTTTTTTTTTTTTTTTTTTTTTTTTAATAAATATGAGATTCCAAGTTATATTTAGGAAAAAAATCTGATGCAAACATGAAATAGATAACATATAAAACTATACAGATAAATCAAAACAGAGCATTATATAAATTTTATTTCACATAATGGACATATCGCTCACACGCAAGAAAATTGATACATCTCGCAAAAATTCATTTTGAATTTTATTCCACTAATAGGACTGGCATAGGTGCATCTTGCTACACAAACAATTTCATAAGTGTAGTTATACAGAAAATCCCTTTATTACGCTATATGTCCATTTGTGACCACAGAACCCTCCAAACCTCATAATACGTGTTCAACTTTAAGGGTTTATGCTTTTATGCAAGCTTTTATTCATGCATGCAGAGATAAGTGCTATAATCTCATGTTACAGTAAAATCATGCAATTTTTCTTTTGTCTCTCCTGTGAAATTTAATTTTGTGTCACTTTTTTTGCTGATGTGCGATATTATTCTTAACGTTTATCAAAGGTTGCGTTTAAAATATAATATATAAAGTTAAAAACTTGGTGGTAAACATTACCTTTCCTAGAAAGATTTTTCCACGATATTAAATTTCTTCTTTGAACTTTTTAGAAATAAATAGGAGAACTTAAGCTATATTTAGGATAAAAACTGATGCAAACATGAAATAAATAAAATATAAAACGATACAGATATATCCAAACAGAGTAAATTATAAATAGGATTTCTCATAACATAATTAAAAAAAATAAACTCTTATCGGACTCTAGCTTTTTATACATGATTTTATTTTTATGCTCTATTTGCACCACTATAATTTAAAAATAAATTTTGTAGTAATTTTCTCTGGAACATGTTATCAAAGTACAAGTAAAAGTGTTTCAGAAAAAAATATCTGGTTCCACCAAAATAAAAATCGTGTAAGAAATGCTGATCTCGATGTCAATAGGGAAGTGACATAGGGACATAGTGAAGGACCGATAAGGGTTAAAATTTATCAAATGGTGCGTTTACAATCTGAGATATAAAAATGAAAACTGGGAAAATAAGAGAGTTTGAATGCTAGATCCTACCTAGATTTTTGCGCAAAAATGAAATTTTTTATTTATACATTTTAGAAATAAAAAGGAGAGCTTAACCTATATTAAAGGGGGAAAAAAAAGTAATGCAAACATGAAATAAATAAGCATAAAACGATACAGAAAAATCCAAACAGAGTGTATTATACATCCTATTGCATATAACGTATTTGTCTTAACATTTATCAAAGATTGCGTTAACAATATGAGATATAAAAATAAAAAGTTGGCGAATAAAAGCTTTTGAATGCGAGAAAATATCAGATTTATTGAGGGATTTTTTTTCTACATTTTAGAAACAAACAGGAAAGCTTAAGCTATATTTAGGAAAAATCTGATGCAAACGTGAAATAAGTAAAATCTAAAAAGGTACAGAAAAATCTAAAATCTATTATAAATCGTCTCCCACGTAAGGAACATATTAATCATAACATTTATTAAAGGTTGCGTTTACAATATTAGATATAAAAATAAAAAATGGGCGAATAAGAGCTTTTGAATGCCAGAATGTAAACAAATTTTTTGAAAGTAAATATCTTTTTTTCTACATTTTAGAAACAAATAGGGGATCTTAAGCTATATCTATGAAAAAACTGCTGCAAGCATGAAATAAATAAACTATAAAACAATTAGTATATTATATATCTTATTTCGTGTAACAAACATATTAATCTTAACATTTATTAAATGTTGCGTTTACAATATGAGATATACAAATAAAATATGGGCGAATGGGAGCTTTTAATGCGTGAATCTACCCAGATTTTTTGACAGAATTTTTTTTTCTACATTTTTGAAACAAACAGGAGAACTTAAGCTATATTTATGAAAAAACCGATGCAAACATGAAATAAGTAAAACCTAAAACGATACAAAAAAACCCAAAATCTATATTAAATCCTATTCCACGTAAGGAACATCTTAATCTTAACGTTTATCAAAGCTTGCGTTCACATTATTAGATATAAAAAAAAAAAAAAAAAACTGAGCTCATAAGAGCTTTTAAATGCGGGAATCTAACCAGATTTTTTTAAAGTAAATATTTTTTTTTCTACATTTCAGAAACAAAAAGAAGAGCTTAAGCTATATTTAGGAAAACTGCTGCAAGCATGAAAAAAAAATAAAATATAAAACTATACACATAAATTGAAACATAGTATATTATGTATTTTATTTCGTGTAACAGCCATATTAATCTAAAGGTTGCGTTTACAATATGAGATATAAAAATAAAATATGGTCCAATGAGAGCTTTTGAATACGAGAATCTAACTATATTTTCTGAAAGTATTTTTTTTAAAAATACATTTTAGAAACAAACGGGAGAGCTTAAGATATATTTAGGAGCAAAACAATGAAAGCATGAAATAAATAAAACATAAAACGATACTAAAAAATCCAAACAGAGTATATTATAAAACCTATTTCAAGTAACGGACATATTAATCTTAACATTTATCAAAAGTTTCGCTAAGCAAATGAGAGTAAAAGTGGGTGAATAAGAGCTTTTAAATGCGGGAATATAACCAGATTATTTTAAAGTAAATATTTTTTTTTTTAATTTTTTGTTTTATAAAACTTAACCTTTAACCCTCTAATTCCCATAATAGAATACGTTCTAGAAATTACTTAGTTCAGAGAATCTGACATTACACCAGAAAGTTTTAAATGGTTAATTTCGCTTCAATTAAATACGGATTTTCTGTCTTTTAATTAAAGCAAATATTGCTGTTTTAATTTTCTGGTTTGAATTGGGTATATGCGAATAAAAAAATCTATTAAATTCAAAATAGTGTTGTTTGCATATATGCAAAGCTGCGCACTAAATGGTTAAGCTACATTTAGAAAAAAACTGCTGCAGAAATGAAATAAATGGAATATAAAACAATACAGATAAATTCAAACTTAGTATATTATATATTTTATTCCGTGTAACAGCCATATTAATCTTATATTTATCAAAGGTTGCGTTTACAATATGAGATGTAAATATAAATATCGGCCAATGAGAACTTTCGAATGCGAGAATCTAGCTAGATTTAAAAGAAAACTAACCTTTTTTCTACATTTTAGAAACAAACAGGAGAGCTTAAACTAAATTACCTATATTTAAGGGAAAAACGATGAAAACATAAAATAAGTAAAATATAAAATTATACAAAAAAAAAAAAAAAAAATCCAAACAGGGTATATTATAAATCCTATTTCAAGTAAAGAATATATTAGTCTTAACATTTATCAAAGGTTCCGTTTACAATATCTACCCTATATATATAAAATCCTAATGAAACGCATTTGTGAAACGGATATTATGGAAACGGCTGAAATGTAACGAATTTATGAAATGATTCTTTGAAACGACTGATTAAACAACTGATTATGTTTCACGGCGATTTGTCCTAAAATATGGAATATTTTGCGATGAAATTAACACCAGTAATCAGTATTGATCGCAGATCTCAAAACTGGTATTAGAATTTTAAAATTCGAATTAGTTTTCGAAACATTAATTTTTTTTTCTAATTTTAAATACATTTTTCTAATGATGGCAACTCAAATTTTAATCATAATAGATATTTTTTTTTCATATTTCAGAAAAGGTTATTATTTTAAACTAATTTGGCGACCAGTTTGGCCTCCCTTAAATGTATGCTAAGAAATGTATCACGTTACTTTTATTCATAATTATATTTACTTGAACAATCTTTCGCCAAATCGAAAGATTCTGATAGAGAAATCACCAATTCGGTATTTTTATGTTAGCGAGACGCAGGTGATAAATCGCCAAACTTTTTTCCCGTCGCATTCTCTTTTATTTCATTAATTTCATTTAAAATATAATCCTTTCATTCATTTTATTTAAAATACAAAACGCTCCGGGGTACCTAATTGGCGCCAAAAAGGCATTATTTTTATTGACATGGTAACTCGGCTATTGTTGTTTATTTAATAATAAATGTTTATTTACTTTTATTTCTGTTTTAAAATTATGTAAATTATTTTGTTCTATAGTTATCAAATATTTTTTTTTTATTCCCTTTTGAAAATAATAGAAAATAATTAAAATATGCGGTACTATTTAGTTATTCTAGTGATGGGCGATTCTGGAAAATTTGAGAATCGATTAAAATCGACATCGTATAAAACAGAATCGATCGCAATAAGAATCGATTCCCAAATTCTGGAATCGATACTTGAATCGATCTTTCGATGTCCACAGATAAGCTCAAGAATAGTAATTCCAAAACGTAGCGAATCAGCAGGGTCGTAACGACTCTCTTTCACCCCTCACCCCCATTTATTGAGGCCCTAGAGAATGTCAGGGGCCCAGAAGTAAGCTACCTTTCATTTGAATAATAAGGTTTTTTAACTTTTAAAATTATTATTTTTAAGATGTAATATTAGTAATAATTCATATTATATTTAAATTTTTTTAAGAAAGATCTCGGTCAGATAAAAAAAAAAAAAAGGAAGAAATGATTTTTTTTCATCCGGAAAAGATGTACTTTCTACTTTTATTTCCTTCAACCAAAAAAAATGGGGACTTACTTCCTATAAACGTCCTTCTTCTTAAAAATGTGCAGATGAGCTAAATTTATTTAAAAATTTAAATGGTTTTTCAGTCTTTTTAGGGCCTCCTATAAGCGCGGGGGAAATGCAATTATTGCAAATCTTCTTTTAAAGTTTGCCGAATTATATAGTCGTCTCGAGACGTTGTTGCTATTCTTCATCCAAATCGTTCAGATACACTAAATACCCCATTATATTTCATTATAATATTATGTACAGCAATCTTGATTGCATTTAGTTTTAAATACGATATTTACTGTAAGGGTATGATCAGGCTGACCAAGAGCAACAACTTCTCCAGACAAACATATAATTATAGGCATATTTTATTATCTTTTTATTAGTTGTTATATTTTAGTATGTTTGTACATTATGTGTATCGCAAAATGTTTGGGCGTTATAATATGTACACATATAAATGTGTAAGATTTCTGTATGTATGTATGTAAAATGCATTTACGTTAGATAAATGGTTGAAGGACAGCTGCATGAAAGTTACATGCATATTAGCATGTAATCAAACGTGTACGTACGTAGAGAAAAATAAGTAAATAAAAAGCATTTCATTTTCATGTAATTTTAAAATTAAAAAGTATTTAGTATTCTTAAATATTCTGGCACTTACATGCAATCTATCAACAATACGATTTCTCTCTATAATTGTTATTAATTTCTTCTATCTATTGAAGAAGAAAATATTAAAATCATGAAAAATTTCGTTTTTCAACGGAATTATACGTTTTAGGTGGTCCTGAACACTATTTGACTACTTTTAGAAAATGTATGTCCCTGAGACTATGAGTGTGTCTTTATGGGACATAGATTTTGTGGCCATTATGGTTCAAGAACTAATGCACGGAAATTATTCACATTTTAGATGGAGTTAGACATTAACATTAATTGCTGATTTTGGTGCAAATTGCTCAATAGATGTTGCTGCTATGCTGCATTTTTTTACGATTTACGCGATAGCTATATTTCAATACAAATGCATTGAATTTCACTAAATTTCATATTCTGTTAGGCCTTGACATAAATAGACGCTGGTTAGATTTTGGTGTAAATTGCCCAAAAAGTGCTGCTTCTATGCTGTGAGTATCCCGATTTCAGCTATAGCCTAAGAATTAATTAAATGAATTTTAGCAAATTTAATTTTTTGTTAGTCCTTGACGCAAATAAATCCTTATTAGGTGTGGGTGTATACCACTCAACAGGTGCCGCTGCAATGCTCTTTTTTACATAATTTCCGCAATAGCTACTATAACTAAAGAATGAATAGATTGTCATTTAATTTTGATTTCAGACGATTTGATTTATATAGCAAATTTTTTGATGGCGACAAGACCCTAGATTTTAACTGACAGGAAGTATCTACGGTACTGGTAAGAGCGTTAAAAGCTACGTTTAAGTAAGGAATTTTCACAAAAAATTCCATTTTACAGTTAATTCTACGTATGATAAATCAATGGAAATTTCCTTAATGCCTAACTCGTGTTTCTTCTCTGTGATAAAAATTTATTTCTTTTCAAATACATCGAATTTTGTGAAACTTTTATTTATTGATAAACTTTACTTTCCGAAAAGAAAGAAAGACATTTTAATAAAATGATAATTGCCTCAATTTTCACAAATGTTGCTGCGCACCTTATTGTTTAAATTGCGGAAACTTATTACCGAAGTAACGACATTTCGAAACTTTAATTATAAATTTACACACGTTTTATTCCGCTTTATTCTAGAAAAAATCTGTTATGAATTGATTAGTGCTAAACTCGAAAATATTTAAGCGTTGAATATTAATGACTGGAATTCCCTATTTTCATAGTTCTAAGCATTTAAAATTTACAATTTCGTTAGATTGTGAATGTATATATTTCACAACAACCAGAATTCAACCTTCTGTTTAGGTGATGGTTAATGTTTATGTAAAATTATCAAATTATTCATTTTTATTCAATAGATCATTTTTTGATGAAATTAATGCATTTATTTATGAAAACTGTAATTGAAAATGTTAATTGAAAATTGTTATGAAAACTGTAACTGGTGTACAAATGGCGATATTTTATTTTGTACAAGATTTTGATTTAAAAAAAAAAAGTCCGTCGGCATGTTATTTAATGTTAATATAAATACATGTAAAATTAATTAGGAAATTTTAAATATGAGTAATGCTTTTAATCTTCCCTCTCCAATTATGATAGAGGACATTTATTATTGTCATTTGTTATTCGGATTGTTTGTAATACTTTTTGGCTCACAGGCTATCAAACCCTGAGAGCTAATGCTTCAAATAGGTTCTGTATGTACGTACCAATGTATGCACGTTCGTATGTATGTATGTGCGTAACGTGATATTTCTCTTGATAGAAATATCGGATTTGCTTCAAATTTAAGGCACGTTAGTTTTGGGGGTTCATTGGTTAAGTATAATGGGGGAACTTGGGGCTATGACCACTCCCCCTTAATTTTGATAAATGGGTTTTTAATGCAGAAATATCCGATTTCTTTCAACTGTCGTTCATTGGTTACATATAAAGGGGGTTACGGGGGGGGGGTAGTAATCCCACCCCGTTAATTCAAATAAAGGGATTTTTCATGATGAATTATCCGATTTGCTTCAAATTTTGTATATAGGCTCATTCTGATAAGGCGATTCCCTGGTAAGTTTTGGTGTTCATTGGTTAAGAATAAAGGAGGGGAATTGGGGGCTAATCTCCCCTAAATTTATTTTTCGAGGGACATTATTCTCTAAAAAAGTAAGAGTATAATATACATTTAGTGCCAGTAGCCTATGAACTGAATGCTATCTGTTTAACTATGCGCTTTTCATTTTATATAGACATAAAGACTGTGATTCATTTTACACAATTAATTTTAAATGGCTATTTCAGCAATTTTGCTAAAGAAAAATGTTGGTTTGTGTTTGGAATTGTTTTTTGTTTTTGCTTTTCTGGAAAATGGCGATAAAGTTTGCGCTATTTTTTTTTTTTTTTCACCAGGACAAGTTACGTTATTGATGATGCAAGATACTTTATAAAAGCTATGCATGCTAAAAGAGTAATGACACATATCTCTACTATAAATTTAATGTCTATGTCAGTGATATTTGATAAGAGAATTTTGGAAAAATCATGTTAGTTGTGAAATACACGAAAGCGCTTCTCTGAAAGGTTAAATTTTGAAAAATTCTCTTTTCACAGAAACACATGAGCAATTCGAATAAATATTAGGTGTGTTAAATCCACATTAATACAGGGTGATTATAAATGAATATCCCGAATTTACAGTGCTATCAAAAGAAAATAAAAAAATTGTAAACCCCTGTTGTTAACTGGAAATGTAAAATAACAGTTCAAAGATTAAATTCCATACAGTTATAAGTGTTCAATGTGAACCCCTCCAGAAACACAAACGATATCGAGATGGTACGATAACTCACCCCACACATCTCTCAGCATGGTTTTTAGGATAACACAAGTCTGCAAAATTTGCATTGTCTCATATTGCTGAGCATTTGATAATTGATTATTACATATTCCGTAGCGCTGAATCCGAAAATGGCCTTCATTTTTTACCATGACGTAAAGATTTTTTGCAAATTTTCTACTTTTTACCCGACTGACAAGAAGGGTTATGTGTTTCAAGCGTATCTGAGTATGTGGATTTCTTTATACCCTCGAAATATCCCAACGGCTGGATGGCTTTTAATGCATGAGGTCTCTATCGAGTCATCCTAAGCCTCCGAAAGTTATAGGTTAGGTTTGTGTTTATATATACAAAATGGCGGTTGACACGAAAAAAAAATTTACGCACCATAATGAGTGGCATATCATTGGATAGGTCTTTCAAAATGAAGACGATGTTTCATTGACTATGTTACAGTCAGAAGCTCCGTTTAAATATTACACAACCTGGAAGTTGTGCAGGTAAGATCTAGAGCTTTACCGCAACTCTAACCATCACAGATATCTACAGGCCTCATCAACACAGTGTATATAGATAGGAACTAACAATTAAACACAACTTAAAAGTCATCAATACAAGTAAATAAAAAAATAGGTAAGTAATATAAAAAAATAGTTTAACATTTATGAAAAATAATTAATTAGTTTGCTTTTACGCAACCGGGTTTTTGATTTTTTAAATTTAATTAACTTTGAAATTTACTATTTGCGAAAAATTCTGACGTGATGATTAAAAATGAAGGTCATTTTCGAATTCAGCAGGGAAAAATATATCAAAAATTAAGAAACACAACCATTTCCTGTATCTTTCAGTATCAAATGTTCTCGATTTTTTTACTTTTTACCATTGAAATTTACAATTTGCAAAAACATCCTGATGGGGTGGTTAAAAATGGAGGTTTACCAAAAGTTAAACAACACAACTATCGCAGGCTTGTGTAATTTACCAATTTTTCAGCAAGTCCGGTGCGAATGGCTGCAGTTTTACAACAGCAGTTGGTAGCGGTTGAATAACTACCAGAAACTGATGAGACACCAGCAAGAAAAAAAAAAAACATGCAGGAAAAGTGTGGGATGAACTATCGTACCGCCACGATATCGTTCGTGTTTCTGCAAAGGTTCATATTCAACACTTATAATTATGTTGAATTAAAACTTTCAACTGGTATTTTTGATTTACGATGAACAACAAGGTTGTACTTTGCTTTGTTTTCTTTTAATACCCTGTAAAGTTGGGATATTTATTTATAATCACCCTGTATAATACAGCAATTTTACCCAAATTCGATTATCTTCGATTTTTTTTTCTGTAAAAGGGATTTAAATTTTATTTTTAGATAACTTGTCAGTAGTTAGAAATATATTTACAGTTACAAACGATATTTATAATCATAATTGTTCGTTTCGTCTAGAATAACATCGAGAATTACATACAGAATCTTAATACTTCGTTATACGTTCCATTAATGTATTAAAGTTTATCATATAATTCACAGAGAGCTTATGCACTCCAACGTATGTTCACGAACCGTCACGAACATTTGCATAATTTAGTATTTTCTTTATGTATATATATATACTACTAGCATCATTCGCCCGCTACGCTGGTCAGTTTCTCCAAACGAAACTTTAATCAAACAAAATATATCGGTGTATTTGATCTTGTGTTTTATAGAAATGTATAGATTTATCTCCAATGATCTTCCGCATTATTGAAAACAATATGAACGCCTTTAAAGTTTTATATCTTCTAATATCTCGGACAAAATTTGGATTGTTAAGAAGCAAATCTTTTAGTTGATTATTTGCAACTGAATATGGAAAAGAACGTCATCCCTGAAAATTTAAAAATGCAACTCTCATCAAAATCCGTTCAGTAGAACCTTCTAATAATACTAAGTATTCATAATCGGGTTCACCAGATTACAGAACATTCACCTATTATTCTACAGAAAAGCAATGTAGAACATTATGTGTTATATACTAAAACCTTTTCTGAAAAACAACCAGGGCTAATTCCACCAAACTCAACTCATTAAAACCTTTTAAAAAGGGCTAATCTTTCAAAATAGGGTTCACTGATTGAAGAACTTTTGTACATAATTCTACAACTAAGCAACGTAGAATTGATATGTGTTATATACGGAACCCTTTCTTGAAAATGTATCTAACTAACAATGCAAGACTTTTCAAAATCCCTTCAAAAATACTCAAGTTATAAGTGGTCGGACCGAAATTGCTCTTTGTATTTTATATGTGGAATAGATCGTTAAATATATCTTTCATAATCGCGTTAACGGGATTTCAGAGCTTTTAGGAATGTAGCGTAGGCTATACGCCGTAGATGTTCTGGATTTTTTTAGAAACTCTGAATACCCTCCACAGCTGTATATATATGCTCTCTAGTATATACCGTCTGCCTGTAGATTTTATCCTACTTTATTTGCAACTAACCCGCGTAGAACTTTCCTCATAGCTCCATAACTAATAGTGTAGAATGATATGTTAAATATTGAAGCAATCCCTGAAATATTAACTAACTGTGCAACTCCAATTAAAATACGATCAGTAGAACTTTAAATAAAAGGTAAATCTTTCACAATCGGATTCACCTAGCTTTGGAACTTTCTTCTGTAATCTGATTTTTTGCAATCTGATTTGTTGTCAATTTTGTGCTTCGGAAAAAAAACCAATAACCCAGAAGAAAACTTCGCTACAGAGAAGTACCATCCATGAAGAAGTTCTAATCATGCAAAAAGTGACCATCATACACAAAAGAATTATCTAACAGTGTTAAGTCCCATTAAAATACATCCAGCCAAACTCAAATTATAAACGTGTGGAAGGAAAGACAAAATTGCATTTTATATAATTACAGTAGATGTTATTTTTCACTATTCACCTTTCTTTATAACTTTTCCAATAGCTCTATAACTAAACAACATGCAATGAAATGCTATATACTAAAACTATTCCTGAAAAGTTATGAAACAGTGCACTTGCATCAAAATCTGTTCAATATAATTTTTTTAAAGGCTAACCTTTAATAATAAGGTTCACTTAATTTTTTAACTTTTACTTTATTGCTATAAATAAGCAACGTAGAACACTGTGTATACGAAAAAAAAGCTTTCCAAAAAATTACATAACTAATAGTGGCATATCCTATTAAAATATTACAAACAATCGGAATGAAATGCAAATTTCCGTTTTAAATAAGTAGTAGATGATACGATTTTCTGTAATAGAATTCATCGTGAAGTTTTCGCTTCATACGTAAACGAAGCTTTCAACTTTGTACCTAATACACCGATGGGCGAGGTATCCGATTACGGAAGATTAACCAGGAATCTCATGACCAACTACTCAAAGAAAGGTGAATACATGCCTTTTGTGATACTTTTATGTTAGGCGGGCGCAAGTAATAAATCAACAAAGTTTGTTTCCATACCTTATTTTTATTTTATTATTTTCATTCAAAATATGAACGTTTAACTCATTTCATTTAAAATGCTTGACTTGCACTAATTTCATTGAAAAACTGAAAACTAAAACAGTAATAGAAAATACTCCCATAACTTAAAACAAAGATTTTTTTTAAAATTTACATACGCAAAATGTAACTACAGCTATTGGCAATTTTTAAAATGCTAATGCCGAGATTTACACACAGCTGCCATAAAAGTACCCGTATTTTCGTCTTTTCCAGGAACAAGCGGTAAATCACGATGTATTATTTCAATTCCAATTCCTTCCATTAAAAAAAGTGGCACATTCATATTATCCGTACCATGAGATACATCGCCAAAAATGGTTGACAATTGCTAATCATGTTTATCGTTTGCCAATTACATTCAGAACAGTAATTTAACATTCTTAAATACATAACTTTGTTTAAAATGGCAAATTCTTTAAAATATATAAATAAATATTAAAGGCCAGAGATCGGAAGGTCTGGAGAGGTATAATAAGGGAGGTCAAAATCCCACATGGATTGTAGTGCCATTGTGTATGTGTGTACATAAATAAATAAAATAAGTAACATAAAACTATATAAACTGGTGTGCAAAACTTAAGTAACAATCATAAAATGCTAATTTTCAAGCACGCGAGTACGCAAATAAAAGACCCTACATCGCAACTAGTCGATGTGACATCTCCATCAAGTCACACACGGTCATATGTGTCAAAGTCACAAAGGTGAAACAAAATATAGGATCTTTCATTATTTTCTTTATTAATCTCAGATGATCGCCATATGGTGACTCCATTGAAAAGTCACTGTGACTGTTGCTTTATGATGCGTCACGAGGTGACAATACAATGAAGTCGCCTTGTGATTCTCATGTGACTGTCATTTGAAGACTAAATTCTGAAGTCGCCTTGAGCATTGCATTAGGATGAGTCACCAAATAATGTTACAATGAAGTCTCATGGTGACTTTCAAATGATCGGGACACTACTGTGAAGTCACTATTGCGTTTCTTTGTGAAAAGTCACCAGAGGATTTCATTTTCTGTCACTTGGGAATTCGGCAAAAAAAGCAGCTATCATGATGACTTTAAAATGGAGGGTCCATTAGACGGTCACACGAGAGTCACAAGGTAACTTCATTGAAAAAGTTACATGGTGACCCGTCAAAAAGCAACAGTCATAGTGTCATCTCAGTGCAGTGACCAAATCAGAGAAAGAATGAGACGAATGAAAAATATCACATTTCAGTTCATTGTAGTGACTATGACACTAGTGACCATTTGTAACTTGAAAGACAGTTCACATCGACTGGCCGTGTTCTTATGGTAGTACTTATTTTCTATACTTTCTGTTCATAGACTTTTCTTTTGAGTACTCATGTATTCAGAAATTAGCATTTTGGGATTGTCGCTTAAGTTTTACACACCAATGTACTATAAACTATGATAATAAAAAAAAAAAAACTTTAATAAAAAAATAAATTTAAAACTGTAACAAATAAACTACCAAATGGATAAAAAATAAGGGTTGCTGTAATTAGTTTGATCGTCTTGTATCCGAAATGGACCGGATGTAAGCACCAAAAAATTTTTTAAGTCGTACCAGCATTGCTTTCATTTTGAAATATTTTCGTTTAATGATGTTAATTTTTTAGTGGATCACTTCTTTGTATTTTAAATAAAATCAATACATATATATATATATTTTAAGGTGTTTGTATTTATTTATTTTTTTCAAACACATATAGCCGTTTTAATTCTTTAACCAAAATAATTAACAAAAAGATATAATTTGAATTTCTTCGGTTGCTATAGCAACAATGTACAATATGGGTGTACAATATGAATTAATATGGGCTTGCAATGTTAGATATTTCAGCATTTTTGCACCAAAGACATAGCCAAATTAGAAAAATACAAAATACGTAATGATATATTAGACTTAAAAGAATTTGGTTAGTGCCATTCGATTCAGCATTCAAAAATACACTAACAAATGTTATCAGTTGAAAAATAACTATAAAATCAGATTTTTATGGAGTTTTTTTTAAGTTCGTTCTCTATTTTACTCCCTTTAGGAGTGGAATTTTAGGAAATCTTTTCTTAGCGGCACTCTATGTTATAAGTAGTATTTTTACACCGATTTTCAAAATTTTAGGTTCAGTAGTTTAGACTGCTCGTTGATTAATACAAAATCCAGACTTTCTTTTATATATATAGATTTATATAAAATATGAGAGATATTATATAATTAAGAAAATTATATTTTTGGATTCTACAAAGGTTAGGTCGTTAATGCAAAATTTTTTGAATTCAACTATGATTAATTAATTATTAAAAATAATTATTATTTACATATTTACGTTCGTTTTACGCAGTGTTTCTTGAAAATAACCTCGCTGGACACCTGTTTTAGAAACATCCAGTCACGCTGTCATCAGGTTGACAATAAAGAAGAAAGGGAATGTGGAAAATTTATTGGAAGCAATATGCATGGTACACTTTAGGGCAATAAATTTCTCCTACATCAGGGATGGCGAACCTATGGCACGCGTGCTAAAAGTGGCACGCGAAAGAATAATTTTGGCACATTGTTTCTTGTGGCTCTAAATCAATATACATTGATATTACACAAAATACACAAACTCTAGATAACTTAATCTTGAATAAATTGGATTTATTGGAAATTGAAATATTTTAATTGCGGCTTTTTAAAATACCATAATTTTACCACATTAGTAAATGTAACCATGATAAAATTATTTCAACTTAGAAATTAATTTCAGAGCTATTTAAAGAAACTGATGTTAGATCTTTTAATATTTTTCCATCTATCTATGTCCGCAAGGTTATTAGTTTTTAAAATGAATAATACAAAAAATCAAATAAAAAGCAGTTGTCATATAAATCCAGTTAAGTTTCCATTCTGTTGAAACTAACTGGGTATAAACCTAATATTAATCATTTCCCTTCCAAGATGCAAACAACACAATTAATCACATATATGTTTTAATAATTTCTACAATTTAATTTTTTATGATTATTATAGTGCAATACCCCACTAGTATGTTACCCAATTATTTTGTTTTTTGTTTATTTTGTTTTTGTGTCGTGTAAAATATTTCTGGTAACAAATTGGCCCGTGGTTATAAAAAGGCTCACTTCCATTGTCCTAGATATTTATGGATATAACCCCTGACCTCAGGAAAATATAATTATTTTCCTAGGGGTGCAGGGGACTAATAATTTATGTCCGACAAATGTTAGAGCATGTAGCATTTTTTCTATGATTGGGAAGTTTGGAGGCCATTTGTGGCGATTGTTGTTTTAAACGCTGCCCATGGAAATCTGAGGGGCTTCTGTTAGTAAAAATACATTCAATCTGGGCTTTCATTCCGAGTATGTGAAGTTTGTTTTTGACTCTCAATATATTCAGTATGTTTTTATTCTCAGTATGAAAATGTTCCATTTTACATTTCTTATTCGATTCATGTTCTTTAAAAAATGTTGAATTATACTTTTTTTAACTTATGAAAATAACCGACTTAATTGATTTAACCACATAAATTGTCTTTAAAACAACCTGTAAAGCTTCGAAAAAAAAATAAGTGCATTGAATCAAATTGAGTTACACAAAACAAATTAATAAGTAATTTTGCTATTAAAACCTCCCAGTACCTATTTAAATATCATTCTAATATTTCAATTTCTAATGTTTAATTTTCTTTTTATTCTAATATTTCAATTTCTAATGTTTAATTTTCTTTTTATTCTAATATTTCAATTTCTAATGTTTAATTTTCTTTTTATTCTAATATTTCACTTTCTAATGTTTAATTTTCTTTTTATTTGCTTTTTCACTCAAAAATCTAGGATTATTCATGCATTAAATGAACAAATATAATAACAGATCTTAAATCCATTTTCTTCCAAAGCATTCATTTTTACAACCCGATACGATCCAAAAACCATTGAACACAGATTTAACAGTCTTCTGTAGTAGTTCACTGTGGATTTTATTAGTAGTCTTTGTTTTACATATGATTGTGAATATATAATGTATGAAAAAGCTTAATTTTAGCTATTAACCATTAAATTAAAATTGGTGAAAACTGACAGTCTTAGCTATATTTTACATTTTTGATTCATTCCATTAGCGAATTCAAAAGAATTACCTTGACCCAGGAATGCTTGCGGATATCCAGAATATGTACGATTTATACTTTGCCACCAAAAAATTCAAACAAAAATTGTCATGTTATTTAATCGTTAACATAGTTCACAACACTTGCGATAAAATAATTTAAGGATTGCTTTTAGAAAATTAGTGGTGCGAACTGGAATAACAGTACTCAGGCTGGGTATGTCATACCCTACGCTTGTGATCCCTGATTATCTGAATTGTAAGGTAATAAATATGTAAATAACGAATGCGTATAATTAAGATATATTTTCTATTTTATTTTTTATACGAATTTACCGTATTGGTGTAATTTCAGATATATTTATGCATGTATAAATAAGAATTAAGTGGCTGTTTATTGAATGCTATGTTTATGTTTTACATACGAGAAATAAATTATAACCAGTAGCTTAAAAGCTCACTTCAGTCACCGGAAGAAATGAAAACGCTAATTTTAAGTTTATGGGAGTGTTATTTTCAAATATCGCGCTCAAATTTTAATATTTTTTAATGATTTTTTGCATAGGATAGCTGAGGCCGATCTGCAACCGGGCTTGTTTTTACTTTTCCGATTTCGGTTTCAGATTCTTTTATTATTATTATTATTATTATTATTATTATTATTATTATTATTATTATTATTACTTTTACTTTTGGAACTGGTTCTGAAATTGAAATTATCCTATAATAATAAAAAAAAAAACTATAAACAAAATCGAAAAAGTAAAAACCGGCCCGTTTGTAAATCGTCCACTGCTATCCCACACAGAAAAAAACGACATTTTTACAGTACAAATTACTGTTCATCTCGCGCTCAAACTCGATCACAGTCGAATGTGCTGTAGCTTTCTTTGGTTTCTTGACTATATAAACATGAAAAATAAAGTAGTTGCGTAAAATTAACAACACAATGTGCTGGCATTTCGGACGCCAGCAGTTTGTGCTGGCAAATCTACAATGGTTTTCTTTACAGTTTATGCTGAAAAAAAAATCATTCGAAAAATTAAAAATTTGACCGAGAAATTTTAAAATAACGCTCCCGTAGCCTTAACATTAGCGTTCAAGTTTTTCCGCGGGGCTAGTGTGGATTCTTAATACTGGCTCTCATGGATCTCACATAACGCTCGTCTTAAAAGCTTCTAGTAGTCACACGAAGAGAATCGAAAGCTAATATTAAGCCAATGTTAATGTTGTTTTCAAATTTCTCGTTTGAATTTCAATATTATTTAATGATGATTTTTTTTTTTTTTTTTGCTTAGAATATCTGATCCGGTTGATCGCTCTAACCCAGTAAAGGAGCTGTTGGTAATTTGGTACACCATTTAAATTTTTATTTGTAAGTCAACATAAAAAAATTTACATAGATTTAAAGATGGTAAATAACAAACTTTGTCTATTTCTGAAAATATTTTTAATACGGTTAAAGTGACAGAAATAAATGTATATCAATTATTAGTTTTTTTTTTAAAAAAATTACACTTTTCAAGTAATGACAATCAGTAAGGTAATGTGGAATATGGTTATAATTAATCTAAAAGTTACAAAAAAAAATTACAAAAATAACCAAAATTATTTCGTAACTAAACATTATTACATCATCTTCAAACCATCACATTCTTTAAAAATATATTTTAACTAGTTTATTGTTTAGGCCTCACCACAGCCAACATGAGCCCATATAAGGCATTATATTCATTCCTTACCTCATCCATTCTCTAAATATTTGCCATTGTGAAACAGGTATTCTGCATCTTCATCATCTAATGTACAAACTTTTGAAAAGTCGATTTCAAATTATACGTAGGAGTGGAATGATTTTTTGTCTGCTCTAGACTTCTCTTGAAACCCTTGTCTAGCTGATATTCAATATTACCCAACACACCATCTTTAAGGGGTCTCATGACTCTTAAATTTGGGAGAAAAAATTTGAAGACTATTTTCAAAATTTAATATCTTAAAATATATATGATTTAAAAACACAATTTCAATTGGGATGAAAGATATGCGTATGTTCCTTCGTTTCATGTATTTAAAAGGTTACAAGATGCAGAATTAGTATTTATAGAGGGCTCCAAACTGTCAGATATTTCTCGAGACGAAAATTGGTATAACAGTTTACGTGTAGGATTACAAATAAATTTTGCAACCAGGTTGATATGTTTTGTGCGTAATTATACTTCAGATTGTAATTTGACATTTCTCGAGCAGAAAATGGGTATAACAGTTTACGTGTAGGATTACAAAATAAATTCTGAAACCAGGTTGAAATTTTTTGTGCCTAATTTTACTTCAGATTGTAATAATTACACTGAACCTAAGTAAATTTGTATTTAAAGCATTTTTATATTTTTAATGCAAATTTCTATTTAGCTAATACAAAATTTTGAATATTTCAACAATATAACCACCTAAAAAATTATTTTTTTTAATAATAAAAATGAAATATTAGGTTCAGATTATACAGACTAATATGAAAAATATGTTTTGATAATTTCATGAAAAAATATTCAAACGTTTTTGAAATATCTAGCGAGTTATGCTGAAAAACGTCATTTGGAGTTCAAAGTTTTGGAAATGCCACTTCAGACATTGAACGATATAATTCTAAAACCGTAACTTCTGTTCTAATGGGAATTTCAAGGAAATAATTACATCAAAATGTTCAGAAAAGATAACAGTTTAACATCTAAAAAAATAAGAATTTCGAAAATTTTAGCTTTAGGAGTCCTGAGACCCCTTAAAATCATAACCTCTTCACTCGTCAACAATCTAGCATACGGGTCATTCTACGTAAAATGAGCAAAAATTTTTAAAAAGTCGTGGCCACATAGTAACCGATTTTAATAAAATTTTATATACAGGTTCAATTCATATTCAAATAGAGCTCTGCAAAATATCTTCACAAAAAATAAATTATTTTAGCAGTTTTGGACATTTAAAAAACTTGTGATAAAGAATGGCATGTGTGCAATCATCCAAAGTTGCAGGTTTGAAGTTCTGCATCTTGAAAACTATTTAACTGAAATGAATTTTTTTTTTATAATAATGTAACCTCTGAAAAACTATCTTCTTATTTATTGGGTAATCTGGTAACACCTTGATTAATCTTTAATTGGTTGTAAAAATTGGAAATTTGCAAATTTTGAGAAATTTAAAAACGTTATAAAAATTAAAGGAATTCCAAAGCATCTGAAAAATTAATGCCTGATGTAGTGTTATATATTAAGATCGAATTCCTAAAGTTTTTAAGTTGCCATGTATTTCCACCACTTTAAAAAAAATAGAAACTTAAAAAAAAAAATGACAAAATCGTAATTTTTACTCTTATTGATAGGTAAAAAAAATAATGAAGGAAAGGTCCCACATTACAGTTATTGCTGTGATATAAAGATCAATAAGTCCATAATCTGCTAAAAAATTTCAAGATTGCATTTTGATTCCTAACGTCACAAAATTGGGTTAAAAAAGCAATATTAACTACATTCCATGAGCTATTTTTTTAATTCGCTCGTGTTTCTTAAAATATTGCACGGTTTCAAGGTGAAAAAATTTAGTGCTGCCATCTATTTTCTGTATGTGGGTTTAGGTGTTAATATATAATTTTTTGTTCAATTGAGCTTTTTTTCTACTTTAATTAAAAATCTTCTTGAGGCAAAAATTTATATTTAAAATATACACATTTATCTATAATATCAAAATAATTAAAAGTTTTAAAAAGCTTTCCTTCACGTCGAAAGAAGTGATAAAAATATTGCATTTTATCCTCAACATTTTTTACTATTTTTTTTCTCATTAAGGAATAAAAAGGCAAGAATGAAAGTTTGTATATTCAATATATATACTTTTAGCTATAACGTCAAGCAATTTTGATATTATCAGAGGTGTCCTTCATCTCAATAGAAACGTTGCATTTTTCCCTCAAAAATTTTCAAAATTATTTTTTTTTCATTAAGGAATAAAAATACAATTACTAACTTACGTCAATCTGTTACTTATTATTCATTCCTACTTATAAATAATTTTTAATATAGTCTTTGCATTCTTAAGGCTAATAACCAAAATTGAAACTTCAAGCATGTAGCCAAAACCACGATTTTGCATCCACTTTTAATATAAATTTTAATACTTAAATAAACAATCCTAAAATCTATTATTTTACATTTACTCATAAATAGGTATGATCTACTTACAAAATGATTTTCGTTAATATTTGTGGCATGTCTGCCACAGGTGATTTGCTCATTTTGTATGGAATGACCCTTACATGAATACTGACTAACGCAACAACAAATATATATGTTCATCTTTATACTTAACTTTGCTAACATCACTGACACGGAGATTTTATAATTAATACGAATTTTATAAAATTCACTTTAAAAAAACTGCAAAAAGCGAGAATATGAATTTATTTCACCGCGTCGCTCCAACAATTGATATCCAAACAGAACAAATCACAGTGCCCCATGTAGTACTAGGAAGTTGTTTGGCAGTTTTACGCTTGGCTGAAAGAAGGTACACTCCAGCTATTGAACTAATCTAAAATGCTCGACTATGCCATAATATTCTAAATTTCTCTACTTTGCTTTTCGATTTTATTTTCAGATTTATTTTATGAAGTCGCTGTGTATTTTGATACTCGATCAAAAAGCAAAAGTGTCTTAATAAAAGAAACTACAATTAAAGAATAAAAAAGTACGCTGTCATATATCTATATCACATATCCCATTGTAACAGAAATCGTTTTAAAAGATTATAAGAAAATAGAGTAATTTGAAGAAAAAATGTTGCCATTGTTTTTAAATCAACTTCCAAGGGTTTACGAGTAACTAATATTAAACCAATGCAGCATTTATGCACTTAACCCTTTACAGCACAGAGTACTTCTGTTACTAAAATGTTGAAATTATTGAATGACACCAGGACTTACAAACAATTTTATTTTAAGCTAAGTAAAAGATTTTCATCACGTACATTATAAAAGGCAAAAATTTATTTCAAAATCCTGGTGCTGTTATGCTATTTTAGGAAAAAAGTTAAGTGGGACAGACTTTAAATCACAAATCCGGAAAGGTTTAAAAATCTACACTAGTCACGCAAAGAAACCAGCATGATAAAGTTAAACCCTCAAAGATATTCAAGTAACTGGTATTTGTATAAAATTGAGGTATACTGTAGGACATGATTTATTAAGTACTTATTGCGTAGCACTTATATGATAGTTCGTTTATAGGGGACACACAAAAAATTACGTTAAATTATTGACTATGCGGGGGGGGGGGGGGTTATTGCATGATGTGTCACTATATCACAATATGTATTCCAAACAGAAAAGTCAAAACATAAAACAGTTGCTTAAAAGACGTTACTAAAAAGACATTAACAGTAAATTAAAATCCTATATTGACATGTTTCAAATCCTTCACTGAGTCGTCATAAGAATATATAACAGAAATTACAAATTCAATGCATATGAAAAGGGGGAAAAAATCATCGAATATAAAAAAGTTAACATAATACGCGCCCTACATTTTCACCAACGCGCGTGTTCCTTTTATGTTACGATTCCGCAAGTTTTCCAACCATTCAATGTTTACTTGTTTATATTCAATGATTTTTTTTTCCATTTTTCATATGCATTGTATTTGTAATTTCTGTTATGCATTCTGATGACACTCAGTGAAGGAGTTGAAACATGTCAATTTATTTTTAATTTACTTTTAATGTGTTATTGATAACGTATTTTAAGCAAATAAATATCTATACTAATAAAAGAACAAATCACTCTGTCTGTATGTATGTCCGTCTGTGTGTCTGTCTGTGTGTCTGTCTGTCTGTATGCGATGGCTAGCAAAATCTACGGAATGTACGAGGCACAAATTTTTTTTTAAGCTAGCCCAAAGTGTCTCATGATGCACCATAGCTTCAGAATTTTAATATTCTCATTATTAGCTGAGTAATTAATTAATATTCGGACATCACTCCCATAAAAAAGTAGCTATTTCATCTCCAGTCATGAACGCACATGCCCAGTAAGCATCCCTATGCAACTGAATGTAAATTTTGAATGATTTCACAAGTCGCATTGGTTCGATCGGTAAAGCTTCAGCTTGCCAAAGTGAACGACTCTAGATCGATACTCGCTAGGACCAAGGATGGATTTTTCTCTTTTATAAATAAAAGAAATTTCATTTTGTTTTCTGAAATTGTCATGTGTCTCATTTTTATATATAAGAAATTTGATGTATGCAAGCTCATTTTTATATATAAGAAAGTAAAAATAAATTTTCGCGCAGTCGTTCAAAAATGAATCACCAGTGTCAAAATTATTAAAATTAGATTTTAAAAATATGCATATAAATTCGACATTTCCTCTTGAAATAAATATTAAGGGTGCAAATAATAATTATATCGTTAAATTTCAGAACTTGCATGTATCTCTCTATTGAAAATTTCGGAAAATCTCCATACTAGAATATACTGATCCTAAATAATCCACTATCATTACAGAAAAGATTGTTTTGTATAGTGTTGCCATCTTCTGAGTATTTTGCAGACTAAAAGAAACTCCTATAGCGATTTTTAAATTTGCAGGAAAATTCAGCGAATTGTTCAGCTGTTATAAAATGAATCAATACCCTCATATTTTTATTGGGGCACTAGGGCCCTTTTTTGATTTAGCATTTCTTTTTTGCATTTCTTTAAAATATTAATATAACGAATAATTCATACCCTAGGATTAAATTTAACTAATTGAAGATCTAACGCGATTTGAGTCTTGCACTCTTCTCCCCGGAACAATACCCTCATATTTATACTTTACCCTAGGGCCCTTATTTAAGCATTTCCCCCCATTTTTGCGCATTTATTTAAAATTTTATTCTAATCATTAATTGATACCCAATGCTTAATTTTAACTAATTGAAGATCTAAAGTGCTAAGAGCTTAGATCTTTTAACAAGTTTTCATGTTAGGGCCCTTATCAGTTAGCCGTCTTTGGGCCCTTTGTTATAGGTCCCTTAAAAACGGTCCAATTCACTAGCTTCATTTTTTAAACAATTTCTTAAGTCCTCCTGCTATTACATGAATGACAAAAAAATTTCCCAGACTTCAACTACTACTGATTTTGAATATTAATCTGCTTCATGGTGTCTTTGTTGCAGCTTCTTTAAAAACTATCCGATTCTATTAAAATTTTCTTTAACATAGTTTCAGCGTCCTCCAGCTACTTTAAAACTATAAAAAGATTTTCTTATACCTATCTACATTCCAGTTAAGACCCTGGCACCCAGGGCCCGGTCTTTCATTATACCTCAGCGACCACTTTTTCAAACATTAATCTCCTTTTTCAGCATCCAGTTACGTTTACAAACTACCGCCGTAAATTAAACATCGCGTTACTTTAAAGGTAACTTTAGATAAGGGATTTCAACCGTTTATTAAATATCGTGTTAATGTTAAAAGTAATTCGTGAAATTTATAAGGGAAGGGGGCATTTTCCACTGCTTGGGGGGCGTATTCTTTCCTCGGATTCTATGGACCCAATTTCAACGAGATTTGGTTCATTGAACTTAGATTACAATTCGGCTACTTTATGTTATATTAAATTTTACCTTACACTTCAGTTACCAACATTTTCTAACATTAATGATGCATTCTTTTTTTTTTTAATTACTACAAAATTGGCTCACTCAACTTGGCTTTCGATTGTCACCGGCACGTGCGGAGCACTTCAGGTACATGTTACCCTAGGTAACGAGGACCCAGGTTGCAGGTTCGTTCGGAAAGAAATTTGTTGGGGTAATACTCTAGAAGCTTCGGAAGGCAATGCGGGCCTCCGAAATTAGGTTAATTTAAAAGAATTTCAAATTATATAAAATCATACAAACTTCAATTTTGTTTAACGTTATTAATTACCGAACCCGGGCAACGCCGGGCGGGTCTGCTAGTTTTAATATATATTTTGACTTTTCCGTTTGGAATACATATTATGATATGGTTATTAGTGGACGTAATTAAGGTTTATTATTCGTACTTACTTACAGATGTATCACTAATTCAAGTAAGATGCAATCGGTATGTTTTTCTAATGTGCAGTACAGCATAATTTGTATACAGTATGGTGTGTACAGCAGTTCTCGTTTATTAACCAGAACACCCGGACTATTTCATTCTGTGTGCATATCGTTAATTAGCAATGGCGAGAAAATGTAAGCATGCATTCTTAAAACTTTACAGACTGCATTAACAAATTCCAGTTTATAAATTAAGAGAACGCATAAGTCAAACTATATGTAAAATATATTTTTATTTTGCTTTATCAGATGCATGTGCTATATGATATCAATAAAAACCAAGAATTGCACAAGATAATGTAGAACATAATACGTACAGTAGGAATAATTTCAACTTTAATTATACAAATACTCATCACGACAATTATCATAATTTTAAAAATAAATAAAAGAGAAGAATTCTTGAAATTCAAATTTACATTATAAATTGAATATGAAAAAAAAAAAAACAGTTGCCAATTCTTTAGAAAGATAGAAGTCAATATATATAATGAAAAAAAAGCAATTTACAGTTAAAACACTTATATGCAAGGTTATTAGCCCCCGGTATACTATGTCTTTCTCCCAGCTATTAAAATGTCGCCTGTAAAAACTATCGTATAAACTTACTTGTACGTACTTGTATAAACCAGACGTAAAACAAAACAGATGTATCTTTGTACGATTAAATACTCTACTGAAATTTCTTAAACTTCTAAAAAAGCATCTGAATTTATTTTGGAAATATTAATTGTTTTTGTAGTTTTTAGTGCTATTTGATTAATTTTTGAAACTCAAATACACCCTTTCTGCAGAAAGTAAAGGAAAAATAGTTGGAAAATAGTAATTATATCTTTTTGTTTGTTTCCATTTTCCCATAACATCTTTAAAAAAAAAGTAATTAAAATACGTGCTATTTTGAAAAATACAAATCAATGGTTTCTGATAAAACATGGAGTTATTATAAACTATATTTAATTTAATTATCTATATTACAAACAAATGAAGGCATGTGAATCATTAGATAGCCGAATTTTTTTTTGGCGAGTTTCTTGAGTGACGACATCTGTACATCTGTTTTTTAGATTTGTGTATTATTCAGCAATAGTGCCATCATATGATTACTTTACTGTAGATGTTGTTTAACACTGGACCGTAAATGAGGAATTCTTCAGAGGATGCAAATAACGTAATTTTATATAGAATAAAAGCCTGCCTTTTAAGTCTTAAAACTGAAATATGTTTTGCATTATCTATATTTATATACATATATATATATATTTTTTTTTTTTGATCGGGGTGACACTAAATTACAAAAAAGGAAAATTCCCGTTCTCTAGTATTTTTATTTTGCTTTCTCAGATATACTACATGATATAAATGAAAACAACGAATTGCACAAGATAATAAAGAACAAATTACGTACATCAGAAATAATTTCAACTTTAATTATACAAACACTCATAACGACAATTATCATAGTTTAAAAAATAAATAAAAAAGAAGAATTCTTGAAACTTAAATTTACATTATAATTTGAATATGAAAACAACCAATGCTGAAGTCTTAAGAAAGATAGAATTCAATATATATAATGAAAAAAAAGTAATTTATAATTAAAACACTTATGTGTAAGTTTATTTTAAAATTGCATTTTCAGAGGAATAGTAGAGTAAAAGAACTTTAATCAGATCATCAAAATTTATTTCTTTCATTCTCTTGCATTCATCGATCCTTTTATCAAACGTAGGTCACTTTCATCTAATGCACTTTTATATCAAGAGATTATTAACTAATTTAACAGAATATTTTTTGCTGCATACGGAAAACCATCGTATCTATTTTAAAGACAGTTTAAAATCTACCATTTAAGCACGTTTTTAAAGGGGTAGATTTTTTCTTTAATAGCACAGCCGAAATGTGGTCATTCTAATCTAATATAACACCTTCTCATAAATTAAGGATAATGATCGGACACTTTCTATTTTAGACGTGTTTTCGAATTTCTACAAAAGGGCTTGAATAATGATCCTTGAACTTCAGGAATATAGAGAACATTCTTCACTTCCTCTCTTTAAGTGAAGATGAAACCTCGAGAGCAATTAGGCGGCCAAAAATAAATTGGATGAACATAAAAATATTTACGATTAGACTCTAGCATAAAAAATAATAAAAAATTTCACAAGATCTTTCATATGACAAACTGACATTTGAAAAAAAAATTAGCGATACATATCAAAACCAAAGTGCAGTAGAAATATTAAACTGCAATTAGAGGGTGAATTGAATAACACACAATTGTTTGTCAATAACTGCGCCAATGTGGCAACCATGATAATAACAACAAACGCTCTTTTTTAATTATTTGGGAAAGCGAAAATTTTGTTTCTTAGTATTTTTAATAAAATGCATTTTTTTTTTTTAAAGTGAGATATTGAAACAAATTGAAATTTTATTAGCATTTTACGCATTTTTTATTAATTTTCATTGCCGCCAATTTGGAATTGTATGCTTTTGCGTAGTGTCTCCCGGAGGTCGCTACTCCAGGAGATAAGACGCAAAATGCGCCAATTTGGTGAATTTTTCAAATCATGCAAAGGAGTGTGATCTACTATCGCATCCAATAAGAAAAACCACACACACCGAGACACCTCTATATAGGTATATAATATATTACTTGTAAATACCGTACCTACGAACGCATAATGTGCACCCATAATTCGACACTGTACTTTAATATATACAAGAATATTCGTTGTGTTACACGTATCCTCTATATTCAAAGAAACCTTCATTATATATAGGGATAATGCATCTGACAGAGCTACCGACGCATTAGCATCAGCAGTACCTCAAGACGTAGTTATCATAAACGAAGATTATACATAAAAATTTATAGATAAGACTTAAATTTTAAGAGAAAAGGGAAAATTAAATCTAAAAAAATTAAACGTTTAATTTTACAAGTTTATATATCACCTTTGCTCTGTACTTCAATGGCTGTAAAAAGAGAAATCTCGGCCAGGTTAAAGAGGTGGTAAAGTTTCGTCATCGCGATAACAAGAAAGAATATATCTTTTTTATACTTTAACACTAGAACGGCGGGAGGGGTCATTTTGACACCTGAGAACTTTCGCCCGTTGATTACTTTTGTTTGCTTGGGCGAAATCATTTGAAATTTTTTGACTTTTCCTAAATAGATAACATATATTTCTAAAAAAAAATTCAGCTTTCTAGATTTGTTAGTTTTTGAAATATTGACTTGTATTCCTAGAACGGCGGACGGGGGTCATTTTGACCCTTTTAGTAAAGTACTCTTTGTACTCGAAGCTGCTTTTGTTGCTGTACTATATATTCGAGTTACAATAAAAAAGGGGTTTAGATTTTTATTCATTGTCGTCCAAGGCATGAGGAATACTATTTTGCAAAGAAACTATCTCAAGAGATACATTCAAAGAAAGAAAAAGATTTTTTAGGCTTGATGAAAAGACAACGAGATCTAGCAGACTACAGACTGATAAATTTGCACTTGCATCTAAAATGTGGAATAAATTTATTGAAAATTGCAAAACATGCTACCGACCAGGACAAAATATTACAGTTGATGAACAATTGTTCCCATCTCAGGATAGA
The DNA here is from genome assembly GCA_963932465.1 of Maratus speciosus. Classification (NCBI taxonomy): domain Eukaryota; kingdom Metazoa; phylum Arthropoda; class Arachnida; order Araneae; family Salticidae; genus Maratus; species Maratus speciosus. Next base: position 529,347,307 of record OZ010790.1, read on the forward strand.
TATACATTTACGCAATGTATGCCAAATAAATCGGATAAATTTGGAATAAAATTTTGGTCATCTGTTGACGTTGATACTAAATACCTCTTGAATGAATTTATTTATCTAGAAAAAGATGAAATAGCCAATCCTTAATTACGTTTATCGGAAAATATTGTCATGAAATTAACAGACCCCATCTAAACGAAGGGAGGAATATTACGACAGATAGCTATTTTACTAGCATCAAATTAGCAGAAATGTTAAAAGCTTCAAATACAACTTTGGTTGCACAATTGAAAAGAACAGAAGAGAAATTCCTATATCATTGAAAAATATGCGCAGTACTCTTTATTCATCGAAGATAGTGGAATGTGATAATATGACACTTACCACCTATCAAGCCAAAAGAAAAAAAAGTGTTTTTCTACTGAGCTCATTACATTCTACTATAAAAACTGAAGACGGTCTCAAGAAATTGCCCGATTCAATAAAATATTACAACGCAACGAAGTATGGTGTGGATATCCATGATCAGATGTGCCGAAAATACTCCATGAAATCAACTTCTAGACGATGGCCTGTACATATCTTTTTCAATATTTTGCATCATGCAGCTTTAAACACCTGGATAATTTATAAAAATGTAACAGGCAAGCCTATCAGTAGAAGAGATTTTCTATTAAATTTAGGGGATGTGTACAGAATGGATCTTATGGTTTCAAAACTCCCAAAGATCTTTTCTGAGTCTTCAGAAAAAAAAAAAAAAAAAAAAAAAAAAACACGAAAATAAAATAGATATGAAGAGAAAAAATGTCAAGTACAGACATGCAATGGAAACAAATCTCAAGAATTTTGCGCACCATGTTTCAAAGTTGTGTGCAGAAAATGTGCTGGAAAAATTGCTATTTTTTGTTACAACTGAATTAATTCCTAATACGTGTGCACAATTTGGAGTATTATAAGCATTAAATAAAATTGAAACAGTTTGCTTAACATATTAACCATTCAGCTACACTTATAATGAAATAACGGAAACAACAGAATAAATTTCTCATTTATGGACTTCATTTATTACTTCATTTCTCATTTATTACTTAATTCGGCGAATAAGTTAGATAAAAAAATATATGCATATATATATTATTTTATAAATTGTGTTTTATTTTAGTTAACATTAGTTTTAATTTGTGAAAACATTAATTTTAAATCGATTTTTATATCAAATTAATGAGTTTTTTGAGTAGTTGTAGTATGATCCAATTAATCGCCATGTAGGCGTTACATATAAAGTACTTCTAAAATTCAATAAATTATCGAGTAATATTAAACATAAATTATGAAATACACGGAAATTACATATTTTTGTCAATTTATGTCATTAAAAATTGTTTTAGCGTTGTTATTTCAGTATTTTCATCGAGGGGTCAAAATGACCCCTTCCCGCCGTTCCAGTAGGTATGATTTTCCCGCCATTCTAGTGTTAACGAGGTTCCCTATATTTTAGTCAACTGATCCCATCACCTGGCAAGACGACTTATATATTCAGTAGTGATGATAGATTTGTTGAAGAAAAATGAAACAAAACTTCAAAAATAATTCGAATCTGGTGTGATTCAACTGTAAAGGTGATGTTGCACGATTGCTTGAGAATAAATTAAAAAAAAAAAAAAAAAAAAAAAAAAAAAACACTTCAGTGGTTTTTTGTCTTCTGCACTTCAATGAGCTTCCTCTATGGCATATTTTCAAATATATTGATAGACAAACGCCGTGTCCACCATCAGATTGTGGAACAAATTGGAAAATCACTTATGACTTGTCATGATTGCGTGTCATTACCAACTGCAAAGTTTAATCCAATTAAATCTGATCTCTTAGCTGTTTGTAAAGACTATTTGTCAACTGATCAAAAGTTTGCAGGGAGATTAAAAAGGTCATCCCGAACTGCACGTGTGGGTGTTTCAGGTCATGAGGAGCAAAAATTACATAGCAACTAAGGATCGGAAATGCCATTTTGACGGTGCAATTGCATCATGACCGTGATGCAAAGAAAAGATAACAAACGGTGTAAAAGGACCTTTATTTTACAAAAACCTTAATCGAAGTACAAAATACAAATGTAAAATATTACAACTCATAACAAGTGCTCAAAATATTCCCAATTAGCCGTGATGCATAATTCACATCGGCTCCGCATGGAATCGCGAACACGTTCCAATATGCCAGAAGTCTCTCGGACACGTGCCGCAGCTTCAGCGATCTGTGCCATGAGGTCAATGCCTATTGAACGGGATTATTGTATATCAGAGACTTAAGATATGCCTAGAAGTAGAAATCCAGGGGGGTTAGCTCCGAGAATCGTGGTGGCACGGTACAGCGCCGATCACGGAGAACAATACAATGGGCCGATCTAATGCGGAACATCTTAAGCACTTCTTAAAATTTGTAACATTTTTCATTTGTATTTTGTTTAAGTTGTTTGTAAAATAAAAGTCTTTTTACTCCGTTTGTTATCGCTTCTTTGAATCAAGGTCACTATGTTATCGCATTTGTCTGTTTATCGTTGAATGCACCAGTCCGGTTAATTTAAAAGTCACACATCGTATTGTAGAAAAAAATTAATAGAGTTTATTTTTTTAATTGATCACTATCCTAAACCATAAGTATGAAACTCTCAAAACTATTCATAACTGTAAAAAAATCGATCCTGAAATAAGCACTTTAAACCACACATTTCACAATTAATACATTTGAAAATCATAGTATGCATGCGTGAAAAGAGTTATAATTAAAAAAAAAAAAAAATGCTTCAAATATCGTAAACAGAATATATGTGTGTGTTTTGTATTTGTAACACATTCTTCGAATTTACTTTTTCAGAAAAAATTACTTTGTGGAATTTTCCTCTATTAGGATAAATTAGCATTAGGATAAGTAGCTTTATGATATCGAAATTCGAGTTACTAATATTAGTATTACAAAAATTCAACTATGTATATTTAATACGTTCATTATTTTTCATACTGCTAGTACCAGTTTTGATAGCGTCCTTTTGATTAAATAATTATTTTAAAAAGTACATTTCAGCTTTTATTACAAAAGGCTTTTAGAAACTTAAAAATATGTTAATGCAAATATAAGTAAAAAGAAACTACAACAACAACAACAAAAAAAAAAACAATGGTAATTTAAAAACTGAGATTATATTCTTTTTACTATCTTTGTTCAAGATTTATGAAATATGATCTAATTAACTTTATGAAAAGCTAGTTATTGGCGTTAAAATGTTAATTGCATGCAATGCTATATTTGTTCACTAGGAATGTATTTACATATATTATACCGCATTTAAACAAAATAATATTCACCTAAATTTCAAACAAAAATTAAGCTGACTCTCTGGACCTTAATTAAGATTGTTTCATTTGTTCTGGTATGTAAAATATTAATATTATAAAACATATACGCAGGAATTAGAAATTTTTAATATCTTTAGTGTTCCTTAAACAATCTTATCTTTCGTGTTACAAGAACGTTTCATTAAATAGCAATGAAGAAAAAATAATTATTAGATTATAGTTATTTCTTATACTGTATTTAAAATGTTTGAAACATAAACTTTCTAGTTAGCAAGATTTTTTTTCAAATTTTGTCTGATGTGTCTGAAATGTGTTTCATTTATTTTTTTTAATTATTTTTACTCTTATTTAATATGACATTCTAATAGTATTTTTATTAGAAATAATATTTAACAAACTATTTTTAATGCTTATCTTTTTCACCATAATATATTTATTCAACAATCATTTTAGGTTTTATTAGAAAATCACTTACATTACGGTTTCTCTTACTGAAAGTATATTTATGGTACGCATGTTGTACCATTCAATCAATTCTTTTACGCGGTTGTCGGAAGAATTAAACTTCCTAGTCTGCTGGAACCGGCTAGCTTATACTGTAGGTGAAGCAATTAAAATCAAGGCTTCACAATAGCATCTAACCTATCATTATGGAAGAGTCCTTAGGGATATATTAATTTCGGCTACAATAACTGATGGTAAGACGAAAGCACATTATATCGGTATGACAACACGGAAATTTAAAGAGAGGTTAACATAAATTATCGCAGATATCAAAGTTTACCAGTTTCGAACAGCTATTTCTATACTATATCAGGAGCAAGAAATTACGATTAATTTTAAGGAAGGTTGGTTGGTTGTGTTTATGACGGCCAATTATCAACACGAGGGATATAGGCCCTAAGAGGGGGGGGGTGCCCTTTCGTGGGGGTCTTTCTAAGGGAACCTAAACCGTATTTACGCTTGAAAATCCAATCTTTGGAAGAAAACCACGAAAACTCCGAAACGATTAGGCCGACGGGCGCGATTGGGTTCGAAACCAGCACCTCCCGTCTACCAGCTTCGAGAACAGAACCTCTCGGCCACTGGTGGAGCTTAATTTTAAGGAAGCTAAAATAAAAAAGAAATTATCATGTTATCAAAGATTCATAATTACTGAGACAATAAAAATTCTACGTTGTCCTAATTTTACTTGTAATGACACATTACCTTTCATCATTCCGAAACTTTGTATACTATACTAGTACTAACATGAACTCTCCAACTTCGGTTGATTTTTGAACAGTGCGACAGCATAATCCACCCACTCCCCCCCCCCCCCCACATTTTCCTATTAAACTTTGGATCAGCCTATTGTATGTAAAAAGACGGAACCTCTAACTTTTATCGTTTTAACCCTGATGATGAACATGAAATGATTTTAAGTGCGTGGTTTTTACTGTGAATAAAAATATCTTTAAGTAATTTAGAGAGTATGTTGTGTTTATGATTTTTTTATACATTCAAATACTTAATGCTTAAATATTTTCTCTAATATTGATCACATATAAATACCCAAATGTTAGGAAAATGTTTCATGACAAAAAAATAGGCATTCCTACAATATATGCGGGCATTCAGAATCCTAATAATGATTATTGAATAATTGAGGTACTGCATACTTTTCATCCATTTTTCAAGAATACATTTGTCAGCAAAGTATCGAAGTACTATTTTTTAAATTGTAAATATCTCTGAGAAGAAATGAAAGCATACATTTATCATTCAAATTGAACCTATTGTACTTGGATTTTATGCAAAAATAATCATCAGCTTTAAGGTTTCGACGATTATCCCTGTATAAAGTTCGTTATCCCTATTACATTTAAATTTAGATACATAAGCCATTCTATTAAGAGGGCTGTCGTAAAGGCCTTATCTAAGGTTGTTATAATCCTTAGGATTATTTTTGCATTTTCGGAATATTTTTTACGCGATTCTAATTAGGCTATATGATTTACAATCTTTCTTAAAGAACAATTTACGGATAATTCTGAATTATAAATAATATAACAGATAATGTCTCAGGAGGTTGAAATATTCTACATGCGTTGAGGTATCAGTTAGTGATAAAGCTTTGTAAAAAAATATAAATCACGTTTACGAACAAAGCTAGATACTTTTGTCCGCAATCTTTTATACAACGTTTAGTTTTATTCTGTTTTCAAATATTTAATTTTTGCCTAATGAAAAATATTTTGTTCTTCAATGTTTCAAAACTAAATTTGTTATGTTGTAAACAGATTGTGAAAATTTATAATTTATCATTTATATTGATACAATAAATGTAATAAGGGAAGAAAATATTTTCTCTTTTGATTTTAAGCTAAAATTAGCTCCATCGAGAACAAATAAAATCATAAATTTCTCATTCTCATAGAAACTATTTATATTACATTTTTTTATGCAAAATTAACTATCATTTAAAAAGTTATTGATGAAAATTTTCATTTCAGTTTGCGATTCTAAACATTTGTCTTAATGGTACTAAATTTTAAATATTCTATAAAACATTTAAAATGTTTTGTTTATTTAAAACATTTAAATTGATATAAAACATATATAAAACATTGTTTTATAAACACTTAAACAATACACTTATATATTATTATTAACTGCATATATATGTATATATATATTATTATTAACTGCAGTATAGCATTTAATTATTAAAATATTCTCTGATAATGAGCATGGAAAAGGCTTGAAAGTACTGAGAAGTTTTAAAAAATGTATATTTTTTAACTTGTACCATCTTTTTCCTTATTTTAGTTAGACAGGGGATTTTTTAAAGTTCACATTATATATTTTAAGTTTGAGTCAAGATGAAAAATTGCGTTTCGTGTTATGATTTTATTTATTTGATTAATTAAGTTTTCTTAGATTTGGTAAATTTTAAATTTCCATATGATCATTTTTTTCTGGATTCTTAGTGTTAGCGGTGCTTAGTTTGGTCTAATAATAAAAATTCTTAAAATTATTAATTAAAGATATGACGTAATAATAGTGGCGTACATTTTAAAAAATAATAAAGACTTGTAATGACTATATTATCCAATACTCTTATATGATTGGAGCTGTAAAAATTCTTGTGTAAATTGAAAACCCTTAAACTTAAAATGAATTTTAAAAAAATGTGTCATTTTCTGATCCAAATTGTGTGCTATTCCAGAATCATATTTTGATCAGAATGACCTTCAGCGTTAGTAAATGTTAAAAATTGAGAAAGATGAATTAAATATTTCTAGACGAGACATATTCACCAATGGCTACGCTGATGAAAGTTGTTGAATTCAGCAAAATCAGTTGACTTTTAACTTTCAACTTATCGCTGAATTCAGTTGAATTCAGCGATTATCTGTCCTTTGTTATGTTTCCTGACAATGAATCAGTTTTGACACATGATTCTCATGTTAATGAATCGAAATCTAAAGATCTGCTAAGGAAGACAATATTTATTGCAATTTTGACGTTAACAATGATTAAATAACGGTAGCGAATGCGAACTTAACAATTAATGCTGACTGTACTAGTAGCACATTTTTTTTTTTTTTTTTTTTTTTTCAAATTGAGCACATTGAAGGAAGTCGAGTAACTACTGCCTGTGATAAAGTATAATGTTTTTAACAATGAATAGAAATATCAATAATGAGGATTGTGAATTTTTTTTCAAACAATTAATGCATATTTAATCAACTAACGGGAAAAATCAGTTTAGATTCTAACCAATAACAGCTTGTAATGAAAAGATAATGACATTCACAAATATCTCTGTTTGTTAAAAACTGTTTCACAAACAAATCAAAATACAGCCAAAAAAAAAAAAAAAGAAAAAACTCAATATGAAACTTTGCCTGATGCTTAATAACTGAAGCATATGAAAAATAATAAAAGGGGACAATGAAGTGAAAGAGAAAATCAAAGGTAATTATTTAAAAGAAAGCGAAAGTCATGCTAAAGGAATCTCATACCTTTTAAAATATTTGTCGCCAGTGCAAAAGAGATGTGTTTTCAAGTTCTCATAATGTTTTAAATGCGTATTGAAATTACACAAAACTTTGTAATATATTTAAGCCATATTTAGGCTTTATAAAATACAAAAATAAACACTTATATTATAATATTATAAAAAATACAGTTCAATTAGTAATTCAAACCTTTTTCACATTGTATGTTACATTCCGCAAGATAACTTAATTTAGAATTCACATATCAACATAAAACGTATGTTAAAATGAACTTTAAACTATACTTTATGTTATAAATTAAGGATATAAGAATTCTTTAACAGAAAATTCACCTCAATTTGAAAAATAGAATAAAAGTAAAAAATAATAATTATTTAATTATTAAAAATTATTGAAAATATTTACTTATCCCAATAATATTAATTCATTCTATAAAATATAGGTTAAAGCTCATTTTAAGTTTCATGTTCATATATCTATTTTAAGTTAAATTATCGTGTGGATAGTGACATATCATGTAAAAAAAGTTGCATTATTAACTGAACTATATATATTGTCTTATATTATATTATGTTTCTTTTTCATTTTATATAGCCTTAAATAAGGCTTAACATCCTGGGTTCTGATATATCACATGTGATACTTTCGAACCTAAGAAAGAATGTAAAGCAAGGAAATTCGAATTAAAGAAAATATTATAAAGGAGATAGATTTAAGGTAAATAAATTAACTTACGATAAATTAACATAAAGTTAAAAGTTTGGTATTAAAACATCTTTACAAATTCTTTGTAGCAGGTGATACGCACAAAAATGTTCACATATGCTGAACAATATTATCCAATCTTTGGTGCAAAGGTTTTAACTAAAGTTTCTAATACGTTCCAATTACTAACGGTCTAAAATTATTTTAGCCAGAATTTTCCTCGGTTTTGAAACGTAGTTTGAAAATGAAAACACAGAGAATTTAAATGAGCTTTTAAAATACCATTTAAAGAATATTTTCATATAATGTTTGTTAAACCAATTTTTCTAAACTTTGTTTAATGATGATTTTAAATTAAAGTCAGTCATTTTATTAATACATTTCAGTTTACTGCAAAAATGAGGTTTTTGAAGTTTAATTTGATATTATGGTGAATGTTCTTTTTTTCCATCTGAGTTCTGCTTATTCTATTTATCAATTCCTATTTTTATTTTGTAAATCTGTCGCTAATTGCGTTACATAACAGCAACAAAGAAATGCTTGTTGTAGAAAGGAATTTTAAAAGCTCATGCTTGAAAAATAATTAAAATTTCATAAAAAGTCCTTAATTTGAGCTGGAGTTTCGAAACAAATAATTCAAAAGTGCATTGTTTTCAAACTTCGATGATGTAAAATTGTAAATTGTATGATAATTAAAAGTTAATTATTAGTTATAAAAACAGAAACCATTTTTTATAGCCGTTCGGAGGTGACCTACACATTTCTGAGGACAGCAGAAAGACTCTAATGACAGAATTATGTCCTTCTCCCTATTAAATGTAACAGATTAAAAAAAATTAAACACCTCATTAAAATCATGAACTGCGATAACATTTTTAACGCCGAAACACAAAATAAAATAACTATATGTGTTATTTATAGCGCGAAAGGCAACTTAATTTTATTACTCAATTACGTTTAATATTTTGAGTATTTTTATCTAAATACTGTGAAACTGTGCACCAGTAAACCAGATTAAGCACCAGCGAACAACACAGTTCGTACGGATCCATTACCTGGAGATTTTTCCAGGTAAGAAATTTTTCGGTACCAGTATTTTGTTATGGAAAATGTCGCCTTAAATAAAGCGAAATTTCGCACATTTAAAGTAGGTTTATTTTTCTATAAAAAAGATACTGATATTAGCCCTTGAAAATAACGGTACCCGTACGAACCCTGAACAATTTTAATGAAGAGGTATATAACACTGCAATAAACTTTTTTTTTAGTATCGGAAAAATCCATCTCAGTGCAGTTATTCAAACATAAATACAGAGTGTGTCACTGCTAGTCTAATTCAAGTTTTGTTCATACCTTTGACAATAATTAAAATATTTTACTGATATTTTCATTGGGTTCACTTTTTTTTTATATCAAAAGAGTTAACATCCCGATAACTACAGGAAATGTCTACGATCTGCATCTGAACAACACCTAGACGCTCCGTAATTTGGAACGTAATAACAATAGATATGAGACAATGAACGAATTACAGTACATTTCACGTGGTATATTAAATTTTTACTTAATTAAAGTAACACTGATAAAAATATTAATAAAATATCATAAATACTGTTAACTCATAAAAGACTTTGCTTTTTCGCAACATTATATTTGTGTTTTTTTAAATTTTTTTGATACGAGTAAAACAGATAAGTAAAATTTGCCTTATTTAATTAATACTTATCAGTGTTTAATATATTAAAAGTATACAATTACTGCAAAACATGCTGGTCCTTAATGAGTTAAAGTTGTCAACGAAAATAGGACATCGACCGGAAATAAGACATCCCGCATCTGAGGATTAAATAAATGCATTGCTGTCCAACGTTCATGGACCGAAATATCTATTGTTGTGATCTCCATCATTTTTTAAAGTTCGTCGAAGTGGTGCAGAATCACCTGTTGACATGCATACGTAAGGTGTTTTTTCGTACGTAGAACACTATGACGCACAGTGGAGTATTTGAACCGAAATCCTGGTCAAAAATATTTTTCGATGTAATTATAGTCCGATTCGCTTGAAATTCTTAGATGTTATTGGGTATCACTATGGTATGTTTGGTATTGTAAATGAAGTCTATAGCCTTTACGGTTCATTTACAGAGACACCCAAAAGAATTCTCTTACATTATGGTCTATGGGGAAAAATCGTTTGCTCAGTATTTTAATGATATCACACTTTTAAGCGTGCTGAAATGTATATACACCACTAAGGTGTACTAAGGCAATTATTGTAGAATATGGAGCATAGAATATATCGTTCATTTACAGGGACACACAAAAGAATATGGCTGAAGAATAAATTTAACCATTGAAGTCTATGACCAATAATTACTGGAAGTGCGTTTGTAGTTGTGATAGGCGTTTTAAAATAGATTTTTTTTTAATATTACTTGGTGTGGATATATTCTATGGATCATATACAGGGTTGCTCAAAAGTTCTCATGTACATTTCCGTTTATTCACGGAAATGGCTAAATGGACATTTTAAACTGCGCTATGCGTTTCACTGAACTAAATTTTAGCATACTGTGAAGTATACATATAAATCCATAGCTTAGTTTAATATTTTATATCTTTGAAGCTGACGAAGTGTAAGTAAGATTTTAGCACTTCACATAATAATAAATATACATTTTATAAATATTTTGACAACTAAGAAAAATAAAGAGTCATCATTTAAGAAGAGCACAAATAAAAAAGAAGTTAAAATATTAATTTACTAAGTAGATATTTTAAAAATACGAATAAATCACATGTCCATTGACTTAACATTACCGAAGGGAGTTTGGAAGTCGAGCGACTTGTAACCTTAACTATTTACTGTTTTTAAGAGGAAAGTAATTGTTGATAGGTTTGTCTTATTCACTATTAATGTTTAATTAAATGTATTTAATTTTACTATATATAAAACTTATTATTTACATTTAATAATGCTTATCAATTTAAAATACATTTACTAATAATTATTGCATTTAATTTATGTTTAATAGTGTTATATTTAATAGTAGGTTCAGTAAAGTGGGGTCTATATAGTATAGATTGCTAGTTTTTGAATGTATTTAATATATTACCAGTTTCAAAATGATTCTTCAGAAATCTTCTTCATCTTCTTCATCCCTGTCTTCTTGGATTTTATCGGGACTACCATCCTACCTTGCAGGAAGAAGAAGTTTTAGGGTCTCGCTACTGTATGGTTTTCTCTTTTTAGGTGATAAACGAGTTATTAGAAAATATGAAGTTGCTTATTTTCACGTATTTTTCACGTAAAAGGAAAATTTTAATTAAATTTTCTTGGTGCCGCTTGTCAGTTTTGGAATTAAAATTAGGTGTCCCTTTTTAAGAACACTGCCCTCGAAAGGGTTAATTCCCTCCTTTCTCTCCTTATGTTACACACATGAGCCCCAAGAACTAATTAGGGAACCATTTTTCAATAAATAAGTATATACAATTTGAAGGGGATCGGATATTTCTATCAAAAGATATCGGGTTGCGTGCGTATGTACGTACCTACATACGTACATATGTACGTACGTCCATGCATACAGACAGGATATGTAGGCGAAAAAGCTCTCCGGTAATATTCTATGAGCTAAAAACCTGCAATACGACGGTAAATATGTAGTTCTTATTTTTTCAATTCAGTGGCCGCAAAACAGAGCATTTAAATAGTCATCCCGAAAAAAAAAATTATAAAAAAATGGCAACAGTATGCGGAAGATTTTTTTGCAGAAATTGACACTCAAGACTATACCTAATACGATTACGATTCAAACATGGCGGGGCAAAGCACGACACATATTTAAAAAGCTTTCGATATGCATAAATTAGAGCCAAAAACGCTTTAAAAATAAAACTTTTACACATTTAATGTTTTTTTATTTCATTAAAAACGAAACTATTTAAATTAACACATAGTTTAACACTAAGCTCTGACCTTTGTTAACCACGTAAGCCCTGTTTAGTTTCAATTCAACAATTCATTGAGCCACAAAAAAATTATATTTAATGATAACAACAATGCCAAAAACCAACAAAAAACCACTTCTTCTCATAAAGAAACTTCCTCTTCAGCTGAGGCCGGGAGCCAATGGATATAACTCAGGTTCCTAAAATAGACACAGATCGATGCTCCAATTAGTTAGCTATTAAAAAATATGATTTTTACAATTGTTGACGAAATTTTAATTTTTGCATTTTTGGCCAGGTTTTTGGGTTAAATACTCCACTGTTTGACGGTGCTTTATTGTACCCAGGTTCATAAATGAACAAAAAGAAACTCCAGTGAAAATAAGGTTCGGTGTTCTGAATTAAATCTGAGATACCGAACAAGATATCAGGAATGTTTACATTTTCAGGGAGGTTACCAATAATGACACGAATAGGTTTTGTTATATTATGTTTAGCAGGGGATAACGAATTTAGAGAGGAATTGCTAGCATCTGTAACTTTTTCACTGTTATCACCCTGAGTTCGTAGGTCGGAGTTAAGATATGCGTCATTTTTATCTTTTTCCAGTTGTGGTAACTTTTCCTGTTTACACATATAAAAGGGGACAGTTTGTGTTGATTTATCTAGGGCAGATGGAGGGAATCGGTTGTTGACATCTGCCACATGATTAGCCAGAGACATACTAAATTTAGTACGTTTCACTTTAAGTTTCTGTTGGGCGGTAATTTCATGTAATCTCTCTAGAACTTTCTGATTTACAAGAAATAAATTATCTTTATCCTGTTTTAATTTGGAATAATCATCTTTTAGAATACTAAAGTTTTGTTTAAGAACCTGAAAATTAAATTTAATGATCTGAAGGAAATCCATAATATTTTCAGACAAGGATGCAGGAGTTTCGGTCTTCAGTGAATTTTGAATTGATGTGACCTCCTTAGTAATGAAATCGGAATCTCTTAATAATATTTCTTCGAAATAATCTACCCATGGAGATACAGAAATGGGGTGATTTAAATCACTAACAGAATTTTTATCTTTTGATGCCATATTGTAAAAATAAACTGGTAAAGTGTCTGTTATCTCCAAAACCTTTTTTTTTTTAACTCGTGTTTATTTAATTTCTGTTGTTTACTTTTTTTCTTGAACAGATAAATTTAAAGAGGAGGGGGAATTCTTATTTTTTTTTTAAGAGGGCAAAACAAATAATGCAAACTGAATAATAAGAGTATTCCAAAGAGGGGCAAGTATGCAAAACAATAACTATCAGAACTCATGCACATAAAATGCATGCACATAAAATAAAACAGAATAAATTGAATATTTAAATTATGTACAAAATAAAAAAGGTAGGGGGGGGGGTAATGCAAAAGGTTTCATCCACAAGATTTTTATTAACAATATCAAATTCTGTTAAAAATCAAATGGATAAGAAAGTCCGAAATACAATAAAATAAAAGTTATCAGAAAATTAAATTGTATTTCTTGTTTAAAACTTTTAAAAAAATGAAATAAGGTCAGAGTAGAGCAACACATCGAGAATAAGTGTGCAATTATCACACAGAGGTGCAAATGTGCAAACGCTGTGAGCGTAATATGCATATAATTATAAAAAAATATCAAATACTGCAAACTTGGAGCAGAGAACCTTTTTTGTTGCCTATCGGCAGAATAAGTGTACCTTCAAAGTATGCCAGTGGGGCTAAAGGGTTAAATTCTCGATTTTAAATGCAAAAAAAAAAACAGCTTAAGAAAACAGAGCAAACATAGGATGCCTATGCAAATTTTCGAATAAAAGATGAGAAGAATATCATGATTTAAACACAAAATTATAATAAATGAAATATTAATAAAGAGTACAATAAAAATATCATTTCAACTAGCAAATGCACTTATTAATATTATTTTTATTATTATTATTATTATTTTAGAGACAAAAACAGCCTGGAAGGAGAAAAAAGGAAACAAGAATGCAATCTCTAATAATTAGGTCTTAAAATTAGATCAGAAATAATTTCTCCGTTCAAGCTGACCAAATAAAATAAACTTATAATAATGCAATTGTTAAGACAGTACAAGTATGAATAGGGAATAAAAACATGGACAGAAAGTGGTAATTTACTGAAATTTAAAAGAAAGAAAATAAAAAAAAATAAAACAATTTACGGTAATTAATTTAATATAAAAGCATCCCCTGTTCATACTTACATGCAAAATTTGTGACTTCTTGAATTCTTACATTTTTTTTTTTTTTTTTTTTTTTTTTTTTTTTTTTTTTTTGTAATGCGACAAAACTTTTCTCATATTGAAAACTCACAAATATCTGTCACGCTATTTGTCGACAGCATACAGAATTGATTTTGAGCATGTAAACAGAGCGAAATGAAAAAAAAACAACGACTTTTTTTTTTATTAAAATTAAAATGATTTCAGTAACAAACTGAAACGGGCAAATTTTGAAAACCAGTAGATATAATTAACGTTCTGTTTTCATACTTCCATTATTCTGTTATGACTAACTGCTTTTGTATCTTTTTTTTGTTTGTTTGTTTTCGTTTTGCTTTTGCTAGAGCATCTAATAAATTTTTGAAGACACCGAAAGTAATCTCATCAGTAATCTAGATGTAGATGCAGAGTTGTTATGATTTTCTTTAAATAGCACAACCTCACGTAATAATATATTTTTTTTTTAAATATAATCGGTGCACTGTAGATTATAGTTCCTAATAAACACAAACTGAGTGAGCATTGGAAAGAAAAAAAAATGGTTGGCTATTTCACACTAGAATCACAATCGAAAAAACACTAGCTAATTTTTTTTTTATCTCACATAAGGTAAATGCATTTTTTTTTTTATATGTACACTGCATATTTTTACACTTTAATTTATAATAACACATATAGGTTTCTGGCGAGGGCGAGACGCAATACTAAACATATTATCACAAACACATGTTTTGATTTTTGCGTGAGTGCGCCAGAAATATGCTTATTTTCACACAATAAACTATTGGTGATTTCCGATTTGGAGTGATGCGTTCGGTGAATACAGAAATATTTTCCCGACTATCTTTTTTTTTTTTAACACAAACTTTTACTATTTTACACTGGACGCACAAACATAACGATGAACACAAAGTCACAAAACAGGCCAGGTAGCAAATATATCTTCTGAGAGATGGTCGCACACACGCACAATATTTCACAAACAAAACAGGGTTAATCGGAAGAAACACAGGGCAATCTTTTACTTTTTCATTTTGCGGGAGGAATCACAGTCGCACTGCACAAGAACATATCTTATGTTGCAGAAAACAGGACCAGGAGCGATAAGCCGTGTCTGCGGGAGGTACACCATTGTCTGACAGCAGAGTGGAGTGAAAGTCCGCAACTTGGAAATGTTGAGGGGTCGGCGAAAACACTAAAGTCTAAAAAAGCATAAATCCAGTGCAGGCAGGATGAGAATGTGGGGGTGCAGATAAAAGTTGCAATTTTCTGGATACAGCGTCTTCGATGACCAGTACGGCACAGCGCGGACATCTCGAAAGGCGAGGGTAGAGTCATCGAGAAAAGCACACTGTGTAAATCCATTGGAGCGGCGAGAGCAGGCGCTGGAAAGTCCCATCAAGTTGACGCCGGAGCATGAGCACTGAGTCGGAGCAGAAACCTCCTCAACCCCAGTGGGAAACAAAAAAAATTGAGTTGTTTCTCTTCGCTGATAAGCGCAAAGAGTGAAAACTTCTCCCCGTAATTTTTTTTTTTTTTGGAGAAAACTGGGCAACGGCGCCAAATTTATATGACGGTGCTTTAGTGTACACAGGTTCATAAATGAACAAAAAGAAACTCCAACACAATACTTTAAGAGACTTAAACATTTATTGTAAAGAACTTTTAAAGGAGGGACGTGAAAAAGTACAGAGGAACAGGGAGAGTTTCGTTAAGTGTCCAGTGGCAGAAGCCCACAGCGGGGCTTAATTGCAGCCTACATGGCTCGAGGTCAGGAGCAAACGTGAGACAGATTTTGTTACAATTACTTACAGATTGGCGAACATTAGATAACCATATGTAAGATATTTGGCGAAAAACAAATTGGGTAGACAAAACAATCAAGAAGATTTACATTGAGTTAAAAACTACGCCATGGAGGGCTTTGTAGGGTTACTAGAAATAAAATTCCTGCGGTAAGGAAGAGTGGCTAAAGAAATAGCTAACACGTGATATTACATGCACGTTAAAGATTTAACGACAGCTGAAATTAGTCAGCAAGGAGCATATGGCTTTTAACCGACAAAATGCAAGGGTGAGAATTGATTATTAATGCAAGCCAAGAGGCTGAGAAAATATGCATAACATATTGTCGCATGCGATGCGAAAGACATTCACTTCTATTTTATTCTTTTATTTTATCTCAACGGAAAATCACTGCGGTTAAGATACATTTCTATCTGTGTGAAAGTGAAAGAAAAAAGGAACAGACTGATAAATGATGCATGCATTTAACCCTTTCAGGGGCGCCGTTTGCAGACTGCAAACGCATTTTCAGGAATTTTTTTAACTAAGAAAATCTTGGAATTTTTGGCTTTTTACGGTGGAAAATACTTTTTACTTCTTTGATTTGATAAGAGATGGCAGCACTATAGTTTATGTGATCATTTACATTGAAAGAAATGAGAGCAACTTAAGGCTCTTTCTACACATGGTTCTATTTTTAATTAAATCAAGGATTAAAAACTTAAAATTTTCCAATTTTTTACATTAAATTTTATAAATAGCCCTCAATGACTATTGACACGTCCTTTATTCTTTTAAAAAAGGTTTTATTCTTTTGTATTTTTGCGTTTATATATAGCGTTTGCAGACTGCAAACAGCGCCCCTCTACTACTTTAAAATCCTGACTTCCCGGGACAAATGAAAAACATCGCTATTTCTTATGTTACACGGTATTTATGTTTTCTACCCTATATGATTTGATATTTGGGTGTAAAAGGGAATAAAAATTTGAAGGCCATCTGAAGATGAGGGGGTTTTAAAAAAGAGGGGGACATTATCTTTTCTTTTTTTTTCCTGGCTTCAGCGAAATGTGTACTGAAAACAGCTCGCGCTAATTACATTATTTACATATATTTTTTTCATTCGTTTTATACTTTTCTTGGTTTTTTCTTTCTTAATTTTTACATTTTTTCTAATAAACTATTTCTTAGAAATTTTTAACTCCCTTTTTGCATTTTCCTGATACTTTTAAAATTTCCTCATATTTTCTAAATATTCTCACTTTCAAATTTTTAAAAATGTTTAAGTATACAATTAAACACTTGTTTGATTAAAATAGTTTGATAAAATAATAATTATTATAATGATATGAGTTCAGTTAATTTTATTTGTTTTTCTGCTAAATATTTGTAATTTTCTGATTTTTAATTTTTTTAAATATTTTTCTTTTCCTTTTAAAATTCTCATATTTTTCAGTTATCCTCTTTTTTAAAACTTAAAGTAAATAATTAAAATATTTGTTGAAAATAATAATTAAAATATTTATTTAAAATATTTGAAAATTGTTTGATAAAAGAATTATTATTCTAATGCTTTGAGTTCAGTTATTTTTATATTTTTTAAAAAATTCACATAAATCTTAAATTTTCTAAGTTTTTAAATTTTTAGTATACAATCGAAATTTATGTTTAGTGAAAATGATTTTGTAAAATATTTACCAATATAACACAATAAGTGCAGTTTTTAAAATATTTTCTCCAGTAAAGCAAGGTAAGTGAGTGTTCGAACTTAAATGACCTACACGGGCGCCGTTTGCAGTCTGCAAACGGCCTCCTTTCTGTAACGGGGACTGCTAAATTTTTTTAAATGACATTTCTGTGGTCTGCAGGACAAGTGTATCTCCTTCTGGATGTTTTTTTCAAAAATAATTAATAATTTTAACATTGCGCCCCTCAAAGGGTTAAAACGTACTTTTAAAGTATAAATGAAAGTTACAGTAGTGTGAGGGGGGGGGATGAATGAATGCCGACATTTGAAATTAAATATAAACTGTCAAATTTAAACAAAATATTTTATTTGAAGGGGGGGGGGAGAATAGTAACAATTGTATAATGAACTAGTAAAGTTAAATGTTGATTTTTGAGGGGAGAGGAGGTTAAATGAATATATAACGGGAAAGCCATTATAGACACATTGATGGTAATATCGTGAAAAAAGAAATTGAATTTTTTAACATAACACAAACCATACCAGCTTTAAACATGCTAATACAGTAGTACACCGACTTACGTCCCCTAGATTTACGTCACCCCGCATTTATGTCGCCTGTCCTGGAATTTTTTTTCCTTGAATAAGACGCTTTTTTGAAAAAAATTATCATCTCTGATGGAGTCACCATCACAGGAGATTCATGTGTTGAAGTTCGGAAAAAACAATGCCAGATGCTTGGAAAAGATTGCGCCCCTTTTCCTTCGCAGAGACTAAAAAATATCTTAAAATTGTGATTCTGTATCCTTCATAATTGATGAAATTGTCGAAAATGGGAGAGAACTGAACTTAGTAATGGATGTTGAAGATTTTTAAACTCATAAATTTCCCTGATCTGGAATTAATCATCGACGAATCTATCGAATTAAAGAAGGAAAGTACTGTTGAAAAAATAAATGAAGATTTTGAGCCTGGGGGGAGGGGAGATTGTCATGGTTGCAAATTTAACCGAAGGGCTAAATTTTATCGAAACTGGAATGAACAGTTCTTGAAAATATTGATTCAGACGAGTAGAATGTAGCAACGACTAGAAAAAAAACTTAAAACTAAACAGCTTCTAAGAGAGAGAGAGAAAAAAATTGTGGGTTCAAACTTTATTGCAAGATTTTTTCGTATCCTCAAAGACTTGAACGGGTAGCCTAGAAGAACTATAAATTGTAAGTTAATATCTTATTGATTTATTTCAAATTTTTGAATTTCAAACTCATTTTTTTGCTAATGTAACATAATCCATAAATACAATAGAATCTGTCCATTAGGTTTTGGAGAATGTTTATTACTTATACTTTTTTGCTTATCTAAATGTACCTTGACTTACGTCATTTTCGACTTATGTCACTAGTCTCGTAAGTCGAGGTATTACTGTATACATAAACAGAACATTCTGTAATGTATTTGTTTAATTATATGTAAAAAAAAAAAAAAAAAAAACTACTCACATTACAATCGTTATTGAATAATTAGAAATGAATTTAATATTAAAGTTTCCAAACTCTAAAACCTTTATAATCCTTTAACTGCTTGACTGAATGACTTCTCATTTGGTATACGATGACAAATGTACGTGTCAGGAAGTCAGCTATTTCACTATTATGTAAAACATTTGTTGGTGCGATTTTCTTTTTAATTAGAATGACAAATACTTTATCAATAATGTTTAATGAAAATATGTCAATTAAGATTTTTCCTATAGACCAAAAAGTGGAATACTTTAACATATGAATATGGCAGAGTTTAAAAAAATTAAAGCATCACTTAAATTTCTAAAACCGAAATAGTGTAATAAAATGACGTCATATTCATTACACAAGATTTGAAATTTAAATTTTAAGATTGCAAAATATTTTACAACAATGATTTCACTTTTAAGCATGATAAAGCAATTATTGTATTATAATTGCATAAAAAAACATAATTTTAAAAATATAATTTTTGTAATATCAATTTAACATAAATTGTGAAATGATTTTCTGCTTATTGTAAGAAGTTTAATAAATTAACTTTATTTTCTTCCAAATGCTCAGTTTTGTATTTTTTAATTAAAATATATAATGTCGTTTGAAATATTCTATTCTATCGAAATAACAATTAGCTATTTTAGATGATGATTTCTAAGGACCCTATTCTGAATACTGATTTTACACATTTGAATATCAAAAAAGTTGTTGTTTACATGGCAAAACAATAATTTCTATATTTCTTTCTCCAACCCAACGATATCTACATTATACCTATAGCGCTTTGAATGAGGCCATTGCAATTAACTTTTAATTACATAACATTTTTCGAAACGTATCGTAACAAGTCGTGCATATTAAAAATTATTTTTTTTTTCCTTTATTTTATTTATTTACTTTTTTTTTTTTTTTTTTTTGACAACGATTTAAATACGCTGCGGAATCTGAGTGTTTGATTAAAAAGTAAGTACCTTGATTATATCTTGAATGATTTTCTTTTGTTAATTATTTCAATTTTCACTTCCCTTTAAGATAAATGAATTATATATAGATAAATAGATATCTTTTACTGTAAACTTTATAATTATTTATTAAAATCCCAAAATTTACAGTAACTATAAAACGTTTTCATTAGCGAGTTATACAATTTACTGTTAAAAGTTTGGAGTAAATCTTTTCTAAGTAAGAAATAAAATTAGACATTTTTTGAAAAGTTTGAGCGCATCTTGTCATACAAATACAACACAAATGTTTGTGTTTAAAAAATTTTGCTCTCAATATTTTTTCTCTTCTTTTTTTAATTTTTTGCGCTAGTTCCATCGCCATTCTCAGATTTCAGTTAATTTGTTGACTTTTCTCGTATAGATAAATGTTATTTAATACTCTCTGCTTTTTTATTCCTTCATGATAACATTTTTTTCAGCTCTTAAAACTAGCATGTCTAGGTGTGGGCTACAGAAGTTTTCGACTTTTTTGCTTTTCATTTTGTAAAAATATATCTTCCTCTGTTACATTTCCTATTACCAAAGCAGAACTTGTATATTTTTGAGCTTGTAACAAGAGAGGGATGGAGATCAATATATCGCCGATGAAACACTGCGTTATATCAGATGGTTAAAAATTCTGTATCAAAATTAAACCTAGATACAAGATTTCTATGTGTCACAGAGACATAAAATTTACCGATATTGATTCCCCATGATAAAGGACTTTCCATCGATGAAAATAAAACAATAATTCAAAATCTTGTTGGCAGAATGCGCGGCTATAATAGGAGGCTGTAATTGTAAAAAAAAAAAAAAAAAAAAAAATCAGCGCATTTCCCAGTCTCATGTTTTTACTCAGTCCAAAACTATATTTCGTTTGGTAATCCTCCTGATACAGCATAAAATAGCACCACCACGGGGGTGACAACTACCTGCATCCTGCAGCTACCCTGATACCTACCGCTATCTACCCTATCGTGATAACCTGTGCTGCTAAATTTTGAAGATTTCCTCTACAGAATTGTGTTTTTATATATATTCTTCTGGTCAGAAATCATACGGTTAGTTTTAGACTAATAATAATTTTGTATTGTAAATGTAATTAACACCACTATCTATGCAACATCATTGTCTTCACCCACTACTGTCGAGATTTTAAACTTTTTTCATGCCATAGCAAATCCCTGCTTACGGCAAATATTAATCTAAAAACAACAATCTCTCAGAATTACATACATTACTTTAAATCTGATTTATGTGAAATCTATGGTATGCAAGGTGTTCTCGTAGGTTAGTTTATAAGTGTGATCACAAAGCAATATTAGTCGATTTCCTTTGTTTTTCGTTGTTAACATTTAGAAAAGCCTCTTTTTTCAAAAATACATAAAACGTTGAGAGGTTGGCTAATCCCCTGCGTCAGCAATGCTTTCCTGTTGTAAAACACTACTCATCATAACTTCTTTTTATCTTGATACAGAATATTTTAATATCGTTAGCTGTTTCCATAAGTTGTATTTCGCTTCTGTAACTATGCGTTATGTATACTAAAAATATATGCGCATTTCTAGTTAATATAAAGTTTATTTTTATTTTTCACGAATTATGTTCATTATTACTGAGAAATTGTTTTAAGTAATTTACATTTTTTTGATGAAATTTTTAAGTTTGTGTATACATCTAAACAAATAAGAAGATGCAGTCAAAAAGCATTTTTATAGAATTCTAAATTCTAAAAATTTCAATAAAACTTGTCAATAACTTCTAATAATCTCTCTTTATATCTAATATTTTAAAATCTCTCTCATATTTTCATTTTCATTTTCCTTTTTTGATTTTTTCTTTACGCTCATTTATTCTTAATGAATAATTATGTGCTCTCTATTTTATTTTCTATATTATTTTATGTTATTTTATCTTTATTTGTGCAGTGTTTGGTTGTTTTAAAAAATATTTTAATATTTATTTCATTGCTAACATTAAACATTTTCTCTCTATTTTCCTTTGTTTATTTTCAACCTCTGCACCCCCTCATTCTTTGTTAAAACATCTGTGTTTTTAAATTTTTGCATAAAATATATGAAAACATTTTTTCCCCCAAATTAGAAGGAAACAAATGAATACCAATACAAATATGTTTGCTACTCGCGTAAAGGTGAACAACACAAAGTGAGAATTTCTGTAGGCGTATACACGAACACGTATCAATAGAAATTAGATTGAAAATATAGAGAACGTATCTGTATTATTATAGGATGTACTGCTTGGATTAATTATCTACTCACCATTTTTTAGCATTAAAATATTGTATATATTATATAGAATTAAACATTAATTGCTAATGAAAAATGAAATATTTAATTCTTTTAAAGGCTTTATGAATATTCTTAATCCTAAATAGAGCGTTCTATAATCATTCTAAAAATAAAGATAATCTATATTATTATAATGAAATAAACTGCTTTAGTTCCTTTTTAACAATCACACTTTCATAAATGGATGTGAAATTACAAATACAATAAATTATTTCTAGCCCTTTAAAACTGATCTTCAAAAAGCAATAATGATACCTATAGGGATCAATTTCAACAAACCCTCCAATGGTATAAGATAAAGATTAAAACAAACTAGATAATAAGTTAACATTACAAAACCTAATTAAGATTCTTTCATTATCACAGAATCTTAATTATGCATATTACACAGTAAAGGGCTGTTGCAAAAGATACGGTGGGAGAATTTATTAACACATTCATTAGTCGAAATATCATACTATTAGCAAACTCTTTCTATGTAAATATTTCATTAAGTCTGAAATAATAATGAAAATTTTTCATATTGACCGCGTTTAAGTAATACAAGAGTATTTTTAAAAAGTGTAAAAAGTAAAA
Source organism: Maratus speciosus (assembly GCA_963932465.1). Taxonomy (NCBI): domain Eukaryota; kingdom Metazoa; phylum Arthropoda; class Arachnida; order Araneae; family Salticidae; genus Maratus; species Maratus speciosus. Next base: position 529,370,436 of record OZ010790.1, read on the forward strand.
CACATAAAAGTCAAATAACTTTAGTAAAAATTCGCCCGTTTGATTAAGTTGTTTTTAAACATTTCTTATTATGTATAAAATAATAATTTTCTTTTTAAGTATTTGATGATAATTATTACATATTTATATGTTGTGATGCAAGATATTTTTTACTTTTGCAGTAGATTGAAGCATTATAACAAAATTGCGTTTGGAAATATACATTTAATGATTTTTTCGCACTGGATATTTTGTTGAAAATCATACATGATTATTTATTTTACGTATTAGAACTTTTAATTATTTTTCAATGCATAATGAGTTAATTATTTGTGTAATAAATCAGTAGCTTCATATAGGGGTAGCTCAAGTAAAAACAGTATCCTTGCGAGATAGAAAATACTGTAATAATTGTTTAAAGTCTTTTTGAGGGGAGGGGGGGTTCGATTTTTTTATGCCGTACGGCAATAATTTAAATTTAAAACAAGTTCTATATAGTGACTACGAATTTGACTAAATATTACGATTTAATATACACACTACTTGATCTGGTAAAAGTATAAACTGATACTTTTGTTAAAAGAAATGTTATTAAAAAATAGATGTTAAGAAGTTCTCTTTAAGAACAATAACCACAACAAGTACGCTCCATTTTTTAAAAAAAAGTACAATTAAATAGTTCGATATAACCCGTTTACAGGGCAAGTCGAAGGTCACGCTGCCTTTGACAGCATAGCTCCAGCCCTTACCCGATTTCGCCCACATAAATCGTTAATACGATCATCTCTATATCGGGTAAACTCACCATAATGAAGCAATATTAAATTTCAGAGTTTCGATTTGGTCAATTCTGATATAATTACTTAAGCGCGTATTACACAAAGACACTCTGGAGTTTTTTAACGGAAGATTTTAGAAATTGAACAATTTTTATCCCAATGAAACATCGATGATTTTGACTAAGTATTCGACAAAATCTGTAGATAAATTTGGACATGCGCAGTCATATAGATTAAAATTTAAAAATATATGTTTCATTACTCATACATACAATATCAAATGACATATCATATAAAATGCATGAAATCCTTAAATATGAATATTACATTTTCACATTTTAAACACTGTCATAAATTAAATATTCACATTTAATGAAAATTTAAGTATATTAAAAAAATTATACATTTTATTGCATGACGATTGGCATGCTAAAAATTCTTTTACTGTCAATGTAATCTGTAAATGTTTTTACTGGTGTTAGCTTTACAAGTTATTATACCCTTTTCACTAGTACAGACAGACAACAGATTGTCTAGGTTGTCACAATATGGCGGAAAAGCAATGCCTGACTACCATGAAAGAAAACTTCAGCCTGTAAAAATTAATTTCTGTTTCTGCCATTCTTTATCACAGAAATTTTGTATTTATAAGACTTTTAAATAAGGACAAATTTTGTATTTATATTTATTGTTAGAGGTTTCCCCCGGTAGTAATCAACTCCTGCGAAAACGGTTACAGTTGAAGCTTAACTATTTTAAGGATATATCAGTTCCTCTATCTTAATGGTTCCATGGTTGTATCCCTATGGCCAGCTTTCTTTTTTTTATATAGAAACACAGAAGTATTAATCAAGCGTTACTGATACAATTAATTTATTTTAATAATAAAAGCTCATAGACCATAATTGAAATATTACCTGGGAAATATACATGGTCTTAGTCTCAAATCTATACCAAATCTGTCACATTTCTCGAAATAGATAAAACTGTTTTTTAGGGTAAACAGGTCATAATCTATAAAATTGAAATTTTTCTGCGAAAATTTGAATCAGAGTTTAAAAATATTTTCGATTTGTTACAGAACTAAAAGAGCATCAAATTGCTATTTTTTTCTGTAAGTGATAAGAATGCTTCAAATATATTTCTACTGTTTAAATAGTTAAGAAAAAAAAACGAAGCTGTCTCCTTTCGAATAATGAATAATGGAACGTAAAAGTTGTAGCTACATAGACTTTTTATGCAAAACTAATTATCACAGAATTTGGATAATAATGAACTTTCACATTATGTTTGATATTCCCGCATCAAGATATTTTTTTCTCTTTCCTGCTTTCTCATTTATCTAGGTAATATATTTAAAATCCTAGGATTACTCTTGCAGCGACTAAGCCATTTTAACATTTTTAATCCTGTTATCTTGTTTTCAGTCAGATTTTCTTTTCTGTCTTTCTATTGTAGTTGATTTTTCTGTTTGAAAACATATGCAAAATCAAGAATTTTGATTAGAATATGAAGCAGAACAATAATTGGTAATAAAAAAGAAAATATATCTTCTTTATAAAGATTAAAATTTGATGAAAATCAGTAGTGTGAAATTGAAATGAGTTGGTGGTCTATTTACAGATAACGAGCAAGAAACTTTTGGTTTCATCAGACCTCAGGCCTGATTTTAAAAGTAGTAGAAAATTGTTACTAATATCTTTAAATTCTTTCAAAATTAAATTTCCCATTTAAACACCTCCTTTTACATAGAAACAGGTATTAAGCCTAAATACTCCATCATGTCTATTTTTCGTGATATTCGTGTTTCTTACAATATGTCTAAAATAAGCAGATCCATTATTTAAATACAAGTACTGGCACTTTAATTAAAAAAAATTCTCCTGTACTATCGATGTTTCGCTCTGCGTTACTTTGAAACACTTCACAACAAAGCTACTGTCTTTCTAACTATTTATATTTTAAAATGCAATATTCACAAACTTACACACTGTCACATTGTATGTATAGATGACAAGGATTGAATGGATGACCGACACGGGTCCTTGTCTAAAATAAGCAAATTCTTTATTTATATCCAAGCACTGGCACTTTAAATGATTAAATTTCACCTCTACAATAAATTTTTCTCTCTTCGTTACTTTGAAACACATCACAACAAAGCTACTGTCTTTCTAACTATTTATATTTTAAAATGTAATATTCACAAACTTACACACTGTCACATTGTATGTATAGATGACAAGGATTGAATGGATGACCGACACGGGTCCTTGTCTAAAATAAGCAAATTCTTTATTTATACCCAAGCACTGGCACTTTAAATGATTAAATTTCACCTCTACAATAAATTTTTCTCTCTTCGTTACTTTTAAACGCATCACAACAAAGTCTTTGAAAGTATTTATACATTAAAAAGTGTTATTCACGAGCTTACACGCTGCCACATTTCATCAATACGTGACAGGGATGACCGGGATGATCTCCCAGGGAACCCAGCTGTTGCTTAAGTGCAATAGTGGGGGAAGTCTTTAAGGAGACATATGGGATTTATTATCAAACATCTTTATTCGTTATCAGCTTCCCTATGAGGTAGTGCCAATTCCAAAATTTAGATAAGGAACCTATGTCTTAAAGTAATGTCAGTTTTAACAATTTTTAGACAAAAATAAGCAGAGATGATATAAATACATATTCTAAATTATATTAAAACCAACAAAATGTTTTAGGGAAACGGAAAAAATGCACATATCGTTAGAAGGATGGCGCAAAAATGAGACTTATCTATGCAGATCCTTTATTATTTGTTCATCAACATCAGACATATAAATTACATGCCTGACCTAACACTTTCAAGAACAGATATTTGCAATACACGTGAGCATCATTTCCGTTATGTAATCAATAGAATTCAATTACAGTAGTCTGGCAGTTTTTGTAATTATTGAATTAAAATGGTTGGTTGGTTGTTTGGTTGGTTGGTTGGTTGTATTGATGGCGGCCAATTATCTGCACGAGGGATATGGGCCCAGGGGGGGGTGCCCTTCTTGGGGGTCTTTCTAAGGGAACCTAACCCGTATTAGCGCTTGGAAATCCAAGGTTCGAAGAAAACCACGAAAACTCCGAACGATTAGGCCGACGGGCGCGATTGGGATCGAACCCAGCACCTCCCGTCTACCAGTTTCGAGAGCAGAACCTCTCAGCCACTGGTGCGGCTGAATTAAAATGGAAACTTTGCAAAATATGTCAGCAATTGTCAAGTATTCATCTTTTATGGTGATTTATTTTGTTGTGCAATTTGGTGATAGTTCATCAAATTGACACTGGTGAGCATCGTTAGGTATATAGTGTGTGTGTATATATTATGAATATCAATACAACTTTTATTTTAAATATGATGTACTTTTATCACATGATTATCTGATTTTTAGCGTATGAGAGTTGCAATAATGGTAAAAACAAGGAAAGTATTTAGCTAAATAAATACTATAACTACTAGTGAACCCATTTACAAGAGAATCCTGTTTTTCTAGCTTTTTCTAAAAGGCAACCACAGGAGAATTTCAAACTGCTATTTCTAAGCCATTTTTTTATGACAGAGTAAAACGAAAAAAATATTCTAGAATCCTTGTACCATTGTATAATAATCAAGTAAAGTAATTTAAAAAATAGTTTTATATATTTTTGAATTTGAAATATTTTAATCGACGCCATTTTAAATCACTATGGCGGATAAAATATATGCATGAATATTTAACAGAAAATGATTTTAAGAAAACTTCTCGAATTTTAAATCGACATAAGTGTGACGCAAAAAAAAAAAAAAAAAAAAAAAAAAAAAAAAAAACGCATTTCTTTTTTTCTTTTTTAACGTTTCACTGATTTCTTTGAATCTTTGCACCCATCTTCAGACCATCGAAACACTCGTCGCGTTTTGTCCGTAAGCTTCACAAATTTGTTTGCGAATTTCAGTTGGTTGATGTTGCTAGCATCCAGAAAGCGGATGACAGATCGTAACTCGCCTGTCGCGGGATGTTAATTTTTTTTAACTTTTTAAACATTCAACATGTAGCACACTGTAAAAATATTCTGTACTTCTACAGATGCAAAGTTACAGAAATCTGTATGCTTACTAAAATGTTATCTATACACTAAACAAAAAAGATGTAAGTCTACAAAATTAGTTTTTGTAAAGCTACTGAAATCTGTAGCTTTACAAAAGAATCTACTAAAATTGCACTAATCTTACTAAAATTTTCTCTGTATCTTGTGTTCCAGCTACATAAAAAGTTCTAGGCATCCCAGTTTCCCATAAAAAATTTATTAACAAATTTTTATTATATATTTTTTGATTTTCGGTGCAAAACTGTATCTGTTACATAAATGTTTGTTGTTGCAGTTACATAAAAAGTTCTAGGAATCCCAGTTACCTAGAGAAATTTTTGTAACTTTACAGATTTTATTTTACAGTGCAGACGTAATACTCAGCAATCTAGAAATATATTCAATTGTTTGCCACTAAGTCAAAGAAATAGACGCGCAAGTGAAAAACGAACGCAAGCTTCCGCGGCAAAAACTGAAAACGGAACTTACTTATTGGATTACCCCCGAAACTATTGCGACCTTTTATATGCAATAATATGGTCTTTTATCAATAAGACTAAGAAATGTCAAACTAACTGGAAAACGACGTATGATTCTCCAATTGGCCTGGTTCATTCCAAAGATCCGGATTTTTCATTTACCCTATGACTTATATATAAATGACGAAAACAGAATATGTGTGTAGCCGTGAGCATTAACGCTTATGTGTGGATTTGTGGTCAAGTGAATAAATATAAAATAGCTGAGAAGGACGTTCTCGAGTGTCACAAATCTCATGTGAGTTCCAAAATCTCCCTATTTTGAGTTATGTTTTCTATTAAAGATAGTATAAGAAATACACTTTGCACAAGGGCAAACATTAGTGCATCTACGATAGTGATTTACATGAAATTAACTTAAAACCATATATTATATTCCAGCATGTTTCTAGTGGTAAAGAAAGTTTTCTTATATATTTTTATAAGCATTGTAAGTTTCATACTAAGATGTTTTATACTGAATTTATGCACATTGGATGTATTGCAATAAGCCTACATGATACCAGACTGTTTGGAAAAATAGTTAGTGATTTCTAATTTGCCAAAAACTTCCTAGGCACATTGCAATAACCCTGAAAATTATCATGCTGATTGGGAATCAAATGTTTATTTTCTAGTTAAGATCATTGTGCTTAAATGAGACGCGATTCCACATAGTTTTTTCGCACTTAGCGTAGAATTTTGATTTTATTAAATAAATATATATTTTATTAAGCAGTTATTGAATACCGTGCTTTTAGTTCAAAACTAATTTGTTTTGTAGTAATGGAATTTTAACTGTAGTTTATGCTCACAAAATACTGTTGTCGCATTTAGGTAATTTTTGTCGCATTTACGGCAGTTAAAACCTAAACTGGACGCCCATAGTCCTAAATGTGACAATGCGTTTTATACATGGAAATTCTTCTAAAAATATTCATTTAACCATTCACTTTTATGACAAAAATTGTCATATAACAACTGTGGACCATCTGCGAGACCGCTGGATCAAAAGATTATTAAAAGGGGCGATTAATTCATAGAATAATGTTTTCACATTAAACTTTTTGTACATGACTAACTCTGAGTAAATGTCATCTATTTGAACATTTTTTAACGATCTTACTAGGTCATGTAGAAAAATATTTCGGGTTTTGTTCCATAAGATCGGATACCTCATTATAGAGTGTTTATTTACGATTTTTGCTTTAAGATTTTAAGTAAAAGATCATTGTCGCATTTAGGGGTCACCACATTTAGGCACGATCACCTTATCCCAAATTTGATGGACTCTTTCTAATAAGTTTAAAAAATGACAGGCTAATTGGAAAACGGCACACTATTCTCTTATTAGTCGGGTTCTTTACGAAGAGCTAAATTTCTTAATTCCCCTACGATTATATATATATGAGTAATGAAAACTGAGAATGTGCGACATGTAAATAAACCTGAGAAAAGATTGCGATTACCCACCAAAATAATTTATAAATCATTTTACCGTTTAAATGGTGCGTTTTATGTTGTAAACCTGGGGAATAAAAATATTCCATGGTAAGATAAAGAGACGATTAGCTTTAGCTTCATTTGCACAATGTTTCTGCTAGAAGCTTTGTACCTGCTGGTGAAATGAAATATATTACTAATTAACTCTAGTCCTTAAAGCTGATATTTATCGAAGAATAATAATATTTGTAATCTACAGGGAATAATTTCAGCAACCTCATAGTCACAATTATATAAAAATTACAAATAAATTGGATAGTATGTTACCAATTACGAAACCTAATTAAGACATTTTCATTATCGCAGTATCATAATTATACATATTACATGAGTATGAGCTGCTGCAAATGACAGGACTGAGAAATTTGTTAAGATATTAATTAGTTCAAATGTTATATTAGCAAAGTTGTTCTGTATGAATATTTCATTAAATATGAAATAACACAAAGAATATTTTGTGAATGTTTTTGAAATGATATAAACATACTAAAATATTTAAACATTAAAATATCTGGCATGCGTCTTTTAATTTTTACTTTCTTCCGTATTTAAAGTATTTTATGTTTTGTAAAATATTCTTGTATTATGAAAAAATGATAAACATTATCTGGTAATATAATAACTTTAATGAATACGTAATATTATTTTGAAATAAAATAAAATATTTATGTGTCATTTGCTTCCGATTTTATAATATGTTTATAATTCCAAAAGTGATTTCTTTTATCCCTTTTTTTACAGAAATTTAAGAATTTTAGTTAAACTGTGCAGCAAAACTTAAAAAGATCCATACGGAACTACGAATTATATGATTTTGTAGCTCTTAAATATTTGATCCGAACATGGAATTTTAAGTAAGTCTTAATTCTATGAGGTATTAAGTTCACAAAATTTAATACTTTTAATTTTTAGTTTTAAGAAAGAGATTATATTACTTACATCGAATCATTTATATTTGGTGTAAAATAACAATATTGTTCCTTTTTTTATAGGCAAATTGACAATAAACATGATGTATAGAAAAAAAATGCCGTTACTATACGAACATTGTACTGGAAAAATTGGTGCCAATGCTATTTGCTTATATTTTAAAGAAATGTTTTATTTCAGTTATTCACAAAACTTTAACTTTTTTTTCATATTTTCGTGTTTAAAATTTTCCATTCAAAATACCATTAAGGACAAAATATAGTTTTTCAAGGACAAGCATATATCTCTGAGTGTAATTCTGAACATTTAATATTATTTCTTTCCATAATTTGAATACAGTATAACTTCAAAAATCCGGCACCATCGGGACCGAGACTACGCCGGATTTTTGAAATTTTTTGAAGGAATATCAAAAGTAGTATCTAGGATTATCAAAAGTAGCTCTTTATGCTTAATGGTACCTTTAGACATAATTTAATTCATTGTTAAGTGAAAATTATGTAAAAAAAAGAGAAAATTAAATATTAAAAAAAACTTAATTTAATTGATATTTCCTATGTTACACAAAAAAATCTATAAAGAGTGAACTTATTTCTTCTCTTGTAATTTCGGAAACATCGATGTCAACTTTGTTTGCTTCAATTTTATTATTATTTTTATTATTTCCATTCTTTTGCAATTTTTTTTAAATATTTTATACAAATGAAGAATGTCTATTTCGAAAACACAGTCTTGTTTCTCTAAAGCATACATTAACTCTCCAATCAAATTTATGATCCTACTAATGATACTTTTTCTTCTGCCGGTTGTTCATCCTCATCTTCCGAGCTCCTACTAGTATTATCGCCGGTTCTATTTAGCACAGTGTCAGCAATCTCGCTGTCCGTTAAATTGTTCTTTGTTGATGCAATTTCGTCAATGCTTGGCCAGTTATCTATATCCCTATTTTCGACACTTATTTATCGCTTATTATTAATGCATTTTCAGATTTTGCGCGTTCAACCAGCTCATAAATTGTGGTCTTTCACGGTAAATTTGAAAGTCTGAAAATTCTTTCTCATCATTGATGTAGCCGTTGCCGAAAATTCATTCCGGCCATATATTGTGCCATGCATTCGCCAAAATTGTTCCCAAAGTTATTCCTATTGCTAAGCAAAAGTGCAGCTCCTAGAAAAAATTTTCAGAAAATAATCGCCTCTCTCAAATGAAAAAAAGTCAAATATTGTTTTCTTGCATTTTTTACTTTCGATCTTGAAGTTTTTAATGCGTAAAGAATTGCTATTTTTCTTCTCCCATAACTTGAAAATGTAAAAGAAAAGGGAAGAGAAAAGATGGTTTAGATGCCGAATTTTTGAAATTGCCGGATTTCTGAATGCCGGATTTTTGAAGTTATACTGTATTTCGCATTTTTATCTTGAGCTTTGTAAAAGATAAATTTTAGTAGTTCACGCCTTACATGCAGGAAAAAATGTATTAATAATAACAATTGCTTCTTTTTGGATGTTTTTTTTTTTAAAGAATACTTTTTTTAAAAAAACAACTAAGTTTTCAACAAGCGTTTTAAAACGTTTCTAATATTTTGCATGATGATCTACTATAAAATGCAATAAAGGTAATAACTAGTAAATCTGCAGATCAAGAGCCTCAACGTCATCTCTGCAACTTATTGTTTTTAGCAAATTTTGCTTAATATTAATCTTTCTACAAAAACAAAATTTAAAATTTTAAATTACACAAACATTTATAGAAAGAGAAAAAAATATTTCGATGGTTTCAGACATTAGAAGCGTTAAATTAAACACGTTGTTATGTAATGATATTCTGAAATTCTCACGAGCTACTTATTCTAGTAATTTTTATATAATAAAGCAAATTTCTTCAGGGGGGTGCCCCCCCCTGAACCCCCCGTTGTGTAATTTATTTTGCATTTGTAATTTTCTATTGATTGAGTTAATGATTATCCTATATCTTAGATTCATTTTTACACTGCGATTTATAAGGATAAGCAACAATTTGGTCAAGCATTTTACGTTATCCTAATATCCATACAGAAGTATTTACTTGCCTGCTAACCACAAACATCTGTATCTAATGGATAAAGAACTTTTGGAAATGTAAACTGAGACATCTAATTTAGAAATCTAATAATAATTTTGATTACCATTCTGCAATATTTATATCTAAGATCTAATCTAAATATCTAAAAATGTACTCGATAGCATTAACTTACTAAAATCACCCTAAAGTAGGGGGAGTTCTAAACCTAACGGTTAATAATTCATCATCGTGTCCACTTCCAATTGACTAAATAGATAAACGTGATATGGCGCCGTTAAGTATTTTTTGTGATAGCATTTTAATAGTATCCACATTTAATTTAAAATCGTGATGTTACAAACACCGTTGAAATTTGATGCACACCTGTGTTCAGGTCAAATTACGAAAGGTTAACTAACCTTTTATTTCCCTTAGCCGGGCATTTTGTTTCATTTTTCGTAATAGGGATTATTTTAATAATTTATTTTACACTCTACAAGCTGTTACACGGGACATTGTTCACGTAGCATTAAAATAGAGATAAATGCATTAAATAAAACATTTCACTCACCACCAGACATGGCAAGTCTCAGGTTTTTTGCACAACACTATTACCTTACAGAAAATGTTGTTCTTTTAAATCGCGCAAATGTTTCAATTAAATAAAGTAACATTTTTTGTATTAAAATACTGGTATCCAGAACGCCGGAGGCTTGGCTGCCCTGCTCCTCTTAATAGAAACATATATAGTTAACCAACACTTTATCACATTTTATAGGAAACAATACGGAATTTCTTATTTGTATGGCCTTACATATACCTCAGTCATAAAAATGTAAAATTTTGTGCCAATTAATATACGCAATTGCGAAAATGAAATCGCAACCAATGAGAAAAGGAAGGCCAAGTAAAATCGTGTAAATCGAGGAATCTTTCTTCGTAGTGTGGGAAAATACCACTACAAAAATTAATTTAGGTGGTATTTGGTGTGAAATGTTTATATGTATTCATTCCTGTCCTATTTATCTTTTTTATTATTTGTAATTTGCTGCATTTTCCCTTTGCACGTGAAAATCTTACAAATTAAAATGAACTCTTTGGGAGAAATTGTTATTCCCTTTTTTTTTTTTTTTTTGGCAACAATAAAGTTTATAAAGTTTAATAGAATAATGTCAGTTTATTCTGTATGAAAATAACGAACTTTTTCCTTTATAATCAAAATAGTTGAATACATAAATAAAGATATTATTCTATATAGTATATAAATACTATTTTCATTTCTGCGTTTAAATCAATCTATATGCAAATATCTATACAAAGGCATTCATTAATTCATTCCTTTTAACTTTGATTTGACTTTAAAAACCATACATACTTTCACATTTATGATATTTTTAGATGAGATATAGTTGCTACGCAACGGTTAAAAGAAAAAAAATGAAATATAAGTAAATTCATAAAATAAAATGTTTTATATTATTCGAACACATGTATAAAATTTCATCATAAGTTATACACCTAATTTAAAAGCTCTGACAAATGTTTTGACAAAATTGCAAACTAATAGGAATAATTTACTACTCTTATTTAAAAATTTCAGCATCAAAAATTTACCATTTAAATCCATTTTTTATATGAGCCATTTCTTTCAACAAATGAAAATTTGAAAATCGTCTGACTTGCCATTGAAAAGCATTACAGAGCAAAATAAAATGTTCTATATTTCCCGAACGAATGAACCAAATTTAACCAAAAAACATACAGCTGAGTCCGAGTACCTCATCAACATGCCACATTAATTTCAAGCCGATCGGATGCTTTTTGCGGCAGTTATCGCGGAACAGACGGACAGACAGACAGACAGACAGACAGACAGACAAACGGAAATCAAAACTTTTCGTGTCTCCACAGTAAGCCTTCACTGACGTTTCGGCAACTATATCAAGCAAAAAATATCTATTACGTGTTAGAATTAAAATATGTTTTCTTTATTCCTTATTATTATTTACACAGATAATTAACAATTTTATAAAAAAATAAAATAATATAACTGAGATATGTTGAATGTTTTGTGTATGACACTGATGAACCAAATAATTTTTAAAATAATAAATTAAAAAAATAGATTTTTATTATGAAACATTCTAAAAAAATGCTTTTTAAAAAGGTGTATAAACTGTGAGAGAGAAGTCATATTTCTGTTTAAAGTGATAATTAAAAAATATGTAATACTATTTTAACTAACATATATAAGATACACAAAATGTAAATATATTGCTTACAGGTGTCAAGTATGATAAAATCCTTTAAAAAACATTAAAGTCTTTTAAAATTCATACGCGTTTTCGACCAACACTTACTCGGTCATCCTCAGTGAAAAACTAGCAGTTGTTCTGTCTCCGCGTCTCCAGCCTTGTCCGGAACAGACCATTTCACTTCAAGGGTGGATTGGAAAATAAGGGGGGGGGGAACATAAATGCTATTCTTTTATCGAAAAGTACAGATTTATTAACTATTTATTAATTCTTTCCAGACTGCGTGGATATCATATGATAATATATCGTTACAAACTATTTCTTTATTTGATATTATTTCCAGAGATTCTCTTATGATAGCTTCTTGGTGGTTACTTGTGTGGAAAAATAATTTTGGCTCTATTGAAATCTACTTTTATAGGTTGAATTTGTGCTAATCTTGATAATGCAGTGTGGGGTCTATTCAATCTCAGATCTGCTTCATGTTCCTTATTTCTGTCACGAAATTTCCGCAGTGTCATACCTATGTACATAAAATCTCTATTATCTTTCTTGAAGGGTATAATATATACACCCGATCTATTGATGGCTTGGATAGGGTCAATTTTCGTATTTAACAAATCCTTTAATTTCGGGGGAGGGACTGCGATTAAAATAATACCAAACTTGAGGAGGGAATGCCTCATACTCTCAAAAAACTTTGGGATGTAATTAACTTTACAGAATTTCAAACTTTTAATCGGAACTGTATTTTGCCTTTCTTCATTTTTCCTTTTAAGTCTGTTTATGATTTTTTCAATGAAATGAGATGGCACAGAATTTTCGGCTGCTATTTTTCTAATTATATCTATTTCTTCATTAAGGAATTGGCTCGAACAACTCGAATGACCGAGTAAGTGTTGGTCGAAAACGTTATGAATTTTAAAAGACTTTAATGTTTTTTAAAGGATTTTATCATACTTGACACCTGTAAGCAATATATTTACATTTTGTGTATCTTATATATGTTAATTATAAATCAAGGTGAATTGTGCACTAAAATTTTAACTTACTATTTTAACTATTTGAGATTTTAATATAAGTAATAAGATTTTGTTTTTTTAATATAATTCAAAAATGTGATACTATTAAAAATCTTTTATTAATATCACTGCGTCCTTTTTAAATGTACATGCTATAAAGATCGGGAAAAATCTGATATATTTTATTTGAAATGTAAATCAAACATTTAGCCAATATTGAGGATATCACTGGATATGTTTTTAATATAGAGTCACACTTAGCTAATATTGCATTTTCGTTCGAAATATGTCCCGTTAAAAGCCAATATATATGTAATTTTCTCGTTTCATTAAAAATATTAGCAATGGAAAGCCAATATTTAACAATATTAGTTATAGGAATGTTTTTTTTTTTTTTTTTTTGGGGGGGGGGGGGTATATTTCTAGCATAAAATCAATATCTGTGTAATACTGGTAATTTATTGTAAATATTTTTACTGCAAAATAAGTACATAAAACAAATAATTATGTCGCATTCTAAACAAAGCAACGATTAAACCTCATGACTGAAATTGTATTGTTTCTAAAGCAATGTAGAAACGTTCCGTGATAATTTATGGGAAATAACTCTGTAATTTTTCTTTCTTATGCAGTGTTTAGTAAAAGCCTATGATAGTAGAAATAAATATTTAAACGTTCAATAAAAGGGATATTTTGGGGGTATATGATTTGAAAAATACTGTAAACTTTTCCCGTAAATATGTGTGCAATATTCTTAAATAAGATATTTAATTCCAAGATAATGTTGTTTAAGAAATGTCGACATTTTTTTATGAATGAAGTTGGATACGTTGGGACTGATTTAAAACCGCGAAAGTTTGAAAGCGTCATTATTCTTTGCTTTTATATAATATACCAAAATAACAAGGTCTTTATTCTTGTCGCATGACGTTTTTCAGACTGCTGTTGCGAACATTTATTATATTTTTACTTTCGTGTATAATATTTGACCCTCACATATTACATTTTATATATATGTCAAATAGATACGCTGCCTAAAGAGCATTCAAAGTAATTCAATTAGTCAAATACTTGTAACCTCAATGATAATATAAAGGGAGTCCTTTTTTCAGTCTTACAATGTTGTGGTGTTTAATAAAATGTTTTGATAAATAAAGACACAATCTTGCTTAATGGTACAATAAACACGAACTTTAATAAGCTAAAAGTTAACTTCTACGTTTCCAGCTGTTTTTACAGCTGTCTTCAGGAAAATATGATGGTAAAAACGCTCAAAGTTCTGAGACGAAAGCTCCCTCTGCAAGATAATTAGTCGAAACTTTACCAATGATTTACAAAAATGTAGTGTTGCCATCTAGTGAAAATAAATAACTATTAATGAACTGAAATCAAATGAATAAAAAAGGTCGATTTAAGAAACCTTTTAGAAACCTAAAGGTTTCTTAAACCGACCGTTTTGATTCGTTTGATCTCAGTTCATTAATAGTTATTTATTTTCACTAGATGGCAACACTACATTTTTGTATTCAAATCATTGGTCAAGTTTCGACTAATTATCTTGCACAGGAAGCTTTCGTCTCTGAACTTTGAGCCTTCTTACCATCATATTTTCCTGAAGACGGCTGTAGAAACAGATCGAAACGAGGAAGTTAACTTTTAGCTTATTAAAGTTCGTGTTTTGTGTACCATTAAGCCATTAAATTGTGTACCATTAAATTGTGTACCATGATTTTGCCTTTATTTATTATATTTTATGGTGCAGTTCTCCAGTATGTGTTATTAAAATGTTATGAATTTGGCACTTATTCTATCTACGAGATATTATTATAAACCGATTTATTCATCCAAAATTTTCTTTTTTCTTCCCAGAGCCTATGCTATACCCTTCGGGTATGGCAAAAAAAAAAAAAAAAAAAAAAAAAAAAAAAAAAAAAAAACAGGCAAAAACTGTAAAATGTATAACAAGCATGTTACAAAGAAAACTACAATTGCACTGTCTAAACATTAAGAGATAATGTACTCTTTATGATTCAGGCGAAGTAAATCTTTTCTTAACATTAAGATGTTAGAATCTAAAATGTCTGGCATTTAAATTAAAATAGAATAATTTTATAACATTCACATTGATAAGTTGATTCTCATACTAATTTAGTTCTTTCTAAAAGGAATTAAATGCTGAATTGACTGATAACGATATTCATTAGAAATGAGAAACAAAGGATGATTAAAATAATCGATTTTTGTTATGTAACACGGTTAAACATGTAAGAAAACAATATTAAATTTTACTTATTACGAAGAATAATAAATTATTCAACGCAAAATTTTTTTGAGTACATTTGATTATAATTTTTGATCACATAACAGCAAAAACAGAACGCAATTTTTTGAAATATATATATATAAATAAGTCTTATATCAAGAAAACACAGTCAAAAATTTTAAAAATATTCTTAAAAGTAAAGATAGTCATTAAATCTCTTGATCATTTGTGCGCATATGCATGGTTGTGATTGTTCTCTAAATAGTTAATTTTCGGAAAAAATATAAAATTTAATTCATTGCACATTATGATTAACAAAGGAGCTAACTCTGGATTCCAGGGTTGGAGAGCATACTTCCAGGTGTAAATAAGGTTCTGATTGTTCTCTAAGTAGTTAATTTTCGGAAAAAATATAAAATTTAATTCATTGCACATTATGATTAACAAAGGAGCTAACTCTGGATTCCAGGGTTGGAGAGCATACTTCCAGGTGTAAATAAGGTTGTGATTGTTCTCTAAGTAGTTAATTTTCGGAAAAAATATATAATTTAATTCATTGCACATTAAGATTAACAAAGGAGCTAACTATGGATTGCAGGGTTGGAGAGCATACTTCCAGGTGTAAATAATGTGGGTGAAATGTATTCTTTAAAATGAAAAATCTAATAGTTTTTTTTTTAATCTAGATGATACAACTAAATACTTTAAAAATATCCTTAAATGCGCCAATGTTTACTGAATTTTTCGGTCATTTGCGCATATACTATATACATGGACGTACGTTTTCTCTAAGGAGTTAATTTTTAGAAAGAAAATTTAAAAAATCCTTCATTTCGTATTACTGTTACCAGAGTATCAAACTCTGACAGCCAGGCTTACAGAACTTAGGTTTAAATAGCTCCAGGTTTAAATAACATAGTTGAAATGGATTCTTTAAAATGACAACTCTGATAGATTTTTTTAGAATCTAGAAGATACAACCAAATATTTTGAAACAAATCTTAAAAGTACCACTGGTTACTGAATTTATTGGTCAATTGTGCACATATATATATATATATGCTGGGTGTGCATGCTCTCTAAGAAATTAATTTTTAGAAATAAAATATAAAATATCATTCATTTTGACATATGATTACCAGAGAATCAATCTCGGCCGTCGAGGGCTGCAGAACATACTGCGAGGAGTAAAGCACATGAACGAAAATCATTTTTTTAATAAAGACTGTAATTGATTTTTTTAATTTTTAATATATTTTTTCACATCGCCCGTTAGCAACACAAAAAAGTATTTATAACGTGAAAAATATCAATTTTGTTTAAATAAAGTTTCTCAATTTATTAAAAACGACAAATTGATACTATCCACATGTCAGAGATTAATAACTGAAAATTTGGATTCTGATTAATTTAGTTTCTATGCAATTATTTCGATTAGATATCTGTTAAATTAGTGTTTTATTTATATTATTTTATTAATTTATTTATGTTTTTATTTTTTTTATATAAATGGTTTATTTATGTAAATTTCCAACTGGGCGAAAAATGTCCGGACCAGGATTCAGGACATTTTTCGCTCAGTTGGAAATTTACATCTAATATGATTTGTTTACCAATTAGAATAATTGTGTTAATACTAATCTAGTGATTTATTTATGGTTTATTAAGAATAATAGCCAGAAACAAATGTTGTACTGTTTAGAATGTTTTAACAGCAAACAAATTAAATATTTTTAATCGAGCTGATAGATTTAAAAAAAAAAAAATGCTGGAAAATCATTTAAAAAATATATAAAAACATCAAATTAACAAATAGTTGACGAAGAAATTGTATTTCAAAGTACATTTACTTTTTCTTAAAAATTATATTGTGCATTGCTTAAAAGTTAAAAAAATTAATAAAGATTAAATTTATGTTGCGGTCGCTTCGACCGTCAATATCGCCGTGAGCGTAACTCATATGCATTTTTTTTTTTTTACTTTACAATAATAGATGAATAAAAAATAAATGAATATAAAAAGATGAATAAAAACAGATAAAAAAACGGCAATTATTAAGTACATTTCAACTGAAAAATCAGAAATAATCAACATCACATTGTTTTTTATTATACATTGATTTTACAAAAGGAATTTCCGATGTAAATGCTTTCGACCACTCTATGCAATTTAGCACAGAAAATTTCCCTTTAAACTGCAAATGTATATTTTTTTTATACAACTTTTGTCTAACCTAAATACTTGTGCTCTTACATTGAGTGACTTTGGAAATATCTTTAAAAGACCTATTATAATGTTTGAGAGCTTTTACTCGTAATTAAAATATTAAATAACCGTAATTTTGTCACGCAACTCCATAAATCTTTACATTTAGTCGCTATAATAACTTTTACTCATATATTATGCACAAGTTCATGGATATTTAAAGCATAAAGTGTATTCCATAATGTTCTTATCATCATTTTAAATGTTCTTGTCACAAGGAAAATTATTTTAAACGTTTAAGTAACAGATTTCTCCCAAAAGAGCAGTAGTTTCTTCTTCGATTTTTCTGCATTGTATGCTCTTAAGTGATATTTTTAAATGTTGTTTCCAATATTAGTAAATTATTAAAATAATACTATATTGCACTTGATTGTTAGCGAACACAAAATTTATATAAATTATATTTTGATTATTTTGCTTTTTTATTTGTAAAAAAAGAAAAACGAACAAAGAAAAAATGCAAGCTTCCCTTTTACAAAATATAAAATTCTGTAGCATATATTCCATATTTTAGGAAAAGTTAATCTTGATCTTTCGTCCGCATTTAAACAACAAATCAGTATTTTAAAAATAATTTTATTTAAGTTTTAAAATTCTAATTTCCTATTTAGATATTTAATATAATTAAGTCATGCAACGTAATGAATATTTATATCTCTCAGGTGTAATAATATTTACTCGCATATTAGACAAGTTTGTAAACTTATCAAACAGAACGTGACATTCCATAATGCATTAATTAACATGTTAATGTACTTTTATAGATACATTTATTTTAAGACATTTAAATTTTTCCCAAGAGAAGATTTATTTTTTCTTTATTATATTTTATATAATACTATTTTAATATTATTACTTTCTGTTATTTCAGATATTCGTTCACTTTTTAAACCCTTTATGTACTGAATTATGAAATCCTGAAAATTTTATCTTCTATAACAATTTTCGTGAATTTGTGAAACTGCATTAGAAGATTTACATAATCATTTAATAAATTTTAGAATGATTGAAGGATTTATAAGGATTAATTAAATTAGAATTTATAGGTATTTATTTATATTATATATATTATTATAAAGTTAATTAATATATATAATATTATATCAATTTATAAATAAATCATATATTTATTTATTTATTTATAAATTTTAGAAGGACTGATTTTAAAAGGATTAATTAAAAAGCATTTATAAGGATTTTGTGCAATATTTATAACCACACTCAAATCGTTTATTCTAAATATTTTTCTTAGTTTTTTTTTAGTTTTTTTTTTTTAGTTTTTTTTTTTTTTTTTTTTTTTTGTAGAAATAGGTATTTTTTTTGTAGAAATAGGTAATGTACAAATATATTGTTCTTACAATATAAATATAGAAATGTTTCCGAATTGCACAAATCCCCCCTATCCCATCGCCAAGAAAGCTGAAAAGATACAAAGGCAAAAGAAATCATCCTTTTAAAAATATTTTTATTTTGTGCAAACAATAATGCTTTTGGAAGACGATAAAGTAATGCATCTATAACTCATTCTAAACTGCATTACTACTAATCAATGTATTAAATGAATTTATAACAAGTTATTTTAATGGTACTTATAATTACCGCCACTAGACAAAGGGTCAATGAAATAATTCATTTAATCCTTAAAGAACTCGAAATTTAATAGAAAACGGACTTTCTTTGACATTGTTTTTTAGGTGCGTTCGTAATTATATAAATACGTAGCACCTATAGTCGTCGTTCAGTCCGTCCGTCCGTCTGTCCGCATGTAACAGAGCAAAAACTACCCAACCGAATGGTCTGAAATTTCAAATATATGATTGTTGCAAAATTTTGTTGAGCCATTTCAAATTTTATGAAAATCGGATGTATAGTTTAATTACAGGGACAGTCAAAAGTTTTTCTTTACATTACGCCAATGGGAAAAATTATTGCAAGTGCATTTTAATGATATTAGAGCCTTCCGAATGATCTGAAATTTTAAAGATATAACTGTTGCAAAATTTTGTCGAGCCATTTCAAATTTTAGGAGAATCGGATGTATAGTTTAATTACAGGGACAGTCAAAAGTTTTTCTTTACATTACGGCCAATGGGAAAAATTATTGCAAGTGCATTTTAATGATATTAGAGCCTTCCGAATGATCTGAAATTGTAAAGATATGACTGTTGCAAAATTTTGTCGAGCCATTTCAAATTTTAGGAAAATCGGATGTATAGTTTAATTACAGGGACAGTCAAAAGTTTTTCTTTACATTACGGCCAATGGGAAAAATTATTGCAAGTGCATTTTAATGATATTAGAGCCTTCCGAATGATCTGAAATTTTAAAGATATAACTGTTGCAAAATTTTGTCGAGCCATTTCAAATTTTAGGAAAATCGGATGTATAGTTTAATTACAGGGACAGTCAAAAGTTTTTCTTTACATTACGGCCAATGGGAAAAATTATTGCAAGTGCATTTTAATGATATTACAGCCTTCCGAATGGTCTGAAATTTTAAAGATATAATTGTTGCAAAGTTTTGTTGAGCTATTTCAAATTTTAGGAAAATCGGATGTATAGTTTAATTACAGGGACAGTCGAAAGTGTTCCGTTACATTACGGGGAATGGGAAAAATTATTGCAAGTGCTATTTAATGATATTACAGCCTTCCGAATGGTCTGAAATTTTAAAGATATAATTGTTGCAAAGTTTTGTTGAGCTATTTGAAATTTTAGGAAAATCGGATGTATAGTTTAATTACAGGGACAGTCAAAAGTGTTCCGTTACATTACGGGGAATGGGAAAAAATTATTGGAAGTGCATTTTAATGGTGTATCAGACTATGCGCTTTATGAAGTGCAAAAAAGTATACATTCAGTACAATATGGGGTGCAAAAAATAATTATAAAACTAGTTATAGTACGAACGCACCTCATTTGCCACGTTTGACGAGCAATTTCCAACTTGTTTATAAGTAACAATGATATACATCATTGAAAGAATAGGGCATCAAATGGAATGAAGTTTTGTTCAACAACGGCCTGATGGGCCTTATTGCTATCATAGAGTTGATTTTTGAAGACTTTTGAAGGGAAAGCCATTCACTTTTTTGTTCACATGGAATGAAGTTTTGTTCAACATCGGTCTGTTTGTGCCTTATTGCTATAAGAGAGTTAATTTTGAGGAATACTTTTGAAGGGAAAGTCACTCACTTATTTGTTCCCGTACGAGGAGAACCCCAAAAATATTTCGCAATCATCACGCTCAGACTGTACTTGTTTCGAATTCACAAATATCGATGTATGCGCCCCATTTTAAATCCTGTATGCTAATGCCTATAATGAAGATAAATTTAATTTTTGAATCATAAAAATATCCGTGTCTGTCTTGGACTGTATGTTTGTGTATGCATTAGAGATCGGAACGCAATTATTTTTGGTTAACAGATTGCATCGTTCCACAAGTTCTCAAAACCTGTAAGTTTTGTGACGTATAACAAATCACTATGTATGCTGTCAACGGACATTTTAATTAAATGTCCTTTAAACAGAAAGTTTCAAATAATTTTTGTGAAAAAACTACATACATAGTTTTCTGTTGAGATGAATCCACACTATTAAAACCTTTTTACATGTTTAAAAAACAATTTTTGTGCAACAAAAACTCACCTAGTTTAGATACTTTTCTGGTACGAAAAGCACATTTCCCCTTTGTTAATTGCGTAAAACACCGAGAAGTCAAGAATTTTAACTCGATAAGATTTGATCATAGAAAAAAATGTATTTTACGGTTTTACTAAACTACAACTTGGAGAATTTTTTTCTAAATAAAACTTTTAAGAATCCGGAACCGTATATATCTTTCAATTTCGCAACAGTCTAAAAAGAATATATTTTGATGTAAATCTATTTCCATATGATGAAGGACACCATTTAGGACATTTTGCAATTACGGTTTAGGAATTAGCTATTTATGAGACGTTTTAAAGAAAATGAAATGTGATAGAAATAATTTACTAGAATAAAAATGAATCAGCATTAAAATTTTTCTATCTCAATATTTTTGTTATAGGATGTGACTGACGTTCAGAGACATATTTAATCATCGACGGCTTCCTACCCCCTGCACGCGCATGCTAAAAACAAATATATCATTTACGGGTGAATTTCAAAAAAGTGTCGTGTTTTACTGTTCTTTCACATTTGCACGGAAAAATGTTTAATAATTAAATTTAATCATTGCAATTTAACTATAACGTATTTTAATGATAATTTACAGATATATTATAATTTATAAAAAATGTAAAAATAAGATATTCTTTTGTAATCAAAATGTCGTTACCGTAGGTTTTCCCACCAAGCAATTTATTAGGTAAAGATTTGACTAACAAGAGAACCACTTTTTGTGTTGCTCGCACCTAGCATCAAGACCTGGTGCGTTTTGTAGCCTTATACATAAAAGTTAGAGAACCGAAAAAATTTCTCTGCTAAAATAATATTTTATATACTTTTTTATACTTTTAATTTTTTATTATTACATATTTTTTTGTTTATTTCATGCCAAAAGTGAATTAAGTCGCCAAATATGGCGTTACAATTTTTCCACCCGCTTTATCCAAAGAGAAAATGTACAGAAGATATAACTAGAATTATATCATATTGCGATTTTTTTTTTTTTTTTAATAATTGATACCATACGAAACAAATATTAGGTTTTTATTTTTTTCTATGCAGACGATAAATATATAAGTAATAAATATAATTCTATAAAAGCTTCGAAGATCATTGAAAACTATTTTTTAGTGAAATACAAAATAAGCAAACTATTTTCTTTTGAAATCGAATGAAATAAAGTTTCGAATGTTTAAAATGAAATGTTGCTGTATTAAAAGGTTCTTCGGTAAAAGTAATCATAAAGTAAATTAATATTTTTACATAATTTAGAAAAAATACTGTGGCGAAATAGGTCGGACATTTCAATTTCTAGCTATTACAAATTCAGCTATAACATCTGGCTAGGGTTGCCAGAAAGCTCTACTTTTGAAAATAAACGCCAACTGTTTCCTCAACAAAAATATGAATGTAAAGTTGCAATTTTTCAAAATCAAATTCGTGGGTTTTTGAGGAAATTTTCAAACTTTTTTCGATATTTTATACATATTATTAACTATTTTTTACTTTTAAATGCTTTTCTTTAAAAAAAATTCAATGTTAATAGTCCGATAAGTGGTCTCGAAAATTGCATTTTCAGAAAGTTATGCTGCTGAATAATCAGGAAATATTATTTTAACAGAAAAATTTTATCGATTCTCAAACTTCATAATATAGGGTTTTAAATGCACCAGGTCTCAATGCTAGGTGCGAGCAACACCAAAAGTGGTTTCCTTGTAAGTTCTATTTAAAACAGATGGTTATAATTTGTTAATGTATTTTTATTTATTAAGATGCTATTAATTTTAAAAATATTTATTTTCATTAATTAAACTTATCTATAATTCTTAATAATTATTTTCAACCGTGTCCCCAAAAATGTGTCATTGCCATGCTTCTGACAAAAAGTTCATCTGGAATTTTTTAAAGGGCAGCACATGCCTTTTTATCAAGGCAAAAGTACTCCTTAAAAGTCAACTTGTTATCAGGTTTAGGTGGATAGAGTTAATAGTTTTATAGTTTCAATAAAACAAACAAAGACTTTGAAGGTTTTGGTGAGTATTTTTTGTACGTTATTACCATACCCACTTTTAATCGATAATTAAATAAACTTTTATTTATTAATCCGCTTTTATTATATAAGGAATAGTAAATCATTGTATGGGTCAGAAGATTTAATGGCTGCCATTTATGCCTGGGAAAAAATAAAAGTATTTTGCTTAATTTGTCACTTGTCTCATTACCAAGTTAATTAAAATTTAAAAATTAGTTTAAAAATGTTAAATTAGTATTTTTTTGTCTCTGCTGGATGGTTCTACTATATTAATATTTTTAGGTAAGTTAATTATTTACAAAAGAATAAAACTTTCTGATTATTTCTAAAAATTCGATTCTGATATTCCAAAACATGGACACATTTTGAAAATGACCCTCATCGCCACCTCCCAGTCAGTCATAGCTCAGTACGAGCAAAAACGTATCCCAGGGTTCCTGAACACGTATCATTATACTACTTTTAACTTAAGAACATACGCGAATGTATCTTATTTGGTTAATAATCCCGCAAAAGGAATATTTCATATTTTTATTCACATTCCAATTCACACGAGCAGGGAAGTTCTTCCAAACAACCATGCATTGATTGCTAAAAGATATATTACAGAACATTATCTGTCTTTTTAACTAAACAGAGTGTAATTGTTTGAACAGCAACTAACTGATTTCAAATTACATTTTGGTAAGAAGCATCTTGTGTTACATTTTTTTTTTCTATTACTTGAAACGCTTGGAACGTAATCCACTGCAAGGAAAATAAAAGGTTGCACGGAGAATTTTACTTTTTTATTCCCGATGCGTGGGTTAGAAAAAATAACGCTTGTCGGTGTTTTTTCAAAATTTCAATTGGCGACTTTTTTTTAAATTAAAGTACTCAGGCTTTTATTTAAAAATTGGTCAAAATAATTACATTTCTAAACTATGGTATTTCCCTCAAAATTATTTTATCGCACTGTTTTCTTTGAATCTGTTCTCAAATCCAAATTAGCTACTTTCTGACACATTCCCAAAGTTATTTTTATTTGTAAACTTTAAAACATTGAAAATGTTCTTATTCAGGAATTACGAAGTGGAATTTTTTTTTTTTTTTTTTTTTTTTTTTTTTTTTTTTTTTTTTTTTAATATAAAGGCAGATGATATTTCAGAAAAGTACCACAGCACGAGACGATGCAAGCTCTTGTAGGTAATATGTTATGTAATAAACAGTGACACTTTGGTAAAATAACAATACAATAACTTGTTCTTACACAATAATAATGTTATTTTTCCTACTAATGTTAAATAACACCAGCCTTTATTAGGCATCCCTGTTGAGAGAAATTGCATTTCAGACCACTTTCTGTTAGTAATTTTAAAAAAGAAAGTAATGCTGATGAAAAAAAAAATTGTGCATTCTAAAAAACATAAATATACATTTGGTAGTGTTTTACAAAGACTGAAAGCATGTATGCAACCTTATTGCACTGAATAAAAATGAATAAATGAATAAAAGATATCTCGAAATCCAAAATTTACCTCATAAGACTTATAATATTCTACTGAAATACTTACAAGCTGAGATCGCTATCATTCCATATGACGTTGGAATATCACACAATGTTTCGACATGGATAAATATACAGTGCGCAATGTGCCTTTAAAATAACACAACATTAATATAAATTTAGAAAGAATAATTATAGAAGATAAAAATGGACTATATATGAAAATAAATCGAAAATAAAAAAACCGAAATCCACTCTTACATTACACTTAAGAAGCAATTTTATAGTATATTCCTATATACAGGCAGAAAACTGTATCATATGCATCTCATAGTATTATAAAGTTAATTTAGTAAATGCATATTTTCTGTTATATAAAAAGATAATCACTGATGTTTACGGTTTATACGTAAAGAAACTAAAATGCGTCTCAGATTCGTCGAGCTCGTACAATAACGTAGCGTAATTATTTAAATGCTATATTCAGAACTCTCTACGCACCTGTACCAGGTTTATATATTGTACAATAAGAGTGTTCTTTTGGAAAATCTATTTTGTACTTTGCGTAGTACATATCTTGTTGAGTTTCCATTATATAAGTCCCCACATTGAAAAATATGTTTGCAGTCGGTCAGCGGCTTTTTTTTATCACGAGCTAGGTGAGTTCTTATTTTCATTAAAAATTGTGCGAGGTAGGCTAGAAATGTTTAAATACATCAACAATCTCATAAGATTATGTTATTTCTTCTTCTCTCATTAAAATGTTTTAGTGGGAGCATCATATTTTTTTTTTAAATATTCATAAGCATTGATAGAAATACCTTAAAAAATTATGCATAAACATTTTCTTTCAGACCTCATTAGTTGTATGTTTTGAGAAGTATCTTACATTTTAAAATGAGGCTTATAATGTAATTATAAAGGCTGAAGTGTATGTTGCATTCCGAAAGTTTTAAAGAAAATATTTGTGCACTCAAAATCTCGAAAAAAGAAAGCCCCTGACTTATATACCACAGTGTAGCAAGACAATATCCACCCATCCTTAATTTCAATCTTACTTTTATACCCGGCAGCTTGAACAGCCGGCAATGTCCTATTTAGCATAAGACTGCAGCAAAACCCCTGAACAGCAGATTCTGAGAGGCACAAACTAACTTGAGGAAGTTACAGGTTAGCATCAGACAAAAGGCTCGAATGCAAAAATTAAATTCCCTTTTTAAGTGAGTAGTTAGTCCTCTATAAAAACATGAAATGTATTACGAAATTTTCCTTTTCTTAGTTAACGGTGTGAAGCCCAGTTGCACAGTGATCAGCCGCTACCATCGAAATACTCAAGGTCAGAGGACTGGAGTGTGACGTCATCACTAATCGACCGACTTCTCACTAGTGTTGGAATTCACACCGGAAAAATTTGAATAGCAATTTTCGTTTCTTTTAGTTTTGAAATATATATCAACTTATAAAACAATAATAACTACTTAAAATTACTGGTGAAAATTCAGAAACCCTAAATACAAATTCAGCCAGATGCAGAATGCTATAGTTTTGTCGCATCTGGCTTATTTTTTATTGGGGGATTCCAAATTCTCAACAGTAAGTTTAAATTGTTATTATTGTTTTATAAGATGATAGATATTCTACAAAAAAATTGCTATTCTAAATTTTCCGGTGTGAATTCCAACACTAGTGGGAAGTCGTTCGATTAGTGATGAAGTCACACTCGTATCCTCTTGCCTTGTGTATTTCGATGGGATCATATCGGATCAGCGCGTCTGGCAAAAATTCCAGATTTCGACTCTGACCTAGGCAGGGTTCACTCAACCTTTTATCTCTTCGGCATAGTAAAATAAGTACCAATATTACTTGGTAATTAAACGCTGCGCTGGGCCAAACTCAAGCCGAAGTAGCGCAAGCCATTTGAGTGTCACAAAGTGTCATTTCCAGGATCTGGAACCGTTTTTTGGAGAGTGGATGTGCAGGCCGAAGACCAGGGCAAGGTCGTAGATGGGCAACAACGCCCAATGAAGATCGGTATTTAGTGTTAACAGCTCGGAGACACCGAACCATTAACGCTACTCTTCTCCAACAACACTTTCGCTCGGCTACAGGCACCACGATTTCAACTCAGACTGTCCGAAACCTGCTCCACGCTGTAGGTCTGTATGCTCGCCGACCGATGGTATGTGTTAGATTAACATCAAGGCATCGTCGCGACCGCAGGGAGTGGGCAACCGAGCATGTCAACTGGAGGAGAAATGAATGGAGCAATATTCTGTTTTCTGACGAGTCCCGTTTTTCTGTGCATCCGGATAATAGGCGTATTTTCATCTGGAGGGACCGTGGCAGTAGGAATAATCCTGCTTTCGTGCACGAAAGTGTCAGATTTGGCGGTGGAGGAGTGTTGGTGTATGGTGGCATCTCCATTGACGGGCGCACTGACCTCTACATCATTCGAGATGGAGCTCTGACTGGTCGCCGATATAGGGATGAGATCCTCAGACCTATTGTAGTCCCTTACGCTGCATCAATCGGAGATAACTTCATTTTAATGGACGATAACTGCAGGCCACATCGTGCAAACCTTGTGGAGGATTTCCTTTTCGAGGAAGAAATCGTTCGAATGGAATGGCCAGCGTGTTCTCCAGACATGAATCCAATCGAGCACGTTTGGACGCTCTAGGAAGACGAGTTTCTGGCCACCAACAACCCCCACAAACTCTCCAAGAACTGGAAAGAGCTCTTCTGGAAGAGTGGGGCAGAATACCCCAACTCGTCATTAATAGCCTCATTGAGTCCATGCTTCAAAGGTGTTCAACGTTGCTGGCCGCCCGTGGAAACCATATCCCCTACTGAAAATGATTTTATTTGAAGAAAACACCTTTTCTTATTCTTTTTTTCTCATATGCACAAATTGTGTTTCTTTCCTTTAGTACACAAATGCGCAATAAAATGCATTTTTTTCTGCCAAACATGTGTAATTTATTCTCATATAACCTACTATGTCTGTCGACCATGTATCAATCAGCTAAACAGTTTACCAGATACAAAATCCACCTAAAACTGCAATATCCTTTAATTGTTTTGAGCAGTGTATATTAATTTACATAAATGTTACTGTTTAAAGTACAGCATAATACTATTAAATAATCCTACATTCTAAATAAATAAATAAATATATAAGTGTGTGTATGTGTGTGTTTTCTCTATTTGATAGTGTAAAAATAGTTATAATTTCAGTCTATAACAAGTAGGGTTATCGAACATAGAAAATACAATCTTATACATGTCCGTACCAACCCAGAATTTAAGAAGTACTAATTAAAAATATCCTGAGTGTTTGAATTCCTTCCCCATAAAATAATGCAAAAGCGAATCACTGATTCGCTTCAGCTAAGCACGGATAAAACAATGCTTAATTCATGAATTATTACTCTGTTTTAAATCTAATGGAACAGAAAACAATGATAATTAAATATATATAATTAGTATATATACAAAAATAAGTGAAAAGAATAATTTAATCTTGTTCACTTTTTAATTGTTTTAATTGGATTCAGGGTCTGCGTCTTTAAACTAGCAAAATTTGATATATGTATGAAGTGATTCACGCTCCTGAAAATTCTAAATTGTTTTGACTGTGTAAGTATAGAGTATTTCATAGAGTTTTAAAAAGTGATGGTTGCGAGAGAAAAAAGTAATAGAAAATGTGCTAAAAACAAGATACAAATTTGACATTTTTCTCTCTTTGATATCTCTAAAAACAAAAATAATATTTTATTATTTAAAAATGGTGGTTTTAGTTACTTTATTGTTATATAACTCTTCTCAGAAAAATTAAAAACTATTATTTTCCATATTTATTTTTATCTCGATCGTCAACATCCTTTTAACCTTAAAAATATTTTACAACTATTAAAAAATATTTACATGTTTGATTTTTTTTCTTTACAAGTAAAATATACGACCATTTTCTACATTGAAAAAATTAAAATAAACAACATTTACGAAATAAATATTCTGGAGTTTTAATTAACCCAATTGTAAACATTTTTTTTTTTCAGATTTATGCCCGATAGCTAAAAGCTGAATAAATCACTTAATCTCTGTTTTTACGTAATTCCCTCTTTGATATAAAAAGGCATTCTGGGGATCTGAATTAGCATATTCTGCGTTCAGATAAGTCGACGGTAATGCAGAATTATTACTTCATTAAATTAGATTTTTTTAAATTTACTTCTCATTTATTTAAAATAAATGCATGTCAATGTATGTTTTGAAAATAAAAAAAATTAAGGGATTACGTTAACATATCTTAGAATATTAGCATAATAACATTGTTTCACGAAACATATTTTTAATACATTACTGAGAGAAACAAATTTCCATTAAGATTCACCAATAAGGACAAGCTGACAAGTAAAAAAAAAATCTCAGAATGTAATGAGATATATTAATTTTCTTTCCTATAAAAAAATAAAAACAAAGATTGGATATTGATATTTCTGGAAATATTTTAAGATATAACATAAATCATATAAATTATTTGTCTGGGATATTTTTGTATTTTTAAATGAAAAAAGTAACATATTTATATAAAAGATATAATATATATATATATTACCTGTTAATAAATCAAGCAGCCAGTCAAATAAATAAAATAAATACCTTAAATTATAATAGAAATGAATCTACTGTAAAACCTTTATTCTCTACTAATTGAGATATTTAAATATACGTATGTTCATTCTATGATATTTCTTCAACTATTCATGTGTCAAGTTTAATTAGACACTGTAAATTTCTTGTTATCTTTATGTGACGTTTGAAGGTTTGTTCACACATGTCCTGTATGTGGACATGTGTGGATACCGGGAATCCCGGGTTAGATCCACTACTAACTTTAACATAAACAATAAAAAAAAATCCTTCAACACTTGATATATTTTATAAGGATTGATTAGAGACTGTATATTACTTTATACCCTTAGGTGAAAATGTAACATTTGTGTGATATTTAATAACATTTGAATATTATTCGTACCAATCAATACAATTGTTGATATACAGTGGAACTCCACTTATACGTTACCTGAGTTGTACGTTTCCCTGAGTTATACGTTTCAACTCAGCGGTCCCGGTCGTTTGCCATTAAAAATAATCTGAGTTATACGTTTTTGAGTCATATGTTTCCGTCAGTTATACGTTAGGATTTTGCGTTTATTTTGTGTCACTTTTACGTTTTGTTGAAAATAATTTCATAATTTTTGCTACACCTTGCCTTCCGCCTTTGCCGACTGATGAACAGAAATGCAGTTTACAGTTTAGTGCCAGTTCTGAAGAAGAGACGCAATACAAGATTAGTAAATATTTCAATAAAATTTAGCAAACTGCTGAAATGTGTTTCTATAAATGATTTACAAGCTAAGGCGATTCCGGTGATTTCTTTTGAGTACTCTACATGTGTAAAAAAAAAGTTTTTAATAAAGCTTTTATGAGAAAATAACTTCATGTGTACTTTTCTTATGTATCTTTGTTTTTTACTCTGTTACATTTCCGCGAATTCATGTCATGGGTACAATAATACATACAAAACTTAAGTTTTCGATATGAAAGGTAAATTTTCATGGTATATTTTTAAAAATAGTTCCGGTGGACCATTAGTTGAGTTGTACGTTTTACTGAGTTCTACGTTTTGTTGTCCGGATTAAATTAAAATCTGAAGTTTCTTTCTCCTAACTTGAAATCTCATTTTAAAACCAGGTTTACCCACAGTAACTTTGTTTCCCAGCAATACATCTTATTACGTTCAGATATCATTTTCGGACAATCCTTAAGAGTTAAAATAGCTGAGTTGCAAATTTTGCAGCCATGTAAGATTAGCTCATCCCCAGACGAGCCAAGCCCAGTTATGGCATCTGAGCCCGGATAATCAATCAAAAGCTAACTAATTAAAGAAACGTTCCTCCCAAATTTACAACTTTGCCCTTTGCTGGAAAATATGACAAGCCCCAAGATATTAGCTAATGCGCGCTCGAAAACCGAGAGAACTTGCAGAATCGAGATGCCTGCAAAAACTATGGAGATGTAACTCTGAAAATCATCCACGTAACTGGCTCGCGGGACCTCCTATCGCTTTCGAGATAAAAATTAATTATGTAAACTCAATGGAGTATAAAGTTTCTTGAGCTATAATACATTCATTGTCCACAACGATAGACGAGATCATTCTTAGATCTTTGCACCACATACCTTAATTGGTTTTCAAGTAAGGCTTAAGTAGCTCACTATATATAATAAGAGCTAGTATGTTGTGGACCTCACAAAACTTTCTTCTATATAAATCACGCCAATTAAATAATTTAAATAGTACAAGAAATTACATCAATTTAGCACGCATTCACATTAAAGTGGATTTGAAGTTTGATAAAAATTCGTGCCTTAGTTCTTGAGATAGAGGTATAGCGGAAATTCTGAAAAATGTAGCATAGCAGCGCCACCTGTTAAGTGATTTACACCAATAAATAAACAGCAACCATTGATATCCAGGTATACATGGATCTGAAGTTCGTTGAAAATCCAAGCATTAGTTCTTGAGATAGCGCTATTGCGGAAATCACAAAAACAGCATAGCAGCGCCACCTATTGAGCGAATTACACCAAACTGTATAAAATGTCAATTCATGTCAAAGACTAACTGATTCTAAAGTTTGTTGGAAATTCGTGCATTAGATCTTGAGATACATCCATAATGGAAATTCTGAAAATTACAGCATAGCAGCTCCACCTGTTGAGCGATTAACACCAAAATGGTCAAAATGTCAATTCAAGTCAAGTATTAACTGATTCTGAAGTTTTGTAAAAATTATTGCATTAGTTCTCGAGATACAGCGATAATGGAAATTCTGAAAAGTGCAAACATAGCAGCGCCACTTGTTGAGCGATTTGCACCAAAACACAAACAGCACTAATTCATATCAAAATATACTTGAATCTGAAGTTTGATGAATATCCAAGCATTAGTTGTTGAGATATAGCTATTGCGGAAATCGTAAAAAATGCAGTATAGCAGCGCCACCTGTTGAGCGATTTACACCAAAATGTATAAAACTTCAATTCATGTCAAGGACTAACTGAATCTGAAGTTTGATGAAGATCCGAGCATTAGTTGTGGAGATTGAGCTATTGAGGAAATAGTGAAAAAGGTTGCATAGCAGCACCACGTGTTGAGCGATTTACACCAAAAACTAATCAGCACCAATTTAAATCAGGGACTTACTGAGTATAATTTTTATTAAATTCCGTGCATTAGTTCTTGATATTGAGCGCCCACAAAATTTGTGTCACATACAGACAGACAGACAGACAGACAGATGCACAGATGCAAAGACTCACAGACAGACATTTTGTAAAATCATGTTTTTCTGAATCTCTGACCCTTAAAATCCGTCGAAACCTGAAAGTCGAAAATTTTCACGAATCCAATATTATCTTCTTGTAAAGATAGGAGAAAGTAAAAATCAAAAGTGTTTCTGTAATAAATTAATGATAAACATCGGTATAAGGGCATTCATTCATTTGTACAAAGCAACTATGCAAGCATTTTACGAGTATAATCTGTATGCCTCATTAAATATCAGTTAAAGTCTCACACTCAAGTATTGATTGTGGCTAAGATTTTATTTACTTAAATCCCCAAAATACACTCATTAAAAATGGATAAAATAAATAACGAAATGTTATAGAAATGAAAACAGTGATATAAATTAAATAATTAAATTTTATTAAAAATAAAATTAACTAGTATGTTGTGACCATCACAAAACTTTCTTCTACCTCATACTTGTCAATACTTCAAAATTCATTATCACAGTGCATCTATGCTCATAATGAGGATTCTAAAAAAGTGAAATTCCGTGCATTAGTTCTTGACATATTACTGTCCCTGAAATCGTGTAAATCCATAAAAAATGCAGCATTGCAGCGCCACCTATTGGGTGATTTACACCAGAACCTAATTATCATCAACTTATGTCAATGTCTAACTGAATATAAAGTTTGGGGAAAATCCGTGCATTAGTTCTTGAGTCTATTGCGCAAAGCATGACAAATGAAGCATAAGAGCGCAACCTGTTGAGCAATTTACACAACATCATAATCAGCCTCAACATTTATCAAGGTGTACTTGAATCTGAAGTTTGATGAAAATTCGTCCATTAGTTCTTGAGATAGAGCTATTGAGGAAATAGTGCAAAATGCAGCACAGCAGGGCCACCTATTGGGCGATATTCACCAACACGTAGTCAGCATCATTTCATATCAAAGAGTAACTGAATCTGAAGTTTGATGAAAATGTATCCATTAGTTTTTGAGAGAGAGCTATTGAAGAAATCATGAAAAATGCTGTATAGCTGCGCCATCTGTTGAGCTATTTACACCAAAATGTATAAAATGTCAATTCATATCAAGGATAAACTGATTCTGAAGTTTGCTGAAAATTGTTGCATTAGTTCTTGAGATACAGCTATAATGGAAATTCTGAAAAGTGCAGCATAGCAGCGCCACCTGTTGAGCGATTTACACCAAAATATACAAAACATCAATTCATGTCAAGGACTAACTGAATCTGAAGTTTGATGAAAATCCGTGCATTAGTTCTGGAGATTGAGCTACTGCGGAAATCGTGAAAAAGGCTGCATAGCAGCGCCACCTGTTGAGCTATTTACACCAAAAACTAATCAACACCAATTTATATCAGGGACTAACTGAATATCAATTTTTATTAAATTCCGTACATTAGTTCTTGTGGTAGAGCGCCCACAAAATTTGTGCCACATACAGACAGACATACTGACAGACTGACAGACTAACAGATTCACAGACTCACAGACAGACAATTTGTAAAAACATGTTTTTCGGGTTCTCTGACCCCTAAAACGTGTAAATCCGTCGAAAACCGAAAGTCGAAAATTTTCACTTTCTTCTTGTAAAAAATAGAAGAAAGTAACAAATATTTTTGCGCATTTTTGCTTTACATTGAATGGTACTAGAGATTAATTTATGAAGTCACAAAATATCATGTATGGCTGTTGAATGTAGGCCAGATAGATAATCCTTTATAAAACTATAAAATTTTCGAGTTGAGATAAAGTGAGTCATGGAGTCATAAATTCAAACAAGTCTTTCTGCCTCAGTGAAAAAAAGTGGGGTGGCATCATTTTTCTTTTTTATTTAATGTAAAAGCATCAATTTTATTGCAAATTATACAAATTATTCTTACATCCATTAAACACCAATTATGTAGGTATCCAGTCCAGAATTTGAGAGAATATCTGGAGAATCACAAGGCTGTCTATCTATATTATAAAGGAGAAACGTTTATGTGTGTGACGATAACGTGATTTTGCGAATGACAACACTTGACGAGAAAATTTCGGTTTTGCAATTTTTCCTACTGCTATAGCTTAAATTTCTAAACATCGTGTATTTTCAATTTTTAAACCATCATATAGGAAACAATATCTACTTTCAAATGCTATTTCTTAGAAAACTGTATCTTAATTGACTGATTTATTATAGCTTTTAAAATAATTTTCATGTATGAATTTTCTTTTATCTATTTCTACTGCTAGCTGGATCCATTACACAATAATACATTTGTACTTAAAACAGTATAAATAGTTCAGCATTTGTCTTTGGCTAATTGTTCATAACTAAAGTAAAACTTCATCTATCTATTATTTTAAAAATTGACTGTCCGTTTGTATTTTACAGCTACTCCTCCTATAACTACTCGTTGGGCGATCAAATCAATGCCAATTTTCCGCATGGATCTGTGAGAAGTAGTCTTAGAATTTTAAAATTGGAATTACTTTTCAATATATTATTATTATTTTTTTTGTAATTTTTAATGACATTTCTGTAATGATGGC
Source organism: Maratus speciosus (assembly GCA_963932465.1). Classification (NCBI taxonomy): domain Eukaryota; kingdom Metazoa; phylum Arthropoda; class Arachnida; order Araneae; family Salticidae; genus Maratus; species Maratus speciosus. The sequence goes on from OZ010790.1 coordinate 529,405,192, forward strand.
AAATAGATTGATTCATTTTTGCGGGCAAAAAGGAAAGCGATAAGGTTTATTAGATTTATTTGATTCAAATCATTTTCAAATAGAAATTAAAATTTATTTGAAAAAATGGTGAAAATAATATTGTGATTGAATTGTATTTTTCAAGAAAATTTAAAAACATAAAAACTTATTTTCACAGATTCAACCTTCAGGAATACGTTTATTTTAGAAAGCAAAATATCGTCTGCAGAATGGAACAAAGAGTGAAATTCCATTCACTTAATACGAAAAATCATTACATCGTACCTTTTTCTTTTACTTAATTTAAAGTAAAAAGAGAAATTTTCAAATATTTCCTTAAAACGGATATTAAAAACAAAATGTTATAGCGAGAAAAATGTTTATTTATCTAAGCATGTGTTTAATTCATAAATGTAAAATGCTTTTGAATAAATTCTTCAAAACAAAGTCATTTTTGTATAATTTCACCGAAATGACGTCATTTCTACCATCTTTGAAATTAGGAGCGAAATCTTGGGAGAACGGAAAGCTTTTAGCGAATAAAGTTATAGAATTTGTGAATTTGTATTGGTAATGCTTTTGATTTAAATTATAAATATAATGTATTATTTGAAATATTTATTTAATAAAATTAATACTATAATAGCGTTCTAAATTTACAATTAAGTTAGATTTCATTTTCCCCAAAAGAATTCAAAAGCAACACGACAGGTTGCCACACAAGTAGTAAATATTGTGGCATTAAACTATATATTATTTCGTAAGCTCAAACGAGATTGGGTATCAAATCGCCCATTGAATACCAAGTATGTTCTTATAGTATGTCTCACTTAACAAAATAAACAACTCCCAAAAAGATTTTTGGAATCTAACAAATTAAGCATGCAGAATTAGTGAGTCTCACTAGCAGAAATTTTTTTCGCAGACTCGAAATTTCGTCGCTTTCGAACGAATTACTGAAACAACGCAGTCGTCAAAGATATTTGCAAGATCAAAATACTAACCGAATTTGGTTCAGTATTTCATGCATCATCATCATGTCAATTTTTGATATTATATGGTTATAGGAACCATAGATTAATATACAAGATGCGGAACATTTGCGGAAAAATCTGTAATGGCAACAGTACTAGCGTTACTACCGACAAGGGGGGAGAATTAACAACCCTCCAAAATTCACCTATGTTGAAGAAATATGTTTACGCTCTATGTTTTGAGTATCAATTCTTTCCTAAAACGAAGAAGAGGCAGACGATATTCTATTTATGCTTTATTTATTTAGCTGTTTTTTTTTTTTTGTTACATAACGTATTGTTCACCTTTAACTTACAAAATGATAATAATAATAATAATAATAATAAAGAAAAACCGTAGAAAATTCTGTAGAAAATGTAAATATGTAAGTTTATAAGATTAAATTGTAAAAAATCAAATTCAGGTATTGTGTCAATTTATTAATATCGAATAAAATCTTATTGAGTGTAATGACAGTATCTCTATTTATTTTTAACTTTTAGATTTATATAATTCTAAACATTTGTCGAAAGGAATGTTTCCTCCATCTGTAATTTTATTATCATTTCTTATATATAAGTATTATAAATATTACTGAACTGATTGTACGTTATTTACATTAAACACAATATTTTTATTTTATCTGTAAGAAAGCGAAAATGCGTAAATTTTAGAAGATTATTGTAAGGATTGTTTAATACGGTAACCTCCATAAATTACTAAAACATCGGCTATAAAAATTTTCCTTTCCGAATGGGAATAATTATGAAATTTTTTGGACGTGCAATATTTCGTATATTTTTATATTACCCCATTGCTTTTGAGCATCCAAGACGAAGATTGTAGCATTCAAGACGAAATTTTTACCTTGTTTTTCGTTTCGTTCAATCATGTAAATCGTTCACTCATCATACAAAAAAAAAAAAAATATATATATATATCCGTGCATGAACATTAGAATAGATATTAGATATATTAGATATATTAATATATATTCTACGTTCATGTATCGGTGTAAGATTCTATTGAAAACGTAAACATAAACATTCAACATTAAAAAAAGAAAGATTGCAATAAGGTAGATACTAAATAATAAAAATATCACAAGGATGGGGAGTTTCTTCCCCATTGTCACTAAAGGCGCTACGATCGCAATCGCATTACCATTACTCTCTATGGGAGTATCCGATCTTGTATCTTAATCTGTGATAGGATCGAAGTGATTCCAACAATACAAATTTTAAAGAATTCAATGTAAAATCTATTATAAAGAGATAAGAAAAAGAAGTATTTTATAGCGTAAATAAGTATTTAAACAATTATTTTTTACTTCATTTTTCATGATGTTCAGTGATTGAATAAACATGATTGGTAATTTTATAATTTTTTTGTATGTATTTTTCCAAAGTTTTATTTTTTATACATTTTTTGTTTTGCACTAGGGCGCTCTGCCCCTTACGAGCTACGCTCGCCATCCCCCATTCAGAAACCGCAAACTCTAAAATCAAGCTAATTTGATCGGCTTTAAAAAAATTTCGGAAGACTGAATTATAATTTTTAAAAAAAACCAAAAAACAGTGAAATCTCCCTGCTATCGGGATGTTTTCGTCTTTGATTAAATCAGATCAGTGAAAAATTAAAAAAATAATCTAATATAAAATTAATTAAGTAAACAGAGTCTTTGTATCCCGATATTTTTTAACAACGCTATTAGAAGGTTCATTTAAATAAGACATTTTAAATGTATCGTTTTAAATCTGACGTAATTTTCTAGAAAGTTTTCTTTCTCTTTTTAATATTCAAGTGAAAATACTTTTGTCGTTAGAAAGGAAATATTATTTTCGCTGTCTTATAATTCACAACAATAGATAAAAAGACTAGCTCAAAATAGGAAATAAATGTCTCGTGCAAATATATTTTTAAATTTAAACTGTTTGGCAATATTATTGTTTGGCAATTTTAAGTATGATATAATTTCCTCCATTTATGATTTATAACACATATTAATGAATTTATTATTTTACAATTTTCCTGCTCCTTTAAAATTCACATGTAAATATAGTTTTTATGGAGTAATTTTCAATATTTTCTTTTAATTCGTAAGCTTTTAGCTTTCAATTCGTAATAATTAATTCTAATTTGAAAGTTTTTTTTTTCCGTTTATAATAGAAAGTGTAAATAAATATTTAATTTGAAGGAAATATTATTCTTTGTGCTGTTTTTAAAATTGGCAACAATTTTAAATAATAAACTTTTCTAAATGATGTAAAAAATATATCGCGAAAGGCTGAAAATTTGAAATTAAATTCGAAATAAATCCTCAAAAAGGAGTCAAAATTAAAAAAAAGTAATGCAGTCTGCATACCAGAAACTTCTAATGTACATCCTCAGAAAAAATTATAACACTCCTATGTATAATTTTTTCTCCTATAAAACTTTTCTAATTGAACGATCTTGACCAAATTTAACATTAAATATCCCTTAAAATAATTATTAGATTTGAAAACTGTCAGCACCAGCGTGTTTATCGAACATTCCTCTGTAACACCACCGGTTATCACATTTTTGTCTGCAGTAGTTTTCTTAATATTAAAGAAGAAAAAATCCCGGTCACAAAAAATTCACAAACAGCTGCGATGACAGCGTTAGTTACTTTTTTTACTTTCTTCTATCTTTACAAGAATTATTGGATTCATGAAAATATTCGACTTTCGGTTTTCGACGGATTTACACGTTTTAGGAATCAGAGATTCCGAAAAACATGTTTTTAGAAAATGTCTCTCTGTGAGTATGTGCATCTGTGCGTCTGTGAGTCTGTCTATCTATATGTGACACAAATTTTGTGGGCGCTCTATCTCAAGAACTGATGCACGGAATTTAATAAAAATTTAAATTCAGTTAGTCCCTGGTATAAGTTTGTGCTGATTAGTTTTTGGTGTAAATCGCTCAACAGGTGTCGCCGCTATGCAGCCTTTTTCAAGATTTTCGCAATAGCTCAATCTTCAGAACTAATGCACGGATTTTCATCAAACTTCAGATTAAGTTAGTCCTTGACATGAATTGAAGTTTTGTACATTTTGGTGTAAATCGCCCAATAGGGGGCGCTGCTATACTGCATTTTTTACGATTTCCGCAATAGCTCTATCTCAACAACTAATGCTTGGATTTTCATCAAACTTCAGATTCACGTATACTTTGATATGAATTAGTGCTGTTTGTGTTTTGGTGCAAATCGCTCAACAGGTGGTGCTGCTATGCTGCACTTTTCAGAATTTCCAATATAGCTGTATCTCGAGAATTAATGCAATAATTTTCACCAAACTTCAGAATAAGTTAATCCTTGACATGAATTGACATTTTATACAGTTTGGTGTGAATCTCTCAATAGGTGGCGCTGCTATGCTGTTTTTTGTGATTTCCGCAATAGCGCTATCTCAAGAACTAATGCTTGGATTTTCAACGAACTTCAGATCCATGTCTACCTGGATATCAATTATTGCTGTTTATGTATTGGTGTAAATCACACAACAGGTGGCACTGCTATGCTACATTTTTGAGAATTTCTGCTTTAGCTCTATCTCAAGAACTAAGGCACGAGTGTTTATCAAACTTCAAATTCAGATACACTTTGATATGAACTGGTGCTAAATTGATGTCATTTCTTGTGCTATTTAAATGATTTAATTGACGTCATTTATATAGAAGAAAGTTCTGTGATGGCCACAACATACTAGTTTTAGAATAGAGAAATATCCCCATTTATAATACATACCAGCTTAAAAATTAGGTTTTTATCGGCTAAATAATTCTTTTTGTTTTGTTTTGAATGAAAAATAACTCTTATTATTTTTCGACATTTCAAGAAGGAGAAAAACAAGTTAAAAATGCGTCTTTGAAATTTTAATTAACACATTTGAGAAATTGTAATCATTACCTTCTTCCAAACCTTATTCCCAATAGGTAATACCTGGATAAATCACATAATCCCTCTATTTGAATAATTTCCCTCTGGTCCTGGGATAGATTATTTAACATATTCGGCGTTGAGGTAATCCGATGGTAATACAGAATTATTACTCCATTAAATAAGATTACCGTAATTTACTTTGCATTTATTTAAATACAATGCATATCAATGTATTTCTTTAAAATAAAAAATATAAGACATGTTAACATATCTTATCATAATGGCACTATTAGACATAATGATATTATTCTATTATCCATCTAATACATTAGTACTTGGTAGACCTATTTACAATTTTTACGGTTTTGAAAGTTTAAATTGTATTTAAGTTAAAAACAAAATTTTATTACATATTTCAGCATAAAACTGTCATTTTTCTTTTCTAAAATTAGCAATAAAAAATATTCAGGATTAATTTTTTGAGTTTTTTCTATATCTTTTTTTCTATGTACAACTTCTCTATGATATCGAGATGTGCCAAAAGTTTTTTGTTAGATATCTTTGAAATTGCTAACTATGATATTGATTAACTGTTGAAGTTTTAATACTTCTGATCTTACAATTCTCTACATTTGACAAGAAATGTAGGTTGAAGCAGTATAAGAAAATTGTCAATTATTTCGTGAACAACATTTTGAGATCTATTTTCATAAATACTTCTAATTGTTTTATTACGAATTATTATTAGGATAAAATTGATATATTCAGTTAAATACCATTGTTTTCTACTCACATAAAATATATCTAATTTTCAACAAAATGCATTTTAGTTCTCAAAATTTTATAAATTATTTTTTATTACTTTTATGTTCATTTTGTCACAAGATTAAGTGAAAAATGTTTTGTTATTTAGACAAGTAAAATAAAATTTATTACAAATTAGATATATATTATTTGAGTAGAACAGAATGGTATTTAACTGATTTCATCAGCTTATCCTAATAATTATATTTTGTATTAAAATAATCGGAAGTATATATCAAAATTTATTTTGGTTATCACAAGAGTAACAGTGAGTGTTTCCAGCTGTTAATTTTTCAAACATCCTCTACATTAAATGAAGTGAAAGCAAAATAAGAGGTTAAATTTATGGTTCTGTGTAACATTTTTCAGCAAATGTATACTAAGTTGCAAAAAGTGGCACCAACTCTGTCGGAAATGGGAGAATTCAGGATCAATGCAAACAGCAGTCACCGAATGAGTTGTAGTAGGTACTTTTATTACGCATGCATTCATAATGCTAATGAGTCTTTTTGAAATGATTGCAATCAATGTTAAAAGATACCAAACTTTTGTATGTTGCATCATTGTAAGCTGTACTATTCCACGTTTGAATTGAATTTTATTGTAAAACTCGTAGACATCCGGTGTTACGATCTTTTTCCTTTTAATGCTCATTACCTAACTTTTAGTTCACCTTTCTGTATTGTACGATACTGCATATCACTTATGCAGTCCACGCCCGTTTTAGTTTGTTTCAGCAGCTTATCGCCTTATAATTCTTCTTGGTCTTGTGATTAATTAGGAGAATCATTACTCCTGAAATACATTTTATGGTTCTTTCCTCAGATGCTTGCACAAGTGTAGGCTTTCTTTGCTGATTACACATGACAGTGGCGATACAATTTAATTATACCGTTCTGAATGTTTCTAGAATGACACGTATTTCTTTGAATAAAAATTTTAAATAAGGATCCATAAAGAACATTTAAGCTCCTTACGTACCTGCAATTATTGATCACATTTCGCAATAATACAAAGTAAAGTAAAAGCATATACTAACTTCAATTATTTATTTTGAAGATGGTAGTTAAAACGTTTTGCAAAGGTGATAAATGTAAATATTTTATTGAATAAAAATTTAAGAATTACCTTTGTAAATATTTAATTTAAAAAAGCTAAAAATTCCTTTATAAGTTCCTCATTTTCGTTCCACCAACTAATAAATTACTAACAAAATTTTAAAAGAACTCTATATTTTGGATAAATAACGTTTTGCATCCAAAATAAAGCAATTTGTCAAATGTAATTTTCGAAAGTTCAATTGGATCTACATTGTAATTTATTATTTAATTCAAATTTAGTATTTGATAAAAATAATATTTGCTGATATATAATAAAACTGTATTCTTCCTCATTACGAAATCAGGAGATCTAATGCAATGAAAATACAACACACTGGGTTACCATTAGTCAAAATTGATAAAAGGAATCTGATATAAAGTAGTGATGAGCGATTTCGATTATTTTAATCGATTTAATCGATACTATGGCCAACTCGATTTAATCGATACTATAATTTTTTTAATCTGTGTCTCTAAAGGTCCTACCATTTTCATTTTCCTTCAAAAATTGAAGGTAAAGAAGTTGGATGTCCAATCCCAAAACTTTTTTCTGTCTCATAAATGTTAAAACTTCAAAATTCGCTATCACAGTGTCAAATTTAAATGACCGATGCCCATCATCAGGATTCAAATTTATAGTTTCGTTGAAGTATGTGCATTTAAAAAAATAAAATATATAAGCATTTCATTTTCTTAACAAATCATTGACTTTCGGCCCACACCCTCTTAGATGTCCGCAACGGAAAAATCCCAACTCAAAAAGCATAAAAGTGACACCTGTTGGGCAGTATACACCCAAGCCTAATAAGAACCTATTTATATGAAATTGCAACAGAATATGAAATTTGATTAAATTCCGTGCATTAGTTTTGAGATATGGCTATAACGAATATCATGAAAAAAGCTGTATAGCAGCGCAGCATGTTACATGATTAACACGAAAAACTCTGAAACAACTTATGTCAATGACTAACAGAATATTAAGTTTGATGAAATTCCGCTCATTATTTCTTGAGATTTTATCGCTAACATCGTGTAAATACTGAAGAACAGTGTTGAATTCAGGGGCTGGTACGGGAGGACCCCCGCCCCCCGGAACATTGAAACGTCCCCTAGGAAGATTTGAGATTTTATGCTTAATGGAAAAAAGTCCACCACCCCCCCCCCCCAACCTCGTAAATCTAGAATGTCCCTCTCAAGAACCATACAAATCCCTCCCGGAGAAAAATGTCTGATTTTAACACTGCTGACAAAAGCAGCATGGCAGCACAATATGTTATATCATTTACATGAAAACCTAATCATGAACAACTTATGTCAATGTCTAACAGAATATTAAGTTTGATGAAATTCCGTTCATTAGTTCTTGAGATATGATCCCTAAAATCGTTTAAAACCTGAAAATATGTTGAATTCAGGGGGTGGCCCGGGGGGGGGGCATGTCCCCCCGCAACATTCAAATGATCCCCAGATGGTTTGAGGTTTTATGCTTAATGTACAAAAGTCCAATCTCCACTCCCTCTGAACTGTCCCTCCCGGAGAAAAATGTCTGAATTCAACATTTCTGATAAAATCAGCATAGCAACGCCCCCTGTTGGGAAGATTTACACCAAAACCTAATAAGCAACAATTTTTGCCAACGTCTAACTGAATGTAAAGTTTGATGAAAATCCGTGCATTAGTTCTCGAGATAGAGCTATTGCGAAAATCGGGGAAAATACAGCATAGCAGCGCCACCTGTTGAGAGATTTTCACCAAAAAGTAAATAAACACTAATTTATATGAAGGTCTAACTGATTCTAAAGTTTCAACAGATTCCATGCATTAGTTCTTGAAATAGACCGCCCAGATTTTTTTTGTCAGAGACAAACTAATAGACTGGGAGACAAAAAATTTAAAAAAATAGTCAAATCGTATTCCAGACCTTCTAAATCTATAAATCCTTCGAAAACCGGAAGTCGAAATTTTTCACGAATTCAACACTTTCTTTTTCTAAAGAAAAAAGAAAGCAAGAAAAAATTAACGCATCGATTCTGCCCGTAATGTAGGATCAGAAATGGCGAATCGATTCAATTCAGATTCGATGTCGATTTTTAGATGCGGGTAGAATCGTTATTTTTTTTTATTTACTTCAGTTCTTTAGATGCGGGTAGAATCGTTATTTTTTTATTTACTTGAATCTTTAGATGCGGGTAGAGTCTTTTTTTTAATTTTTTTAATTTCTTTAGATGCGGGTAGAATCGTTATTTTTTGATTTACTTCAATTCAAATCGCATCTCGGTCGATCCACGATTCGGGTTCAATTGATTCTTCCAATTTTACTGTTTTTGAGTGAGAATTGCTGTAAAATTTTGTATAAGAGCCTTTTTTTCTTTCTGCGTTAAATAAGTGTTGAATGAAGGTGTTTTTCTGAGTGATTTATGCGACTCTGGTCGGAATGGGGGGGGGGTTATATATTTTTGAGTTCCGTAAGGTTGGGGGGGCACAATTGTCCATTAAAAAGCTTAAAATCTCAAGACTTACGGGAGGGACATTTCAATGTCCCGGTGGGGGGGGGGGGGTCCTCCAGGGCTACCCCTGAATTCAAGACTAGGTTAAATCGTTATACTTTTGTTTAGAAGCCTAGTTATTCAGGTTACTAGTTTATTATATTGTATTTTTTAAGTTCGAGATGATTTGTTTCATCATTTGATTTGTTTAGAAAAAAAGAAATTTTCATTAATAGAACCAGAAGCAGTAGGAATTATTTTTGCCGACTGCTTGTCGCTCACCGGCTTTCCAGACGTAGTGCCTACAATCGAAGATTCTTGATTAGAGATTAAAAATGCAGTTCTTTCTCGGGAAATAACTTCCGCTTTCAAATAATCAATTATTTCTGTAACTTTTAATTCTCCATCATTACCACATTTTTTTTTTGTTATTTGAAACAACATGTCTGAGTCTAAATTATTATATTAAATACAATAGGGGCGAGTAGAGGTTAATAATTTTCAATTTCTAATACGAGATATTTCGGCTTTATGATTCTAGTCTGGCAATTGTCCAGCAATCCGCGTAGTGCATAAACATCACTGTATTTCTTCACTGCACTGTAGCACTAGCACAAACTGCTGGCGTCCGAATTGCCAGCACATTGTGCTGTTAATTTTACGCAACTAGTGTTGTTTTTCATGTTTATATAGTTAAGAAACCAAAGAAAGCTACAGCACATTCGACTGTGATCTAGTTCGAAATCGAGATAACAGTACTTTGTGCTGTAAAAATGTCGGCTTTTTTTTTTAAGTGTAAACTAAGTGATAAAAATTCGTTAAGCTAGGAGTTAATAACCAAATGTTTTTTACCTAATCTTTCTTTAAAGTTTCTATAGCAGATAAATTGCTACTGCTGGTTAAACTATAACTTTTTATAGAATTAGCAGCATTTGAAGTCAGGTATGACTTTAAATAGTTGCATTTTTCGACGTCACATAAATATGGACTTTTATAAATTATAGATTCATATTGGACATAAAATCGTTGCTAATCCAAAGGATCGACGTCAAATTTTTGAATTACTAGCTTGGATACATCTATCTGAATGGATTCCAACCCTCGAATTATAACGCTTTCTTCAGAGTTATTCATTCTCGTAGTAGAAAAATTTAAATTATATTTAGTTTCTAATTTTAATTTGGCCCGTTCTACTTTTGTTTACAAATTACTAAATTCGAATTATACTCATCACCTTTCAACACTCCAGCTTATAATTCATCTAATTTAATAGTTTTTTTTTAATTTATGAAGCTCTTTTTCTTTAAAATCCAACTCAGCAAGAAACTGCTCTAATACCTCTTAACCGGCACTATTTTCTAAAAGTGCCGCTGATATTCTGTTAATTGATTTCGTAGTTTGAGATATAACAGTAGTGAGTTTTGTTTTATTAACTGCATCCATTATGTTAAATCAATATTTTAAATATCAATTTATCAAAATAAAAATTATAACAAAACAAATACAATAAAACAAAACACTACAATAAATATTCTGTTATACTTCAATGAATTCTAATTGATCTGATTCAAATGTTTTAGGCAGCCCCTGTTCAGGCGCCAGTAATTTCGTATACACATTATATTATGTCATGCAAATCTAAAAATGTAAGTAAGAATTACTTCCCGATCCAAAGCGGTCCGCCTTCCTTGAATTAGAACTCTAATCGTTAAGAATAGAAGTTAGCATCTAGTGAATTTCAATAGACGATATTTCGCAATGAAGAGGTTATTTTTTGTATTGGCTATTACTCTATATCGTATTTCACTTACACAAAAAATTATTTACATATATATACATAACTAGTATTTGTTATTGAATGTGATCTTTATTTTTGATGGGGAAAAACATAGCATCTCACATAAAAACTTTCATCGATCTAAAACAACATAGCTACTGCTGCCAAAAGGCAAAAACAAAAGTCTATTTTCGCAAAGAAAACGTCCATGGAGATCGGTGACTTCCGATATTATTATTTCAAAGTTTTGTCTAAAGACCTGAATACCCTGTATTTTTAAAGGAGCTTTTTAATAAGAAACATGTTTTATAAAATTTGAAAATTTTAATGGAATTTTCTCATAAATTTAGCCTCACATTTAGTTGAAAAATATTTTTCTTAATTAAGATTACTCATCATAAATCACCGTGTTTCTATTATTAAATTCTAAAATACATGCAATCTAGATCAGATTAACAACTTTTCATTTAAATTAAATCCATTAGGCAAAAGCTTCCTCTATTCATTATAATGCTATTACACCAAGAGGGCTTTGCAATAAGCCATTTTTCGAATCAATATCTGAGGTGTACTCGTTACATTTCAAATATTGAATTTAATCCCATTATAAGTTCATACTGATACATTTTCTAATGAAAATAATACTATTTTCTTCACTCTCAACTGCCATAATAACATCCAAAATAGTTATCAAACATCTAGAAATCTAGTAACATTATTAAACTAATTAAAGTCTAATACAACTCCAATATTAAGATGATTTGAGGTTCGAAGGAATGGCAAGTTAATTCCATTAACAGCGCTTGCGTACATATGAAGTTTATGAGATAATCATTTATTTCTATAATGCTGTATTGAAAGTGACGTAATTCAATAAAAACAATAGTTATTATATTAAGAATCGATAAGCCGGGATACAAATTTTAAAATATTGCTTTGATATAGTGGAATTTTCGTCTTTAAAATGTGTGTATACAGTTAATCTATTCTGCGGAAAGTATACAAGCATAGAAAGTATACCAGGTTTCTACTGTTATGGCATTTTATCTTCAGGCAGACGGTGAGTAGTAATTAGTCGATAAGAATGCTAAAAAATTGTAAAAGCTTTGTTCGGATCGCAATTTTCAGATTGTACTTACAAATAATAAATATAATAAATTTATCTTATACAATGTAATAAATTGTGAAATTTATTTACCTAGATTTACTCTTACTTCTATTTTAACGAATTCCCCAAACTTTTACTTTGTTGGTAAATGCGTCTGTATGATAATGTGCATAATTTCCTTTTTAAAATAATTACAATTCTTTATGAGTATGAAATTTATCTTCCACATATTTCGTTACTTTATAAAAATCAATAAATGATGATTTAAATGCTAAAAATACAATTCACGCTGTATTTAATAAGAATTTTAGGTCTCTAACATGCATGGTTTTACTGCATGTAATTTTTAAGAATAATTTTATTTTTAGTTTTTTAAAACATTTTCAATAGAAATTACCCTCACGGGTTCGTGCTCCTGAGGTGATTGAAGGGATTTTAGGTGATTTAGAACCAGAAATTTTGTAATGTACTTGTCGCTATATGTCCAGATACAAATTTTCATTACATAAGGTAAATATTACTTTACAGAAATTCTGGTAAAAGGTGCTTGAAAGTTCTAGAAGCTTACGAACCCTGCCTCGGGATAAGATTTCAAAAGATTTGTAAAAAAAATGTAAATGAATAATAAAATAAGAAATTAAAAATGCCAAATGGTTTTCAATATGAATTAGTACTGCAGGAGTATTTCTAATATTTTGGTGCTGCAATTTATATATTTATTTAGAAAATAAATTAAAATTTTGCGATGATTTGAAAAAATAATAAATGTAATAAACTTATCAAATAACATTAAAAGTAGTTTTTTCATGCAAAAATAATATATTGTTTTCAATTATAGTTTTATATTGAGAGTATTAATATCTGCCGCAAGTTTTTGCCCAGAGAGGTGTTAAAACCTTTGTTTATTATAATGTTTTGGTTTACTTTCTAGCGTCAATTGAGTATCTTGCATTGGAACCACTTGTTGATTTAAAAAAAAAAAAATTATTTTTAAATATAAAGGAACGGGAAAAATATTTTTTTACTGTTATCCGAACCTGTTAACCTTCTCAACAATTAAATTGGATAAAATGTCTGATTGAAACGGATCAATGTTACTTCATGTTTATGAAACCGTTATTTTCGTTTAAAATATATATATATATGTATTTCATTTTTATGTTAAAATTGTTCAAAATACGTAATATGGAATTAATTAATGTATAGGTATTGAGGTCTCTATGGTAAAAATTTAAATACAGATAAAAATTAAATTGAGATTATTTAAATGTAACTGGATGTGAGATGAGAACTATGTAGACAATTGAGAATAGATTTTTTATTAAAGAAAATTGCTCAGACTTTTGCCACCAGGATTAAAAGGGATGATTCCCTGGCTAGGAAAAGGTATTTCTAAAAAGTTAAACAATCAAGTGGCAATCATTTCGTTTAAATTTTATGATTATACACAAAATACACAAAATCTACCTGAAGTGAAAATTTTCATGAAGCAGTTGGTGTCTGTTGATAATGTTGTTTAAGAAACTGCATATGAAAATCCCTTAAAATATCAAACTAACTTAATATTCTAAAAGTGATAAAAACAAATTTACAAGGCAAATGAATGCCTTTGTTCAAATCGACAAGTATTACATGTGTACAGACAACAACATTCTCAAGAAATATAATGATACAAGTATTTTCGCAAAAAAAAAAATAATAATAATAATAATAATAATAATAATTTGAAAACCGATAAACAAAAATCACACGATCTCATCTATACTCCTATTATAAAGAGGAAAAAATTGTTTATTTGTAGGAGGTAAGCTCTGGAACTACCAAACCGATTCCAAAAGTAATGGTATCAAAATGATGGTGTTAGTCCAACTTAGAACATAGGCTATATCTTATGTCCATGCCACTACCCCAAAGAGGGTGTAGGAGCAAAAAACGTTCTAAAAATGCGATTTTAGCGTTACTGAAGGACCTAGAAATGTGAAATTTTGAATATTAGTTATAAGATATAAATGATGTCTAAGAACAGTTCTTAAACAATTCGAAATTTAAAAGGGTTGAAAATGCACAAAAAGCGTTCTAAAAAACGTTCTAAATGGTAGTTTCTACACAATCTCAGGAAATACCAAACCGATTTAAAAAATATTGGTGTCATAATGATGGTGACAACGCTTGCTCTAAGATAGGCTACGTTTTATGTCGGTGTCACTACCCTAAAGGCATGGGCAGGAGCAAAAAACTTTCTAAAAATGCGATTTTAGCGTTACTGAAGGGTCTACAAATATTAAATTTTGAATATTAGTTACTTATAAGGCATAAATGATGTCTAAGAACAGTTCTTAAACAATTCGAAAATTAAAAGGGGTGAAAATGCACAAAAAGCGTTCTAAAAAACGTTCTAAATGGTAGTTTCTACACAATCTCAGGAAATACCAAACCGATTTAAAAAATATTGGTGTCAAAATGATGGTGACAACGCTTGCTCCAAGATAGGCTATGTTTTATGTTGGTGTCACTACCCCAAAGGGGGTGCAGGAGCAAAAAACGTTCTAAAAATGCGATTTATGTGTTACTGAAGGGCGTAGAAATATGAAATTTGAAATATTAGCAACTTATTAGATATAAAGGATTTCTAAGAACAGTTCTTAAACAATTCGAAATTTGAAAGGGGTGAAAATACGCGAAAATCGTTCTAAAAAACGTTCTAAATGGTGGTTTCTAAACAATCTCAGGAAGTACCAAACCGATTTAAAAAATAATGGTGTCAAAATAAGGGTGCCAAAATGACGGTGACAACCCTTGCTCCAACATAGGCTATGTTTTATGTCGGTGCCGCTACCCGAAAGGGGGTGCAGGAGCAAAAAACGTTTTAAAAATGCGATTTTTGCGTTACCGAAGGGCCTAGAAATAGGAAATTTGAAATACTAGCTACTTATTAGATATAAAGGATTTCTAAGAACAGTTCTTAAGGGGTCTCAGGACTCTTAAAATTGGAACAAATGAAAAAAAAAAGAGCATTTTCAACATTTAATATCTTAAAATGTATTTGATATTAAGACACAATTTTAAATGGGAATGAAAGATACAAGTATGTTCTTTCATTTCAAATACTTGAAAAATTGCAAGATGCAGAATTGGCATTTACAGGGAGCTCAAAACTGTCAGACATTTGACGAGCAGAAAATCGGCATAACAGCTTATGCGCACGATTACAAAATACATTTTGCAACTAGAATGAAAATTTTGGTGCCTACTTACACATCAGATTATAATAATTATCCTGATATCCTGAACCTAAATAAATTTGTATTTAAAGCATTTTTATATTTTTAATACAAAGTTGTATTTAGCTAATGCAAATTTTAGAAAATTTCAACAATATAAACACCTAAAAAAATATTTTCTTTTTACAATAAAAAGAAAATTTTAGGGTCAGTTTATACAGAGTAACATGAAAAATATGTTTTGAAAATTTCATGAAAAATTATTCAGAAGTTTTTGAGATATCGTGCGCGTTATGCCCAAAAACGTCATTTGGAGAAAAATTACTTCAAAGTTTTTGAAACACCGCTTCAGCTATGGAGCGGGTATAATTCTAAATGCCATAACTTCTGTTCTAATAGGAATTTCAAGATAATAATTATATCAAAATGTTCAGAAAACATTGAAGTTTAATATAAAAAAAAAAAAATTCGAAACTTTTAGAGCTTTGAGAGTCCTGAGACCCCTTAAACAATTCGAAATTTAAAAGGGGTGAAAATGCGCGAAAAGCTTTCTAAAAAACGCTCTAATGGTGGTTTCTACACAATCTCAGGAAATAGGAAACCGATCTAAAAAATAATGGCGTCAAAATGATGGTGACAACCCTTGCTCCAACATAGGCGATGTTTTATGTCGGTGCCACTACCCCAAAGGGGGTGCAGGAGAAAAACGTTCTAAATTGCGGTTTTTGCGTTACGAAAGGCCTAGAATCGTGAAATTTGGAATGGTATTTATTTATAAGATATCAATGATCTCTAAGGACATTTCCTAAAAAAATCGAAATTTAAAAGGGGGTCAAAATGCGCAAAAAGCGTTGTAAAAAACTTTCTAAATTGCGATTTCTATGCAATCTCAGGAAGTACTGAATCGATTTCAAATATAATTCTGTAAAAATGATGGTGACAGATCTTGCTCCAAGATAGGTTATATTTTATATCTGTTTCCACTACCCCAGAGGAGATGCAGGAGCAAAATGCGCGAAAAGCGTACTATAAACGTTCTAAATGCCGATTTGTCGACAATATTTCAGGAAGAATTAATCTGATTTCAAACGTAATGGTAGGAAATTGATGCTGACAGCCTCTGCTCTAACATAGACGCTATTTTATCGGTATCACTATCACCAAGACGTTGCAGGAGCAAAAAAGCGTTATAAATTTCGATTTTTGTGATCGGTAGGGTCTAGCAACTTAAAATTAGGCAACGTACATATTTATTAGATATAAATGATTTTTAAGAAGAGTTTCGAAAAAAATGGAAATTTAAAAAGGGGTGAAAATGAGCGAAAAGCGTCCTAAAAACATTCTAAATTGCGATTTCTACTCAATCTAAGGAAACACCAAAGCTATTTTAAAGTAATGGTTGCAAATTAAAGGTGACAGTCCCTGCTATAACATAGGTTATATTGTATGTTGCTGTCACTACCATCTGAGGGTTGCAAAAGCAAAACATGTTCTAATTTGCGTTTTTTGAGCAACTGATGGGTCTTACACTTTGAAGTATGGCATGGTATTTACTTACAAGATGCAACTGCTTTCTAAGAACAGTCGAAAGAAAATTCCAAATTTAAAAAAAAATGAAGTAAGTGAAAAGCGTTATAAATTACAATTTTTAAGCAAACTTAAGAATTACCAAACCGATAAAAAAAATAATGATGACAAATTTTGGTGATAGAACCTGCTCAAACATAATCTATATTTTATGTCTCTTCCACTACCACCAGAGGGTGCAGGAGCTAAAAAGTTTCTAAATTGCGATTTCTGTGATACGGAAAAAGCTAGAAACTTTAAATACGATATGGTAGTTACTTATAAAATATAAATGCCCTCGAAGGAACGTCGAAAATAAATTCAAAAAGGGGTGGAGCGAAGGGGAGGTGCGAAAAGCATTCTAAAAAAGTTCTAAATTACGATTCTATGCAATTTCAGGGAATATAAACCGATTATAAAAGTAATAGTTGCGAATCAATGGTAACAGTCTCTGATCCTACACAGGCTATATTTTATGCCGGTGATACCACCACCTGGGGTTCACAGGAACAACAAACGTTCTAAAAAAGGGCTTTAAAAGCTTTTTAAATTACGTTTCTGTGGAATATTAGGAAATAACAAACCGATTTCAAAATTAATGTTGGCAAATTAATGGTGACAGTTCCTGTTTTAACATAGCCCTTTATGTTGAGAGAGGTGGTAGGACTTGGAATTTGACATGATGGTTAATTTTAAGATGTAAGAAGATGGTTTCTAAAAAATTCATAACTTCAAATGAATACTGAAATGAGCGTATTAATTGAGCATAAAGTTTCGAAATATTTTCTAAATTATCATTTATTTAGTTTTATTTCATTTTATTAATTTAAGTCTCATTTCTGCCATTGCAGTGTAATAATGATGTTTAATCAAACTGTGTTTTAAATAGTAATTTTTGAATTATTCGTAAAAAGTAATAAGTACCTTTTGATAGAAAAAACTTTTAATAAAATAAAATATTACCTTTTAATAAAATAAAAATTTAGTTAGTACCTTTTAATAAAAATTAGACACATAAATATCACTTGGCATATTTCAAATATTTCGCGAGCAAAGCCGCGGGGTTTGCTAGTATATAATAAACGAATGTAAAAAAAAAAACATAGTATGTAAGATAATAGAACCATATCAAATATCAGGGGTATATGAAATACCTTTTACCAAAGAAGATGGAACAGTGCAATTTTATATAGGAATAACAACAGAAAGCTGAAAACTACGATCAATGAACACATAGCAAACATCAAATACAACAAGAAAACTACAATTTTGGCCAGACTGTATAATAAAGAACCTTTACAGATTAATTTTAAAAATCGTAGAATAATTTATCCATTAATATTTTGTTTACTATCCATTATCCGAGAATCAATAGGGATCTTATTACGCAATAAGAATATATACAATCACTGTAAAAAAAAAAAAAAAAAAAAAAAAAAAAAAAAAAAAAAAAAAAAAAAAGGGCTAAAAAACGGAAATACTACTGGCAATCTAGACGCCAGTACTATTTCCGTTTTTTTTTTTTTTCGATAATTTTTACTCATAAATTACAGAAAAATTTCTGTTTTTAATCAGAAAAACGAAATAATTTATGTAATTTATGGGTAAAAATTCCCGTAAAAAACAGAAATAGTACTGGCGTCTAGATTGCCAGTAGTATTTCCGTTTTTTAGTCCTTTTTTTTTTTTTTTGCAGTGAATGATTCAGTTTCCATGAACCTACCTAAAATTTGGAAAGAGATGCTCTGTTGGATAATAAAACAACAGTATACAATAATTCACGTTCACAAATATCCATTTTTAATATTGCAATTAATTTCATTATGCATGAGATCGTCGAATTTTTGTTTACCAGTTTTAAATTTAAATTTTTTTGCGAAAATATTTGTATCATTATAGATCTTGAGAATGTCACCGTAAGAAACATGTCGATCTGAATAAATAAATGTATTTATGTGCCTTGTTAATGTATTTTTATTATTTTTAGAAAATATGACGTTAGTTTGATGTTGTTTAAGTATTAAAACCATTATAAGGGGCGTAAAATGTATCTGAACGAAGTTTTGTTAGTATAACTGTATGATGTTTTTACAATTGGCCACCGTAGAATCACACCCACATACATAAAATAAATAAAAATGGCTTATATTTATTCGAAAATAAATTGTAATTTTACATTGATAAAACAAAATGATGTAAATTTCATAATATTATGAACGAACCTTACAAACACATTTTACATTTAAAAATAAACTTTTATAAATATTTAAAAATCTATATTTAAATTGATAATAACTTTTACAGTTTTATGTCCAGTGGAAATAAAGTTCTTTATTATATAGCATTTTTTTCTCTTATCGCTTTCTTAAATCTCGCCCATGATAACAATAGTATAGCCCAAAGTTACGCTACAACTGGAAGTATAAATATGAGTTCCGAAGTTACGCTACAATTGGAAGTATGAATATGAGTCTCGAAGTTACGCTATAACTGGGAGTATAAATATGAGTCCCGAAGTTATTCTACAACTGGGAGTATGAACATGAGTTTCGAAGTTACACCACAACTTTGAGTATAAATATGAGTTCCGAAGTCAACTACATCTGCGAATATAAATATGAGTTCCAAAGAAAGATGCACGCAAAGATAAGAAAACGGTATTAATTCTAATTTCAGAGTTTAAACAAATTGAGCAAGTAAGTCCGCATTAACCGAAATGATTTGTTGAAAGACCGAAAAGAAAGCGTTTTAAAGCACATTTTCGGCTTTTTCAAACTCACTTCACAAATACTAGAATTTATGTCAGAACACATTGTAAAAAAAAGAGAAATATGTATTTCTTAATCTAAGAATGTATAATATAACTACGATCTAAAACATGTAATACTTTAGACAGAGTTATTAACAGTTCCGAAGAATGTTATTTATCTTCAAAAATCTCTGAAATAATAAATTTTCTAGATTTAAAGAAGAATTGAAACAAAGAAACAACAGCAACAACAAAAAAAAAACAGTTTTTTTGCTGCAAATTTTCGAGAAGTTTTTACCGTTTATTAATCACTTTTCTAAAATCAAAATTTCGGTTTTAGGATGTCATCACTTTTCATGTAAACATTTATATTATTAACAAACACGTTTTACTTGACAAAACGCGGGTATATAATAGCATTAACATTAAAATTAAAAATATATATTTTGTTACACCTGAATCTATAGATTCAGTTACTTAACTTGAGTTGATAGAATTCTGAAAACGGGTATTTTGGTTTGAGAAAATTTAATAATGCTTTATAAAAACTACATGGAGAGATTTTTGAAAGTCAGTGGTAGCAAAAGAAACTTCGTGTGTATAAATGTTTCTTTAAATTGTGAAAATATATTAATTTCTGGTATTTATAATGATAGGGAACACTTTTCGTAATTGTGAACAACAATGAGAATATTTTAGCTCGTAGTTATTTAAATTTTTTGTAGATGAAAAATGATTTGTGTTTTTTGCAGTATAAACAAGAATGGGAACTTTAATCTAAATTATACTTTTGATAGTATTTATTACTATAAAAAATATTTATAAATGTTTCAGCCACAGCATTACGTAGTTAAAATATTTATAACACGTTTTTATAAGATTATATTTATATTTAAGCGTGGTAGTAAAAAGAAATGTATAAGTATTTAACTTATCTTTTTAGCTCATTAAAAGTAGAATAATGTTTTCTAAAAACATGTTTTCTATCAAAACTATGAGTATTAACAATTAGCTGAAGTTTAAATTATCCGATATCATCTTTTGATAGTTAATGATTTTAAAACCTGCGTTTTTTTTAAGTAGAAACTTTCAGAATGATTATAAAGAAAATATCTTGAAATCCAAGGAGATTGACACGCATTATAAGAGGAACACGCATATAAACATGTTATATTATTTTAAATAAGTTAACCTTGTTCTTATAAATAATTTTGAGGAGAATTATATAATTGATGGGTAATCAAATTTCCTGATAAGCTATTGAATTATGGAAATAACTTTGTTGTTTCATACCGGAAGTTATTTTAAAATACATAAATTAATATCATTTACATAAGAGGTTATGTAAGAGAAATAAAAAATAAATATCAGACTTATAAATGATTATCCATTTTTTTTCATACGGCAATGAATAAACGTTAGTTTTCAGCCTATTCTTTTTGTAATAAACTGTTTTAAGCCTCAAATACGATTACTCTTATATATAACACTTACAATTTTATTAGTCTCTGTAAAAAAATAAATATTTTTTTTAGTAGTTCATAAAAATACTAATTATAGTATATAATATACAATTTAAAAGCTTATTTCTTATAAATTTAGACAAAATCTATTATTATGCATATTATATTATTTTCAATATTACACATATTCCCATATTTAGTATGTTTACATTTAATCCAAGAAATACAAAATATTTTAGTGTATTTTTTTAGTATTTTTGCAGTTCATTTTGCAACATTTTAAAATTATTTTACCAACAAATTTGAGAAAACAAAAATTCCGGCATAAATGTCTCATGTCGCCTGTATTCGCGCAAGTATCTAAAAAATTATGGAAGTTTTAAATTTGGAACGAATGACGTTAAATTTATTTTGAATTCTTGCAAAACTGACTAAAATGCGAATAGTTTTAAGAAAAACTCAAAACATACATGTAATTTTAGATTAGAATAGTTGAAGCTGCTAGAATTGAATTTCTGTTAAAGAAATTTTAAGTTACAATTCGTACTGTTTTCGAAAAAAAATTTCGAAAAAGAAATATTTTTTGAAAACTACAGTTTCAAAATATATTTAGCATATAAATTATGATTTTTTTTAACGTAAATCGATTTTTAGAAGCTACAACTATTGAAATTCAGAACTACAACTCATATTGTCAAGACTTTTTTGTCCGATACTAAATAAACTATCCGCATTGCAATATGCGTTCCAGCTATTAAAACTGAATTCAACGTTACAATTTGGAAATTTTAAACTTGTATAACTCCTACTCTACTTAACCGAACTACATTCTGTTTGATATCTGAAAGTAGTATTTACTGAAGAATCGAAAAATGATATAAAAATTAGGTACTTTTATCAAAATTTTAAAGTTTATTTATAAATTCTATAATTAGAGGACCTTCGAAGCAAAATTTAAACAAATTGAAAAACTTAAAACTCAGAACGAGCTCAGAGTCGAATGGCACATTCACTTTGCGTTAAAATAACTAAAATTGAAAAATATGTTTATCAAAAAGTTGCATGAAAATGTATTAAAATATTTCGTTACAAAATGAACGGGTCTTTAAAAACTTAAAACCATCGATGTTAAAATCATATGAAATAGAAAAGATAATTCCCGATATATTTCGATCGCAAAAGCGATCATTTTCAAGGGATAATTTCACTGAAAGTTCGCATTCACTTTTCTATTCATATACCTGTCTGGTAAATAGGACCAGTCTATTATTTGTTGGCGATATCTATGAAGTTGTTTAGTTCCGATGCTGAAGTATTAGATATTTTTAAAATATTAAACCAAATATGAGGTATGTCAAAAGATAAAACAGATAAGATTCACAAGATTTTATTTTA
Source organism: Maratus speciosus (assembly GCA_963932465.1). NCBI lineage: Eukaryota > Metazoa > Arthropoda > Arachnida > Araneae > Salticidae > Maratus > Maratus speciosus. Next base: position 529,427,784 of record OZ010790.1, read on the forward strand.
TTAATTTAGTTATTTTTTTAATTTTAACTAAAAATGAAAGTGTATGTCGGGGCTATTAGGAAACGCAATTCTAAATTTATTTATTCATTTTCCATTTGTAATTTCTCATTTCGATTTGTCATTTTCTTAAATAAAAAATATATTCATTTTTGTTTTGCTATCGTTTATAACAGTTTTCAACATAGTTGAAAAGTGTTTATTATTTCAGTTTGTCTGTCTGTCTTTCTATCAGACACCTATTTGCCGTTTGCCTGCCCGTGTTCTAAAGCCATAAAAAATACTCAGATTGCCGGAAATTTTTATGTGTTATTGCGGTACAGTTGGTATTGAAAATGAAGTATCTAACATTTAAAGTTCGCTCACAGGGATAGCCAAAAGAACTCCATTACATTGTGACATATGAGTGAAAATAGCTTGGTATGCATTTTGGCGATGTTACAATACTTCCTATACAGAGTGTCCTAAAAATCCTTGACACATTTTTAAATTCAATATAAAATATTCAATATAAAAAATTGCCGTTCAAAAATGCGGTTTGGATTGAAATGATTCTCATGATAATTTTTTCATTAAGTGAAAAAAAAATAGTTCCAAACTTCGATCATAGAGGCCACCACTTGTCCGTATGTTTCTTTCAAACGTGCGTTTTTTCTGATTTTCAGATTAGTTTCGAATTAGTTTCGAAGTATAAACCTATACAATTAGCTTTTTCGCTGGGAGTTGTCATTACTACGTCACAGCGTCACAACTAATCTGAAAATCAGAAAAAAATGCATGTTTGAATCAAAAATACGATCAAATGGCGGCACCTGTGATCGAAGTTTGGAATTAGTTATTTCCATTCGCTTGAAGAAAACGGTTCCTCGTGAGAGGCATTTCAGTCTAAACCGCACTCCTGTAGGACAATCACTTGATCTTATATTGAATTTTAAACTATGTCAAGTACTTTTGGGAAACCCTGTATAGTGAAATCACTGAAGTGTGCTGCAACATGTTTTAAATTTTTTATGGAATACAAAACATTTATCGTTTATTTACAAAGACACACAAATCAATACTGTAACCAGTAGAGATAAGTTCGGGCTTACTTTTTGGAGCCCAGGCCCGCCCGAGCCTGAAACATCTTTTGCCATTAGAGCTCGGTACCGCCCGACCCGATACCAAAAAGTATGCCGAAAATATTGCAATAAAATTTGGATATTTAAAATATTTCTAAATGTGATATCTTTTTTTTTTAATGCATGAGTGTCTTTCGTACATGAAAATAACTCTTAACACGTAGCACAGAATTAATTTTATTAAATTTACATTCAATCTTACAAACTTTAGTATCAAATAAAAGTATATATCCCTAAAAATATTCTCAAATTTTTCTCCCGCAACAAGCAAAGTCTTATAGATACATTAACTGTGCGTTTTATGCATAAATAAATGAAATTTGCAGAAATTAAGATTTATATGACTAAGAATCAAACAATATTTTTCTATATCCTATAAAAGGTGTACATCTTAATTCTCGTGTCCTTAAAAATCAGCTTAAGTTTACAGTTTGACGCCGTTACCTGAAATAACCGAATATTTTATAGGAAAAGGGAAACACTTCTCGATTGCTTTCTATCGGGAATAGCAATAAAGGCCAATTTTACTTACTTACGAATAAAAGTGACTTCAAGAATGTAAAGACAAGAGCCAGAGAATGAGCAGAGTTTAAGAAGTAAAACAGGCAGAATCACTAATGTTATTTGCATATAAGCTGTGATCAGAACTCGCAGATAATAGAAGAATAAACATTCTTAAATCTTAAGGTAATGCTGATTGACTTAAACGAACATATTAATTTCGCATTAGATCTCTAAGAAAAGTAATAATAAATAAACATTCCAATTAAGATATATCCTAAGGTCGCCATATTATGATTGGTGTCATAATAGGTCGTCGTTAGCCGTCAATGCCAAACGAAATGTGAAAATACCACAAATTTTCTTTTAAAATAGCTTTCTACTACTACGACTACAAAAGGAAAAAAAATCTTTTTCATTTTCATTCTGATCAAAATAGCATTAAAATGACTTGAACTAAATAATTAAGGAAGGGGGGGGGGGCATGTTTTCGTTTCTTTGCGAAAATAAACAAAATTGCCAATTTAAAAAGGAATGAGCTCGAAGGCTGTTATAAAAATAGACCCGAACCCGAGTCGGGCGCAGGATCGAGCTGAGCCCGTCTTATCGCTATTATGTAGCTGAAAATGTTTACTTGAGAAATGATAGGATCCGAAAAACCGATTTTCGGGGTACAGAGAACTGATTAATGCATTGTAAAAGCTTCCGGAAATTAAGGGCGAATAAAAATTATTAATTGGGTACTTTTCGATTAGCCGGGCGCCAGTGTTATATATACATACATATGTATATATACATGTATGTATATATACATACATATTTACATATATGTGTGTGTGTGTGTGTATATACAATATGTGTAGATGTATATATATGTATATTTATATATATGCATGTATATAAATAAGTATATATAACACTGGCGCCCGGCTAACCAAAAAGTACCATTAATTGATATAAATTCCTCTTTAAATTTAGAAAATAAATTGTTTTCTGATGTTTCTAAGGATAATGGAACACTTTTTGGAATCTAGGGTGACTCGTAAGAGGTTATTATACAGGCTGTCCACTCTCAACGGTGTCCAATGGCCAATTCCTAAACCGTTAGTTATAGACATATAGTTCTAATTACAAAAGTGTTTTAAATGAGGTAAAGAAGTATATTAAAAGTGATTTAGGTCATGTTCCCGCCGATCGCTCTTTCTCAAATAATCACTGCACACAACTCACAATAAAATAAAACTAGCGGACTGTATTACTAATTAAATTTTAATTCACAAACAATAAATTGATCGAGAGCCGATATTTACACTACTCCTCGGATCGGCGTCTCGAACCCAACTCACAAGTTTCAAAACAAACCACATAGATGGCGCTTCTAGCGGCAACATACCGCCGGGCCTTGAATGTTTCAAACATTCAATACTATAAATATGATATCAATTTAAATTACAATCTCAATAATACAATTTTTTTTCAGCATATACACTAAATGAAATGTTAAATTTACAAATATAAACAAAAAATATAATAATACACTACACTACAAAAATTTTTTTTAATTAAAATAAAATGTATGAATTCAAGTAGTTAATGTGGTTTCATTCACATGAGGCAAAACAACAATTTTTGTTAGTGGCCTTTTATATGTGCCATTCTTATCCTTTAATGTTACAACTCTAATTATACCATCTTGGCCTGGATGGATTTTAACAATTCTTGCCAAATGCCATTTTAAAGGGCTATAATTATCAGAATTTTTTATTAAAACTAAATCTCCCTCTTTTATCTCTACTCTTCCTTTATGCCATTAGGGCCTATTTAAGAGCTTATTTAGATAGTCTGATGACCATTTTTTCCAAAGATGTTGTGTCAATTTTTGAACTAATTGCCACCTGCTCAACCTATTCATAGGGATTTCAGTATAATTCGGTTCAGGTAAGGCCATTAAAGATGAGCCAATAAGAAAATGAGCAGGTGTCAAGGCTTCAACATCATTTGGATCATTTGAAAGAGGGCAGAGGAGACGAGAATTAAGAACAGCTTCGATTTGAATAATGAGAGTCAAGAGTTCCTCATAACTTAAAATAGTTTTACCTACAACACGCTTTAAATGATATTTAAGTGATTTAACACTTTCCTCCCATAAACCTCCAAAGTGAGGGGTTGAAGGGGGATTAAAATGCCACTTGATTCCTTCATTAGCTAAGAATTTTGAATTTTCTCCTCACTTTTATCCTTAAATAAAGATCTGAGAATTGCTCTTAATTCTTTATTGGCACCAACAAAATTTCGACCATTATCACTAAAGATATCAGAAGGTTTGCCTCGCCTCGCAATAAAGCGTTTAAGTGCTGCTAAAAACGCTGCACTTGTTAAATCACTGACAATTTCAAAGTGCAATGCCTTTGTAGTAAAACATACAAATATACAAATAAAAACCTTTTTTACCTGTTTACTCCTACCTGTGGAATTTTTTACCTGAAAAGGACCGCAGTAGTCTAATCCAGTGCGCGTAAATACTCTGGATACCGTTACTCTTGCTGCTGGCAAATCAGCCATCTGTTGCTGCGAAATTTTAGAATTAATTTTCTTACAAATAATACAATTAAAAATAATTTTTCTAACTACATTTCTGCCAGCTAAAATCCAAAATTTAGTTCTTATAAGAGACATTGTGGTTTCTGAACCTGCATGAAAATATAAAACATGAAAATAATTAATAACACAAAATGTAAAATTATGTTTTGCAGGGATAATCATAGGATATTTTTGGTGATCGGATAAGTTACTGTTTTTCAGTCTACCACCAACACGAATGCAGCCATCACTGTCTAAAAATGGACACAAGTTTATCAGTTTGCTATTGTTAGGGATAGCAGTACCCCTTTCTAAACACTGGATTTCTTTCACGAATGAAGTCCTTTGAATGTTCTTTACAATGCACAATAAGGACTGAGAGAGTTCACTGCTAGATAAAGTTCCAGCTGTAGGATATAAAGGGTTTCTACAGTTATATATGAATCGTTTACACCATGCTACTACTCTTTGTAGTTTGATGAACGAAGAACAGTTATTAATTATGTCTAAAGGTTCAAGAGTGTTAACTAAGGCACATACTTGAGTCACTGATGGTGATTTCAATTCACGCAAAAACAGCTCATTGGTTTCAGCAGGATTGCTATCGGGACACTCGACCACCTCAGGCTGTCGTAGGAATGCTGGACCGAACCACCACAATTCACACTGTTGAATCTTGATGGGATCTATACCTCTAGAAATAAGGTCAGCAGGATTTTGCTTAGAAGGTACGTAATGCCACTGTTCAACCGAAGTTAAACTTTGTATAATTGATATCCTGTTTGCTACGAATGTCTTAAGATCATTGGATTCTTTTTTTAACCATGCAAGTACAATGGTGCTGTCTGTCCAAAAATAAGTTTTAGAAACTTCTAGTTTTAAGGCACTTAACACCTTCTTCATTAACTTGGATAGCAGGACTGCAGCAGAAAGTTCAAGACGCGGAATAGTGACATGCTTTAGAGGAGCTACTCTGGACTTACTAGTGAGTAGCTTAACAGCAGAATCACCACAAAAATTAGTAGATTTCACGTAAATGACCGCTCCATAAGCAATCTCAGATGCATCAGAAAATCCATGTAGTTCTACACAAATAGACTGATCAATAAGAATACATCTAGGGATACTGATCAGATTTACACATTTTAAGGACGTAAGAAATTCATTCCACTCCTTATTTTCTTTCACTGGGAGATAATCACACCAATCTATTTTCAGCAACCATAATTTTTGCAGAAACACCTTGACCCTTGTAATTATTGGACCTATCAAACCCAAAGGGTCAAATATTCTAGCAATTTGTGATAAGACTGATCGTTTAGTATATAATTCACTTTGCTCGATAATTAAGTTAAACCCAAAACAATCCGGTTGAGGCTTCCACAATATTCCCAAAGTTTTTGTCTCGTTAGAAAAAGAATATTCAGATTCTGAAGTGTTACATAAAAGAGCAAAATTATTTACTGCCCATTCATGGAGATCCATGCCTCCACTATTTAACAAAGATATCAGTTGTTGCTGAATCTCCTTCGCTGTGCCTAAATCATCTGCTCCTGTTAGGATGTCATCCATGTACACATCCTGCAACAACACATTCGCAGCTAAAGGTAATTCATTTCCTTCGTCTCTGGATAATTGCATTAAGGTTCTTGTAGCTAAAAAAGGGGCACTAGTTGTGCCATAAGAAACAGTACATAACCTGTACACTTTTACTGGCTCATTCACCTCAGGTTTAAATACTATTCGTAATAAATCACGTTGACTCGGATGTATTAATATCATACGATATATTTTTTTATATCAGCTACAAAAACAAACTGATGCTTTCGAAATCGCAACATTATAGAAAATAACTCATCCTGGATTGTTCCTCCGTTAAACTGCAAACTGTTTAATGATTTCCCTGTAGAAGTTAAGGAACTGGCATTATACACGACTCGTAATGGTGTAGTACTTGATTCTGTACGGAATACGCAATGATGTGGAATATAATAAGTGACTTCTGGCTCTTCAGATTCTATCACTTCTTCCATGTGACCCATACTTAGATATTCTTCCATAAATGCTTTATAAAGATCATTAACTTTAGGTTCTCTAACTAAGCGCTTCCATAATGAATTTAAAATATTCATTGCCTTTTGTTTTGATTCGCCAAGACAAGATGGATCTTCATTTAGCGGCATGTTCACCATATATTGTCCATTTTCAGTTCTAGAATAATTTTTCAGAAAATGTTCTTCACAAATTTCTGCTTCCTTAGTTTTAGAAATCTCAGACTCTCTCTCTATGTTTTCTATTTCCCAAAACTCTTTAATTATTTTTTCTAATTCCAAATTATCTGTAATTAACCCACAATGTATACTACTTTCACCCCTAGCCGGAAGGCTTCCACTGACAATATACCCGAATACACTGTTTTGTAACACAATTTTAGTATTTAATGTTTGCGGATAAATTTGACCTGGTCTTAAAAATTCATAGAAATTTTCTGCACCTAAAAGCAAATCAATCGGGCCTGGGACATTAAATTTTTCATCGGCTAATTTGATGTTATTTAACACTGGGATAGAAGTCTCAAGCGGCCTAGACGGCGTAAATTCTGTAATTTTCGGAACGACTAAAAAGTCTAATGTTAAATGAAAATCCTTATCTCTATTTGAAACAGTTGTGTTAACCCTAGATCTAACATTCAACGATACATTATTTATGCCGGAAATAGAAATGTTAGTCTTTTCCCTTTTCAAATTAAGTTTATCTACTAATCTTTTACTCATAAAGTTAGAGTTTGCTCCAACGTCTAATAGACCTCGAACCTCATGGAAATTACCTAATTCATCTTTTATTAAACAAACAAATGTGCTAAGTAACACAGCTTTTAAATCATTAGCCAAATTACATGTCGTTGAAAATAAATTGTTTTGAGTATTAGCTGGGAAAGGCTGAAATACTGGAGCCGAAACATCCAAATTAGATTTATTATCTCCTTTATTTATATGACTCATTTCCTGTGAAATTACCTCTTGGTTTTCAACTTTATTTACTTTTTGTTCGCGAGGAAAATGCAAAGTTACATTGTGCCTTTTCCTACAAATAATACACGAGAATTTAGATTTACAATCGACTACTTTATGATTCATAAGACAGTTAAAACAAAGATTTTTTGCCTTTACCAGCTCAACTCTATCACTCACTGACATATTTTTATAAACAGGACATTTATGCAAAGGATGATTTTCATTACATGACAATATACATTTAGAATTTTTTACATTAGTTAGAAAAACTTTAGAAACTGGCCTGGAATAATTATTTTTATTATTCGACCTAGAATTATCAACCACAGGTTTTCCCTTTGATGTGTAATATAAATCTATCTCCCGAGATAACTCAATTGGGTGAAACCAAGAATCTCCTTGTCTAACATTTATAAAACACGTAACATCCTTATCCAGCGTCTGACAAATTTTATCAGAAATCACTAACTTTTTTAAAGTTTCAAAATCGGTCACATTTCTCAATTTTAAATAATAATCCCAACTCGTTGTTAATCGGGATGCAAATTGTACATACGTTTCATTGGGTTGACGTTGTGCTTTTCTAAAATGTTCTAAACAAGTTTGGGGAGTTGGCTCAAATTCTCTAAGTACTATAGCTTTCACCTTTGAATAATCTTCTAATTCCCCATCCTTAATGTATGTAATAACATTTGTTGCCCTTTCCCCTAACAGATTTAGAAGAATTTCCGATTTATACTTTTCTGGGACATTTTTTGAAATGAAGGCCCTTTCTAAAGACGAGAAAAAATACCCCCAACCTTCCGGTCTAGACGGTATTTTGATTGTAAGCGTTTTTATGCTTTTAATGAGAGAGTCTAAAGATTCTATGCTTTCTACCTTCTCGAAATCATTTAATTTTTCACTTTTGGTTTCTGCACGGGCCTTCGCCAACTCAAGCTCTAATTTTGTACGTTCAATTTTTAATTTTTCAAGTTCTAATACCTTCGCTTCCTCATTTTTTCTCTCCTCTATAATATTATTGGCCATTTCTTCGACCAATTTAGAATCTGCTTTATATTTATCACTTTCCTTTATTAAATTCATTAAATCATAATTAGTTAATTTTGTGTCAGAAATATCAATCCCTAATTCAAAAGCTACCCTTTGGTAATCTTCTTTTTTCGCGCTTTTGAACATTTTAATAAATATAGTTCACAATAAATAAATAAATAAATCTCACATACCTCCAAAAATAAAGATGAATCACTTTTACCAAACTGTTGAGTTACGGCAGAAAAAATATTTCATTTCTTTTATTTATTTCATTTGTCTTCTCAAAATCAGCATTTCGAAATAACTCCGTTTATACTCAGAGTTAAATGATTACCTATGATTGCGCAACAGTGCACTGAAAGAACATAATTCTTTTTGTTCTTGAATCAAAACAACTGCTTGATATAAACTCCTCGTAATAAAGTATATTTTTAACACCACACTATTAAAGAATATTATAATAACGTATTAAAATGCACAAATTCTCATAAAAGGAAAACACTTAATTCGTTACGGTACACTTATCTCGTTGACTCTAAAATCGAAACACTTTAAATACGTAATTAAATGCTTGTTCTTTTTTCCGGCTCGACGGACCAAAAAAAGGTGTTCCCGCCGATCGCTCTTTCTCAAATAATCACTGCACACAACTCACAATAAAATAAAACTAGCGGACTGTATTACTAATTAAATTTTAATTCACAAACAATAAATTGATCGAGAGCCGATATTTACACTACTCCTCGGATCGGCGTCTCGAACCCAACTCACAAGTTTCAAAACAAACCACATAGATGGCGCTTCTAGCGGCAACAGGTCAATAAAGATATTTCTTAAAAAATTACGAAATTTAAATTTTATACGGTCCCTCAATCCTATAAGGGTCAATTCCATCATAACTGACGTCACATTTGATAATCAATTATTGTTTTCTAAACTGTGTAGAAAATTTACTAATAAGGCTAGACAACATTTTTATAATTTAAAATATTTCTTATAAAGTTTCCAATATCCAAGAACTTGAAAATTTTTTCAATCTCTATTTAAGTCCTTAAAATTACATTTCAAAATTTTATAACTGATGTAACATAAAACAGACAAGCGTAATTTCTTCCTTTATTAAGGTGTAAAAATTATCAAAACTATCCAATTAAAAAAAAATATTTTATGTTCTTAACATCACTAAGAAATTACAAATTAGAATTATAACTTTTTAAATTAATTTTTGAACAATAAAAAAAGAAAAAAATGTCATTTACACATGTAACTGACATAACTTCAATGTGTAACTGACGTAACACTATCCTTTTACAAAGCCAATACTAGGCACTTAATTTAGTTTCTTAACAGCAATTTAAATAACGCCTTCTGAAAACCTAAATGTAACCGTGGAATCAATTGGCCGTGGCAGTGGAAGTTATTTCTTAATGTCATCAATGTTGTACTATCTAAAGTCTGGACGAGATGGCCAATGCCAACCACGGCGGCAAGGATTCATCACATTTATTTTAAGTTCACACATTTGAATTTCTTGTACAAAACCTGGGGATTGTTTAGTATCATAGTTCACACGCAGATAATCTCCTATTTTGTATTGATTAATATTTTTATTCCGGGAATTATGTTCTTTATTAGCTTCCTTTGGATAGATTTCTACTTTTCTTAAAATCAAAATCAAAACGCTTTGAAAAGGGACTAACAAAACAAGTTTTGACTTCATGGTAATTGACTGGTCTCACATAATGAATTCTATGAGTATCAGGAATTTTTTAGGAGGATATAAACTAAATTCTTTTTCGAATCTTTCTTTTTTTTTTTTTAACTTTCTCTTTTGAAACGTAAATAAAATTTATCTTAGGACAAATTTTTCTGGCTACTTCAAAGAATTCATGAGCAGTGTTTATAACGACACGATTCTGAAGTGTTCGTCTCCAAACTGCTCTCTTGACTGTGCCTCCAATACCGTTAATAGCACCTTTCTCATGCGCTGTACCAAAGAAACTCCAATAAGCAAATTTAAGGGATGGATGGATCGCATGTGGTTTCAAAATTGAAGAAAGAATATACCTGTTCTTAAGCTGACTTCCAGCTCCATCAGAAAAAAAATGTATATTTTCAAAACGTCTATCTGTACTCATATTATGATTTAAGATAGTTGAGTTAAAGCAAAGAACTGTTAATTAGTAATGTGCCAACTCGTCACTGGCAACTACATAAAAAAATTAAGATGTTTGAAGTAGACAATTGCTGTGAAAAGGGGTGAAATCCAATGAGCTGACATGATTTCATTTTGCTGCCGAACATTAACATTTTCAGAAGAATCTTCATGGAGAATAGTTTCATCTTCTGAAAGATTCCCTTTTAAAAATTTGATTTCTTGAAGTTGAGTTTTTGCAACCAAACAGTATCTCCATAACATTGGTAGCTGATTTAAAACATCTTGTTTTGTATTTTAAAGTATGGTTTCAGTTAAAACCTTTTTATTATCAGTACTCCATTCGTAAAAGGATATTGAAATTTCTGCGTCTGATTTTGGAATTAGATCATCAAGAAAATTACTGATATCACCGCATGCTTCACACATCCCAAGTAAGCATTTTTCCCTCATTTACATACTGATTTGACAACTAACGGATTAGTGTCAACTGGCAAGTTCTGCACGATTTTTCTAATACCAGTTATTAATAAATCTCCATTCTTGTGATAACGACAACAACATACGGATGAATCTTTCTCAGAACTAGGTTGTTACTGATAGTGGTCGAAGCGCAGTAAATTTAGATTTTCCAACTTTTGTGGACGGATTCTCTTCTTTAAAGAGCTGATATGCTTCCATAACTGTCATCAATAATATTCTCTTTTGCTTTCGTTCAATTCTATTCTCATTTTTTACTGTTTTGAAATCTTTTTTCCCAGGTAATTGTCTTAATATTAAGTCACTATTATAGTGGGATGTTATTGCTTCAATAGTGTCTTCTGATAAAGAACCATATTCATCCTTATTAGGTTTTGATGAGGTTGAAACAGCTCGTTTTTTCTAGGACTATTAGGAAGCGATTTATTTACTCTTGACATTGCTCGGCCAAATAACTGCACATTGGAAAAATGCCTTAGTAGGTGTACCTTGTGAGTGTTCACTTTATGCTTTTCTTTTTTTCCCTCATTTTCTTTATTCTTATCTAGGAGACTATAGAATCAGCTTTTGTCTTACGAATGCTAAAATTTGCTCTTATCTTTCTTTGTTGTGCAGCATTCTTCTGCTTTATTTCTATTTTCTTTTGCACAGTCATTCTTTGCCTATATTCTCTCATTCTTTCAGCAGCAGATTTGGCTGGAGCCATTATCTAATTTCTAAAAAGAAAAACAATTATAAATATATATAAACATTACTGTGATGAGTTATATTAAATGTTTAAATTTTTTTTTATATATAAATACACTATAAATTAAAAATAAATGCATACATCATAGATTTGAAGGAGGAATCAAGGGAAGCGTGTGATGTGAAGAAGAGCTATCCCTTAAAAAATATTTCCTGTGCAATTTAATATCTAACTTGTGCTTAGTGGTGAACGAAATCATTTGTAGTCATGGTTAAAACTCCGTAAATGTGAAACAAACAACTCTTATTAAACTAAGAAAACAGTTGCTTAAAATCTGTAAATTAAACAGTTAGTAAAGTTACCGTGAACACACATTCGCTGTCGCTCTGTATTCATATTCAAACAACAGAGCTTAAATACAATGCTTATAACCTTTACCATTTACCTGCGAAATAAAAAACTGTATTGTCGTGTCAAGATCTTGCTTCTTGGAAAGTCTCCGTATACAGCACATCACAATCCTTGAAAGTTCGCATCGACGCCCACGATATCGAAGGAGGTGTCGAATACTTAGCAAAGTACTTATATTTGCGAGTAGCCTTACTTTGTCCATAGAGCTACAACTAGAACGCCTTTTGCAACGAGTCGCCACAGATATAAATTTATTTTCACCTGAATATTCATATGTATAAACAAAAAAGAAAATGTATAACTGACGTAACCAATGCTTTGTTATGTCGGTTACATTTTTATGGTTACGTCAGTTACACATTTTAGACAGTCTTTATTTCAAATGAAATTAAGAATTAAAACATCATTTGAAAGGATTCTGAATGCTTCAGAAGGTTTATGGATTAAAATTTTTCTTAAAATAAAATATTCTGAGTAGGCTTAACTTTTCACTAAAATTTGTAATTGACGTAACAATAAAAATTCACTTATAAAAGGCAATTAATTCCAAGAAATAATTTTATAAAGTTACAAATAATATATGAAATAATCTCTTATCTATTTATTTTCTTGCAAAAGAAAAAAAAAATAATCTTATTGTTATCTTGGAGTTGCTGCTCGCACCTGCAAAAAAGTACATATTTTTGTGCTTGTGTTGCCAGACAACTTGCTGTAATCTACACGGTGTATAGAGGGCAGGACTTTGGGTATTTTCAAGAATTTTTTTATATTATAAAAATATAAGTTTCAAGCTTTCTAATCATACCTTGAATTAAATGTATTACTAATTTTATTTTTTGTGGAATTGTCCTAAGTTATATTTAGTAAAATTTTCTGTTATACTAACAAGTAAGGCCAAAAAAATGTCCCGTTATTCTACGATTAAAATTTACCGAGTAATAACTGTTTAAAGTTGGAGCATATTTTTTTCTGCAAATTACAGGCCATTCACAAATTTAGTACAAATAAAATTTCGTCAGATATAATAAAAAATGATTGAGAGTTAAATTAACATTGCAATATAAATTTGAAATCTTTAATCATTCTGACATACTAATGCAAAATATACAATTTGCAAAATATACAATAAACATATAGGAAGAAAAAAAACAGAATTTTTGTTAAATAAAATGATCAAAATTAACAGACTCAATTCTTTACAAAATGACACATATTTTAAAATGTTATTAGATTACACTAGCCACCAAAAGTTAGGTTATGAAACAGCCGTATTTAGCTTTTGATAATTGAATCTTGTGTATTCTGTATCGCTGAATACGAAATTGATCTTCATTTTTTAACATCACGGAAATGTTTTTTTTCGAAAAATGTAAATTTTAAAGTAAAATAAAGAAAAAATAGCGAAAATTTATACTGTAAAATAGATCTGATTGTTGTGTTTACAACTTTTGATAATTTATTTTTATATATTTTTTACCGCTGAATCCAAAAATGACCTTCATTTCTAACCATCATGTCAAGATTTTTCGGAAATTGAAAAATTTCAAAGTTAAAAAGTTCATGTTTAAAACTGAATCTCCTCCCCCACTCATCGGACCCCTCAGCTGTTCAGCTGTAAGAATTCCAGTATAAGCCAAAAATATTGAATAAATTATTGAATAAAATAAAATAAAATTAAATAAAAATGTTTTACATATGTTTTATAGTATCATATTTTCGCTATAATTAACTTTGACATTTACAATTTGCAAAAAATTCTAACGTGATGGTTAAAAATTAAGGTCATTTTCCGATACAATGCTAAAAAATACATACAAATCAATTATCAAGTTTAAAAAACACAGCCATCGCAGTCTTATGTTATCTAATCTAAAACTTTTCCTTAATGTTCTTCACGATTTTTCGCAAATTGTAAATTTCAAAGTTAAAAAGTTCATAGTTAAAATTGAACCTTCTCCCTCACCTCATCGGACACCTCGGCTGTTTAGCTTTAAGAATCCCAGTATAATAAAAAAAAATGAATTAATTATTGAATTAAATAAAACGAAATTAAATAAATAAAGTTTTACATCTGTTTATAGAATCAGATTTTCGCTATATTTTAACTGTGACATTTACGATTAGCAAAAACTTCTCACTTGATGGTTAAAAATGAAGGTCTTTTCAGATTCAGTGCTAAAAAGTACATAAAAATCAATTATCAAATGTTAAAAAGTACAGCCATCTCCTCTATTTTATAGTATGCGATTTTTGTTATTTTTTAACTTTGACAATTGATGATTAGCCAAAATCCTGACATGATGGTTAAAAATTACGGCAATCTGATTCAGTGAAAATACATAAAAGTTAAAAAAAAAAACACAACCATCGCAGTCTTGTGTTATCTAATCTAAAACTTTTTGTTAATTTCTTGGCGGTAATCTATTCGAAATTTCTTGTGTTATCTTGTAAAATAAGTATGAATGGTCACCACTCAAAATCATAACAATATTAGATTGCCATCGGATTTATTTTTCAGTATGCAAAATTTAATCTCGATCGGATATTTGAAAGCGAGTTAAAGTTCGAGTGCAAATTTTTAGCTGGAAAAAAATACATACATCGTTTAAGTTAAATAAAAATTTATAAAAATAACATAATTTTTGTTAAAAGAAATCGTGTAAAGAAACACTCTCAAACCCTTAAAAATATAAAACATATGTTAAATACAATAATTTTAGCCAATCTGGAACTTAATAAAATTTAACTCAATCGTAATACAATTTTTTTCAAAGCGCACATACACAGGAAATAAGTTCTTCGAATACTCTAAGCACTTAGTATATGACCCCTCAAGTCATGGCTGACCTCATTTGTGTTCAGATGCATGAAAGTGGTATAAGTCTTGTTTTTTTTTAAAGTTTCATAACTCGGTCAATATTAGTGTTATATGAACGGGACTTTTTTGTCTTACTTGTCAATGTAATAGGAAAATTCTACTAACTATAACTTATAGGACCGGGGGACCGTATAAAAATTTAAATTTCGTAATTTTTTAAGAAATGTTTTTATTGACTCAAATAGCTCTTAAAATATTTCTTTACCGCATTTAAAATATTTTTGTAACTGAAACTATATATCTATGACTAACGGCTTTGGAATTAGCCATTGGACACCGTTGAGAGTGCACACCCTGTATATTTGCGTTCGTGATTATTGTACATTTTCATAGATTAAGAAACGTTCGTCTTTTTTTAAGATGTATGCATCAGTTAATATAAAAAAATTCGAAATTAGAGGTAGAATATTTCTTAATTTCAATACCTTTAAATGCTTTAATTTTCAATTTTAAAACTTTATGTATTAGATTTCTAAAAGAACAACTTCAAAAGTTGTCAACGTTTATTAAATTTAATAAATATAGAAAATTATATATATATATATTTTTTTCTTGACAGTGTCTACGAATGCATATTACTCATTGTAAAAGTCAAATAAAGAGTATACAAAATTTAAGAAACTGAATTTTAAATAAACGGTTAAATGTGAGTATTACTCGCGTAAAGTGGCTTCCGTGCAAGAAATATATGAATTAATAACTGTATTATTAAAAAAACCGTTGCTAAAACAATACTAAGCCTTTGTAAAAAACTATACAACATAGGGTTGGGTATAGCTGCATATTAAGGTGGCCACAAGAAATCAATTTTCGAATCTTTTCGGGCTGACCGCTCAAAAAAGTTGCCAATTGACTAGAAAATGTGATTAGCAAAGTTTCAGCTCATTTGTGTAATATTAACCCTTGCCTCATTGAGGTTTAAGTTTGAAAAAAAAAAACGTGATTTTTTGAAAAAAAAAATGCAGTTTTTGTGTTATGAAATGAGTACAATTGGACCTAGAAATATAATGCAGGTCTCATTTCATACAAAAAAGTTTTGCTTTGAAGAACCACATACAATTTTTTTTCTAAAAATGTATAGATTTAAATATATGCGAATTTTCCAGGACCAGTCTTCACACGAATCCTAAAAATTTACTTTTTAAGAAAATGCAAAAAAAAAAAAAAAAAAAAAAAAAAAAAAATATATATATATATATATATATATATATATATATATATATATATATATATATATAACATTCCATTTTATCTACTTTCCACATTTTGTTTTCTTTTCTTTCCTTTTGTGAAATTCAATAAAAGGTTTAGTTTTTAAAAAAATCCAAAGAAAAGGAAAAAAAAATCGAATTTTAAACCTGAAAGATTTAAAAAGAGGGGGTGAAAAGAAAGTATAAAAATGAGAACAAATAATGCTCAAAAGTATTTTATTATTAAAGTTGTGTTACAAGAAAGGAAGCATAATAAAGAAAAGAAATTATTTTCCCTTACAACTGCTTCGTTAACCCATTCAAGCACATAATTATTCTGTTCGTAAAATGATGAAATGATTGTCTACACCGCAATTTGAAAACTACTTTATTAGAAATTAAAAACACATTTTTTAATCTTAGATTGTAAAAGAAAAAAATTATTAAAATATTCTTGGTGACGTTTGTAAGTTTGGAGTTAAAATTACGTGGTCCCGACGCGGGACACTGCGGCGGAAAGGATTCAGGTGGTAATGGCTTAGATAAGGTGTCTTTTGTTGACTTTTTTTCCAAAGTATTATCTAAAAATGAAAATGCAACTTGATCCGAGTTAACACCTTGGGGACAAGCGATCGCGTGGTGCTCAGAATCCTTAATTATTCTTACCAGTAAATTTTTATTGTAAATTTTGCCTTATTTAATCCGAACCTTCTCCTGATTCAATCAGGCAAAAATTTCTGTTTTGAAAAATTGGTGATGAAAGATTAAAATTTCTGTAAAAGACGCTCGTCCTGAAGGCTTTAAAATACCAAAGGCGGTTTATCATTTTAGCGAGTGCTTTGTCTGCAACCTATTTATCAATTTTTATGTAGTGAATAAGTGATTTTATTATTTGCAAGTCTTGGATTGGGGGCTAAAGTGGGTGTGGGAGTATTGAAGCACGCTTTTACATAAATACTTATTAGAAATAAGAAACGGTCTCTAATACCTTCTTTTTCTAAATTTGTTATTGAAATATGATCTCTGAAATAATATATTTTGAGGGAATAAATGTCCTGTGCCATCCATGTGACTTGATTAAAAACACCAGGTGCTCTGAAGAAATGTCTTTTGGAGGAAGAAATCATATAAAAATTAAACCAAGTTGGATAAACTCTTTATAATCATCCCTAAGATGTTAATTTTAAAAAGGTCCTGCAAGAAAACATGAAATGTCTCCTGAATTAACTATTTAAATCTAGTATTTCATCTTCAAGGGTGTTTTATACTTAGTCCGGTTTAATTTAGACCACCCAATCAGATTTGTTTTTAAATATCTGGCTTAGAGGCAGTTATTATGCCCACTTTACAATCAAAAACAACTTTTAGGATAATTTCTAAATTATGGTGGCGACTTGGTGAATACAAAACACTTTTCCTTTAACAATTGCTATAGAAAAATGCAAGGTCCTCTGAGGTGACTGGTGTTTACTGCAGTGGTATCAAAACATCTTACCTGCATTTTACCAACTTCCTCCCGCTCTTCAACTGCTGAAAGTATAGCTTTCGCCTGAATTATTCACTACTATTTTCAAACTGTGGAACTCGTAGTAACTGTTGTTCATTTCCACAACTAATTAAAACTGGTATCCACTCTACATTTTCTTTATTCAAAAAATGAGGAAGCAGTTTTCCATCAAAGTGAACAACAGTTATCTAAATTGGAATTTTTAAATCTGTTTTTGATGAGCTCAGTTCTTTGTTTACGAAATAGTTATTTGCGAGGTAGATTGCAATTCTACTTAACATTAAAGTCTGTGGTTAACTGGTGTATGTACTCTAAGTCTAGCAGTTTCTCTGGCGTTCAGTTTCTTTTAGCGAATATTATAAAATAAAATACATAAAACTTCACAATTTCTTGGTAACTTACTCTCGATGATTTGATGACACATGTGGCCATTTTAAAAAATCTTACATCTCTGCCATCATACCAAAAGGAGGGAGGGGGTTTTCCGGAATTTTTCGCCAATTCTAAAAATAGATAACGATAACAGGTAACAAAAACAGCCTTGTAATAAAAAGGGAAATTCAAAGGTCCAACTGCAATAGAAATCGAGAAACTATTTCTTACTAGACACAGAACTAGATAACAAATAATTAATTATAATTCGTGAATTATTTTTAAAGTTACACAAATTGTTCCCTTATTTTTTGCCTATTAATGCAAATAATACAAAAAAAAAAATATCAAAAGTAATAAGATTATTTATTTGCCGTTATTACTCATGTTTAAAAAATGCAGAGTTTGAGGGTATGGTTCACGAGCTGACCTGAAAAATATTGAATGTTCAATAAATATAAGTTTTGATGAGAGTAAAAGTTCAATGTAAAAGCAGTTTCTATGAAATAGAGCAAGAACCAGGTTTCGAAGACAAAGAGTTTTCACTTAAAGAAGGAAAAACTACAATTTGTTGCCAAAAATTGCAAATTTTCAAGAATTCAACCTCGATGAGGCACGGGTTAATTTTATTCAATTGAGCTGAAACTTTGCCAATCTTACTTTCTAACTAATTGGCAACTTTTAGGAGGGTCCTTCAGAAGTAAATGTAAAAAAAAAAAAAAAATCCCATGTTGCTTATGTCCACTTTACTGTATATGCTAGAAACGTATAAATTGATATACTATGAACGTTCAAAGAGATATGGAACCTAAATAATATCGAATATAGCTATTCTGTATAACTCTATTTTAATCTTATCCTAATCGAAGATCTTAACTGTCGAATCTAAATATTTTCGAAAAGTCGTAACTTTCTTAATAATTTACATAGGTATACCTTTTCTTTAAAAAAATTATATGAAACATTTTCAACTCCAAAAGCCTATCCATTTACAGTGAGTATCATAATACATTTAAATACATTGCTCCTAAAAGAATTGTGATATTTCCATACGAGTATGTTTCGTTAATTAATCTAATTATTTATATAAATATTTTACAGAATAAACGGTCAGGTGGGAGTATTACTCGCGCTCAGAGGGTTCCGTACAATAAATATATGAATCCTTAACTGTATTATTCGAAAGAATAATAAGACTTTGTAAAAAAATTTACAACGTATGGTTGGGTATAGCTGTATATATTAGAAAAGTAGGAATAGGTATACCATAAGTTCAAAGAGATATGAAACCTAAAAAATATCAAATATTGCTATTATTTATAACTGTTTTTTTAATCTTATCTTGATCTCTTTATGATGAACTTAATTCGGCGCTGACAATAAAAGTAGTGCATATTTAAACTTCATTTGTCATTTCATACACCTAAATTTAGAGTAGTAATAATGTTTTCTTTTTACAGTGTACCTAAAGCAATACACTTGTTCAAAATTTAAACATGGCATTGTGCATAGCGCGCTTCGAACGGAGGTCGCAAATTGCAACGCCGCTTTGATCTATGCTGCATTTTCTCGGATAGGTTTTTAGTTAACCTTTAAAGACACGGGAGGTTAATTGAGAGAGCCACTGAATGCAAACAAGTCGCGAATACCATAGCATATATGCCATTAATTCTAATTAAATTATCTTTTTTTAACAATTTGACATTTATTGCTTTTGTACTGCTATTCGGCATTGCATTACACAAATATATCCTTAAATGTTGTTATCTAGGTTTTTAAAAGCCAATGGAGGATATAGTGCATCGCTCCTGTCATTATGTATGTCCAAACAGTCCGTGTTTTTAAGGGTTAATATCTCGGTTAATTACCAACGATTTAAAAAAAAAATCTTTATCAACAATGCTTTTGTACTTCTTATACGATAGATACCTTCAGCGCTGCTCAACACTTTTGCTGAATACCTGTAAATCGTAATTTGTGTGTAACAGAATAATGCAATTTTCTCAAACAAGTATGTGACCTCGGGTAATCGCTATAATTTTCCTGAAACTAATTAACGTTTTCTACCTCTAAAATTTTCATAATTTTAGTTTCAGTAGATTCGGAAATTGAAGTAGGGGAACATATTTTTGCACTAGATTTCGACGATACATTTGAAAATATAACTCCTGAAATTAAAAGAAATGTATTTTTGAGTCCAGCGTACGAATGTTTTCACACGATAACCAACAAGATATAGAAAGAAAATATTATTTTCAAGTAACATAATTAGCTCCTCTACATTTTTCCTAAATATATTTATGAAAGTTTAATAAATTGTAAATATGTGAATCAATAGCTTATATTACTTCCCTCAATTTGAACTTTCCCCGGTCCAAGATTTAGGTGTGACAGACAGAAAAATAGGTGTGACAGACTGATAGACCGACACAAGAGTGATCTTAGAATGGCTCCATTTTTACTTTTTAAATACGGAACCCTAAATATTTGTAACGGTCGTCATGTGCATCATAATATTATGCGATGTGGACAACAGCCGATTTATGTGACCAAAATGTATTTAAAAAATATGCATAGAAATCTCTAAATGACGTTCCTCTTTAATCGGTAAAAAGTGATCTTTAGAAATTATTTATCTTCACAACCCATGCTTGCCCTAATATGAAATGAATGGCAATCCAATTACTGCTGTTATCCGTCTCTAGGGTATCATAAGTAAGCGATTCGTAAATCATTTAACGTTGTATCAAGCTATGCAATGTTACTATGGCAGCAATAATTGCGTGTTCGTTATGTATAAAATACATCATACATACCAAATTTATTGATGTTGAAATTGGTTACCGGAATCTCACGCTGCCACACGGGGGCTATAAGAAAAGTAGTTTACATACTACATAAGCAGAAGTATCCATAAATTTCTGAAAGTTAAATTAAGATCGCATAGAAATAAATATTTTTAAAGAATCAGCATTATCTTAACACGAATGTGAAATTTACAGCCGATTGTTTTATATAAAATTGAAGATATAAAAGAATTTAACTTTGAAATTAACGTATGGAATCATTTTTAAATGAAATTTTTTTCGTCTCCGAAAAAAAGTTTCATAATTTTTTTGAAATACATGACGCCAACAATATTTAGTCGCTAAACTGATATGTTTCATAGAACGAAAATGTGCATATAACACGGAAATGTTGCATAGTAACTAACACTACACGGTTTTACAAATAAAACTCTATTATTAAAAACTGACCGATCAGACATAATAAATTTTAATTTTAAAATTAAGCAAAAATCCACGTGTCTTGTCGTAAGGATGTCAAAATAATAATAATAAAAAGAAAAGAAAAGAAAAGAAAAGAAAGAATACATTTCTATTACAAGTTTTGTTAAATAAAATTATATACTTTTCTAACAACAAAATTTTATTATTTTAATTTAATTTTCACATACATAATAATTTATTAGCATAATAATAAAAAATTGAAAATAACATATATTTTCAATTAAATAACATATGCAGGATTCTTTACGCTTTAAATTTTAAAATTACTGTATTATCAATGCAAACAAGAGATGAAAAGTGCAGTCTGCATTAGAGGCGAATTAATGAAATATTCATGTAACTTTAGCTTAAGAATAAAATAACATGTTAGCCGATGAAAGTTTTAGCAAATTTACATTCCAAGTCTTAATATATATAGTAAAGTTTCTACGCTAATTAAAGAAACTTAATTAAATTTCTCGATACCAGCTTAATTTTTAGTTGATTATAATTTTTGTTTAATTGTAGAGTAGATGTTGTTCAAATTTCTCTATACAAAGGTATTGCTTAATGAAGTTCCGATTTTAAAGACAGGAGTACCACATCTGCTCCCAAATATTATAAAATCATAAATTATGATGATAAAATTTTATAAAATACTGAAAATAGAAATTGTAAACACTTTTATTGTATTCTTTATTTTGACAATTTTTGCAACATTCATATTTAAGCTGTACAATTAAAATAGTTATATTTTTTATAATATTTATCTTTATATTTATGTTTACCAACAAGTATAACATTTATAATTCTATCTGAAAAATACTGTTATAGATAATGAAATGGAATATTTATAACTCGAAATTACGTTCTCTTGAAACAGTTTTCTTTTCTGTGGGGTAATACATACTCCATATTTTTTTTTTTATTAATAATAATTTATTTTTATTCTTTGTTAAGACTTCTACATATTAATGTTTATCTAATAAAAATCGAAAAATATTTCATATAATTTATTGATTTTTGATCCACGTTTATACAATATATACATACACACACACACGTATATAGCTGTGTGTGTATATAATATAATATATATATATATATATATATACACACATACAAAGCTGACAAATTTCTGATTTTTTATAAGTCAAATAAACATATTTAAACCAGAAATTTTATTTAATGGATGGGAATCTATTATGTGTGTGTATATATAGGTTAACAGCAGGTGCGAGGAGGGGGATTAGATACTATGATTTTATTTATTATTTTGTAACGTCATCCTCATGTATTATATTATATTAATTTTTAGAACACTTATTCAATAGAGAAATAAATCATTGGAGTTGAAAATTTCCAAGTAGCTGAAAAAAGTCCGGGCTAGGGTTCGAACCAGGGATGTTTATATGATAATGAGAGAATGCCACTTAAGCTTTTTGTTGCCACTTTACTTTGTAATTCGAATATAATTGTTCGAGAATTTCATTGCAGACGAGAGGTTGTTGAAATTAACTGATTTTCTGTTACGGAAATTTTACATTTAAAATTAGGAGTATGTTGTTAATACATTTTATTAGATCATAATTAAAATGGTTATTCCGAGATTTAAAATACTGAATATAAAACACGCATTTTATTTCTCTTAAACATTTTGCAATTATCTTTTTTTAATAATTTCATTAACTTTAATATTCAAACAATGGAAATAAGAGGTTAATAAAGAACACTTTCTATCAATTTTATTTTTTATTATTACCATCAAGTATAACTGTTACAAAACGCCTACCTGAGGCTAACTACACTGGAGTGAAAAATGATAAGGATGATCATTTAATTGGTTATTTAGTAAATATAATTATATTTATTAAAGCGTTTGCAGAAACCCGTTATTGTACACGATGACTATATAGAAAAGAACTAATACAATGTAGCAATTTCATAAATTTCACTCAATTATTTCTATGTGAGGGCAAAAACTTATTGATACATCCTCGTATTAGATCTGTAAACTTAACATATTGAGTATGCAGGCAGGAAAAAAATAATTTTTGTTTGCCGACCAGTGTAATTACTAATGAATTTCGGTCAATATGGTTAATTAAGCATAGTAACGATTATGCCCTTTACTGGAACATCTACTATCATTACCGTATGAAGCTAATAGCAAAAATAATTGTTTAGAGACATCAATACTCAAACAAAAGACGTGTCTTATTAATAAGACCACAAGGTAGGGGGGTTAAAGATAATTTTTGTCGTATTTACTGAATCAATTAGGGGGAAAATATACGCACTGAAATAATGCAAGAATAAATAATACAGTTTTAAAATAGACACTTTTAGCAAAGAATATTAAGAACTTTTATTTCTATTAAATTAATTTAAACATTTACGAGTTGAAATTTATTACATTTACCGAACTTGATTGCTAATTGTTAATAATAACCCATTAATTCGATAAATTCTCATAAATTAATCGCATTAACCTGTTTATTTGGATATTATTTGGTAATTATTAATTGTTACAGGATATTATTAATACAGTGAAACCCCGATTTAACGTTATTCAAGGGACCATACCAAAATGACTCTATATGCTGGAAAACGTTAAATCGGGGTAAGACAAAACAATGCATTGAACATGAAATAAAGATCAATTTTAGTAAGTTACCTTTTATTTCTCTCTTTGGAAGGGTTTAGACATAAGTTTTCTAAATTACACTTTAAGAAAAATCGTTATTTTTTGCTTTACGCTTTATTTTTAACATTACAAATTGCATTCTCAACGTATATGATTTGTTTTAACGATTTTCTCTTGACCTTCGCAATTTAAAATGAACGCTTTAGTTGTTTTTAAATTTTGAATGGATTCTGTCGCAGAAGGAATTCCATGTTCTTCATCATCATTTTTATCATTATCTGAGCTATCTGATTCTGAGGCAGGCCGCATACTGAGACGATTCAAGCAACATGAAGCAGAAAAAAATAGCTTTCTTTTTGACGTCATATTTTTACTAGT
Source organism: Maratus speciosus (assembly GCA_963932465.1). Taxonomy (NCBI): domain Eukaryota; kingdom Metazoa; phylum Arthropoda; class Arachnida; order Araneae; family Salticidae; genus Maratus; species Maratus speciosus. The sequence continues at coordinate 529,452,007 of OZ010790.1, forward strand.
TACAGCTAACGAAAATTCTCTAAGGGATACTATCAGCTCCGTTCTACACCAGAAAGAAAATTCGAATCAGATACAATGGGATAATCAAGATTTTAGGAATATGCGTAAATGGAAGAGAAGAGGGATTTCAAAATTGTACTTACAGTTTAAAGGAAAGGACAAAAAAAGCAGGGAGATTCCGAGTTTTACACGGAAGAAGGTCTTTTTCTTTTCACCAAAATTTCTATTTTAGGACAATTTCCTTGAGTTTTTTCACTAAAAAACATTAAATGCGGGAAATATTTCAAAATGATAATGTTAAATCTGCGATTTTTTACCATTACAAGCATAGGAAAATAATTGGGACTAGTGAAAAATGACATTATATGCGGGAACATTATATGCGTTAAATACGGGTGACGTTATATCGGGGTTTCACTGTATTTTCAGATTAGTCAAATTGACCTTGAAATATGCAATACAATCCATTATAATAAATATAATTAATTTTTTTCCAGTTTTTAAATAAAATAAAAAGCACCATTAACGCTACCACTCAATTAACAGAGGAAGAAGAAGGATTTGTATACAGGCTCTAATGCTTGAATAAAACCTACGACTACAATTACATTAAGAAATATTTTTATCACATTAAGAAATATTTTTAAAATGCATATACTTGACTGCATGAACCCAATTCAGAATTTAAGAATCAACGAATTGTTTAAATAGTGTCATAATTTTTTTTTCATAATGATTTATTCATTTTGATTTTGTTTGTTAATAACACTTTGGTAACACAATGGGTTTCTGATTGTAGCTTTTATTCGCAAAATGGTTTTCATGAGTTGGTAATTTATGCTATGTACATTATAATTGTATTTAATTATTAAGTTTTGTTAACAATTTTCGATGTTTACCAATGTCCTAAACTAGATGTAGAGCGAAATATCAGTTAAATAGGCACTAACTTTGCTTCATATCCTGGAGCCTTTATACATTACTACAAAAACATATTATTTCGCCTTTTTAACACTTGCCAACATAGTTTAAATGTGTTTCTGAATTCGGATTGTCTGTACGTCTGTCCTCCATCCGTCATTCTAACTCGCGTAAAAACACTGAGATCGAATATTCGAATATCGAACTAAAATATTCAGATTGAACAATAATCGCTGGAAATGCGTTTTCATTTGCGGTACGCGTTATTAAATTTAACTTTTTTTTTGCATATTACTTGCTGTGTATAAATTCTATAAATCATATGTAGGGCTGCAAGAAAGATTCCAAGTACATTTCCTTTTTTTATGGAAATTACTGAAAAGACATTTTCAACTGTGCTATGCGTTTAACTAATCTATTGCTAGGTTGAACAAAAAATTCTAGGAAATTTCTGAAAGTTGCACTGTTATGCGCAAATTAACAACAAAATCAACAATGACTATTCTTCAATGCGCAAATTAACAACAAAAGCAACAAAGACTATTCTTCAAAGTAGAGAGCATCACAGCCCACGTCTTTCTGCCACCGTTCTGCCAGAGTCGGGATTTGCTGGAAGTACCATGCGACTCCTTGGAATCTAAAAACTCTTGACAAGCTTCTTCAACTTCATTAAAAGAGTCAAATCGACGACATTTAAAAATATGTTGCATTGGTCGAAAGAGGGCATAATCGGATGGAGTAACGTCTGTGCTTTAGGCGGGGTGTGGAAGAATTTTGACGAAGATATACCACTAGTACTCCTATATACGATACAAATTCTGGTAACTGTTAGATTAAAAATTTCCCAGAACTTTTTGCTGAACCTAATATCATACGATGTAGTATACATACGTTTTTACAAATCATATACAAGGTAGCACAAAAATAAATTCGATATTTTGCTACTAGTATTCGGAATTACAGAAATTGAGTTTTCAAATGCATTATGGGTTTCCCAATACGCTTCTGAGTTGAATTTTTCTAATTTATACAGTCTTTCACTTTAATAAAAAGTAAATTTTTGTTAGAGTATTTTGAATGTGTTGTAAATGATTTCAGGATCAAATGTTGGACGCATGATTTTTCTTATTGAATTTATCTAATTAACTAGATTTGCTTATAAAAAAATAAACATATGTATAGTTATGAGAAATATATTTTATAAGTAAAAAAAAAATAATAATTACATGTTATAAATGTTATACATTTTAATTACATATTAAAATATTTTGACATTTTTTCATATCAGACAAAACTGGTCTCAGTTTAAAAAGTGTTAATATGAAAATATTTAATATTGGTGACAACACTCACATTAAAATAACAAACTATATGAAAATAAAAATTAGTTTTAATATTTATAGGATATATATAACCATTATATTCCTTCACTTAAATCAGGCTAAATTCGATTTTTCATTAAAAAAGTATTATTTTAAAGACAAAAAATCTGTGCTGAAATGGTGGATTTAATAAAATTAGAAAATAGGTTAGGGGATTTTGAAAAGCAGAAAAGATATTTTCTAAATGTGTTAATAATCCAAAGATTTTTAAAAACGTTAGATGAAAGAAATGAGCGATTATCTGATGAAACATTCATGGTTGTCTTTTAGAAACAGCTATAAAAGAAATTTTCTTTCAAACCCCATTTTTTTGTTAGAGTATTTTGAATGTGTTGTAAATGATTTCAGGATCAAATGTTGGACGCATGATTTTTCTTATTGAATTTATCTAATTAACTAGATTTTCTTATAAAAAAATAAACATATGTATAGTTATGAGAAATATATTTTATAAGTAAAAAAAAAATAATAATTACATGTTATAAATGTTATACATTTTAATTACATATTAAAATATTTTGACATTTTTTCATATCAGACAAAACTGGTCTCAGTTTAAAAAGTGTTAATATGAAAAGATTTAATATTGGTGACAACACTCACATTAAAATAACAAACTATATGAAAATAAAAATTAGTTTTAATATTTATAGGATATATATAACCATTATATTCCTTCACTTAAATCAGGCTAAATTCGATTTTTCATTAAAAAAGTATTATTTTAAAGACAAAAAATCTGTGCTGAAATGGTGGATTTAATAAAATTAGAAAATAGGTTAGGGGATTTTGAAAAGCAGAAAAGATATTTTCTAAATGTGTTAATAATCCAAAGATTTTTAAAAACGTTAGATGAAAGAAATGAGCGATTATCTGATGAAACATTCATGGTTGTCTTTTAGAAACAGCTATAAAAGAAATTTTCTTTCAAACCCCATTTAACGAGCTATTATTCTTCAGTAATTCAGAATATATAATAAAGGACGATTTTCTAATGTGTAATTTTTCATTATTATTTAAAAACGATTAAATATACATTTTCGTAAATTATTCAGGAAATAGGTATTCTAAATCTTTTAGTATTGGTTATAAATTTTGATTATCTACAATGTGTGGCTATCAATTTCCAGGGCTGTAGAATAATTATAAGAATTAAAAGTTTCTTGTTTGGTTAACGGTGGTATTTGAATGGTCGCGTATCTGTGCACAAGCACAATATGTGCTTTGTGCGTCGTTCTAGTTTTACTTTCTTGTGTTGAAATATGCATGCAAACGTTCTCTGTTAAAGCACTGTTGTTGTATTGAAAATAATGATACAGAGAATTAGCATTAACATTTCGTAAACTGACTTAATATTTGCTAAATTGATAAAAATGTATTTAGAAGACAAATAAATACCTTTATTTATTCAGATAGACATGTTTTATAGCTGTGACAGCGGCATTTTCAAGATTTATACTGGTAGAAATAGTTTCGCAAAAATCTCTTTCTGTAAAATAATTAACGTTCACAAATATCTATTTTTAATATTGCAGTTAATTTTATTATGCATGAGATCGCACGATTTTCGTTTAATAGTCTTTCAATAAAATAATTTTTTTCGAAAATATTTGCATCCTGTATAATATAAATCTTGAAAATGTCGCCGTCAGACCGATGAAAGATGTCGATCTGAATAAATAAAGCTATTTATTTGCCTTCTAATAGTATTTTTATCACATATAGGAAATATTAGGTTAGTTTTGATGTTTCAAGGGATTTTCATATATAGGTAGTTTTATTATTTTTTTTATAAAATTGAAAAAAGTGTTAGCAAAACACGTAAAATGTTTCAGCAAATTTAAGGTGATGATACAATATCACGTTATTGCATTTTAAATAGTTTTAAACGAACACCCGACCGCGCATTACCTTGCATGTGAAGCTTTTTTTGCCCACGCATAATATCATACACTTAATTCACCCTCCATATTCTCCGGACATGGAACTCGAGGACAATTTTCTGTTTCCCAAATTGAAAACATCACTAATGAATACACGATTTCTCGATATTGTTAACATTAAGAAAACGTCACGCTCAAAATTAAGGGGTCCAGGACACAAAAATCTTTAAATTTTCTAAGAAGGTTATATTGCATTAAAATTCCTCTATTTTTTCTTCTTAAAATGACGTTTAATACATACTTTTATTTAATTAGATCAGGAAATATATTTTTTTTCGTTTAGGTTTGTTTTCAAAATTAGGTAGCTTTCAAGCAAATGTTGTCATGGAAGCGACTTCTTGTGAAAGTGAGTTTTTCTTCATGATGGGTTTTTTCACCATTTCTCATATTTAAATTTTTATGAGTCAAGAACTGTTAAAGACAAAATGACTCAAACTTGGAACATGTTTACTTACATGGGCTTTAACTTTGATTCAGAAAATTTGTAATAAATACCTACTTTTGAAAATATGATTTTTTTATAGCATCGTTTTTTAAATATTTTTAATTAATATTTTTAAAAATGCTGAATCAAAATTAAAACATATATATTTCTGTTTATTTAAATGAAAAAAAATATGAAATTCTACAAATAATATTTCGAGTTATTACAATTTTAAATTACTCCACTTTTTTAATAAATTTTAAATTATTATTTTTTAATAATATGATAAGTTTTATCATGTGTTTTTGTATTAAATTATATGGTTAACCAGCACAAATAATAATAAATATATATATGTCAAAATTTTAACTCAATAAATATATTTTTTTGAATGTGTCCCGGACACCCTTAAGAGGATTCCCAAAGATGACTTTGTAAATTGTTTCAAACATTTTACAGCAGAGAAGAGCGCATACCAGAGCAGTGCGCGTATGTGTACTAGGTCAGATGGAACTTACTTCGAAACATGTGTAGTTATACATATACATAAATGTGTAAAATACGTGTATGTATAGTTTACAAATGCATTGCACATGCTTTACATTTACTTTACATTTTACTTATTTTTATAGTTATTTACAGTAGTACCCCGACTTACGTCACCCCGAATTTACGTCGTCTAGCCTGGAAAAAGCGTTGCCAGTGGGCTACTTTTTAAAATTAAGATTTCTTTCTTGCCACCAGTTTTTTTTGAAATAGTAAAATTCGTCTTATTTAAAGACAGAATAAATAAGATAATATTAAGGTTTATTAAACCATTTCAAATAAACGATGTCAAACAAACAATCTGAATTTTTAAAAAAGTAGACCACTGGGGATACTGCCTCGAAAAAAAAATCCTTAATTAAAATACACATTTTGAACTTTTTTGAAGACTTTTGTTTCCATGAAGGGAAGCTTTTCCGCGACAGCAAGTGATAATGAGGAACAAGTAAAAAAAGTAACTAGAAGAAGCTTAGAAAACTCACATTGCTGTTACAAAGAGATTCTAAGAAAAAACAAGAAAGAAAAATCATGCGTTCAGCATTGATTATTTAACTCTTTCCAGTACATTCAGAGTAATGTAATAAAAATGCACCGTTTAATAAGTTAAAATATTACTTCTAATTCAACCATATAGAAACGCCTAACATATTTGAAAACCTAATTTCAACTGTTCCCATTTGCAATCGGAAAAAATTTGCGAATTCTTTGAGCAGCCCCGTATATGATATATAGGTTTGTATCTATTAACTACATGCATGCCAAAATTTAGTTCACTTAAGAAATATATATACTTCAGTTGAAAATTCTCCTTCAGTAATTTCCTCTTATAAGAAGAATGGTGCGGGAATACTTTTAATCAGCCCTGTATATGACATATAGAATTTATATATAACGAGTAACATGCAAAAATTAGTTAAATTTAAAAGTTCATACCGAATTTTAAAACGTACACTCCAGCAATTATTACTCAAAGACAGTACTGTATTCGATTTCTTTTGTAGTTCACTGTAAATGGATAAATAAGGGCGTCCTGGTACGTGAATACTTTTGTGCTGCCCTATTTATGAGATATAGAATTTATATATAGCAAGTAACATGCCAAAATCTAATTAAATTTAAAAGCGCATATCGAGTTTTAAACCGTACACTTCAGCAATTATTACTCAAAAGCTGTAAAATATTTCTTTTGTGGGTTCCTGTAAATGAATAAAAAATGCTATGAATTCCCTGTTCTAACGTAATAGTTGAGAAATTTAGTGATTTATATCAGTTTCAATACATTTGAAACAGCGTAATGTCATTAAAATATTCTTAAAACGATTTTTCCCCATATACCGTAATGTAATGGAATACTTTTGAGTGCCCCTGTAAATGAACTATTAATCCTACATGCTTCATATACAATACCAACCATGCTATGGTGATCCTAAATAACCTTGATCAATTGCATGAAAATCCGAGTATATTTACGGGAGTTAGAGCGTAGACAGGCGGACAGATTGACAGACGGACAGACAAACCGAATGCATAAACACTTTTCAACTGACAAAATGACGGTTCAAACTACATTGTGAGATATTTTCACATGCTAAAACACTCGAACGGAACAGCTAGAAGAACAATAAATTGTAAATTAACAATTTATTGATTTATTCAAAATTTTTGTATTACAAACGCATTATTTTGCTATTGTTAAATGTATGTAACACACTCTCTAAATACAATAGAATGTGTTCATTAGATTTTGGAGAATTTTTATTACTTAACCTTTTTAGCTTATCTAAATGTACCTCGACTTACGTCGCTAGTCTTGGAACAAATTGTTGACGTAAGTTGAGGTATTACTGTATTGCACATTCATATTTAAGAAGTTATTTCGCCAGTCCTTGAAATTAATAGCCACATCTTCAATGAAAAAAGACTTTAAAATACGGCAGATCCCTTAAAATAACTTTTTTAATAGTTATCTGATTACGTCTAATATGCAGTATCAATCCATACTTATGTATATATGTATATGTATTTATATCATATTTTGCTTTTGCAGCATTTTCACAGGAAATTCATTTCTATCCATGTTCCACTCTATCTTCATTTAGTACGTTTCTTATAGTACATGTATTGATAAGAGATTATCAAAATCACGTTTATTGTTTTTAATAAATATCAAATGTGCTAATTGATTAGGATAAAACAAATTTCTATTTACTGGAATATTATTAATGTTTATTCTATTTTTTTATGTGCATTTTATCATGGTTTCTGTTCATATTGGTAAACATCAACATTTGAACCTATGAACATATTTATTGATATTTACTATATAATTTTAATATTTGAGATTAGGTCATGTGATTAATGTCAAATTTATTTCTTTGTTCTAAATATCTTACTTATTAAGATTTTCTAATTTCAGTGCATTATGCTTAAAAAATTAACAACATTGTCTGCAAGGGACTTTGTTTTTATGCCCTGGAAGAAATGTGATGTTGATGAATTCTATGGAAATTTAATGTCTTAAATATTTAAATGTTTAATCGAAAGTTCTAAAAATCCCACTTCTCAATCTCCATGTAGTATTAGTTTTGAATATGGATATTTTTTTTTAATTTAAAGTCAGTTATTTTTAGATTATTTTCATACAGGATGTGAATAAATTCAAATTTTGTGCTTGAGTCTGTTCTCAAATACAAAATGGCTACTTTCTGACACATTTTAGGTAGATTTCGTAAGAATTACTACCTGTTCTTTCTCAAAACTTTTGCAGATTTACGCCGATCATGACCCTAGAACCCCAAACAACCCCCAGTTCGAAACTTTATCTATCTATCTATCCATCAATCTCCATATGTGTATCACTTTTTTATGGAAACGATAACTTCTATAATTCTGCACAAATATCTTCCAAACTGATACATAAATTTAAGGGGTATGAAATCTCGGTCAAGTTCAATACAAAATCGGACCAAAATATACAAAATCGGACCAAGGGGTGGCAATATGGAGGGGTTTTGTGAAAACCGAAAAAACACCCATAGCTTCTTAATTATAATACATATCATACAGTTTAAAGTTATTATTACTTCTAGGAAAAGGACCGAAAATTTAGGTACCACAGATTTTCGATAAAATTAAAAATGGGCATAAGGGGCGAAAAAAATAGGGTTTTCGGGAGAAAAAATTCATAACTTCGTCAATTCTTAAGATATCAAGTTCACTTAATCTTATTATAAACCTTCCTAATATTATCTACAACTTTTATATTGACATATTTTTGATAGGAGCAATTATTACCGAAAAAAATAATTAATAAAAAAGGAAAGTGCCCAGCTAAACTGATGGCATTGAGCTCACAGGCTATTCACACTAATTGTATATTATACACTTATTTTAAAGAATAATGCCCCTCAAAAAAAATAAGTGAAGGGGAATTAGCCCCCGTTTCCCCCCTTATACTTAAACAGTGGACCTCCAAATCTCATCAGGAAGCCCCTTATCATAATAAACCGGTATACCAAATTTGGAGCAAATCGAATAATCCTGCAAAAAAAAACATTTATCTAAATTAAGGGGGTGGACTAGCCCCCTTTATCTTTAACCAATGAATCGCCAAAACGAATCAGGGAAGCTCCTTAACATAATAAACCGGTATACCAAATTTGGAGCAAAGCGAATAATTCTGCATAAAAAACCCGTTTATATAAATTAAGGGGGGTGGCCTAGCCCCTCTTCCCCCTTTATCTTTAACCAATAAACCCCCAAAACTAATCAGGGAAGTTCTTTAACATAATAAACCGGTATACCAAATTCGGAGCAAATCGAATAATTCTGCATGAAATACCCATTTATCTGAATTAAGGGGGTGGACTAACCCCGTTTTTCCACCTTTATCCTTAACCAATGAACTCCCAAAACTAATCAGGGAAGTTCCTTAACATAATAAACCGGTATACCAAATTCGGAGCAAATCGAATCATTCTGCATGAAAAACCCATTTATCTGAATTAAGGGGGGGGGGGGACTAACCCCGTTTTTCCTCCTTTATCCTTAACCAATGAACTCCCAAAACTAATCAGGGAAGTTCCTTAACATAATAAACCGGTATACCAAATTCGGAGCAAATCGAATGATTCTGCATGAAAAACCCATTTATCTGAATTAAGGGGGTGGACTAACCCCCCTTTTCCCCCTTTATCCTTAACCAATGAACCCCCAAAATTAATCAGGGATGTTCCTTAACATAATAAACCGGTATACCAAATTCGGAGCAAATCGAATGATTCTGCATGAAAAACCCATTTTTCTGAATTAAGGGGGGGTGGACTAACCCCGTTTTTCCCCCTTTATCCTTAACCAATGAACTCCCAAAACTAATCATGGATGTTCCTTAACATAATAAACCGGTATACCAAATTCGGAGCAAATCCAATGATTCTGCATGAAAAACCCATTTTTCTGAATTAAGGGGGATGACTAACCCCGTTTTCCCCCCCTTTATCCTTAACCAATGAACTCCCAAAACTAATCAGGGAAGCACCTTATCACAATGAACCTAGGAAAAAATTTTGAAGCAAATCGGATGTTTCTATCAAGAGTTATCGCGTTACGTACATACATACGTACGTACGTACATACATACATACATACATACATACATACATACAGAACGGGCGGGCACATTAGCTCTCAGGCTTTGATAACCTGTGAGCTAAAAACGAAAAAAAAATTTCGAGGCGGGGTTGAAGAAGAAACAAACTCATAACTTCGTCAATTCTCAAGATATCCAATCCGCTTTAATTTATTATACATCTTTTTAATATTATCTACTTTTCAATATTATTGACAAGTTTTTGATAGGATCAACTCTTATACCAAAAACAAAGCAAACAAAAATAGGGACTGACGAAAACAATTTCGTGTTAAGGGTGTACTCAAATCCTAACGGCTTATTTTCTGACTCATTTAAATTCAATTTTGCTCTCAAACGCATACAATTGGCAGGTTCTCTTATTCAGAAACTATATAATGTGCTGTATTGGTCGATTTTTTGACAACGGCAAAATACATTTCAAAAAATGTTGTCAAAGTGGGCATTTTGAACCGAATTTCCCGAAGCGAAAAAAAGAAACGAAAAAAATGGTCGTACTGAGAAAATTATTATTTGTAAATCAAGTTCTAATTAATTGAACGAAAAATACAAGCATAGTTCGCTTATAAATCTCTTCAAAAACTCGCGTCAGCAAGTTTCATGTTTTACGTTTAACAATGAGTCTGAATTTGTGTCAGAAAATTTCGAGTTGTTGAGCGTGGTAAAACATATATTTTTTAAAACCGCCTTAATATGATTCTGATAAAATTAGCTCTTACAGAAAAATGAAATTAAAAATTTTCCAAAAGCTGTCAGATAAAATTGTTAAACTGGGTTTTGTCTATAATTATGATTTAGTTTTTGTTAATGAAATTAGTACTTATCTTCTAAATCTACCTCCGCCTGTAGGCCGAAGGGATTTTTTTTAATTCCTTTTTGGTAGTGAAAGTATCAAAATGGCAGGTGTTTTTATTAAGAGACTATGCAATCGAATTGTTTTCTGTATTTAGATAAAGGAACATGTTGCGAAAAATGTAGTCAAAGTTGATATTTTGAACCAAATTTGCGGTCGCGAGAGAGCAAGGAAGAAAAGAAACTCGAGATATATTTCAATTATCGGAAAAGGAAAAAAAAAGTGTTCAATTACAAATCCCGCTAATATATATGCCTGTAAGTGCCATTTTTTTCTTGTTTAAAAAATGAATCGAAAAGAATGAGCGACGAAAATTATTTCTTTGACAATCGTTTTAAGGTATTTATTTTTTAATTATCATTAAATTACAACATGTCAGCAATTAACATTATGTATCCTACAATTTAAATCCCATACTTTGTTAGAAGAATATTTTTCAAAGAAATAAATTAATTTTAGAGCTAAAAAAATTTTCAATTCTAGAAACCGCAGATGAATTTTTTTTTCAACACTTCTTTCTTTTAAAATGTTTAAGAAGACTTCTCCACGAAAAAGTTTATAAACAATAATGAAAAATTCTACAAGGTCTGAAGACATATGAATATTTTTATCGATATTAAATATTATCCGTATTTTAAAATGTTGATTGGAATATCATGGAAATATCCATTTATTTGTCTATAATAGCGTTAAAATAATGCTTTGTTTTAACGCTAATGGAAATTAAAAACGCTGTTATATGTAAGCACATGAAATGAGTCTGCATATAGTAAGTGATATAGTGTTTTGAAAGCAGTAAAAACTTTCGAACACAAAATTAAACAAAGATCCATCATTCAGTTAAAATAATAACATATTTAATACGTCTGTACAAGAACTATTTCCCCATCTCTGTGCTCTTAATTCAACCTGAATAATGTGTAGCCTATCATATAAATATCCACATCCGGATAAAAGTGTTTTTTAATACAATGGTATGTTATAAAAGTTAACCACTTGTTTTACAAAACACTTTATACACGTTACTTTAACACATATAGTAATTTTCAAATATCCCTATTAAAAATAATTTCAACAAATATATGAGGAAGTGAATTTCAAAACTCGGCTTATAAAAAATTTAATAAATCTAATTTTCTCTATAAAACTATACTATTGGTGAACCAGTGTCGGAAAACACATTGCAATGTGTTTTTCGACATTACAATGCACAGATTACAATGCAAAAAAACTAGTTTTATCGTCTCTTTCTAGCACTGTAAAATAATATTACAATCAACGCTTGTTAGAACGACACCTCGCGTGCCAAAGATGAGTGTCAATATAATGTAAGGTCGCTATAACAAAAGTTAATGAAAAAAAAATAAGAACATCTGTAATCATGTGCATGAAAATTAAGGTTTCAAAAAAAATTATAATACAACATTATTACTAAATTCAGTTTACTTTCGTATCAAATAAACATTGACAACGAATAATTATAAAAATTAACTTAAGAGAATGATTACGTATTTCTAAAATAGATGAAAAGTAAAAAATGTTTTAAAGAGTCATTTAAAGATATTTTATAAAAGGTGTCAATGAGAAGTGAGCAAAGAAAATGACATCTTTTTTTGTGGGAGAACTGCAGGAAAGTTCAATTTGGTCGCTATATTGGAAAATAAGCTGCTGACCGGACGTTATATTGGATGTAAAATAACATATAATAAAGGGGATATATTTCGGGACATTTTACATCGGTAGTTATAATGGAACAATCGCTATAAAGGGTGGTCGTTATAACGAGCGTCGACTGTATAATGAAAATCAATGGACGCAGTCAGAGCTTTTTCGCAATTTTCCAAAATTTGATTTTCTGACTAATGAGACTTTTGAAACTCCCATCCTCATATGAATCGTCCATTTTTACAAATCCCAAAACATGAAATTGAATTAAATTAAAATCGAGTTAAATGGAAAAGAATTTGAGTTTCAAAAACATTCTATTTTGACAGTGATAAAACGCAAATGGAAAAAAATGACTAAAGTAATTATTTTTCTCATTTCACAAAAGTTTTGAAAAATCATTTTTGAAAACAAGCGTGTAACTATTTCCTTAATCCAAAGATGCAATTATGGATAAGCAAATATTTTGAAAATGTTATAGTAATTAATAATAAAAAATAATTTGCGTTATTCTTTCGAAAATACGTATATTTTTTTCATTATGACTAAATTAATATTTTTTTTCTTTTCAAAAATAAATTAGATTTATTTATCGTGTTTATATATGAAGAGGAATATGTATATATGCATTCAATAAAAGTGTAATTATATGAAGACCAAAACTTAGGCCCATGATCGATTAAACTAGATTTAAGGGCTAAAATCACATACAATATAAATATAAATATATACATACATTTATTTATATACGTAAAAAGGAAACGAAGGAATGTTTTTAATTAGAATCGTTTTTAAATATTAAAAATAAATAAATAAAGGCCTGCTTTGCGGGCATTTTTTAAACACAAAATTGAAGTAATATTCAGTGAATTACGTTATCACCTTTAATATATGTAAAACTTTTTGGCATAAGAATTTCTCTCATTTATTGACACTTGTAAGGTGATACTCAAGTAGCTTCAAAACCTAATCTCTTTTAACGTCTTCGTGTATTTTTCGTTTTAGAGATAATTATTTATTTTCATGACATCGCTATAAAATACTTTGTAAAAGTGCTGACATTACTGATTTCCACCGAAAGTGAGAAAGAGGCTTTCCTTTATCCACTTAATTTTGTAATAAGGGTTTCACTAGGTTTTTCATATTAATTTTAGATAATTGAAGAGCTAAGTGAAGAACATGTTAAGCAACAAAAATTACATTTAAAGACATTTTAAGTGAATGTTTTTGATGTAAATTTTAATAATTTATTTTCTGTTTGATACCATGTGTTTAAAATATTAACAGGTATGGTACTAAACTTATTTATATTTAATTTTCAAATATTAAAAATTATTAATATTATTGACATTAATAAATATTAAAATATTAAATATTAATGAATAAATTCTTAAATCTTCAAGACTAAATAGAATCTTAGTATTTTAGCTTCACCATGTGATAGGATACCTCATAACGCTTTCATCCAAAAGATATATATATTTTTAGAAAATGTAGCATAACATGTTCATCCACTCAGCTCTTTAATTGTTACCCCATTAAGCAGGGATATCTATTATTTTCATATTAAGTACTGGTTAGAGAATAAAATAAAAAAATCCTATCAATTTATTTTAATATTATGAAAACAATTAAAATAGATCTGCATGAATTATAGTTTGATATGCGCATATTTGTAATTTTAAACTAATAAAAATAGAAAGTTTTTCTGAAGAGAATTACGCATATTTTATGTATATAAAGTTTAAATTATCGAATCACACTACAGAATATATTCCTTTTCAAATGGAAAGTATTGCTGAATGTGGTAGTGAATAATAAATAGTGCTTTAAGAGGATAAAAAGTAAAAGAAGATTTCAAAATAAAATAACCGCTGTAATATATAATCCCAGAGAAAATAACAATGAAATCCATCTTACATTTTGTGTATTTAATTTAAAAAATGAAAATATTTCATAAAAGGAACATCAATTATGTGTAGAAATCCATTACTTTACATCAGTGCTACTTTATACGCATACATTTATGCATTAAACTTCTAACTATTATTAATATTGTGTTGATGTTAATTAATATATTACGAATCTATATCTGATGTAAAATGTATACGCACATGCAATCGACGATGCTGCGTACAGATAGTTGAGCCACAAACTAAGCACACTGAGCCACAAATTATGCAATTTGGAATATTTCTTGAGCAAGTAGCATAAGAGAAGCTGGAATAACTATTATTAATAATAAACCACAGAAATATATGAGGGTTACTCCATATCATCAGTTCCTCTTTATTGTGTAACCATCAAACTGTTTCTGTTTTCATTATTATTATCGATTATTCCAGTCATTCGCATAATGCTTGTTCAAGAAATAAATATTGAACAATGTACTCTCGATTTGGGGTTGAACTATCTAATTGTAATATTAACTGAAAATTCCAAGTTCTTTGTCATTAATTGCCTTTGATTAATCCAAACTCTTAATTCTTCAATAAAAAAATGAAAATATGTGCAACATTTCGAAGTAATTAGTTAAATCTTTATGAATGGAAACATGTGGGTTGGTGTGATGGCAGATATCACAGAGGGTTTCGTTTAATATCTCTTTTAAAACACTTCATCCTTAAATTAACAAATAAAAATTGCTAATTTAAATTTATTAATTCCTTCATAAATGACAGCACCATTACGTTTAGGAGTGCCCCCCCCCCCCAAAAAAAAAAAAAATCATGCACGACCCTATTTCAATTTTTTATGTTTCACTAATTATATTTATAAGAGGACACCGTCGAAAAACCGCACTTAAAACGGGAGGGAGAGACATCGGATCCGTATAATATGAATAAATTTTCATCGACCTATATAATCTTACATCAAATGAGGGGTGATCCTTAAAATTTCAAAAAGTACCCCCGGGGGATACAAAGGGGGGAGGGCAACGAATGTCTATAATATGAATAAGTTTTCATAGACCTATCAAACGATGTGCCACATGAGGGGTTTACTCAAAATTTAGAAAATAGCCCCTCCCCAGAGCACCCTCCCCTCCCCTGGGAATTACCCACTATTTCAAATATTTAAGGTTAAAAAATAATATTGATATGAGGGATCAGTTAAAAAACTCATTCAAAACTCAATAAACAGCTGATCTGAAGAAAAAAAGAGAAAATAGGCCCCCTCCATTCACTGAAATTACACGCCCCCTCGCTTTATAAAAATTTTAATATGTGTTATAAATTATGTCAAAATTTAAAAGGGATTGGTTAATTGTTGTTCCTAATTTTATTAATTCCGCGTCAATAGTCCTCCCCGGAGGGTCCCTCCCCTCCCTCGGAATTCCCCACTCTTTCAAATATTTAATGTTATAAAATAATATTTACTTGCGTGCTCTCTGAAAAAACACAATCAAAACGCAATAAACAGCGGATCTGAAGAAAAAAAGAACATTGCCCCACTCCCCCCATCCAAATTCCACGCATCCTCACTATATAAATTTTGTGTTATGTGTTATAAACTATCTCAAAGGCTCTCCGCGCCTTTTTTTAATGGGGAAAAATGAGTTTGAAGAAATTGAAATTTTTAATTGTAGAAAAAGGTGGTATGAAATCAGGCATCTCTATCTTTCAAATATTTATTGTTACAAAATAATATTTAAAGCAGGGCTCAGTGAAAAATACGCATTTAAAATGAAAAAAAAAAAAAAAAAAAAAAAAAAAAAAAAAAAAAAAACAGCTGATAAAAAATAGAAGAAAGCCCCACTCCCCCCCTCACCAAAATTCAACAAACGCTAACTTTATAATATTGTTATTATCTATTATAAACTATCTCAAAGTTTAAAAGCGATCGGATATATAGTTTTCCTCATTTTAACAAATATGTTCATTATCTATACGAAAACGCATTTGTTTTATAAGTTTAAAAATCGAAAAGTTGTGGACGGATTTCGTTTAAATGGACATATTATTAATTAGCGTACAATTTTGCATCCGACTGCGCAAGAACCAAAATTCTAAAAGCAATGCTTAAAAAATTCTGTAGATGGTATTAAAAACAGCAGTATAAAAATTATCTGTTTTTTTGTATTATACCACGCGACCTGCATTTTGAAAGAAGCGAATCTCAGATTAATGATATAAAAACAATATATAATCTTCTAGTACGTTGAAAGCCTTGTTTTGGAATTTCCGTTCATTGCAGATAATCTAAAGTAGCAGACGTCTGTTGCCTTTTCAAAGAACGAAAAAATAAAAGATTTTTCACTCAATTTTTAGGAATTTTTCGAGTTTTTATGGCGTGATTGAGATAAATTTTCGAATTTCTGAAAGCTTATTTTTTTTCACGTCCTGTGTCCTAATTTCGAATCCGTAGAATGAATAGAAAAATAATTATCGCGGCTTAAAAAAATTCACCAGTCCATATTTGCCGTTAAAACCACACCTGCTTGTAATCATTTCTGCGAGAAAATCTTGAGGTTTCAAAAAGTTGATGCTTTTGCTGAATTATGAAACCGGCTCCAATTTTTAATTAGGCGTTTTTGATTAATAACGTCCGTTAATTACTACTTTTTCAAAATTTTATGATTTGTCGTTTGATCTCAGGTGTCCAGCTATAAGTATGCAAAATTTCAAGTCTCCAACATATATAGTTTTTGAGAACGGGCTCTGCGACGGACAGACAGACAGACAGACAGAGGAGTCAGACGAATAGGGTTTCGTCAGATGAACGAAACCCTAAAAACATTAAATTTTATCTCAAGCAGATTTCCTAGGTAAAGAGGTCTCAGAACTCTTAAAGCTTCAAAATCTTTGAAATTTAAAATTTGTTTAGATGTTATACTACTATCATTTCTGAACATTTTGATATAATTGTTTCCTGGAAATTCCCATTAGAACAGAAGTTATGGCTTTTGAATTATATCCGCTGAATTGATGAAGCGGCATTTACTAAACTTTGAAGTCCTTTTTTTTCCCCAAATGATGTTTAAGGGCATAACGCGCACGACAAATCAAAAATTTCTAAATATTTTTAAATGATATTTGTTAATCTGTATAAACTGAACCTAAAACTTCTTTTCTATTGTTCAAAAAATACTTTTTTGATGAGTATACTGTTGAAATATTCGGAATTTTGCATTAGCCAAATACAATTTTGTATTAAAAAAATATGCTCGAATTACAAATTTATTTAGGTTCAGAGTAATTATTACAATCCAAAGTACAAGTAGGCACCAAAATTTTCATTCTAGTTGATAAATGTACTTTGTAATCCTGCGTGTAATCTGTTATACCAATTTTCTGCTTGTCAAATATCTGGTAGTTTGGAGCCCCCTATAAATTCTAATTCTGCGTCTAGTAATTTTTTAAATATATGAAATAAAAGAACATACTTATATATTTCATCCCCCAAAAATAGTTTGTTTTAAAATAATATACATTTTAAGGTATTAAATGCTGAAAATAGTCTTTTTTTTTTCATTTTTTCTGATTTTAAGAGTCCTGAGACCCCTTAACTATTATTAAGCCTGTGCCTACAATTATAATTGGCAATTTTAGATAATTTTTTAATCACATACTCGCATTTGGAATTTTAGTATTCAAAACACAATTAAAATGATATGAAAATGTTCTTTATGATATACAATGAAAGCAAAATTAAATGATCACCCTGATCTGTTCAATTTTGTACTTGACCCTTTTATAAAACCAGTCGTGGTAGCAGAGATATTATTTGCAATGTAAATTTACCTTTAAACAGAAACATTTCAATTAAAGTTTTCTCAAGTGAGTAAAAGATATCATCGGCAATAATTTTCTCCGAGTATAAGAATCAATTTAAGGACTTCTCTTTATTTTTAAAATCACACTATATGTTTGAATGAAACTAATTAGCTCACTTATATTTTATATTCCTAAAATTTCACAAATTTTGATGTTACAAGCATCAAATATTGCAAAGGTTTGTTTTTTAAAGCAGCTGTAAATTCTTCTATTTTGTTTTATTTAGGATGTACCAGTTTCAAATTTTACAGTTAATCTTTTCGAAACTTCGCCCGAAAATTGTGAGTTTTCTGTGCACTTTAAACTGCAGTGTCTTTCAAAGTTATCTGTGGTAACCTAGTAAAGTTTCATTGAATCAGATATAAAATTTTACCTTTCTTTTATTTAAATGAACGCTGTATATTACTTTCAAATATCTGCTATGGTCGCGTTTGATTAAACACAATTATTTATTACAGATAGCAATCTGTTTATAATTATTAAAATGTATGCGAGAATAGCTCTCAGAAATAAATGAAGGAAAATCGCGCAGAGGTCATAAATAATGACAATTTTTCTAACCTAAAAAAAATAAGGTAAATAAAAAGATATTGGTAATGAATATTCCTACGAGTTTGAAGCTGTGGTTTAAATATATATATAAATATGTTTATACATAATTTCATTTTTCCTTTTTTTTTTTTTTACAGAAAACGTATTTTTCGGAAAACCCTTATAAAACTTAAAACCTTAAGTACTAATAATACTATTATGGTAAAATATATTATTAAAAAAAAAAAAAATTCTTCACTACAAGATACGCGAAATTGATAATAACGGAACCTGCTTTATGATATAATACAAACAGTGTCATAAAAAATCTTTTCAAAGATACGCGAAATTGATAATAACGGAACCTGCTTTATGATATAATACAAACAGTGTCATAAAAAATCTTTTCAAAAATACACTTTTACTCTTCAAATGCTTATCACAATCTCCTACTAAATTCAGACTAGTCTTTCGAAATCAAAAATTTCTACTTTCACCTTAAGAACTTCTCAATATGTGAAAATGGGTGCTTTGAAAAGATTGCGAACTGGATAAAAGCATTAAAGATCGATTGAATATAAAATTTTCAGCTGATGCATGAATAATCCTCGACTTTTCACAATGTTCGACAGAGAAAAAAAAATATCATGAAAATAAAAAATTATGGCTCACACTGAATTTCAAATATATTGGAAAAGTCCACCGATAAAAAATTATGTAGTAATTTATATGAACATGACACTGCAGGAAACCGAGTATAATGAAAAATTTTAATTTTTTTATGTATTGTTTTAGAAAAATTTAATTATTCTTAAATTGTTTTTTTAAAGCGCCGTTGTATATTTCAAACATTTAATATAAATAGTTTTTTGGCTTTTTATTTATATATGTGATTGTGTACAGAAATATTGTTTCTCTCTAGTCATTCAAACATAATGTCGGCATTTATATGATCTTGATACCAACGTAACATAAATGTTGTTCTCAAGTTATGGTGTTGATAAAAATAACCAACATTAAAATGTAATAAATCTGCCTTTAATTTTTTTTAATGGAAAATATTAAAGCTTCATAAGATGAACCGTTTTAAAAAGATGGCGAAACTCAATAACTTGTACAAATGTATCCAAATTAAATATAATATTAAAAGTAATGTTTTAAATTAATAATGTCATTCATATTATGCAAATGTACACATTAACTTAGTTCAAATTTATCCAAGAAAGATGACGCTGGATGAAAATAAATAACAGCAGATAAAGGAAAACCCAATAAAATTCATAATTACCTATTGATGAATTGCCTTTGTAAATCGAATATTGCTGGAAATCTTACAACGTTCAAATAATTGCATCTCATCAATCAATAGATTAGTAAAAAAAATAGAAATCAAGTATATCTTTGCCATATCTTTGCTCTTGGCATTTAAAGATTAACACAATATCGTCACTTTTTAAAATAATATGTTTATATAGTGGTATAATAGACTATAGTGGTTCCTAGCATTTAACACTAGAACTACCGACATTTTTGCCAACCGACAACGACCATTGCGGTTAAAATGAACACAATAAGAAATTGAGAATTAATATTTGATTTTTAATGCTAAATACCATTATAAAATGTGAAAGTAAGTTATTTTGAACAATTTTAAAATGTCTGCAGTATTTTCAATCCTAATGTTTTTATTTTTATTATGTAAGAAAACATATCTTCATTTTCAGGAAAAGATGCATTGTCATTAAACAGTCATGTATAATTGCAGACATTATTACATGATTTGCAATAGAAGTTATAACACTCATTTCTTGACATTTTCCACAAATAGGTTAAAACAGGACGATTCTTTTGTTTTGTTATTTAAATTGAACTAAGCATCTTTTTTCATTAAGTACTAAATAACGTCTCTAGGCGAGTGTACGGAAGCTTTCATTTGGTTATTACTTCTATAGGATGTAATATAAGTATTATACACACATTAATTGTATCACGTCGTATGTAGAATTTAACGATCTAAAACAAAGGCAAGAAAAAATGGCGTTTACATGCTCAAGCAGCAGGCAAAAAAAAACTAGACTATACAGGCTCCAGCGTATAAAAATGAATAATTTGTTTTGATTAAATACTAAAGAACGTCCTTTAGGGAGGAGATGGAAATCTTCTTTCTCTTATCGCCCCTTTAAGACGTGCTACAGGTAGTACACATACATCAATTGTAGCATAGTGTAGGTAGAAATTACCGATCTACTCCACAGTCAAGAAAAATTGTGTTTTCCAAGCTCAAAATGTAAATATACATATTTAAAACTTTAAAAATTTTTCTATTCTATTTTCTAACTATTATCTTACATAACTATTATTATTTTTTATTATTATTTAAACTTAAAAAATAATAACCGAGTAATTTGTAATCTATTGTTCATTCATACAAAAAAATATTATTTAAAGAAATTAATTAAAATTTAATATAAAATAAATCCTTTGCTCTTCAGATTTCTAAGCACATTTAAGATGTACAAAAGCTAATAATATTTTTAATCTGTCGTAAATAATTCATTATTAATCAGTGTTTTGCAAAAATCTTTATTAATTACTATAAAACATACTTAATTCAATAAAATTAAATATTGCATATATTAATTAAATTACGCGTATATAATTTAAATTTGTTTTGCCTTGGGTGCCATTTTTAAATATCCTTGCACAACTTATTTCACCAGAGGATCTAGAAGAACTTTATTTGAAAGATGCATTTAAATATACTTGTTCATAAGTCACACTAAAGTTTTGAATATTAAAAATATATAACAGTTTTAAAATGTTTTCATTAAACCATTAATCAAATCCATTGTCATGTTACAGTCTATTCTAAATTATGCAGAAGTCAGAGTTTATGACAAATGGCTATAAACCTCCTTTAAATTCCCACACATTAAGTATAATCTGGCAGACATTTCATATCAGTACAAAGGTAATATGCATACATTTACCAAGTACAAAATTTGTCTAAAAAATTGTAACACAAATTTAAAGCCGATTCTAAAAATTTTACTTGAATATGAAATTCAATAAAATATAATTGCCGTAAGATGTATTGTAATTAAGTAGTAACTTTGAGGTTTAAATCTCTTTTAAATGCAAGAAAAATGTTTAAACATTTTTTTTTATTTATAAGAAAATTAAGATATGTTAAATTGCTCGTTTATAAAAATAAAGAAAAACTTATAATTTAATATAATGTAGGATATGGCAACAGTAAATTAATGGAATTTTTCACTATGTCAGTAAAGAGGAAATAGTTATGACTTCTTGTTAAATAATTATTAATATTACAAATATTTGTTTCAAATAATATAAGATACAAGCTGTTTTAATCACGTTATACGCACGGGAGTTCATAAATTTAATTCTGAAACCAAAATCGAAAATAACTATTCGATTTAAAAATATATTTTTCTACTACTGTGCATTTTTTAAAAATGAAATTCAATTTATCATGTTACTATGGCAGCAGACGATAAAATGATATCTTTGGAATAAGGGAATAAATAGAATAAAAAGTTTTGGCTGATGTTTGTGATAAAATGTATTACTTAAAATAAAGGTAATAATTAAGCGCAATTAAATAATCTCTAATTATTTGCATGTGAGGTAAAAGAATTATCGTAATACTCGATACAGCTTCTGAATATTGCAGCGTGGCCTACGTAATATGTAAATCTCTAATTATTTGCATGTGAGGTAAAACAATTATCGTAAAACCCGCTTAAGCTTCTTAGTATCGCAGCGTGCCGCAGGTAATATGCATATCTCACATTGGTTAGAACTCGCGCGATTACGGGTTGAACATAAAACGGCAAAAATTTCTCAAAACATAAAATAAAAAAACTCTATTTAAAATTTTCGAATTTTTTTGCCCCATTCGTTCATGGGTCCCCTACCATTAATCCGTGTACCAAATTTCGTTGCCCTGCGCCCTCTGGTTTCCGAGTGTTTGAGGTTACATTGATTCGCGCACAGATTTTAATAGGGTAAAGATTCCGTTTTTTATATTCATGTTCAAAACGCTATGTAAAATTAATAAATATGTAATTTTAAGTAATTTTATAGGGCTTAATCGTGTCTCGAATATATTGTCTTGCAGTTTACACTGCAAAGACGTCTGATTTTTTAAGCGAGATTCATTAAATTATAATATTTAATTCACTTAATTAGAGTTAGAAATAAAACTTTTATTAAAAATTTTCAATAAATATTGCAAAGAAGAAAAAAAAGCTTCTTATTCTGGGAAAATATAATATAACCGAGAAAGGAAAAAGAAAAAATCTGTTTCCGAATTACCCAAGATTTTGAAAAGCGATTTTTACCTTTAAACACTTCTGACAAGAATATATTTTCGAATTTAAAGAAGCATTTAGCACTGATTTTACGAAATATTCCTATGCAATCAATCCTCTAGTAAATATTTTGAAATTGAAGTAGGCATACACGGTTTATAGACATACACGATAAATTAAAAGCATTATCATTAACCTTAAAATTAATATTATTTTCTTATCTTTCTATTTATAAAATCAGTTACACAGTTGAAAAAGTTTAATTGAAAATTGATAACATCCTAAAATCATACGTATTGAATTTTTCCAACTGAACGGAAAAAAATGCACCAGCCGGGAATCGAACCCAGATCCTTGGATTACATTGCAAATGCTCCACCGTTTGATCTACCTGGGATGACAACCCGCGAGCATATTTCGTTCAGATAACCTTATTGGTAATAACATCTGGTCTATCATGTAGATAGCTCAACAGAATAAACAGCAGGTAAAGGAACTCCAATGAAACGATGGGTACGAAGATATACAATTATTTCTAACACAATCGTACTGATTAGTAAAATTGTCATATGTAATTAATTTTTCAACTACTTTTCAGCAGTGGAATTACGCTTGAAATTATTGGATATTAAAGTTGTGAATTATTACTTTTCTAATTAAGCGTAAACCAACAGAGTGAAAAATGTCCAAGGCGGGAATCGAACCCGGGCCCTTGGAATAGCACTCCAGTGCTCTACCATTAAGCCACGAGGGCGACGCCCAGATTGGCATTTCTCACATTATCTCGCAGCGTAACATGTTACGCCGCAAGATTGTGTGCTCATGAAGACTTTTCCATCTAATAGCTGAGGTAGCAGTCTTTCCGACTTATGGGAGTGAGAAATGCCAAGCTGGTCGTCATCCTCGTGGCTTAATGGTAGAGCACTGGATCTCTATTGAAGGGGCTTGGGTTCGATTCCCGGCTTGGACATTTTCACCCTGTTGGTATATACTTAATTAGAAGAATGATAATTCACATCTTTAATATTGTTATATGTATTGAATTTTTCTAACTGAGCGAAAAAATGCCCAAGCCGGGAATCGAACCCATATCCTTGGCTTGCATTGCCAATGCTCTACTGTTTAAGCTACCTGGGCTGACAACCGGCGAGCATATTTCGCTGATCGAAATAATTGTATACCTTTGGACCCATCGTATACAAAATTTGTATAGTATTAATTTAACACAATCGTACTGATTGGTAAAGTTATCATACGAATTGAATATTTCCAACTGAGCGAAAAACCAGGGATTTGGGTTCAAGTTCCGGCTTGGGTATTCTTTCGCTAAGTTGTAAACACAGTATAACCTCAAAAATCCGACATCATCGGGACCGAGAGTAAGCCGGATTTTTGAAAATTCCGGATTTCTGAAGGAATATCAAAAGTAATTCCGATATTCTTAATAGCGCCTTTATTCATAACTCAATTCGTGACCAAGTGATAATTATGTGACAAAAAGAAAAGAAAAAATAAATATTTTAAAAGTTGTTGCTTTAATTGATATTTTCCATTTTACAAATAATAATAATAATAATAAAATCTTGTAAACAGTAAAGTCATTTCCTTCTCGTCTAATCGTTAATGTTATTTGCTCCAAGTTATTTTACCGTTCTGGAACAAGTTTTTCTTCTTTTTATACAAGAAAAGAATATCTATTTTGGAAATACAATCTGGTTTAACTAAAGGAATATTAATTCTCTGTCAAATTTATGCATATTTCCAGTGATACATTTCCTTCTGTCGGTTAAACGATCTCGTCCTATATTGCTACTTGCGTTATTAGCGGTTCTATTGCGGCCATATATTCACAGCTTTTCTTGGACTATCTGTTGTTCGAGGAACTAATCTGGTCTGACATATGAAGAAAACACGCATTCTTCGTAGTCAATTATTTATTTTTCGCACTTTTACTTTCGAATTCAAAGTTTTTAATTTATAAACAATTGCTAATTTGCTTTCTGTCGTAAGTTCGAACTGTAAAACAAGGTGAGAGAAAACATGACTTTGATGCCGGATTTTCGAAGTTGCCGAACTTCTGAATGACGGATTTTGAAGTCATTGTGTAATCAATTCGTATTTTAACTTTACCAATTAGTATGACTGTGAGTGTGTATATCTACGTACCCATCATTTACATGGAGTTCCTTTACCTGCGATTTATTCTGTTGAGCTATCTACGTGATAGACTGAATGTAATGACCAATAAGCTTATCTGAGAGAAATATGCTCTCTGGTTGTTAGCCCAGGTAGCTTAAACTGTAGAGTTTTGGCAATGTAGGCCAAGGATTTGGGTTTGTAAAGATAAAAAAGGGTTTTAGTGCTGATTTGAATGCTGTTTTAGTAACAGTAACAATTAATCCACTCTCACAAATATCCAATTCATGTTATTTTATGGTTGAACGGAATTTCATTTTGCATGAACTCTCGTGACATTATTTACCATGTTATTGGTTTTTAAAATTTGTTTGCAAAAATATTTGTATCATGAATGATTTTGAAAATGTCGCCGTTTGTGCGATGGAACGAGCGTTAATCTAAATAAAGGTATTATACCACTTTTATAGCATTTTTCAGCTTTGTTTAAACAAAAATAGTTATACGGTTTGTCAACCCAAAAAAATATTCGTGAATGCAAATAAGTGTAAATGATTTAATTATTGGATCATTATAAGAATACTTAAATCCAATTCCACTTAAAACAAAGTGTATACATCATAATTTAGTATATTTTGCTCTATTTACTGTATATAAAATGAAGGTTCTCTATTTGTGACTAATTTCCATTTCTTTTATGGATTTGTATGTTTTTGTGTCTTGAAAACGATTCGACCATTTTTCGAAAATAAGTACCTATGCATATGTATTTGCAATAATTTTTTGTGCGATCTATCTCACAAACTAACACAAGAAAGTACAAATTGTATACTCCGTAACTGACATAAGTTTGTGCTGATTAAATATAGGTGCATGTCGCTATAAGGATCAGTCATAGTGATATCAATCACTAAAATAAAAATTTCTAATAACAAATATTTATCTTTCATAAACAGAAATTACTTTGAGGTCTTTGTTTAGAAATACACCATATTTAAATATGCATCAAAAGTCTTTTCTTATAAAACTTATACATAGTTCCAGGGAATTGGTTTATCGCAACACAAAATAATTTTTTTTAAATAATTACATAAAATCGTTGAATTTTTATAAAATTTTCTGCGTAAAAAAACTGATGAAACTCATAATATTTTTACATCCAATTTATTTTTTTCAAAGACGATATAAATTTTAAAAGTAAAACATACATTTTATACTTTTGATATTTCGCTATGCTCATGCCGTTTGCACGACATATACCAAAGTCTCTCTGTGTTATTTGAGACTTAATGAAATATTTACATACTTAGAACTGTCTAACAGAATGGCATTTGAAATAAAAATATATTACTTAATTTGTCTTTCAAACAGCCCTTTACTGTGTAATGAATATAATTAAGAAGCTGTGATAACGGAAGCATCTTAATTAGGTTTCAGAATGTCAGCTTATACTCTCATTTGCAAACATTTTTATTTCATTCTATTAGTAAGGTTGTTAATTATTTAGGTAATATTATTGTCTGATTAAGTTAAGAATTTAAGACTTTCAATGGATTATTCGGAAATATTTAATTTTATTACTATACATTAAGCACTGAAAGACAGAAAATTAAACGTGTATCTTGAATTCTAGTATTCATGATCGTTTTGTTTATAATTTCCACAAATTAAAACCTGGTAATAGGTAAAACTTTTATTACCTGGTTTATGGCAGTTCAATGGAGAGTTTCCTGTTGCGCCATACTGGTTAAATGTTTGACGTCATTCTCACACACAGAATGCTAGAGACCCTTTATAAGCGAGTCGCTAGTCCACTACACGTTGAATGAGGAATACTGTATTTCTTGTGGGTCGGCTAGCCTGCCGACCAGCTGTAACATTCTATACAGCTTGTTTAACCCATTTGTGCCTAGCGTCCCATTTTTGGGACGGTTCAAATTTTAATGAATAAGTATATTTTTCTTCTTCTTTATACCATGAAAATTGTATGAAGTAATTTTCTATAAATGTCTCTATCTATAATCGAGAGATGACAGCCTAAGATGGATATTTATTTGCTTAAATGAAGGCTTTTTTCAGTGTTTATAAATTTTTAATTTTTCAAGATGGCGAAATGTAAAAAGTAAGTTTATTTGTATTTTTTCTATCAGGAATCTAAAAACGCAAGTAATAATCTTAGCTTGTAGACTTTTTTGAAATACGTATTTTTTTAAATTGCGAAATTAAATGTTCAAGCCTATTTATTATGCATTTTTGTAACGTCCAAAATAAACGGTTCTAGGCAGAAATGGGCACATATTTTTGTTGGACATTTAGGTGACAGTTATTTATGTAATCTCCTTTTGAAGATATTTATGAAATAAATTGTTTTTAAGTCAGCAATACGATTATTCTTATTTTATTATAATAATATTTATAACGTTATTAGTCTCTGAAAATAAATAAATATACATTTTTTGTAGTTCATAAAAATACTAATTATCGTACATAATATAAAATTTAAAAACTTTTGAAATATAAATATAGACAAAATATATAATTAAGCATATTATTCTACGAGAAAAACTCATATGTAGTTTTTCCATTTTATTAAATAAATACAAAAAAAATTTAAGCGTAATTTTTTTTTAGTATTTTTTCAGTTCATTTTGCAATATTTTAAAGTGATTTTACCAAAACATTTGAGAAAACCAAAATTGAGGCAAAAATGGGTTAAGTTCTATAGTTTTTATAAGCTCACTTTAGAATTTTGTTAGCTAAAAATTGTATCTCGAAAGAAAAGAAAAAATTCTAATGGAGTCGCTTGCAATCACTATCATATTTACAAAATTAGGCATTAAAGGATGCATTAATGCACTATTATAACTTATATTATTATATATTTCTAAAAAATTTTGTTTTATTAATAAAATTGAACCATATTTTGTAGAAAAGTTTTTGACTACTTAAGGGGTACTCATCAGACATGGTAACCACGTCTGTAGAGCACAGAACCATCACTCGGACTTCTTTATTAACCCTTTATCTACTGACGGTACTTATAAGGACCATTAAAATAACTTGTTATAAAATTCATTTAATATATCGATTAGTAATTCATTTAATATATCGAAAAAGAAGTAAAATTGGCACAGTATTGAGTTCGTAGAGTCCAACCGCCGAATAAAAACACGACGGATTGATGACTGTAAGAAACACGAGAAATACATACATAGAAATGTAACGGACTATGGTCATAGAACAGAGCGGCATAAGCGCGGCAAGCGGCGAAATTAAAACCGAATCTACAGCTGCTTGAGTTGAGAGACCATTATCAAAGGCGGTAGAAAAAAATATGAACATAAAAAGGGAATATTTCTTTTATTAACCTTAATAAGTAGAGAGGTAATTATTAGGTAAGTCCATTAGAAAACTATGGAGAAACAATTGAAGATTCAGGAAGAAAATGATAATCATAGATTGTTTAATAATAGTTATTCATGTGGTTTTTTTTTTTCATTATTACCACTTTATGCTAATTCAATGAAAACTTGCCAAATCTGTCGCATACTACGATTTTTGCCTACCGGTATTTTAGAACGAAAAAATGTGACTTATTTTATCAGAGATATGTCCTCAATTGAATACCTTGAAGCAAACTTTTCGAAAATAACGGTGTCCAAGAAGCACAGTGATTTTCAGCTGTGTGACAGACATGACAAGTTTTCATGGAATTAGCTTTTATAGTTATCTTTATCTGTACATTTAAGGGACATTCATCATTCTTCATCTATATACATAAAGTTTGTGTGATATGTGCTTTTGAAACGATTACATTCATTTTTACATAAATTATTGCTTGCTAAAATGCAGTACGGTTCAAGCTGATCAATGTCATAGCCATATTGAATTTCACTGACAGTGCACTATCCACATTATGTATTAAATTAAATTAATATAATTTACAATACGATCCGAAATTTCAAATTCTTTAATTGATTGCTAAATGGTTTAACATTTTATCTACGGAATTATTTATCAAGAAATTACGTCCTCGTAATAATTATCTTCTTTAATATCGGAAGATATACTGTAATTTTTAAATAATACTAATGTGAAATTTAGATATATTTTTTCATTAAAACTCGGCACTAAATATATAAATAATCCGATTAATTAACCAAACATACTCTTATGGCAATATGACAATTCTTTTACAAGCAAAGTATTTAAATGTATCATGATCCTCTCTGTAAATGGAAAAGCTTTTGCAGTTGAAAATGTTATATAACTTTTTTTTAAAGAAAAGGGTATATCTATGTAAATGATTAAGAAAATTAACACTGTTCGAAAATATTTGTCTTCGACTGTTTCTCTACTCTTTCTAAATTTCATCGAGCATAGTATTTTGCGTTGGAAGAAGAAAAACTTTTATTAATAGCCAGAGTAAATAAATTTTATAATTTTTTTTTATTAAACTACTATTATTTACATAAAAGTATCGTCAGTGCAAAAGGGCTAATTTAATATTTTTAACTAAAGTTAATGATAAAATGTAATAAAAAAAAAGGATATTTTTCTCTTTACATTTCTTTCAAATACACTTAAGGTTAGTTGGGGTAACTGGACCCACGAGATAACTGGGCCATACGCTATTTCATAAAAAAATTGTTGATGTTTTTTAAGTTTTAGCTTTTGTGAACAATGTACCTTAATCTCTACTTCCTAAAACAACATGTGTTAACTCAATCATAACTCTCAATTTGCTGTGATAGGTTGTCAAAAATTTACGTTTCTTTTTTAAAAAACAATGTCAATATGGTTGAACTTACTCGGCTTTTTTTTTTAAATAATGTAAGTACTTTTATTAAAAAAATCTTTTTTTTAAAGATTAGGCAAATAACTGCATTAATATTATTAGGTGTCTATACATACCCAGCAAAGAGGAAATTGCTGGCCAGAAGCAAGATAGGTGCTGGCAATGATAGAGAAGTTCTGGCTGATGGTCTACCACTGCATGACCACTGCTGGACAGCTTCAGTCAACTTTGCTGTTGGAAATCATCAGATAAAATTCTGGTGGGCATCCATTTTATCTCATGCGCTGGTCCACCACTACATGGAAGCGCACGAACTTTTGCAGCATTACTGCTGGGAACCCTTACGCAAGGTGGCGTTGCGAATATCGAAGACATTGAGTATTTGAACACAAATCTGAAATGAATATCTCAACACAATTTAAGCTGTGAAGCTATTTTTTTTAAACTGTAAAATATATAGCACCACTGCCACCAACAAAATAAATAAATAAATGAATAAATAAATAAATTCTTTATTTCAACGCAGTTTTTTTCTCCTTAAATCTGGTTTTACTAGGTTAAAAATGATTTCGGTTTTCATAATTTATGCAGTTCAGAATCAATAATAAAAAAAGCGTATAAAATACACAGGATTTCTATACAATAGAATAATTTCTATACCAGTTTAATGACTGGGAACGTAAATCACAAAAGAAACAAACTTGAAATAGTTTAATGAGAGCTTGGAAACTACGAGCAGTCGTAGCGTACGCTGAAAGAACTTGTTAATGTCCGATCACGAAAACCAAACAGTATCGAGCGCGGATAGTACTTGGGAGGGTGGCCACATGGAAACCGCTGAGATTTCAAATATTTCTACACTTCTACAGATATTTCTATAGCTCTTGGTGAAACTAGCTTACAGGAAAAAGAGCCATAATTATATAATACTTTGTTTTTTTTATAGAATTCTATAAGAAATTTTTATAAGGTAAAGTGCTGGGCCAGCAAAGGTATAGCAGTGGGATAGGTGATAGCACTGTAGAAAAAGTGCCGGATTGAAGTAATATGATGGCATACCCATGCTGGCCTGCTGTTGGCCATCACTGATGGGCCAGCCGCAATCGGTTTGGACACTTTTCGACAGGTTTAAGTAATGGCACCCTTGCACTTTACCGCTGATGGCACTGCTGGCTGCCATCTTTTTTCCAGCTGATGGCCCACTGTTTCTTTCTTTGCTGGGTATTTACTTCATGTTTCAAATGTAAGTCCGGTGTTCCAGTTACACCATAAATTTTTCAAGAATGGGGTAACTGGGACATTTACCCTGGGTAACTAGACCATGCTGGATCCAGTTACCCCAATAGTTATAAAGAATTTTTTGAGTTTCTCTTACTACGGGAAATAAATTTCTCCATTGTTTTTTACCCACAATAAAGAAAATTATAGAATACCTTATTGAAATTACGTAATAAATTTTTAAAAAAAGCATATTGAGTAGTATCAAACCAAATTTCTTGACTCATTAAATTATTTCAACATTTTACGAATGCATGTACATTGCCCCTGAAAGCGAGATAGCCAAACTTTGAAATTGCACGATACACAGGGGTCGCATTCTATAGGGAAACTTTTATTGTCCCTACCACTATTTTGAAAACAATATCTTCATCGCACCTTTCTTTATAATATGTTAAATAAAATGATCATGAAGGTAATTAATTAAGGGTTCTGGTAGGAACAATGAATTTTTCCCTATATACTGCGACTCCTGGATAAAGCTAAAGTACTTAAGTACTCACGTAGCCGTTTGTTCATAGATTTACCTTGCTATTTTTTCCTTAAAATATCCATGTGATTTTTATACTTATTACCTATACTAAAGTATAAGTACTTACTTAATTTTTATGTTTTAGGTATAAATAAATCTAATATTTTCAGTTTTAGTGCTTTTTTTAGACACATTGACAGCAAAGGTTTCCGTTACAACGGTCTTTATTTGATATATACTTTACATGATCTGCCTGGTTTAAATTTTTTTAAGTTGTTTACACTTTCTCAAACAGGACCTGGTATCCCATATGAAAAAAAAATACACGCGTGTGGAACATAGACCCTCCTGATCCACTTACCCCATATTTCTGGGGCAACTGGACCAATGAGGAAAGAAAGATGAAATATGCATATTTTATATTTTTAAATATTAAAATGTAATTTTGAGCATTTCTGTCTAATAGAGGGAACTTAACTGACCACATTTACAGAAGTTCAAACTTTAATTCGAATGAACATTAGCTTTTTGAAGCTGAATTGTCAGAAGCTCCAGAGTCACATTGTAAAATTATGGCCCAGTTGCCCCAACTAAACTTACATATTATAAATACACCCGCAATGTATGTCAAAGAATTTTCCTGTATTCCGTCAAAAACTTAATTACATATAACGAGTTTCAAAATAATATTACATTCGGACTAATGAATATATTAACACTTTCTTCCATCTTATATTTTACAGCAGCACACGGCCGTATAAAACATATTATTAAGATAATGTGATAATGAAAGAATCTTAATTAGCTTTTGGAATGTTGTCGTGTTATCTAGTTTGTTTTTAATTCGTATTTAATTGCAATTGTAAGTTAGCTGAAAATTTTCCATGTAGATATGCGTTATTTTCCGATAAAGAAAAAAATTGCGTCCGGAGTTAATTAATGAAAATTTCAATTTTTGCTCTTGTTATTAAACGAAAAAAAATTACTTTGTGCAATTATTATGTTGTGGAATATTTTTATTCATTAGAATATAAAAAGTTGAATTTAAGCGCTAAAAATTGCTACGAATTGTTGTAGTTCGTAACATAGATTTTTTTTTCTCTGTAACAATTAACGTTTAACGGTATAAATGGGTAATCTAATTATATATTCTTTTCAAAATTTATTGTATGAATTCAATTCAGCAATTTTCATGGTATGGATTATTTTTATTTATTAGATTATAAAAAGCAGAATTTAAGCATTAAAATCTAGTATAAATTGTTCTAGTTAGTGACTTATATTTATTTTTTTTTTGTACCAAGTAACGGTTAATAATTTAAATGCATAATTTCGCTGTATTTTCTAACTAAAAATCATGATCAACTATAATAAAAATAAAGTAAACGTAATAGAAATGTAATAAAATATTTTACATTTTACATTTCTTTGAAATACACTCATATATTATAAATACACACGCAATTAATATCAAAGGCTTTTTTATTGTTTCAAAAACATATTTATATATAACGAGTGTGTTAATAATATGACATTTCGACTAATGAATATATTAACACTTTCTTCCATCGTATATTTTACAACAGTACACCGCCGTGTAATATGTATAATTAAGATAATGTGATAATGAAATAATCTAAATTAGGTTTTGGAATGTTACCGTGTTATCTAGTTTGTTTATAATTCTTATTTAATTGCAATTCTAAGTTTGCTGAAATTGTTCCCTGAAGATATTGTTGTTTTCCGATAAAGAATAATTTTAACGTCCGCAGTTAATTTATCTTCTACTTAAATTAAATTAAAGGACTTTACTCAATTATCATGGTATGGATTATTTTTATTCATTAGAATTTAAAAAGCAGAATTTAAGCGTTAAAATCTATTGTAAATTGTTCTAGTTAGTAAAGTAGATTCCTTTTCCCGCTACCAATGAACATTTAAGGGTATAAGGCAATAATTTATTTTATCATGAAATCATGCTTCTGGCATACTTTATAAAACATTCTCTAACACATTAAGTGTACTATAACAGCACTACTCATTAATACTCTGCGATCTAGTTATGCAGACTAGTTGCGCGAACAAACAATCCTAAAATAGGATTGTCGTGGATCTTTCCCACTAGTATGCTGAGGAGTTCGAAGAGATTAAAATAAAAAAAATATAACTATAAAACAAATTTTAAAAGTTCGGATAGTAATTTAAATTAGTAGGATGGTATATATATAAAACTTCAGACTGTTCAAAATATTGCCATAGCCGCAATCTCTAAGGGTTCAAGATAAAATATGGTAAAGTAAATCGCGCCTTTCATCCAAAAGAGCACAATTTGATTGCGATACATTTTCTTTTATAGTATAGCCTCAATTTATATGTAAGTCAATTAAATAAATGTATGCATTTATTTTCTTATTTTATTTTATGTTACAAACTGGGAATGTGGAACGAATTCATAATACAGACTCCCTGGAGCCCTGATTAAGTATTTTTAGCCAAAACAATGCGGATCTTAAAAGAAAAATTTGAAGCATAATTTTCAAGTAATCTTTCATGAAGTAAAATTTCCGGTACGAGTACATTTAAAGGGCTTAGTGCAGTGGTTCCTAAAGTGGAGCGTACGCCCCACCAGGGGTCAATTTGACCTCTAGGTGGTCAGTTCCGATTTTTGTAATCCACCCATTCGCTATAAGTTTTATTTAACTGTCGTGAACATATTTAACCTAAAAATATATATGAAATAAATGAGGTAATAATAACTTAAAAAAATTAAAATATTAAATTTCATTAGAAAAAAAAGGGCAGATAGTAAATATCCATGTCTCTACTGCAGGCATCTTAAACAGTTACATGATGACATATACATTTTAAGCTGTAGGGTAGGGAGGTGTTAAATCAGGCTGGGGTTTAAAAATCTAGATGACAGTGGACAGTATCTCACCACTAAATTTTATTAGTTTTCATCGCTCAAATTTTATTAGCATTCTTACAAAAAAATTAGACGAAATATTAGACGAAATAACAAGAATAAAATTTAGTGGTGAGAGACTGCAAGCTGGCACCTAGTTTTTACATTTTTGAAATCAGGTAATATATGTTAGACAACATTTGATATGAGGAAAGTTAAAACAGAGAAAATCTGTTGTGATGGAGAATAATGTCTACTTAAAATTGATACAGATGATAATTTTGAAGTGCTTCTAGTGTACTGTGTTGTCCATACAAAGAAAATATAGTGTCCAAAGTTTGCCACCAATTTTTACTCAGTTACTCAAATTAATTATAAAATGTGTGAATGTTATCAGTTTTAATGCTAAATCTGGGTCTCTTTTCAAGATATTTTGTGAAGATAAAATGTACACCATATAACACTTTTCTTTATCATTGAGTGAAGTTGGAAAAGTACAATAAAACCTCTTTTTGGCACAAATTCGAAGAGGTATAAAAAGATGTATAGTCTCATTGCATTTATACAATTGTCTTTAAAAAAAACATTTGAGACAAACGATTCACTTCTTTCATAATTAAAAATATGTGAAATGAGCAGTTATTATTAAGGCTGTATTACGTTTCCGCAGATACATAATTTACAGATTGAGTGGGGAGATGTTGATTTTAAGGATGCTTTGGTGGGGCGTGGCCAATAAATTGTTGGGAACGACTTGTTTATTGGGTCATATATACCCTGGTCATGTTTTCAAGTTTAGGAAAAACTATTTTAAAAATTACTTCATATTTCTTCAGAAATATATTCCCGTAAAAATGTAAATGACATAAGGGCCTATTTATGACAGATAAATTGGAGTGCTATTGTAAGTCGATCCCAATTTCTGAGAATTTTATTAAAAATTGGTGAAACATCCCAAGTCTTTTATAACATTTTATATCACATTAAATACTTTTGCCATAAACACTTAGATTGTTCTGAAACAGTTTTTAAAATACAAATTAATGAAAATATAAATTATATGAAGGACATTTAATTCCTTAAAAAATCAAAGCGCATTTTGTGTTTTTTAACACCTAAAGACTAAAAATGTACTAATAAATAATGCAAGCTTTAAAAAAAAATGAAAAATATATAATGCCGGATACCAAAAATGTAGGAAAAAAACTTAATTCCCCTACTTTGGAAATAATTCTGATATATTTTTAAAAAAAATCTAAAATAAGGAAGTGAGTTGACCTTATTAAAAACGTGAAAATTAACCTACGGTAATGCAGGATTATTACTACATTAGTAAAGATTATTTAAATTACGATTTATTAAGCTTATATAAGTATCGAAATGCATCTTTGAAAGTGTAAAAGAATTTCATCAACAATATCTAAGTCAGAATAAAAAAAGAAAAAAATTATCATAATAGCATTGTGTTTTTAAAAATATATTTCCTTGATTATTAAAATGTTATTTCTTGAATA
Organism: Maratus speciosus; assembly: GCA_963932465.1. Lineage (NCBI taxonomy): Eukaryota > Metazoa > Arthropoda > Arachnida > Araneae > Salticidae > Maratus > Maratus speciosus. Next base: position 529,488,137 of record OZ010790.1, read on the forward strand.
ATAATAATAATAAAAAGTAGAGAACGCAAAATGTATTATTGTTTTCTTGAGTAATACAATTTTTTAGTACTACACATTTTTACAAAACTAGCTAATTTTTATTTCATTTGTTTTTATTTAAACATATTACTTTATGTTATGATATGTGTAAAGTAAATTAAATATTTTTGCGTAAATTTCCGACTGGAAACAAAATTCTTTAATATGGGGACTTATATAATGAAAAACTCTATTAGGATACAGAAACATATGTACAGTAGAACCTCGAATATCCGAAGTAATTGAGATTGCTTCAATTTTCAGATTAAGAAGAACTATATACTATATTTCTTAATATGGTAACAAGTGCTTAATAAAAATAAAGCAATAGCAAAATAGAAACAAGAATAAATTACCTGAATTTCAATTTTGAAATTACCCTTTACACACACAAGAGTTTGAAAAAATGCTTTGCTTGTCGCAGTTTTGATTGCTTTTGCTTTGAAGCTCTATCAGGGAATTTTTTAATATTATTACTTCACCAGTATCACAGTCTTTCTGCTTCTCCAGCCATACCAAACCTTTTGCGAAACATTCAAAAGCTACAGAAATGCTAATTTATTCGTTTCTTTCGTTCCACTTCGCAAGTTACTGGAGCTCAAGTTAAATTCAAAGGAACTCTGAGAAAGGGGATCGAAAATATTTATATGCACTCTTCGTTCAGAAAGGACCTCTTGCACACAAGGAATATGATAGTTAGAAAAAAAAAATCTTTCAAAATGGATTTTGCACACAAGGAATGTGATAGTAAAAAAAAAAATGGATTTTTAAATGGATAAAAATTGAATCTTTAAAAATGGATTTCGGCTAACCTAAAGTTTCGGATGCAAGAGGTTCTATTGTATTACGCAAAGCAGAAAATATATTTTCCAAAATAAAACTCCTATTGTATCATATATAAACCTGACACAGCTGTGTAGAGAATGCTGAATAGAGCATTTAAATACTTTGTTAACTAAAAAAGTAAATGTGTGGCGCTGCAATCCATTAAAGATCCTGGCATACAGTTCCCAGTACTGTTTCCTTAACCATAACCACTTAGGTGATGTATAACATATGTGTAGGTTAGGTCGTGAGCCTAAAGCGGGACCCTTCTAACCTACCAACAATTCTCAAATCTTCTGAATCTGTCAAATGACTTCGCTGAGACATCGTACTCATCGAAACAAAGCAATCACTGAATGCCGATCATCCTTGTCTTCATTCTCTTTTATCCAGTTGAAAGTCAAATTTCATTCGCTGCCGCTGAAGCGACGTTTTTGACGTCGAACTCAAAATTTGCATACTCCACAGTTTGAAAACCAGAAAAATTTGCATTTGTGATTCTCTTCTTCTATTTTCGGCAAAAAATTTTTCGTTTATATCTTTATTTTATATAAAACTTCAAATATCCTTTAATTATTTTGAGCAGTGTATTACATTTCTCTTTTATTTTAGAAAAGTAAAAAGGAATACATTTTAAGAAACAATTTTTCAGACCGCAAGAGGTCCTATGAAGAACATTTTATGAACCGAACCCCTGAGAGAACAGTTTAAGAACGGATGTAAATATTATTTGAATCTTAAAATTTTAATTAAAAATATTGGGAATTTTTTTGTTTTCACTTGAATTAATAAAGAATAATTATTTTTAATTTGTTCATTATTTTTATTTAATTTATTTAGATTGTTGTTTGCAGTTAGTAACATACGCATATATTTTTCCTAAATCCATTACACCTTTCAGAAATTGATATCGGTAAACGAATCACCGCCCGGTAAGTTTTATGATTTAAAATTACATGTAAAAATGTATTTATAATAACCCTTTCGGCTCTGGCGGTCACAAATGTGTTCCTTACTTACTATAAATAACGCCTTGCAGATACGTAAAAACCTCATTATCACATATGTGCATTCTAGATTTTTACTTTTTAGTGGACAAGTAGCGCCAGCTAGCTTTAAAATAGTAAAAAAAAAAGTTGACTAAAGTTTAAAGTTTTTTTTTTTTTTTTTTTTTTTTTTTTTTTTTTGACTTAAAGAAAAAAAATCAGAGTCAAAAGGGTTGAATTTAAACTCGGGACTACTTTTCCAAACTAATAAATTTCGATAAAACTTAAAAAAATACTAGTAAGTTTTTATGTATGTTTAATGCTTTTGTAATACGACATTTCACAAATGTCATACAAAATACGTCCTTAGTCTATTTCCATATGAAAAATACTCAAAATAACTATATTCGTTAGGTTTCAATAAATAACAGATTCGTTAAATTTCAGAAAAACCTTAAAGTCTGCGATCTGGATAGCTACTTTTAATTTTATTGATGTAAAAGTAATTGTATCACAAAATGGAAGCAAAATTCAGGGCTGAAAGGGTTAATGCCATTATATTTTACGGCCGAAAGCTACATCGATTTCCTTTAAAATAGTATTTTCGCTTGCAAACATATTGAAGCTTTTAAAGGGATTTTATGCAAGTGTATATTCAGGTGTTAATTACATTTTCTTAATATCATTTGTGAAACGAGTAACATATATTGTTTACTATGAAAATAATAGATGGCTAAAAAGTCCTTTTATATAGGAAAGTTTCCATTTTTAATGTTTCAATTACTACGACGGAACATAACGTGTATGTTAGTAGTTTAATAAAAATTATTTTGGGTGCTATTAAACATTTAAATATTTATATAATGTACAATTTAAATGCTTATTAAAGAAAATTATTTATATGACGTACTGCAGTACATATCAAGATGATTCAGTAGATTTTGGTAAATTAAACTATTGTTGTTTTCTCTATTCCAAGTCACAAATGTTTATAGATCGGTGCAACTTTGCTCTGGATTATCGTAAAATTCCTTTTTGACATCTTATAACGCACTGGGTATAATATTTATAATTAGAATGTTTTATATTGCTTTAAAAAATGGTAATTCAAAGAAAGAATTTGCAAACGAGAAGTTCTTTCAAAATCAAGGAATGCAACTTTCATTTTAAGTATGATAAATATATCAATGAGCACAACATATTAGTGACTTAAACGTAAATATCCAGGTAGCACATAATGTTGTTATAGTGATGAAAATAAGTCTGAACTGTAGAAAATTAGTTATATTGTTCTAAATCCCTTGAAAAAATATTATTTATTTCACAATATTTTAGTAGGCAATTTTGAAAATTTTCAAACATGAAAAAGATTTTAACAAGATACTTGTTATTGGTCATATATTGCTTTTTTTTCTAACGGATTTTCAACGACTGAAACTCCCTTTCGCGTAAATAAATTTGGACAATTTGAAATTCTATTTCAGCCAACAAACGCCATCTTGAGAAAATAAAAGTCACATTAGGTAATCTTAAAAATAATGGTTGGTGAAAACATTTATTGAAAAGTTCAATTATTATAAACTATTATTTATTATATCAAGATTGATTTAAAAATACACCTTTTCATGGCAAGCAAACGATAAATTGAAGAAACACAGACACACATAAATCCATGAAAATATGCAGCCCGCCCGGATGGTATAATATGAATTCATAAAGCTGTTATAAAGATAGGAAGTATGTCTACAGTCAGTTTGTTCTAGGTGTTCTCTGAAAGCATGTTTTAAAATTTTATTTTAACGCAGGTTAAGAAACAAATATAGATAAATGGAGTCTGATAATCTTGTCGAAGTAGTTTTAAAAACTTCTATTATTATCGAGTAACTTTTTGGCTTGAACAAACAATTTAATAAAACAAAGAATGTTAAACCTGCTTTCCAAGCTAAGAAAAATGCATGTGGTAATATGATGTGTGATAAAAAATATTTCATTTTTGTTAAGATTTACTTTTTTGCCCTATGTGAAATAAAATTCAGTACTTATTCAGTTTCCTCTTTTGTTTAAGATTTTATGATTTCCGTTTAATTTAATGTGTATTTGAAGAAGAATAAATAGGCATGTTGTTATGTTTTAACTTATGTTTAATGCTAAAAATTTTCTTCCGTGTAACGAATATATTGTAACGTGAAGGTAAACGTTCAAACAACTAAAATCATTCTAATCAATTGAATTTTTATTTTTGTGCTATTAATATGTGTATAGTTAATAAAATAATACCACATATTTCAATGTATATTTTTATACTTCTTAAAGTTAAATACAGGGTGATTCAAAAAAGATGGGAAAAATTTTAAGAAGTGATAGTACACACCCAAACAAACATTTTGTATCAAAGAATGCATGGTCGAAAACTAAACGTAAAAAAGTTAGAGGGCGCCAAAAGTTATGTTCTTATACGAGGCAAAAGCACACAATGAACGATTAAGTTAAGTTACGAAAACAAATTTAATGGCATTTGATAAGTGCTCAAAACATTGACCTGCAGCTGTTATGCACGCAGTACAACGGCGAAGAACAGATTGGCGAATTTTCTGAAACACACCAGGCATATCGCGAACTTCCCCTACAGCAGCCGAAAGCTTGGCGACAAGTTCTTCTGCGGATTTAATGGGAGTCTCATACACAAGAGCCTTTAGCTGTCCCCACAAAAAAAAAATCGTGACATGAAAGATCTGGCGAGCGCGGTGGTGCCTGGTGTGTTTCAGAAAATTCGCCTATCTGTTCTTCGCCGTTGTACTGCGTGCATAACAGCTGCCGGTCAATGTTTTGAGCACTTATTGTAATCAAATGCCATTAAATTTGTTTTCGTAACTTAACTGAATCGTTCATTGTGTGTTTTTGCCTCGTATAAGAACATAATTTTTGGCGCCCTCTAACTTTTTTTACGTTTAGTTTTCGACCATGCATTCTCTGATACAAAATGTTTGTGTGGGTGTGTACTATCACCTCTTAAAATTTTTTTCATGTTTTTTGAATCACCCTGTATATGCACATTAAAAAAAAATAACGCGTAATAAAATATTTTAATTAAATTTTTCTCTAAACAAATTTTTTGTTGTCTGTTGATATGGAAAATGATAATTCTGTTTAAAGTTTTGTTCAGAATTTGTGATCTTGATGTTTTAACTACAATAAATCTACATACATTCGTTTTAGAATGTTGGTATATTAAGGTCCTTGAATTAGTCATAACATGTACATTTTTAACAAAATTATATTTTTAATGTTTCTTTCTATTAAAAAATGCATGTAAAGATTTTTAACAAAAACCTTAGAAGCAATGAATAAAAAAAAATATTTTAATAATGAATATTTAAGGGGTCTTGTGCCTTTTAAACGCGACGAAATTTGATGAAGAAATTCAAAGTTTGAATTAGTTTATCTTCAAAACCTTTTTATGTATAAACATGACCTTTTGGATATTGATTCAACATATTGTGCTTTGTAATATGCTGTAATTATTAAACTTGTAAAAAAAATCGAAATTCTATATTTTTAATGAATAAAAATAGTCATAACTAAAAACATTACCATTGTAAATACTTAAAAGTAGTTCATTTTCAACACACATATTTTTTAGTATCTTTACCAAATTTTATGACAATCCATACATACTTTCTCAAGATATAATGCGCGCAATGACTTCTGGAGTAAAAAGAATAGCTATTTTGATTTCAACAACACACGAATTCTATAAAAATCTAATAACTTTCTAATGGTAGTATATTACACAATCGTGCTTAGTATTACAAAGCACGATCTGTTTAATCAATATCCAAATTTTCATGTTTATACATAGAAAGGTTTTGAAGATAGACTAATTCAAACTTTGAAGCTTTCGTTGATTTTCGACGCGTTTAAAAGTACAAGACCCCTTAAATACAATAAGAAAACTAAATTAATAGGTTTTTAATTTATATATATATATATATATATATATTTGTAAATTTATATTTTTACTAATATTTATAGAATTTTCGATACAGAACACTTCTTTGAAGAATTTTTCGTTGAAATGAAAAAGTATATTTTTAAAAATCTCAAAAAAAGGAAGCTTCAGTTAATGTGAATTTTATCATATAACGCCCACTTTTGATACAGGAAATTGATATACGCGTACGTCGGTTATAAAAAAAAAATACAATAACCTGTTTAAAAAATATATAGGATCATAACCACAAAGATTTTTTATTTAATGAACATGCTTTGTATATACAAAAAAGATAATTTTTCCTATCGGATTACATGAAATGCATTAGTTATTATACATTACAACCGGTGGCGGCTCGTGACTCACATTTTTATGGACACAAAATGCATGGGTTTCAAATTTATTCCTCAGCACTATTTTTAATAAAGAAATCTTTCCCCTTTTTATTTGGAAAACCTTCTTACATTAAACAAAGTAAAAACCGGCTTTTAAAAACTAAAGTTAAGAAAAGAATAAATTTGATAGGGATATAGGGCACCTTTTGTTGGGGCTCCAAAAAAAAGGTTGTCACGAACCGTCACTGATAACAACAATCTTTATTTTACTTCTTTAATGCCTGTAATGATTGTCTCTTTATAGAAAAGCAGGGGCGTGGTATACGATGAATATATCTAAAAATAGAAAAATCAAGGCCGGAAGTTTAGGTACGTGTTATACATCAGATCGTGTTATGCTCCGGAAAATACAGTGTATAATATTACATAACTACCTTCAGAATAATTTGAATTTCAATTAGAAGATAAGTTGAGAGCTAAAAGCAATAATTTAACTAAAATATTCAGTTTTTCTAGTTAAATTATTCAAAAATTGAAAATTGTAACAAATTTATTGCTTGTGTGGCTCTCTTTTCGTGAAAGGTGTAATAAAGTATATCGTCGTTGCCTGATTCTATCGTGATTCCTAACGTCTCGTGATTATATCGTCGCCTCAGAGCAACGATAGGACATCTAGTAATAATAAAAAATAAGATGTGTGACTTACTGCTATGAATAACTGTGTTTACATCTAGTGGAACAACTTCTGAAACACAAAGTTATGTATAATACTATATCTCAAATGCGTTTTATAAAAATTCCTTACTGTTCCACTAGACGCAGACACAATTTTTCATAGCAGTTAGTCAGACATCTCATTTTCGATTATTACTAGATTTTCTATCGTTGCTCTGAGGCGACGATATAATGACGAGACGTTAGGACCTGTTGCTCTGAAGCGACGATATAAAGATTTATGAGAATCCTATGGTATGACGAGTGAAACAAATATTTAAAAAATATTTCAAATACTTTCTTTTAATAATATTTATTACAAAAAGAAATGAATATTAAAAAAAAATCATGTTTATTGAAAATTGGTGTTTGAAAACTGAGTGATACAACTAAGTTAATCACTTTTCTATATCTCAGATGCGTTTTATAAAAATTCCTTACTGTTCCACTAGACGCAGACACAATTTTTCATAGCAGTTAGTCAGACATCTCATTTTCGATTATTACTAGATTTCCTATCGTTGCTCTGAGGCGACGATATAATCACGAGACGTTAGGACCTGTTGCACTGAAGCGACGATATAAAGATTTATGAGAATCCTATGGTATGACGAGTGAAACAAATATTTAAAAAATATTTCAAATACTTTCTTTTAATAATATTTATTACAAAAAGAAATGAATATTAAAAAAAATCATGTTTATTGAAAATTGGTGTTTGAAAACTGAGTGATACAACTAAGTTAATCACTTTTCTAAGAATCGATGTTTTTGCAAGATATTCAAAAAATACGTAAATAAATAAAGCGAAAATTTTGCTAAAAATATTAAAAAGTTATAAGTAAGTAACAAAAATATATAGTATAAATTTTTAAAAAATCAAAATTTAGCAATATTCTTCTTTGTTTTGTAGTGCGGTAATTTGTGTAAGAAGACGTAGATCAAATATTTAAAAGACATTTTAAATATAATTTTTGTTTCATAACTTTAAATATTTTTTTACATATTTAGTGAAAAAATAGTATGGGGAAATTAATAAAGAAAAATAATTTAACTTGTTATTCTGAAGAAGCAAAAATTGGAAATGACAATTACGCAAAAGTCTTTTAAAAAAGAAAAAAAAATTGTTTTTAGAATTATCACCAGTTAAAAAGAAAACGTAAGGCAATTCACTGGATATCGAAATTGTTATATATGGGTTGACGACCTTCCCACTCTTATTTTAAACATTTTTATGGCATTAAGACACCGTAAAACTAACCAGATAGTATTGCGGAAATATTGCTATTCTTAATCTTTTTTGTAGCAATAAAATACCAATGAAAAATAATGAAATAATTGTGATTGCATGGAATAATATAATCTCTCTGGGAAAATTTCCAAATATTAATATAGATTGCATGGAAATACAGCTATATTTACGGTGGAAAAAACATTCATTCAACGAGACGTATTTTCGGATTCATTACCTCGGCGTTTAACGTTTTTTCAACGAAATGCGTTGTCGTTTTTTCAACGCACGGTAATTGCATAAGTTGAGATCTGCGTATTACGTATATTTTCTTTAATTTTCCTTTTAAAAATGTATGCATTGAACTTTATGGTTTAAACACATTTTTATATGTCTAGGAAATTTAAACTGTGATAAAACTAATACTTTATAAGTAATTAATTTTATATAATATAATATTTTATTAGTATGCAAACATAATATATTAGTATTATATCAATATTCATTATTTTTATATTGACATATAAAATAACAAACTGAAAAATTTATAAAGCTTAATTTCATTGTGGCGCAAAAAGCTAAAGATTAATACCACTTTGACGGGTACTAAATTTCAATTCTTATTTTCGGTTAAGGTACGCTTTATAAACATGAAATTGATATTTTGATAGTTAGAAATCGATATCATAAGAGAAAGGACAATTTTGGAAATATAGAAGTAGAGCACGCCCCATTGAGTAGACAGAAGCAAAACTCTTAAGAGTTTTTTTTTTTTCCTTCGGAACAGTTTTTTGAAATTCCGTGGACGTTGTTGTTCCTCAAATTTCCAATCAATCGGCATGATCTTTTTAAAACCGAACAGATATGTATATTTTAGAATATTTAGGATTACATTCGAAATACTGTTTGTTATCTGTGCAACATTAAATAACGAAATTTTTGGTAGAAAATTTAAATTTTATTTTGGATTGATGACATTTCCTTAAAAATGCATATGTTTCCACGCGGATACGCAATTCAGTTGCTTCTTCAGTGAAGAAGCTATTTTTTGTCACATCTATGATGAGGTATTGTGTAAACCGCGTGACCTTCAGATGATGAAGAGCTACAGCCCATCTTATTTAGAACTCACTTTTAAATAGAACTACTAAAACACCTAAAATTGTGTAATTTAATGTACTGTAATAATTTAGTGTAAAAGTATTTTTATAAAAACTACTTATTTCTATTAAAAGATTGCCGAAAACGAGTTGAATTCCAGGGCGTCTAACTAGTGTCAAATTTTAATAAGACTTTATTAATGACACTAGAATGCTACACTGTAAAAAAAACGAACTAAAAAACAGAAATACTACTGGCAATCTAGACGCTAGTACTATTTCCGTTTTTTTACGGGAATTTTTACCTATAAATTACAGAAAAAATTCCGTTTTTAATCAGAAAAACGGAAAATTTTCTGTAATTTATAGGTAAAAATTCCCGTAAAAAAAACGGAAATAGTACTTTTTAATCAGAAAAAAGGAAATTTTTCTGTAATTTATAGGTAAAAATTTCCGTAAAAAAACGGAAATAGTACTGGCGTCTAGATTGCCAGTAGTATTTCCGTTTTTTAGTCTGTATTGTTTTACAGCGTACTTACCGAAATTACAAATGTTGTGGCTGCTATTCAATATAAATTTAATTTTTTGAGGCTATTTTTTAAATGCTTTTAAAACAATTAATTTTTCACAATCCAAGCGTGTGTTTTAGATTATTATAAATTATGAGCAAATTAACATTATTGGCAACAGTACCGCTTGCAATGTTCACAATTGATCTAAGCTCACCATATTATGCATATTTCCTTTACTTTTTTAATTTAATTTAATTTTACATGACACTTTACAGATAATATATACTTTTATTTCTATTATATGCATGTAATAGAATTAATAATTATTTTTACATTCAGATATCATCATATCATCATTGTTTCATTATCTAATTTTTTTATACTGGTTAATTATCTTTAAACTTTAATAATTCACCATAATAATCTTCATGTATTCTTGTTGAAAGTGTTACTACTGTATTTTTCTTTAATTCTTTGTTGCAGTGATTATTCCTCTCAAAACAATTATTTGTTTTTATTTTATTTTCATACAGTTACAGAATTTAGCCAAAACATATGTTGTAATGTACCAGATATTACCATCATAAATATGTTTGTACATCTGAGCTGATTATAAAGTTAGTTATTTGCATGTAAGGGGAAACTAAACGTGCAGAGTTACTATGCATGAAAGATCAGTGCCCAACCCTCTTTTCTTGATCATATTACATTTCAGGATATTACATGCTCAGGTGTTCAGCTAAACACGGGACGCTGAGTGTTTATTCCCAAACAAGCTTGGTACTAATTTTATCGAGAACAAAGTGAAAAAGCTGGATGAAATTTGCCCAAAACCGAAACGAACTCTATGTCTGTAATCTGTTAGCCAGACGTTCTGACTGTTACTTTGCTGATCTTCAATTATGTACTCAATTATGTAATTGTATGTACTCAAACTATTGTAGACAATATTTTATATGAAAAATGGATTATATTATGGAAACAGTGGAGTAATCGTATTATCATTAGGTTACTATCATTTCCAAATCTAAAATGCAGCTTATTTTCCCTAAAATGTATTAATTTGATTTCATTGAGACAAGACCAATTCTATATATTTTGAAGTAGAAAAATATGCTTTTAGTAAAAATTAACAAAATTTACAGTATTCAACCACACAATTCCTGGAAGCTGTCCCCAACCATATCGATAGGCAGTACAGTATTAAATTTAAATTTATCATCACTGAGCTTTTAGTATAATGTTTAGATAATGTATGTATGAAGGTAGTCTAAGCTTAATTGAATAGTTGAGTTTTTGGTGTGAATGTGTTGTCCGGTTTCTATTACTTGTTCCAGAAGGAACCATCTATTCTGTCATTTTGTTTTAATTTTGCAAAGTGCGATTGAATCCCCTTTAATCTGGTTGTTGCGGTTGTTTTATGCAGTGATATGCAGGATGCTGTGGTAGACAGGGTAGAACGTATACGTCGTTAGATGTTTCATCCAGAGGCTTTTTCCAGGTCCTCTTCATTCTGGAACTTTAAGACATATTTTGAATCTTTCATGAAGCTTGGTGTCGCTTACCGTTCTGGTGGTCTTTGATTGCGAGTTAGTTGAAATAATTTTTCCTTAGCTAAATCATGAATATTGGTAAAGTGATGATACCATTACTTCACAATATATATTGGATTCCACGGAATTTCTTCAGTTAAGCTAAATTGACGTAGTTTCCAGTTCTACTGTATATATTTCAGAGAAACTTGTGATATTTCACGTAGCTGTTTTTCTTAAGCTAACGAACACGATTAAAGTGGCCATCTTTTTTGAAGTAGATTTGAAACATGCAGAAAATTATCGGCATTCAACATCCGGTCTTTTTTTTAATCTTTAAGTACATGGTCTATATATTTGATCATCGTTAACTTAGTTTCCCTGATTCACTGCATTGACCATTAAATCATGGATTTTGAATAAAGTTGTTTCCGCCTTCATTTTTGACTCGTGACTGTTCAATTAGCCTGTGGGCCAAAATATTCCAGCACAAGCTAATCATATTTCGGCCAAATTTGAAAGAAAGAGGATATCTTAGGAGATATACTTTATATAAGAACCAGCTTCTAATGTTATCTTAGAATCCCAGTATATGCCAGCATTAGATAAAAGAATGCATATTCTTACAGTCTTAGAGCGTTATATGGTAAAAGTAGTGAAATTTATTGAGAAATACACATCTTCAATAATCTTACTTGCAAAAAGAATATTTAAATGCCATACTTCTGAGCATTATGTTCAATATTAAATTTCTACAATTGTTTTAGTGTTAAGTTAAATCATTTTTATATAAGTTTATTTTTAAAAATATATACTAATTACTTCAATCTACGCTTGTAGATTTCAAGCGCAAAAAAACAATATTTTTAGGAAAATTGTTTAGCCAAAATATTTTTATGTAACAAAAATTTACGTTTTATCAAAAAATTAAATATTAAGTTTTACAACGAAATAAAGAATGTTATATATTTGATTTTTATGCAAAAATAATTATCAGTTTGCTAGTTATCGAAGAATATATGTATCACATTGTAAATTCCGTCAATCTCATATGATATTTTCTTTATGGCTCAGCCTTTTACATTTTATCTAATATATTTTAAATCCTACGGATTATTTTAGCATTTGAAAAAGATTATTTTTTCTAAATCCGCTTATCAATTTTCCCTTTTTTATTCATAGCATCCATTTTCGCATATATTTTATGTTCTTAGTGTGATAGTAGCATTTTTTGATTTTCGAAGATTTAACTTGAATTGAGTCATAAATCCTGACAAATCTGCATAAAATGAAAACAAAAGAATTTTTTCCTTTTTTGTGAACGTTTGATGAAAATATCGCGTAATGAATGAAAATTTAATCAAAATGTGTTAAAAAACCGCCAAAAATTTTAATCACTCATTTACCATTATGGAAATTTGTTTTTATATCAAAATTATATAACTGTATTTATGCATTTCACAGACCTGTTAAACGTTAATTTGTTTATAGAAATGTTTATATTAACAATAGCTTAAATATTTACTTTAAAATATTACCCTACATTTTAGGATTATGTACATCATTTGCAGATAATATTAGAAAAAATACAAAAAATGTAAATCGTGTATAATTCTACAGTGAACCTATAAGTATTTCATAATAAAAAAACATACTGAACGTCGATTTTAATAGTTTTAGCGATGTTAGTTTCAAACAGAAAATTTTAATTCCTTAAAATATTTTGTTCAACAAATGTGGGTAAAACTTCATGAGGTGACAGAAACCTTGGTATTAAAGATATATACCAATTTTTAATGTATTTATTTTCGGTATATTTTATGTGCACTGCGTTATCTGATTCTGTTTTGAATTAAAACGTAATATTAATTGAAATAAATCATCTCTAGTGTTCATTTACAGAAATTCCAAAAAGTTAAATCTTTGAATAAAAATAAAACATCATCAAATCTGAAATTGTGAACTGCAGCAATATGTCAGTAAATCTAGTTATTGATAGATTTTTAGACATCATTGTATATCTTCTATAAAAATTCCTTTTATAGAATCATTTTTTTTACAAATTATGTACCAACATTACATTTTTGAAAAATATTTAATTGAAATTAGTATCCTTTTTTTTGTGTGTGAATAGAGATTAATATTGTTTATTATTAAATGCAAGGATCTTTAAAGATCTTTCTTGTTTGATCTTAAAACTAACGAAAATCCACAATGGTTAAACGTAAGAATACCAAAAAAAAACTTTTGCTTCTGAAGAATAAATTGATTCATGAAGCTTGAATAATTAAAAATACATTTTTGTATCTTTGAATTTTCTTAGAAAGGCTAATTTAATCCAGATTTCAATCTTGATCTTTTCAATTTTGATTAGAAACTGGCGTCAATAGAAATATAATACTCAGTTTATTTTCCCACTTCGCCATTTTATCCTCTCAAATGGAATAATTTATCTGCCACATTTAAAGAATTGCCTTCAAAAAATATAAAAAATCAATATTTCAAATATGAAATGAAATATTAAAATCCTTAAACTTTATATGGACACGTGCGTATTCATATTCGTGTAGTTTAAACAGACACATCCTTAACACAAAAATATACACCACGTCCCAAAAGTTTAGACCATCAATAAAATTTGCATTAACATAAAATGTAATGATACAATTAAAATTAGGGATATAGGTAATAAATAAAAGCAGTTTTGATGATATACACATATAAATTATGAGCAAAGGTTTAAAATTATAAAATATACATTCAATTATATAAAAATGTGGTGTCCCAAAAGTATAGACAATTGTAATTTTGTTTCGTTTTACATGTTTAAAAGTAACTTAAAACTTACTTTTAATATTTAGTTGTATTGCCACGATACTTTATGACATCAAATACACGTTGTTCCATAGAATTAACTAAGCATTGCATTACAGAAGGAGGTATTTCATACCATGCTTTGTCAATTGTAATTTTTAAGTCATTACACATGTATATTGCTTTCTATTTTCATATATTTTACGAGATAAGATCCCTCATATGTTTTCCATAGGATTCACATTTGGTCTAAGTGCTGGCCAGTCAAATAGTGTCATATTGTTTTGCCTAAACCATTTCGATGATGCGACATCAAAGCGACTTTCGCAACATCAAAGTGACTGTGCTGTTTGTAACTTTGCTTCGCGGAGGTTAAGAGCCCTCTCCCCTGATGATGGCTCATTAGAAAGAGCATGAAACGTCGGGATTAATTTTTAATGTGTTTTTAATATAGTTTTTATTTATGTGTACGCTGATGAGTATCATAAGATTTTTTAATTATTAAAGACATAATTTTTTCCCTGTCAATAAATACAGGTGCTTCTAAAATGCTCAATAGATGGCACCACCGGTCCTTTTTTTGCACTTTACGAACAAGCACCTTTTGACGAAATCTGTATCATCAAAGTGAATTTCCTTAATTTGACAAAATGTTCTCTTGGAGAATTTTTCAGGAAACGGTTTCTTCAAAGACGAAGAAAATTTCGTGAAATCTGTGTATCCACTTCTGAGTGTGTAAAAAAACAAAAAAAAAAACAAACAAACAAAAAAAAAACAATTGCAGTTAAAGCACATTTCATTGGATAAGAGTTGCCACTATGAATATGACGTCGTCGTTACTCATGGACATATTTTGTCTTTTTTATAAAAAATTAGTCATTAATTGTATACATTTCGTTTGAATATTATTACGTTTCCTTACTGATGTATACACTCTTTCATCCGCGTTTCCGTATAAGGATTTTTATTTCATTGCATTATTTCATATGAAGATTGTACAACTTTTCCAAAATTTTAAATATCGTGTAAATCTTAAAGTGTCACATAACAATACCAAGAAATATACAGTCTATTCTTAAACATGATGAGTTGAAGATATATCATAGAATAAACATTTAATAAAATACCGCAACTTATGGATAGAATGAATGTTTTTTAACATACATTTTTTTTATTTAATGTAAATATTTGCTAATTGTTTCACTAACTCTATTAAAAAATAATTAATTTATTTATATATTTTACATAAATATATTACAGTAGGCTTTGCATAAATATGTTACAATGTATTTTTCATTAAAATATACAAAAAATATTTGAGAAAGGTAATTTATATGATTTATGTTACCTCTTTAAATATTTCTGGAAATATAAATATCCAATACTTACATAAACGGCTCCTTTTTTTCAAAAACAGGTTGTTGAATAAATACACTAAACTTTTACAAGACATTTTATATAAATTTTATAAATTGAAAAGTTTGTAATGTTACTTTAACAAAAGATTTTAAACAAGTATCAAGTTAAATAAAAATATTTCTTTAATTTCTGTTTCATCACATTCCGAGATCAACTTATCAACTAGTTCTTATTCTTTGTTCAATTTATTCTGAATCTTAAAGTAAATTTGTTTCTCTCAATCATGTATTACAAATATGTTTCTTGAAAGAATGTGATTATGCTAATATTGTAACTAATTTATGTTACGTAATCTCTTACATTTTTCATTTTAAAAACATACCTTGATATGCATTTGATTTAAATAAATGAGAAGTAAATTTTAATAGTCTTATTTAATGAAGTAATAATTCTGCATTACCGTCGGCTTATATCAACGCAGAATATGTTAATTCAGATCCCCAGAATGTCTCTTTATATCAAAGGGAGAATTATGTAAAAGTAGAGATTAAGTTATTTATTCAAGTTTTAGCTATGGAACATAAATCTTAGATTTTTTTTAATTTCTCAAAATGGTTAATTAAAATTCATGAATATTCATATAATAATTTTTGTTTGTTTGTTTATTTATTTATTTAATGTATAAAACGCTAGTGAACATTATCTGTTAAAAAAAGCACATAAATGTGTTTTTTAGTAGGTTTAAACTTATTTTTAAGCTAAAAAGATAGTTGTCGAAGGAGACAATTATAAATAGAAAAAAAAAATAGTTTTTTTTCCGAAAAATATACCATAAAAGTAAAGTAAGTATAACCATCATTTAAGTATTTTAAAGATTAAAATATTAATATTTTTTCTAAGATATAGTAAGAACTTTTTATGACATGTTCTATTTTATTTCTTTTTTGCTACAATAATTTTTATAAAAATATGAAATATTTTACACTAATACAGATAAAATAATTTTAGACTGTTTATCAGAATGAATCGCGCTGTACATACATAAAATGTTGCTAGTTTGAAAACGCTGCCTGTGAATTCTATCAAAATGAAAGTGAATACAAATTAAATTGTTGTTTTCACTTATGTATTCCATAAAATTCCAACAGTACGCCACGAATTTTCAGCGGATTTCATATTTCGCAGAAATGCCGGTTGCACGCTCTCCTACCAAAATTCTTTGGCTGGAATGTACTTTTACCTATTCTTGAAGACGGAATTGTTTACAGTGTCGATAAGTGCGCCCAGTTAATTTCTCTGTTTTCATTCTCCGTAGAGTTCTTTCTCAAAGGGCGACGCGCCCTGCATTTTTAGTTTCAAGTGCCGATGCGCCATGCCTTTTTAAATTCGACCTGTAATTTTTCCATGTATCCTTTTTGCGTCCTCGATTATTTTCAAAATATTTTGCCGTTCTTTTTTTTGTGAAAAAACACGCGACACTGGAGTTCCAACAGCGGCAGTGGATACAAACTGTTAAAATTCTATGAATAGAATGTCTAAATGCAGAAACTTTGTATGAAAAAGGTGCTTGAGCATTATGAGGGATAATGGATTGACTGGCTATGGGTTTTTTGTAAACAATGCGTTTTATTCCTTGGTGCGTCTTGATTAGTAATACATCTAAATAAGGTTGCGTATCACATAGAGCTTTCACACTTTGTACCCCCGAGCAGTTAAATAATGAAATAAATAAAATATATGATATTGCAAGAAACAACGGATACAAAGAAAGCACCATATAAAAATTAATTAAGAGCTTGAAGAATAAAAAGAAAAGAAATTTCAATCCACAAAATTCCATCTTCGAACGTTTCTTCGAACGTTTGAAATATAAACTCAATAAATTCAATATCTCCCTAGTCGCAACACCTTCTATGAAATCAAAAAAATTAGTATTCAAGAAAATAGATCCAATAGAGTCAAACCAGTTATCAGGAGTATACGAAATACCTTTCACCAAAGAATATGGAACAAAGCAGTTTTATATAGGTATGACAAGTAGAAAACTTAAAACCAGAATCAAAGAACATATAGCAGATATCAAATACAACAGACGAACCACCGCTTTGGCCAGATTATGCAGTGAAGAACCTTTACGGATCGATTTTAAAAATAGCAAGTTAATTTACACATCAAGATTTTATTTCCCATCCATAAACCGAGAATCAATAGAGATATTTTTACGCAAAAAGAATATTTGCAATGATTCAGTGTCCCTAGATTTACCTAAAATTTGGAAAGAGATGCTATGTAATTTTAGTAACAATAGTAAAAATTAATCCACGCTCGCAAAATTGTCTTTTAAGCAATTAATTTGAAATTTGATTTTCATTTGAAATATTGTATGCAATTCGAATGGTTCTCTCTGGAAAAAATTCCAAGTATTTACATAGTTTCAATCGATGCTGGATTTAATTAAGTTTCGTGTTTACCCCATGTTGGCGGCTCACGATAAATATTTCATCTTGTGCTGCGCTTGTAGCCTTGTCAACATGTACTAGTAAGAAATTTTCCAGGCTGGGTCTCGTTCCATGTGGTTTTGTCGGTAGAATGTCAGTGCGCTACACTGATAGCCCGGATTCGAGTCCCGGCTTGGAATCTTTTTCTCTATGTTGGCCTTTGCCCTTTTAAGCAATTAATTTGAAATTTGATTTTCATTTGAAATCATCACAGTGTTTATGACAAGTTCGTCACAAATGACACATATTTCACAAATTAGTCACAATGTGACTTCAAAACTTTGTCACTGTCGTCACAGGTTCGTCACAAAGTTGATGCCAAAATAGTCACAAATGACACACATTTCAAAAATTTGTCACACCGTGACTTCACAGAGTGGTCACAATGTGACGTCACAAACGACCTCTAAAACGGCCATAACGACTTCTCATTCTAGTCACTGTGACGTCACATCGACGGTCACAAAATCACAGTGAGACTTCACAACGACGTCGCCGTGACGTCACCATGCCTTACGGGTATATATCTGTATCACGGGTTTCTGTTCCATTAGCCTTAAAACGGAGTAATAATTCACATTTTAATCATTGTTTATGAGAATATTCATTCGCTTTTGCGATATTTTTTGGAATATAAATTCAAACTTTCAGGAAATTCTAAATTAATATTTCTTAAACTATAAGCTATTACCTATCAGTTTAAGTATTTTTCGGTTTTCGAAGACAGAAAATCAGTTTGGTTTGAAATTACTCATATTTTCAGACTATCAAATAGATAACCATTTACACACACATAAACACACATACGCGCATACCACACACACACATATATGTACTATAAAAGTATATAAACTAATTGTACCGTATTTTAAACAGCATTTTTTGTCTAAATTAACATAAAAGATTTATCTTATATTTGAGAAAAGTGGAAAAACGTTATTCTGAGAGCGAGACTTTAACACACATCAAGGGTTTGGCAGACAACATTTTATAAACTAAATCCCTGAGAGGACAGTTCAAGAGATCTAGTAAATACTATTTAAATCTTCAATATTTGGAACCTTTCAGATTCCACTTAAATTATTAAAGAGTTTGTTAAGAGATTATTTAAAATTGTTCGTTATTATTATTTACTTTATTTATATTATTATTTAGAAGTTAATAACAAGCACATATAGACGACGTAAATGTATTACAAAACATTCAGAAATTGATATATGCAAAACATTTACAGCCCTATAAGTTTTGTGATTTAAAAATACTTAGCTAAAATATTTACATTCATATCAGTATACTTTTACTGCCATTAGCTATATCGATTTCGATCAAAGAGTGTTTTCGCGTACAAACCTATTGAAGCTTTTAAAGTCTATATTAAGGTGTTAGATACGTTATCTTAACATCATTTGCGAAACACGTAACAGACATATTTACTATGAAAGCAATTATCTGGCGAAAACGTTTCTCTTTCATAAGAAATTTGCGTTTTTTATTATTTTAAACTCTGCTACGGGACATAACGTATAAATTAATAGTTAATAAAAAGAATTTCATGCCCTATTAAATACTTAAATATCTATGAAATGTATAGTTTTAACCACTTATTTAAAATTTGTTTATATGGAATGTTTGCAACACTTTTCAAGCTGGTTTAGGGCGAATTTCAAAATTCAAACTTTTTATTTTGTATGGTTAAAGTCACAAAATGTTTATAGATACGCTAAACTTGCTCTTCTTTGTCGTGAACTTTGTTTTTGAGAAGTTACCGCGCGCTGATTATAATACATATAAATAGATTTGTTTTATTTTAATTTTTATAAATGGAAATGTAATGAATAGTCTTTCAAACGAGCAGGTCCACCAACATCCAAGAATGCAACATCTTTCTAAATATGATAAATATAATAAGCCCAAAAAGTTCTGGTTGACACGTTAATAATTAAAGACCACTCAGTGTGTTTTTTGAATACCACTTTTTTCTAAGAAAAATCTTTTCTTAAATCTTTTAAAATTTTGTACACTTTTCCGGAAAGGAATGTTTTGCAAACGTACAAACCTAGCACAATTTGTTTTAAAGAAATACTGGTATTTAAAAAACATACAGTGGAGACTAGTAATAACATAATCTGAAATCTACCTATTACGTATACTCTATTTTTACATTTTAATATATTTTGTATAGAACTGTACGGTTAGAACACATTTTAGTATCTGTAGAAAATATAAGCTGCTGTAAAATTAATATTTAATAATAATTAATTTTATGTAATATGCAATAACATTATAAACGTATTAAATTAGCAATATATCATTATTGGAACTAAATTGTTATTTTTATTAGTGATTTTGGTCCCTTAACTTTTAAAAACACGAAAGGGGTATTTATTTATCAACAAATTGATAAAACAGTTGTGAGTTCTAAACCAATTATTAACATTTTCGCTTTATTTATCGTCTTTCTCAAAATTCTTTTAGAGTTCAACTAATGTATAAAATTTTAAATTCTCATTTTTTTCTGCCCTGTTTCGAAATTTACATTGGCAAACTACATCGAGTAAACAGTGACCAAACTTTTAACTTTAAGTAAGCCATCTTCCTTGAAGAAGATTTTGAATATGGAGAAATTATTAGGGTGAACTCTTCTCTTACCTTAATACTTGGTATTTAAGGGGACCTTCTACATTAGAAGACCAAAAAAAGCACTTTTGGTTTATTTCGGTTAGGCGGGCGCCAGTGTTATATATACATATATATGTATATATTTATACATGTG
Organism: Maratus speciosus; assembly: GCA_963932465.1. Classification (NCBI taxonomy): domain Eukaryota; kingdom Metazoa; phylum Arthropoda; class Arachnida; order Araneae; family Salticidae; genus Maratus; species Maratus speciosus. The sequence goes on from OZ010790.1 coordinate 529,508,846, forward strand.
GGAATTTCGTAGGAACACCTGCATTAGACCGAATGTCTCCAACTTCGTGCTTCTGCTTCGAGATTAAAAAGGGAACGTAAACCAACGAAGCTGTGTGAAGTAGAAACGGAGTGGAAGTAATGGAAAGAGAAAAAGTTCGACGATGTTGATTTTGCAAAAGAATCAAAATACTTTCGACGCTACAAAACGGAAGGTTTAAACGACGTGTAGAAATGCTGGAAATATTACGACGTTTATAAATGAAGCCTGAATTATAGTTTTTAAGCTAACTAAAGAACGAGAAGAGTGTTTTTTTATCTGTATTTTGTTTGTGTGTTCGTCTCAATAAATGTCAGTGCTCGTCCTAAAAGTGAGTTGTGATTCATGTATAGAGTCTCACTCCATAAAGTGGTGTCAGAAGTCCCAGTTAACCAACAAATATTATTAATTCTATAAAAACTCCACAATATATATTTGATATTCTCATGAACAGCCTGGAAAAATACAGATACGGTAAAATCCGCTTGAAAGAAAAGGTACAAGCTCGCAAGATAGAAAATCTTTGCAACGCACAAAAGTCCTATATCAACCATATATGCCAACCTGTGGAATTTCTGAATTTATCTAGCAGACCTTTAACGGAAGAAGAAATAAAAGTGCTTGAGCGCGGGCCAAAATACATTTTTCCAGGTAAGCCTAATCTAAAATCTATAATTCCGGAACTCGAAAACATTGTACAGTCGGCTAATAACGATCATAAAGAAGAAATTCGAAATGTTATGCACCACGAACTTAAGAAGTTAATTAAGCAACCCACAATAGTACCAAAGGAAGAATTGAATATTTTGAAAAATCTTAAACTTGATACAGAAATTATTTTAGTCCAAACCGATAAATCTAATAAATTAGCCATATTAAATACTGATGACTATAAAAATAAAATGGAAGAGTGTATTAACAATATGGATTGTCAACAAGTCAAGAAGAATCCACTTAACATAATTAACAAAAAAGTTAACGAATTGGTTAATAAAGGTAGCTGGCCTGATAATATGAAAGTTCTAGTGAGAATTAATAAGTTAGCAGTAATCCCAGCAATTGTCGGCAGACTCAAAGACCACAAAATAGATATGCCAATAAGGCCAATAGTAAATAAATGCTCAAGCCCCACATATTTTATGGAAAAAGCTTTTGTAGTTTTATTGAAAAATATTTTGCCCAACTCTGATCATGTAATTAATTCAACTTATGAGTTCATTCAATATTTGAATAACATTAGTTTACCTCAGAATTATTTAATTGCCAGTCTAGATGTAGTCTCTTTATACTTATTTATTGATACCCAAAAAGCCGTTACTAGTATAAATAACTGCATCGACCACATGGAGAGTATTAACGAAAATATGAAAATTACTCTAAAGAGTGCTCTTAATCTCATAGTTAATAATAATTACTTCACTTTCGACGGCAAAATATACAAACAGAATAACGGAGCTCCAATGGGTTCTCCTATATCAGGATTATTAGCTGAATTCATATTACGACCTCTTGAAATGGATATATACAAATTGGATTATGCCCCCCATGCATGGATCAGATACGTAGACGATATTTTCATCGTATGGCAACATGAAGAAACCTTGCTCAATAACTTTCTGAACCAGATTAATAATCTTGATTCTAAAATTAAATTTACATTGGAAATAGAAGAAAATGGTACGCTACCGTATTTAGATGTATTATTAATCAAGACGCACCAAGGAATAAAGCGCACTGTGTACAGAAAGCCCATAGCCAGTCAATCCATTATCCCTAATAATGCGCAAGCACCTTTTTCATACAAAGTTTCTGCATTTAGACATTCTATTCAGAGAGCTTTCACAGTTTGTACCCCTGAACATTTAAATAGCGAAATAAATAAAATATATGATATTGCAAGAAACAATGGATACAAAGAAAGCACCATAGAAAAATTAATTAAGAGCTTGAAGAACAAAAAGAAAAGAAATTTCAAGCCACAAAATTCCACGTTATCCACCTTACAATATTTTCCTGGTTTCTTCGAACGTTTAAAATATAAACTCAATAAATTCAATATCTTCCTAGTCGCAAAACCATCCATGAAAATAAAAAATATAGTGTGCAAGAAAATAGATCAAATTGAGCCCAACCAATTAGCAGGAGTATACGAAATACCTTTCACCAAAGAAGATGGAACAAAGCAGTTTTATATAGGTATGACAAGCAGAAAACTTAAAACTAGAATCAAAGAACATATAGCAGACATCAAATACAATAGAAGAACCACAGCTTTGGCCAGATTATGCAGCGAAGAACCTTTACAGATTGAATTTAAAAATAGGAAGTTAATTTATCCATCAAGATTTTATTTACCATCCATAGTCCGAGAATCAATAGAAATATTTTTACGCAACGAGAATATTTGCAATGATTCTGTGTCCCTTGATTTACCTAGAATTTGGAAAGAGATACTAAGTAATTGTAGAAACAAGAGTAAAAATTAATCCACACTCGGAAATAGCCAAGTTAATTTTATTTTATTTTATGTTTTGCAATGTTTTTCAGTATGCTTGATGTCTCGTGACATTGTTTACCATGTTGTTTTTAAATTATGTGAAAATTAATCCACGCTCGCAAATAGCTAATTTAATTTTTATTTTATTTTATGGTTGCAATATTTTCATTATGCTTCATGTCTCGTGACATTGTTTACTATATTATTGTTTTTTAAGTTATGTGAAAATATTTTCTATTATGATTGATTTTGAAAATGTCGCCGATTGTGCGATGAAACGATCGTAAGTCTTAATAAAGATATTCTATCACTTTTTATAGCATTATTTAACTTAATTTATTATTAATTCGTCAAAATTACCCATCTTACAGATTCAAGCCGGATATTCTTCTAACGGTGAGTTCATTGTTATTATTTTATTATGAAGTTAGTTGAAATACCAGAACTGGAACTTGCATTTAAAAACGAACGAACAAATAAAATAAAATTACTACATAATTTCCTATTTGATGCTGACGGTGATCACTCTAATAGAAAGAGAATACGTGATTTTACTGGTTTCGGTTTTCAAACCGACAGCACCGATTTCAAAAATAAAATAACTAAAGTTCAAACTGATTTTTCATTAAATGATCTGATTACAGTGTGCAATCTACTTTGTATTGATAATGAAGGGTCTTTAAACGATCTCGCAACCCGATTAGTTACATACCTTTCAGACTTGACCTTACTACAAAATAATATTATACAAAATGAAAGTGACACTGACTCGGAACCCGAATTGCCTTCAAATACTGTGACTTCAAGTAACAACACTGAATTATCAAATTTTGACAAACAGAAGCAATTTCCAGTTCAAGGTTTTGTGCCATTGTCTATTAATTTCACTGATATTGAAAGTATCATACCTCCTTTCGATGGTAGTTCTTTTAGTGATATAAATGTATGGATAAATAATTTTGACGATATCACTAATATGTTTAACTTATCTGACTTTCATAAATTCATATTTTGTAAAAGATCATTACGAGGAAAAGCCCAGTTATTAGTACAAACAGAATTTCATATCAATTCGTATGACAAACTTAAACAGCTCTTAATTTCAGAATTTAGTACCACTTATAATTCTGCCGAGTTACATGATATATTAAATAAACGAAAATTGCAAGAAAATGAATCGATAGAAGAATATTTTCTTATCATGAAACAAATATGCTCGCGTGGTAAAATCGAGGATTCCGCATTAATGCAATACATCATAAACGGCATACCCGACCCCGTTTTCAGAAAATCAATGTTATATGGATGCCAATCCATTGTAGAATTCAAGCAAAAGCTCAAAATTTATGACAAAATTCGACATGACTTTGAGAACAGTAAATTTCGTAAAGTCAAACCTGAAATGCCAGTGAAGGAGAAATCCTTTCGACCAAAATCTGATCTTTTTTGCTTTAATTGTCGTTTGTCAAATCATAAAAGTAGCCAATGCAGACATAAAGACAAAGGCCCTCGTTGTTTTAATTGTTCGAATTTTGGCCATAAATCGGCTCAGTGTGATCAACCAAGGAGGCCTAGAGTTAAGTCTGAACCGTCCAATGTTTCCACAGTTAAGGTTTCGATAAAAACATTCCCAAGTTTTTTGCTTATAATTTGCAGAGTTCTGATTACAAAACAAAGTTCTTTTCCGAAAATATGACAAACAGCATTTTACATAATACCCTGTATTCAGAATAAAAAAATAATAACAATTGGATGAAAAATGAGCAGGTTTACTAAAACATGCTTTACTGCGCATGCGCGAATGCGCGAATGCAATCAAAATATAATGTGCATAATAAATTGGCTAAGTATAAGGAACAACATTTGTGAAAGTATCAAAATCATAGCTTAAAAATTCTGAAAATTTCGTCGATAGAATAAGCTCGTATCCCGTTGTTCCCAAAAAGAAGCAAAATGATGAGGGGTTGTATCAAGTATTTGTTGACTAGTGCTAAGATAGCGTACACAATATTGCAAGTACTGCTATATTTGAATACAAGCCCTCATCTTTTTTATTCCATTTGGGAACAACGGATTTCAAGCTTATTCTATCGACGAAATTTTCAGAATTTTCAGGCAATGATTTTCAGACTTTCACAAAAGTTGCCCCATATACTTAGCTTATAAATTATGCATATTGTGTTTTGATTGCATTCGCAGTAAACATTCTTTAGTAAACCTACTCCTTTTTCATCCAATTTTTTTAATTTTTGAATTCTGATTGCAGTGTATTGTGTACAATGTTGTTTGTTACATTTTCTTAAAAGAACTTTTTATTATATTAAGAACTCTGAAAATTATAAGCAAAATACTTGGCGAAATTTGGGACTGCTTTTATAAAAACCTTAATTTCTCAACGAGTATACATGCAATCCTCATACAAATGAACACAGTATATTACAATAAGCCACTTATTAATAATCTCAAGTTTGAACGCTTTTGCTACATTAGTTTTTACAGGGTTATCCAAAAGATATTCTTTTTTTCAATTTGTTGACGGTCCCCTATGGGGTTACGGGAAAAAAATCTTCACGAAAATATATGACCTATACCATACTGTTTACACACCTGCAGTTTCAGGTTAATTCTTCATGTATTTTTCTAGATATTTAACAAAACGTCTAAAATCGTAAGTGACCGGTCAACATTGGCCATATAGTGGATATATATATATATATATATATATATATATATATATATCCACAGGAGTATCCATATATATCATACAGGAGTGTGACCTGTGGATTTGGTTCATATATTGGTGCCGCTAGCAAGGCTTTGCTGGGGGTGCTGGAGGGGGTGTTTGACGGAGTGATGGGGGGAGAGACGACTTTTATTAATAAAAAATAGCTATACACTATTAGATAATCTGAAAAAATTAAAAAATATTACTGGTTTATTCGCTTACGATTTTGCAGACTTCTATAATACAATTGATTTGACAGATTTAAAAGATAAAATAGTAGATTTTTATAATACAAATAGTACTTTGGATGTTCATTATGATTTTTTCATAAATTTATTTCAGTTAGTAGTACAAGAAAACTACCTTTACGAAGGAAATACAATATTTAAACAGATTCGGGGTATTCCAATGGGGGGGAGTTGCAGTTCCATTTTGGCAAACATTTACTTACATATATATGAAAGAAATAATAATTTAAACAGTAACACATTATCCTACAGATATATAGATGATGTTTTGATAGTTAAATTAAACAATGATAATGAAAATGTTGATTTTACATATTATCCTACGTCTCTGGGTCTGGAACCCTCATCCCAGAATTGTAAAAATATTAATTTTCTAGATGTGAACCTGGGCATAAAAAGTGAAAATTTGATATCTAAGATATTTGACAAGCGAAATGATTTCAACTTTAATACCTTAAAGCTGATATATTTTGATTCCAATGTGCATGTTTCGATTAAAAGAAATGTACTTAGAAATGGATTAATACGAATCGAAAGACTGAGTACTAGAGTTAAAGATATGTTTAGTGATATTTTAGAGTGGTGCCGCTTGGGATTCAAGCATGGTTATCCTCGCAATTTCATCAGGAGAATAACTTGTGATTTTATTAAGAGTAGCAGGTACGGAACTGAACTGAACTCAGTGATGGATGAGAATGGAGGTTTTGATGAGTTGATTGATCTAATGAGTTAGAGAGATATTTTGGTGGATGTTGTAGTTCTGTTTAGTTTTTCATAGTTTTTCATTTTTTCAATTTTGGTCTTGGCGAGTGAAGGGGGACGTAGCATGCGTAAAGTCTGACTTAACCCTGCAGTGTATGTCGTTAGCCATACCGCTCGCCTTCTGTTCTGTTCTGTTATGTCTTGCAATTATATATATTTTCTTTAGTTTGGTTATTCAGTTTGATTTTAAGAGTTACGTTTATGTTGGTTATTATAATATTTTTTATGTGAGTTTCAATGCAGCTATGGTGAGTGATGGATTTTGATATTTTGTTTGTGGTTTTAAATATATATATATATATATATATATATATATATATATATATATATATATATTAAGTAAATATATATAAGTAATATATATATATATATATATATATATATATATATATATATATGTGGGATCCCATTTTCCAAATCCCTACAGCGTCAGCTTAAAAGCGCCGCCAGGAATCATTATCACAACTCCGCAACAAAGCCACTCTGATGCTGACAGCGGCGGCGCATGCGCGCCAAATGACTGTCGGCGACAGACACGCTGCTAGAGAGAAAAAACTGAAGTGACGCGAGGAACTTGAGAACATTATTCGAGTGTTGGTGCTGATATGAGGTGGTGGACGCAAAAAAATGTAAGGAAAGGACGTAGACGTATATAACGACGGAAAATGTCACAAGAAGTAATAATATTTGTGTGAGTGCTGTCTCCTTGTATATTTGTAAATAGTTTTCAATATAACTAGTTTTTTCTAAAGAGAAATCGTCTTTATTTCTGGTCGTGAAGTGCATTTTATTCTCTAATCAAAGGGATATTCTGTAATTTTTGTAGCCAGAAGTGGTACGAATATTTTAATATTTTGACGTCGCCGCCCACAAGTCTGATGAGTATTATGAAATCGCTGATGGTGTGATAAAAATAAAAATAAAATTAAAGAATTCTGGATTCAAGAGGACATTGTTCTTAGTGGTGAGTACATTGTATATAATTCTTTTCTTTTATTCCATGATGAAATTGATCGATATCCCTGAACTGGAACTTGCCATAAAAAATGAAAAAACAAGCAAAATAAAACTTTTGCACGAATTCCTGTTTGATGCAGAAGTTGACAGATCAAATCGAAAAAGAATCAGAGAATTTTCTGGTGTTGGTTATCAAACCGATAGTTCCGAATTTAAAACTAAAATAACAAAAAGTCAAGCGGATTTTTCTCTGAATGATTTAATTACAATTTGTAATGTACTTTGCATTTCAAATGAAGGATCTTTAGTTGATCTTACGACGCGATTAGTTACTTATTTATCTGATTTAAGCTTGCTACAAGCTAATGTTCAGAACGACAGTGACACAGATTCAGAACACGAAGTACCTTTAAATATTTCAGCAAGTAATGACATGGAATCATCAAATTTGGATAAAAGCAAGCAATTTCCAGTTCAAAGTTTTGTGCCATCAACTATTAATTTTAATGATATTGAAAATGTTGTACCTCTGTTTGATGGTAGTGCATGTCAGGATATAAATGTATGGTTGTATGTTAACTTTGATGACGTCACTAATATATTTAATATGTCGGAATTGCATAAGTTTATTTTTGTAAAAATATCCTTAAGAGGAAAAGCTAAATTGTTGGTTCAGACCGAATTACATATAAATTCATATGAGAAATTGAAGCAACTTTTGATTGCTGAATTTAGCACTACTTATAATTCTGCGGAGTTGTATCATTTGTTAAATAAATGAAAATTACGTGAAAATAAAACCCTTGAAGAATATTTTCTAGTAATAAAGCAGTTAGGTTTACGTGGTAATATCGAGGATTCCGCGTTGATGCAGTATGTTATAAATGGTATACCCGACCCTGTTTTTAGAAAAACAATATTGTATGGATTTCAGTCGATTTTGGAATTTAAGCAAAAATTAAAAGTCTATGATAAGTTACTGTCGGAGTATGAGGTGAAATTGTTTAAAACGGAAGTTCAGTCTAATGACTTTTTAGTTAACATTGTAAATGTTCTAGATGAGCCTAAAATTGATTTAAGTCACATTGCTGACAGGAATTTGCGTTCGGAATTATCCTCTTTACTTGAGAATTATGTGCCTATTAAAACTAAAACTGTAGATGTTAAAATGAAAATTTATTTAACTGAAGACATCCCAGTTTGTTCGTCCCCTCGAAGATTACCACCATGTGAGAAAAAAATAGTTGAAGACCAAATTGAGGAGTGGCTAGCTCAGGGAATCATTCGGAAGAGTTCTTCTAATTTTTCGTTGCCGGTTGTGTTAGTTAAGAAAAAAGAAAACACAATAAGACTTTGTATTGATTACAGACGTCTTAACAAGAAGACAGTGCGTGAACATTTTCCATTACCAGTAATAGATAATGTTATAGATTAATTACACTCTGCTGAGGTATTTGCAACCATAGATTTAAAAAACGGATTTTTTCATGTTGAGGTTGAAGAAGGCTCACAGAAATACACCTATTTGTCACTCATGAAGGACAGTACGAATTACTAAAGTGTCCATTCGGGCTGTCCAATAGCCCTAGTGTTTTTCAAAAATATATTTATAATGTATTTCGAAACCTATTAAAAGGTCACACTGTAGTCATTTATATGGATGACATAATAATACCTTTCAAAAACGAAGCTGAAGGTCTAGAAAAATTAAAACTTGTTCTTGAAACTGAATCGGAATACGGCTTGGAATTAAAACTTAAAAAATGCAACTTTTTGAAGCGTGAGATTGATTTTTTGGAGTATAGAATCATAAATGGTAAATTGTGTCCCTCCCCACTGAAAACAAAAGCAGTAATAAATTTTCCCGAGCCAAAGTCCACCAAAGATATTCAAAGTTATTTAGGATTCACAGGATACTTTCGAAAGTTTATAAGAAATTATTCGGTTACAGCTAAACCGTTGAGTGACTTGTTAAGAAAAGATTCTAAATTTAAGTTTGATGTAGAAGAACGGAAAGCTTTTAACGAACTCAAACGCATTTTGTCGTCAGAACCAGTACTTTCAATTTACAATCCCAAAAGTGCGACCGAAATCCATTGTGATGCCAGTATAGATGGCTATGGAGCTGTGTTAGTGCAACAATCGCCAATAGATAATCAGTTTCATCCAGTTTATTTCGCCAGTAAAAAAACAACCGAAGCTGAACGAAAGTATACTAGCTATGAATTAGAAGTCTTAGCTGTAATTGAAGCCTTGAAAAAGTTTAGAGTATATGTGCTAGGTATTCTATTTAAAATTGTAACCGACTGTAATGCATTTAAAATGACTATGGATAAGAAAGAAATGAGTACAAAAATAGCTAGATGGGCAATTATGTTATCCGATTTCGATTATACTATTGAGCATAGACACGGTACTAGTATGAGGCATGTTGATGCATTAAGCAGATATCCTATTTGTATGGTAATCCAAGATAGCTTAACTTTAAAAGTTATCCAAGCTCAAGAAACTGACGAACATAATAAAATCATAAAAGAAATTCTAAAAGTAAAATCCAATGATGATTATTTAGTTAAAAATGATGTTCTTTATAAATGTGTTAATGGTAATGATTTATTAGTTGTACCAGATGAAATGCAATTGAATATATTTAAGGCCGCTCACGAAAAAGGCCATTACGCAGTCGCACGAACAAAAAAAAAATTAGAGAATGATTTTTACATCCCAAAGTTAAACAAAAAATCGAGAAATGTATATCAAATTGTGTTCCCTGTATTTTAATTAATCGAAAATCTGGAAAACAAGAAGGTTTGCTTCACCCGATAGAAAAAGAAGAAACTCCGTTACATACGTACCATATTGATCACTTAGGTCCATTGGAGAGCACGAATAAAAATTACAAACATATTTTTTCAGTCATTGACGCATTCACAAAATTTGTTTGGTTGTATCCCATAAAATCTACCGACACAGCAGAAGTAATTTCTAAATTAGAAATCCAAAAAACTGTATTTGGAAGTGCATTTCGCATAATCTTAGATAAAAGTCCTGCCTTTACCTCCAAAGCTTTTGAAGATTATTGTGTCAGAGAAAATATTAAACATATCCCTATTACCACAGGGTTACCAAGAGCTATTGGCCAAGTCGAACGTCTAAATTCGGTCATAATATCTGTTTTGTCTAAATTATCTGTACATAATCCTACGAAGTGGTATACACATGTAAGCGATGTCCAACAAGTAATAAATTCGACCTTTCAGAGAAGTATTAATACAACCCATTTCGAGCTGGTGTTTGGTACTAAAATGAAGTTAAAAAATAACATCGAGATTGCTAGCCTTTTGAACGCTGAAATACAATCTGATTTTATCAATAATCGTGAAGAATTGAGAAAAGACGCTAAAAAACAAATTTTAAAAGTCCAAGAAGAGAACCGTAAAACTTATAATCTCAGACGGAAGAAGCCTAACAATTTAAACTTAATGATATAGTTGCTTTAACCCCCTCAGTAACAAGCCCGTGTTAATACGTTCACTAAGCTCCAGGTTTCGCTGCAATACAAGCAATATTTAAAGTAATATAATTATATTGATTTAATGTATTTTTAATACATTTAACAATGATTAATACTTCCAAGGATGCATTCATATTCGTTATTAAGTTTTTTTTTATAAAATGTTCAAAGAATAATTTTCTTTAGCATTTAAAACAAAATGCAGAGAAAACAACATTACAATTTTGCCCTTTTCCAAGACAGTCGGAGGGTTAAAACACACACAACAAGGTCCAGGTTTGAAGTTAAAATCAAAATATTTAGGTCCTTACAAAGTCATAAAAGTAAAAAATAACGACACCTAAGATGTAAAGAAAGTTGGATTTAATGAAGCTCCAATGGTCACTAGTACTTGCGCCGAGTACATGAAGCCATGGACGGATGAAGCTTGACCTTGAAAAAGAAGAAGAAGAAGAATTTCATCGACTATGACACTACCCCGACTACGACACACCACCGGACTGACTTTAAACGATTTTGACAAAATTAATCCCTTAGGAACGAAAAAAAAAGACGAAAGAAAAAGGAAGACGAAAAGACGTAAGAAAAAGGAAGACGAAAAGACGTAAGAAAAAAGGAAGACGAAAAGACGTAAAAAAAGGAAAGACGAAAAGACGTAAGGTAAAAGAAGACGAAAAGACGTAAGGTAAAAGAAGACGAAAAGATGTAAGGTAAAGGAAGACGGAAAGACGTAAGAAAAGTTAAGACGATAAAACGTAAGAAGAAAGAACGACAAAGAGACGTACAAAAAGAATAAGAAGAATTTTGTTCAAGAAATAATATAAATTTTGATGAAGAATTTTAATAATGATGACTTTTTTACAAAATAGAAATTCGGATGCTGCTGTTTTTTCTTTATCTTTCCAGGTGATCAAGTTGCCGCTTCCAGTGGTCCAGGATGCATTCGAGGACGAATATCTAGAAGGCCGAGCGAGCTATGGGATCCCATTTTTCAAATCCCTACTGCACCAGCTTAAAAGCGCCGCCAGGAATCGTTATCACAACTCCGCAACAAAGCCACTCTGATGCAGACAGCGGCAGCGTATGCGCGCCGAATGACTGTCGGCGACAGACACGCTGCTAGAGAGAATATACTGAAGTGACGCGAGGAACTTGAGAACATTATTTGAGAGTTGGTGCTGATATGAGGTGGTGGACGCAAAAAAAAAATGTAAGGGAAGTAAGTAGACTTATATAACGACGGAAAATGTCACAAGAAGTAATAATATTTATGTGAGTGCTGTCTCCTTGTATATTTGTAAATAGTTTTCAATATAACTAGATTTTTCTAAAGAGAAATCGTCTTTATTTCTGGTTGTGAAGTGCATTTTATTCTCTAATCAAAGGGATATTCTCTCTCTCTCTATATATATATATATATATATACATATATATATTAAGTAAAACGTTTTGAAAACATCATGAGTTTTCAAAAAGAAAGAAGATGATATTTTATTTTGTGAATATACTGTTTTAACAGAATTTTAAAAAAATCTTTTGACGTTCCTTTTATATATAAAAATTATTAGCACACATTTTTGTTAATAATTTTTATTAACACAATAGTTTAGCACACATTTGTGTTAATAAGAATTAAATCTTATAATGTTTTAAAGGTTAAAAAATAAAATGTCTGTAATAAAAAAAATTAAAATTATTCGAATATAGTTAGCTGAGTACCCTACAGTGTTACAATGAAAAATAATGCAATTTCATGAGAAATAATCATCTTCATTGTATCAATATGTTACTCCAGTAAGAATATGTAAAAATCATATTTTTACATATTATGTTTAGCATAAAACTTCTGCAATTGTTTTACTGTTAAGTTAAAACTTTTTATAGAAACCTATTTTTAAATATATATATGTATATAAGGCAGTTGTACTTCCAGTTTACTCTCAGACTTATACTTATATCATTATGAACGTAATTTTACTAATAATAATCTACATTTATATCGTTATATTGATGACATCATTTTAATTGATACTGATCAATCTGCAATTACTCGATTTCCAGTTCATTATCCCACTCATATGGAATTAACGCAAAACCTTTTATCTAACAATACAATTAACTTCTTAGATCTTAAAATTACAATAAAAGACAATAAAACAATCACAGATTTATATGACAAACGTAAAGAATTTAAATTCAAAGTTAATACATTTACAAATTTTAAATCTTGTCTACATCATTCTGTATTTCGGAATATAATACTTAATCATTTATATAGAATAAAATGTTTATGTTCTTCTCCTCTAATTAACAATAATATTAAAAAACTAATTTATGATGCATTAAATCATGGTTTTCCAAAAAAATTCATATATTCATTAATATACAATTAGTACTTTTCTTACATGATCTATTAAAACAAATTAACACATGCGTAAACAAAATTACAAAAAAATTATAAAATAAAAAAAAATATATCTATAAAAAATTAAAAATTGTAAAATAATATAAAAAAAATATTATAGTTTGGTTGGGTGGGTAGATGTTAGAGTACGGAGGAGGGTGGTGTTGTCTGGATAATACGCAATGGTTAATTATATATATATAAAAAATGGGGGCTCTTGTATTATTACTATATTTTTGTTACGTATTTTATATGGATGATGATTTGATATTTTATATGTAATTGGAGAATTTCATTAATATTATAATTAGCCTAATTATTGATTATTCTAATTTACAATTATTTGTTATTAAATTTTAAATTTATTAAGGACAATATCATATTAATTACTAATAGTATGCCATTCTTATAGTGAATAATATACATATAAGTATGTATAATATAAATATAGTTATACTGTATGCATTAAAATTGGGTATTTATTTTTATTATTATTACTCTATTCTTTTTAATATTTATTATCGGTTTAATGTTTTTGAATGTCCCACATTCATACTTTATGGTTTTTTATGGATGTCTGAAAATAATCCACACTCTATATTTGTGCTTTTTAAGTAATGGGTATTTAAGTATAATTTAACCTTCTATTTACTTCCACATGTTTTTTATTTCCTGTTCATTTTATAAATATCTGATATATAATTCATTAAAAAATAATTTTTATATTTAATAATTATTTATATTAATTATTACTGAATTTTATTTTGTTTTATAGCATATAGCTATATGCTATATATTATCAATGTTCTAGAATTATTTATTTCTTAGTTTAGTTTAAATAAGTTAGCTAATAGAATATATTGTATGCTTTTAAATTTTATTTACAGTAGTTTTTAAATACATTGTGTGGTTTATATTCGGTTTATAATTCTCTATATATAAGGATATGTTTGGTTTTGCTGTTTATACAGTTATTTACATTCAAATGCTTACAATTATTTATACAGTTATTTACATTCAAATGCTTACAAATATTTATCTTGCGTTAGTTGTTTAATAGAAGTAATACTAGATGGCAGCACTAAATTTGTCTCTTTAAGATAGCTCTAATTTTTAATTTTTCTAGCTCCATTTCAGTTATAATTTAATACACCAGGGGGTATTTTCAGCTAAATTTTGACGATATTGTTAAACTGTTATTAATTAATTTAATAGTGCATTTTAAATAATGTAATTAATATCTATTTATTTTATATTAGATTAAATGTGTTTAACAAGGTATTTCAAATTTTATTTCAAAATGCATTAACTGCATCCTTTGGTATCATTTACTGTGATTTCTTAACTGTTTTATTCACCTTAATCTTTTTGATATACTGGCAGCCATGTGCGCGTGGATTTTTGTAAAATACTGAAATATTAATCGGTATGGTGTTTATTATTTATATTTTATATCCTATAAATATTTAAATATGTTTTATTGATTCTTCCATTTCATATTATTTGTTTCTATTCTGCTTTCATTTTTAATCAATTCACTTGATTTTATGGTTGTTTGGGCACAGGGGAAAATAACTTTTAGCTTTAGCTTATTTTTCCCACAGAAAACAACCATTTTGCTTATAACATTGAATTCTGTGCCCTTGATAACGTAATTCAATGTATAAGCTTTTCAATTTTTGTCGGTGTCCACTTTTTTCTTTTTCTTCCATAATAATTCTTATATTATTATTATTATTTTTTAATACTTACAGCTTTAATTCATAATAATTGACGGTGGAAGGTTATGTTTAATTAATGGTTATATACATATATATATATATGTATATATATATATATATATATACTTCAAACGGCCATTAATGGCTTGTACATTTTCAAATTTATAGTTTACAAAAAAAAATAAATAAATAAATAAACATTATATTTTACAACGCAATATAAAATATTATATTATTATTTTTTAAATGCAAAACTGATTATTGGCTTGATGGTTATCGGTAAATATAGGTATCACATTTTAAATTCGACGACTATCATTTATTCTTGTTCTTTATGGCTCAGCCTGTTACATTTTATCTGATATATTTTAAATCCTGTGGATTATTTTTCAATTTGAAAAGGATATTTTATTTTATTCTAAATCCGCTTACCTATTTTTTTTCAAAGCCCCCCTTTTCGCATATATTTTATTTTCTTGGAGTGATAGCAGACATTTTTGATTTGGAAAGATTTCACAAGTATTGAGCCATATATTCTGATAAATCTGCATAAAAAGAAAACAAAAATACTTTTTTTCTGTGTATGTTTGAATATCGGATAAATATTTTCAATGAAAATATTCTTTCATAAATGAAAATTTAATCAAAACGCATTAAAAATTATAGAAAAGTTTCATAAGTTGATTAATATTAGGATTTTAATACAGCAAAATTATTTAATTTGATTTACACATTACACATATTTTTCAAAAGTTATTTTTTTTTTAATGTTTACGTTAACAAAAGAAAAAACATTAAGGTGCATTTTTAATTTTGACTCTTGGATTATGTATAACGTCTGCGAATAACCTTATACAAATAAGGAAATTTAAATGGTTTATCATTCATTGAATCAAGAAACATTTAAAAAATTAAAAAAGTAAAAATAGATTCTAAATATATTTCACTGGTTTTTGTTGCCAAAGTGAAATTTATAATACCGTAAAATTGTTTGAATAAGAAAAATGGGATAAAATATTATCCAACGGCCAAAACCATGGTCTTAAAAATATGTACTTATCTTTATTTATTTTTACGTTGTGTTATAGACACCTGATTTTTATTTACATACAGCGTAATTTTAATTTTAAAAAATCCCCTTTTTACCCCTTACAGACCTTCCCGAAACTTAAAATTTCATATGAAAATATAACATTTGCCATTGCAAACGAAATAAAAATAAAAATTTGCTCATTTATTCTATTATATACAGTCTTCATATCTTACTGGCTTTTATTATGATTAAATCATCTTAAAAAGTTGATCGTCAATCACATAGCATAAATATTATTTAGCTTCATATGGCATGTATATGGCATATTGAATTTAAAAATACGAACTGCAATAATCTGTATCCATGAAATTGGACTTCAGTTGATTTTTAAGCATCATTATATAATTTCCACACAGTTTCATTTTCTATAACAACCTTTGTCCCAAACTGTGTATACGTATTTCACAATGTGTCAATTAAATTAGTAACTCAATATTATTTTTATGAATGTGGTCCGATGAAATCAGTCTCGGTCGTGGGAACGAGTAGAGATGACTGTGAAAGATTTTCAATTATAGAGGGGTTTCAGATTTCCATTGTGCAAAAACAATAGTTCGAGTCACTTTATCCTCAAAAGTCTTCCGTGTAGGTATTCCTGCTGTAGCAAAACTGTGCTACACCTCTGCTGTGCCCAAAACTGGTCAGAAAAATTATTTTCCCCAGAATATCTTAAAAAGAAATATAAGCAAATCAAATTTTCAAGTACGTCACTGTACATAAAGTACTTATTTAAAATAATCGAAACTTTAATGTTAGGAAAAGCTATTAGTAATCTCTCCAAGTAATTTTTTAACTTCATTTATATAGTCCTCATTAGCAAAAAAAAAAAAAAAAAAAGGTACAATATTTTGAATAACCGCTGAATGTGACTTAATTTCTCGAATTTTGAAGATGGTCTGCTTAATCCCTTTTTCACTTCTTAAGTTTGCAATTGATACATAATTTGAAGCCGGTCGCAATTGGTATATGTTTCGTTTCGATTGTTTCTGGTAATACGGTCATCTTTTTCACTTGGGGGTTAAACAAACGGGGACCATCTTTGAAAGTGGAATACGACCCACTATAAATATTTATGCCAAGTCGGGATTCAAATCACTAGACAATCAGTTGACAATTTGGGAAAGAGAATAGTAACTTCCTCAACAAACTTTTATTTCCTACGAAATTTAGTCGTTTCATCTGCTTCTTTTCCTTTTCGTAGTGCCTCCGTGAACGACGATCTTCTCTGAAGCCCAAAATCAAACTTCAGTTCTAGCAGAGGTTGAACGTTGGGTTTTTAGAACTTTGCTAATCGACAATTATATTGAGGATTTCAGAAGAAAAAATTAAGAAATGTTGAGAAGGGCAAATTTTCCTATTTTATTTTCTCTTATTTGTGACATTTATGCACATTATTTCCACAATATTGTTATATTGTTTCAGCTCATTAACTGTACAAAATGTATATTGGTTTTCTTTATGCCCCTAAGCATCGAATTCTTTACAAAAAAAAGGACAATTTTTTTTTAAAGTAATACTTAAAAAATTTGAATTTTCGTCATATATTTAAATTAATGTAAAGTGTTACATATGAAGATTTAAAATTTACATTTGCTAATATAGATGTGAAAATGAAATATGTATTTAAAATTTTTCTTCAACAGATGACTATTTAGATTTAATAAATCGTATTTTTAAGAGAAAGCATCACTATTTCAAATACATTTATGGATTCTTGAGTTCCATTATTGAAATTACTTCAATAGTATTTATCCAATGTTTTTAAAATAGTAAGTTTTTATTGAAACAAGTGCATTAATAAAAAATTTATCAAATATGTAAAGAGAGTGTCTCTTGCAATATTAAAATAACCAGTGGAGTGCGAGTATTACTCGCGCACAGAGGGTTCTGTATAACAAATATTTGAATTAGTAATTGGACATTGCATTACACATTTTTGGAAAATCAATATCAACAATCCTTTTATACTTCTGCTACTATAGTTACCTCCAGCGCTTTTCAACACCATTGCTGAACGAAAGAAAATCGAAATTTGTGTGTAACGGCAAATTGCGATTTTCACAAAAACTATGTAACCTAGGGTAGTCGCTATAGTTTTTCTGAAAGGTTTAATTTTTCTTTTACTACTCCTAATTTTTCCATAATTTTAGTTACAGTAGATTCAGAATCATAGGGCGACGGGGAGAGGGGGGGTGTAATATACTTGTACATTGCATTTTTTACGATATCTCTGAAAATATAATACTTAAAATTAAAAGAAATGTATGTTTGAGTTCGACGTTACGAAAGATTTCACACGATACCCCGCAAGATATACAAAGAAAATATTTTTTTTTTTTTTTTTTTAGTAACACAATTATCCCCTCTTGATTTTCCCTAAATATATTTGTGAATGGCTAATAATCTATAAATATGCGGTAAATAGCCTTTATTACTTCAGCCAATTTGAACTTTCCATGTTCCATAGTTTACGAGTAAAATGTTTGTAACAGACGGACAGACAGACACAGGAGCGATCGTATAATGGTACAGTTTTTACTATTTAAGTACGAAACACTAAAAAAAGAAAGAAAGAAAAAAAAAGAAAAACGAAAAAGAAAGAAAAAAATGGAATACCCTTTCAGTTTTTATTTTTCACATACAGTATTTTGTGTTAGATCTGGTACGCTATGGATTGCAGTGTTGAATGATATTGAATATGTTGAATGAATATGATATTGAAACCTGAATGTTTGTAAAATATTGGATTTATAAAAGCAGGTAAAATGCATCAAAGTGTTTTCCATGAACAAAACCTGATAGGGCAATGAAAAGTGAGCAACATAAAGATGCAAATATTAACATTTCTGAGCATATTAAAATTAAAATTAATTTTTATTAAAATCATCAGTCTCAAGAACTTCTGTGAGTATTATAATTATTCTATTACTAGATGGTACCCGTCAAGATTTGACGGTAAATAGCTTGAATGTTTCATTAGAAAAATAATTGAATTTTTAATGAATTGCTTTTAAATTATTTATTGAAATTGTGACAAATTTCTATATTGCATAAGTGATTCCTATTTCTTTAAAGCGATATAGATGGTACAGTCAGCCAAACCTATTCAATGAAGTCACAGAATTTTAACTTTATAATTTACAACCATTTATGTTTCTTTTTACCAGAAATTTAACTAAAAATAGTGGGTAGAGTATTTATTTTTATTTACCATGGTCTCATTTTCTCGAAAAAATAACAGTATTTATTTTTATTTATTTATTATGGTTTTTTAACTGCATGACCATTAAAAGCTGTCATGAATTTTTATTTTTATCAGTCTCATTCTCTAAAAGCCTAAATTTGAAACTTGGTGCAACATATAATTTTTATTACTTGAATTTTATTTTACATTTTTTAAATATTAAGCAACGGATATCAAGGTATTTTTTTTTAATAGTTCTTATGTGAATATCTTTCTTTCTTTCTGTTTTCTTTTTTTAAGGAAAAGAAAGGCAAACTTTTCTTTCTGACACACACACACATACATTCTTGATAATGGTCAGAAGATATAGCAAAAATTGTAGATCAGTTCAATTTATTTAATTGATAATTACATTAAAAACATTTTAGCTTAAATATTTTAAATGTAAAATTATTATTATTACTATTTTAAATATTGTTTAGCGTTAAATTTTATTTAATTATAAATCATTCAAATAATAATAATAAAATAAAAATCATATAACTTCTCCCTCCTAATAAAATATGTGATTATTGAAATAACTTATCGCGAAAAATGTTACAGAAATCATTTTGCCGGGCATTGGGTTCGAACCTGCTATCCACTACAAAATATCAGTCCTGCAAACTGCTGCTTTAGACCACTCAGCCACCGAGAACTCAATTCCTCTAAATTGAACAGGGTTGGTGCATGTCCAGATGTCCCGAATAGGGTCTACTTAAAATTTTACCTTTGCGTTTTAATATATATGATGATTTTATAGTTTTTGAAGGTTTTAAAAAACTGAAGAAGGATAGATGTTATACAACGTAGATTAAATAAGACAGTTGTTCGACTTATAATACGGCATCGGAATGCTTAAGCCTAACATGGCCGAAATAAAATGCTGATTTTAACGGAAGATTATCAAGATCCGGATGAGTTCACTCCGGAAGCGTTATACACTTTGCGCCATTATATATATAATTAATTTCAAAATACGATATGCGGTGTTATAAATATTTATAAAATCACTCATTAATAACAAACAAAAATAACATTAAGCAATTAGACAGTTTGTAAATCGTGTAATCTCCAACATGTTGCATCGCATGAAATATTTAAAAAGAAAACAGTTCCTACAATTATGAGCTTGTGTCACAACTAGTGCATGCTATTTTGTTGTTTATTTAAAATTGCGATTCGTTTACACTAATCCTTGAATATTGTACTATACGAGGCAAATTTACGGTCTACAGGGAGCAATTTCCCAAACCTTCCTGCTCTAATTAAACAAAAATTATACGCTATAAGGAAAATAATCTGACATTCCTAAACTTAACTGTGTTTTCTCATTATAAAAGCATAATTACAGGAATGTGTTTAAACATTTACTAAAAAGCATTTTATTAGCAAACTCGAACTACACAAATTTTAAATTAAGTTTCGAATAACAGAGGGAAATGTTTTGAATTTTATGTTGAAACTCACTCAATGTTGTTAAAAATGTGAAGTTTAAATATTTCATTTTTTGCGTTCAGCTGTCGATATTGGAGCTGGTAATGTTAGAGGTCGTGGGTTGAGGGAGTTAGAATTTATATTGTTTTAAAATAGTACATTTATAAGAGAACGTGCAATGTATACATTTTTAACAGAAATTTCAAAAGTCGCAATATATGCATGTGTGTATATCTGAATATCATGCCTTGCTATAAATCTGCAGTAAACTGTCCAGTTATTCAATTGTTTTTATAGAAAATGGTTACATAAACGTAATTTATTTCTTTTTTGCCTAATGTGAACGCTTTATACTATGGTCAAAAAACTGTTATCAATAGACAATTAAATTTAAAAAATCAAAAAACCCGACTGCGTAAAAAGCGAACTAATTAATTATTTCTCATCAATGTTAAACAATTTTTTTTATATCCTACTATTAGCTCACACTCTCGCTATATATATCTTGTTCAATTTTTCAATCGTTAATAAAATACTTATTATTCATCCAATCAAGATCAAATATTTTTTTTTTTTTAACTTGTAGTGGATGTCACTTGATGTTAATCTAGTATTTTTTCAAATATTAATTCATTAATGAAATTAAATTAATTAATTTTCATTAATCGGGAAAGCCCTCTTCTTGATCAAAGTATTTTAAGACCGAGAGAGCCCTCTTCTTGATCAAGGTATTTTCAGCGCCACTCAAGGGGAAAGAAGAATGGCGGGAAAAAAATTATCTTATTGGCCTAACTAGGAATTGACTTAAAATACTTTTTTATATTACGTGTTTATATTACTTACCTATATTTTTTAAATTTACTTCATTGATCACTTTTAAGATGTGTTTAATTGTTAGTTCCTATCTATAAACACTGTTTTGATGAGGTCTATAGATTTCCATGATGGTTAGGGTTGAAGTAAAGCTAGAGATCTTACATAAACAGCTTCCAAGTTGTATAATATTTAACAGAGATTTTGACTGTAAAATAGTCAATGAAACATCGTCTTCATTTCGAAAGACCTATCCAATGATATGCCACACAATAGGGTGTGTAAAAAAAAAAAAAAAAATCGTCGTCTGCCGCTATTTTGAATTCAACAAAAAACAAAACCTAGCCTATAACCATCGGGCCGTTAAGAAGAATTGATAGAGGAATCATTCATTAAAATCCATCCAGCCGTTGGGATTTTTTGAGGGTATAAAGAAATCCACTTACACAGAAACGCGTGAAACACATAACCCTTCTTTTCAGTCGGGTAATAAAAAAAGTTTTATAACTAGACTGCTAGCTTCAGAATCTTGACAGTGTACAGACGTAAATACGAAGTTTTATGGTCCGTTCAAAATTAAAATCCATTTTAAAAAATACGCTATCAGATATATTACGTTCAAGATATACTATGAATAGTAATTATCTTACTAAGGAAGCTGCTAAATATAAGGGGCATTCTCACAATCTTTTGACTTTCGGGAATAAAAAATCTGATTAAATTAAACTTTCTAAAATAACATTTTAATCTGATAGACGAATGCCTTAATGATTCAAAATAATGAAAAAATGGTCAGCAGTGAACATTTCTTTATTTAACTGAGGTTTATGTTAAACTTGTGAGTTTAATTTTCCTTACCATTTTAACACTAAAACTTTTTATTTTCTTCTAAATTTTTACTTATAATGAATTTGCATAGTACCCACAGGACATTCAAATAAGAAATAATAACAATGTAGTATTTTTAGTACAAAATTTTGGTCTAACATTGTCTTAAAAGGTTGTTAAAGAAGGGACGGAAAGGTAAAAAAGGGGGACGGTATAGGAAAAAAGCGACGAAATAGGGAAAAAAAGGAACGGTAAGGGAAATTACCACCTATTTTAGGCAAATCATGTTAAAACTAAGTGGAAGTCACAATGTTCATTGATTTTTAGAAACAGATATTTACATTGGATTAAATAAAAAAAAAAAAATTAATTTACCTCGAAAATGCAGGAATAAACCTTGGTAAGACTACCAATAAAGCCGCGATGCTTGAAATTGATATTTAAATGCTGATTTAAATACTGCAGTAAATTTCCTGTCAAAGAAATTAGACATTCTTTCTCTAGCATACTTCTGCATGAGAAAAAACTTGAAAAATATTCTGTGGCTGCATCTGAAGTGATTTTCTGTGTGATTTTAGAAGAGGGACGGTAAGGAATCTAAAACCCAGGGACAGAGTTTAAAAAATAATAACAACCTTAAAAATGTGTGCAGGTTAATTTTTTGCTACATATTTATATAAAAAAATAGTTCCAGTTTCGGAAAAAAAAATACATGGAATTATTTTTATTGAAACAATTTTATACAGGTAGTTCCAAACTTAAAATTCAGGGACACGCGACGGTATAGGAGATTTCCTGGTATTGGTATTGTTACGTAATGACTAACTTTATCTTTCATCCATGTATCAGTCACCTGCATAATTATTTAACCGGTTGTAATTGTATTGTTTCAATATCTGGCAACAGTTGGTTTTGTTTTGTTCTAGAAAAAAGTTTATAAAAATAAAGTAATGTGAAATATATGGCTCTTCTGTCATTGAATTTAAGTTAGAAATATATTCGCTTTAACAATAAGAAATGTTATTGAGGGCAGTTTTAATAGCTTATAGATATTTTAATACTTAACTTTTAGGGATTCATTTAGTTAAGAGATTTATTTACATTGGAATCCAACATATGGCGTCCGCTGACAAGACTGGAATCTGTAAGTAGAATTTTATTTGAACTGCTCAAGTGAGAATTATTATTATTGTTGATGTTGAATAATATGGATGCGTTGAAAGCAGCTACACGACAGCATCGTAGAATTTTCACTAAAGCGTGTAACGAATTTGATGCAAGTGAAAATAATTTATCGACTGCTGATAAAATTATGAAATTGACAATGATAGAAGGGAAAGCGAAACTTATGGTAGATGTAGAATATAGAATCAGAGATATATTTTATAGTGAAGAAGCTAACGAAGAAACAATAGACAAAGATATCGATGAATCAGAGGTTTACATCGATCGTTGGCGTGTATTACAACAGAAATTAAACGAACTTTTGGTTGTAAAAAATGAAGATTTGAAATCTGATATTTCGGTAATTAATAAGAATGTATTGCTTCATTATCCGAAGATACAGTTACCTACTTTTAATGGTGAAATAAAAAATTGGTTGCAATTCTGGGGTCAATTTCAAAAAATTGATCAAGATACTAACCTAGATTTTCATGACAAATTTGCGTATTTATCACAAGCCATGGAAGAAGGCAGTGTGGCAGAAGAATTGATTAGAAGTTTTCCGCCTGGCGGTAATAGTTATGCCAAAGCTGTAAGTCAACTTAAATCTCGTTTTGGACGGGAAGAACTTTTGATAGAATATTATATTAGAGATTTGTTAGGCCTTGTACTGCAGAAGCAAAATCCAGGAAAACATAATTCTTTGCGACGATTATATGATTCATTAGAATCGAAATTGCGATCATTAGAAACTCTTGGAGTTATTAGAGACAAATATGCTGCGATGTTATATCCGCTTGTTGAATCGTCTCTTCCAGATGATATTCTTAGAGCATGGGAAAGGTATAGAACGTCTCACAGAAGATCGTCAAATAGATGTAATGATGTGGAATCTGAACTAGATAAAAATCATGATACAGATTTAAAGAATGGTGTTGTAATTGGCTCAAAAACTGATCTAGATAATTTATTAGAATTTCTGCAAGACGAAGTTGAAGCAGAAGAAAGAATTTCTTTGGCAAGTAAGAGTTTTGACAAAACTTTTCGATACAAAGCTGCACGCAATAATCATGAATTCGAAGAATCTCAAATATCTACTGTATCAGATTTATTAAACATTGATAAGAGAAAATATACTAGAAATAAGAATAATTTTAATCAAAAACTGTGTATTTTTTGTGACAAACGACATGCATCGGAAAAATGTTTCAAGACAATGTCAATGTCGTATGATGTTAAGAAAGACATAATGCAAAAGAAGGGAACTTGTTTCGTGTGTTTAAAATTAAACCATCTAGCCCGAAATTGTAGAGCAAAAGTAAAATGCGTTTTATGCAGAAAAAAACATGAAACTCTAGTATGTCCAAAAGTTCCTGAAAAGTTAATCAAAACTGAAGAAGCCCAGGATCCCTTAAAAGCTCTGAATAATTATTACTTCAGAAGATCTTCTTTGAGTGTTGAGCCTTCAAAAAGCAAGCTTCATCATGAGCCAGGATCACAAGGACGAGCTAGAGGAGGTTCAAGCAGAGGACGTGGTGGTTATGGTGGACACCGTGGTGGTGATGGGTATGCTAATGGCTACGGCCGAAGATATGACAGTCCACCTTTTGGAAGTCGAGATTTTTATGACCGTGGCTACAGTTCAATGTCGTCTCGCATGAGACCATACCCTTCACCTTATGATCGTCGTAGTCCATCTATTGCGCCCATGAGAGATAAACATGCGGATCCCTATTCATCATCTTTGAGAGATCCATATTCACAAAGATCTGGCATGTCTCCTGTTTCACGTGATTTGTATGAAAGAAGCAGCAAAGCAACATTTCTTTGACACAGTTAAGGTACCGAAAAGATTTAACTTGTAATTTTAAATTGTTGAGTTGTGCATTCCCCACAACTCAAGGTGGGAATATGTTACGTAATGACTAACTTTATCTTTCATCCATGCATCAGTCACCTGCATAATTATTTAACCGGTTGTAATTGTATTGTTTCAATATCTGGCAACAGTTGGTTTTGTTTTGTTCTAGAAAAAAGTTTATAAAAATAAAGTAATGTGAAATATATGGCTCTTCTGTCACTGAATTTAAGTTAGAAATATATTCGCTTTAACAATAAGAAATGTTATTGAGGGCAGTTTTAATAGCTTATAGATATTTTAATACTTAACTTTTAGGGATTCATTTAGTTAGGAGATTTATTTACATTGGAATCCAACAGGTATCCTGGTATATCGTCCAAAACTTATTTATCTCGTTAATATTGTTATGCAAGCATGCAATGGGGTGTTCCCCAGTATATGAAATAAAAAAAACACAAGAACATGTACTAAAATAAAAATTATTATTCAGGGACTTAAAGACAAAAAATTGTGAGAATGCCCCATAGCTTTTATTTTGAACAGTGGACTGTCAAAAACAGCAAACTGTAAATGTATCAAAACTATACAGTCATTGAACCATTATTATAGAAATGGATTACAGAACTCTAATTTATCTCTATATTGACCAATGAGATCTCATCATATTGGAATCCAATATTAGTTATATATAACAACGTTTGGATGACTGGTTTACAGTAGATTAATAACAGTGTACCTATTAAATATTATAATCAGCATTAATACTAATTATACAGTTACAAAATCTTTAAATCCCTAACATGCAGTAACGTATGAAAGTACTAAAATAAAAAAAAGAATCCGCTCGATCCAAATTAAGCAAATTGTTAATTAATTTTGTTAATATTTTTCCTCACAATTTCTGTATAATTTGTACAAGTATAATTAAAATTAAGGTTACTTAGCAGTATTTTCCAAATACTGAATTTTACCTTTAAATCCACGACTGCCCTTCAAAAGGGAAAATTTTCACTTTTTTTCTATATATATATATTTTAAAGCTAAAATAAACGGTCAAGTGCGAGTATTACACGCGCACAGAGGGTTCCGTACAATAATATATGAATTAGTAAGTGCATTATTAAAAAAATACCGTTGCTAAAAGAATACTAAGACTTTGTAAAAACTATACAACGTAGGGTTGGGTATAGCTGTATGGTATGCTGGGAGTAAAGGAAAGTCGCTTTAACCTGAAAATACTTGCTAACGGAGAGAGCTACAGCTATACAAGTGAGGTAACGGACATTAAAGTGACTACGCCCGACCTAATGTAACGACAGCAGCACCCCTTAGTGTCGAAATTTGGAAGATAGCCATTGCAAATCGAAAACGAAAAGAGGTAGAGCAAATTTTCCAATTAGAAAGTTTTAGAGCATCAATTAATTAGTACGAAACGACATTTGGTTCCCACGGATAAGATATATCGTTGCCTGCATACCAAAAAATGTCCGAAATCGATGAGCGACGATTCTACTTTGCGTATTCACATTCCGGAAATGTAGCAGTGCACAATTGCAGATTGTGACGTTGTACTGTGCTGTAATGTTTGTAAAGATTTACTTTACAATGCATTGACAATTTTAGCTTAATCCTTTCAGAAGCATAAGAATTATGTTCGTAAGCTGATGAAATATTTGACTGACACCAGAATATTCAAAGAATTTCTCAGAAAACAAAAACCCGCTAATTTGCACTTTCATTATAAATGCAAAAGTTTGTTAAAATATTCTTGGTGCCATTTGTCAGTTTTGGAATTAAAATTAGGTGGCTAGACCGTCTAGCCACAGCCCTTGAAAGGGATAAATCTATGTCGTCGTATTGAAGAGGCTTGCAATAGACTTTCCATGCTAAGAAATGTGCATGCAGAATTACTCCCACGAATATAAACGTGTATCGTGAGCAATGGCGAACTTTTCGAACATACTGAATATTAAATTTTTATCACTGTGAGACAGCTTGTCTTTTTTTTGTGTGATGTTATCAAAATGTATTGAGATAAGTATGCATTTATAGCATAAATTGTGCGTATTTCTTCATACTTCTGACTATTCCATTCAAACGTTTACGCAAATTGGAGTGCATCGATTTCGGACATTTTTCGGTAAACAGGCGAAGATTTATCTTATCCATGTAAACCAAATGTCGTATTCTATTAATTAATTGATGCTCTAAAACTTTCTAACTGGAAATTTTGCTCTATCTCTTTTCGTTTTCGATTTGCAGTGGCTATCTTCCAAATTTCGCCAAAAAGGGGCGCTGTTGTCGTTTTCATTAAATCGGGCATAGTCGCTTTGCTATACCGTTACCTCACTTGCATAGCTGTAGCTCTCTCCATTCACAAGAATTTTCAGGTTAAAGGGACTTTCACTTGCACCCTGTATACTAGAAAATTATGAATGGATATGCCATGAAAGTTCAAAGATATATGGAACCTAAATAATAGAAAATATACCTATTCCGTATGTTTGTTATTCCATATAGGTTTTTAGTTAAACTTTAAAGACTCTAGTTGCGTAGCAACCCGTTGTGTTGCTTTTGAATTGCATGAGACAATCGATATTTTTGCGAAAAATGAAATCTTAACATTATTGTAAATTTAGAAAGCCATTACAATATTGATTTTATTAAACACAATATTTCAAATGATAAGTTATATTTACATTTTAAGTCAAAAGCTTTCCCAATAAAAATGCACATGTATTATAACTTTATTTGTCTAGAGCTTTTCGCTCTTCCAAGCTTTTGCTTCGAATTTAGGAGTTGGTAGAAATGATGTCATATGAGTAATCTTATACAAAAATGAATTTGTTTGGACTAATTTATTAAGAAGCATTTTATATTTATGAATTAAAATAAATATTTAGAGATTTTTTTTCCCCGCTAAAACATTTCATTTTTAATGTCCGCTTCTGAAATGTCAGCCATCTTAAGGGAATAGTTGAAAATCAACTTTTCGACTTTAAATTAAATGAAAATAACGTACGATGTTTTTTTTTTTTTCTTTTGACGTCAACAGAATTTATCTCAATGTTCCAGTCGAGAGTCGAATTTGTTTTTCTAAAATAAACGGGTTCCCGAATCTTGAATATGTGTCCGTTTGTATTTCGTGAAATTTTCTTGAAAACTACAATAATGTTTTCACTATTTAGTCAAATAAACGTTAATTTCAATTTAAAAATGATTTCAAGCAATGATACCTAATAATCCTTGTCATTTTCCCTTTTCTTTCTTTTATCCACAAAAATGGAGCAATTTTTTTCCATCATTACAGAAATGTCATTAAAAATAACGTAAAAAATTTTATCTCGAAAACTAATCAAATTTTTAAATTCTACGACCACTTTTCACATTCTCGGACTCATGTGGATACCTGGCCTTGATTTGATCACCCAACATTCCATATTCTAGGAGGAACAGCTGTGAAATACAAACGGATAGTCACTTTTTAATATAATAGATTGATGAAGTTTTAATTTCGCTATAAAAATTAGTCAGGGACAAAAGCTGAATTATTTATATTATTTTAACTGCAAATGGCTTATTTCGTAATGGAGCCTGTACGCAATGGATATAGATTAAAACACATAATGCTTGAAAATTATTTAAAAAGACATAATAAATAAATTAATTAAGATAAACCTTTCCAGCAAATTGCATTTGAAAGTAGATTTATTTTCCTATATAACGGGTGTAGAAATTGAAGATGCGCGATGTTTAGAAATTCAAAAAATTGCAGTAGTAAAGATTGCAAAACCGATATTTAATCGTCAAGCGTTCTCATTCTCAAAATGACGTCAGCCTTACGCACAGACATATTTTTCCTTTATAATATAGATAGATTTTTAAACGTGAAGCATTCCGTTTGTCAGCTAAAACTTTGCATGTGAAAATGTATTCTTTTGGCTTGAGGTTCTAATTTCAGTACCGCGAAGTACAAATTCCAGAAACTGATGTCTTTTAGATGTATTCGTGTAAAAATATATAGTTTTATCAAAGAAAATGATTGTTTCTTTTAAATATGGCACTTACTGAAGCATTACGCCAAGTGTATCAAATTCGGTATCAGCCGAATGAAAATATATTGTGACATTAGCTTTATGAGCGAAAATGTTTTTTAAATAGTGACGTCATTTTCTGTTCAGACTTAAAATAAAGTTACATTTAATTGTACTGAGTAAATGGTATCATTAAGGATAAATAAACCCCGATATTTCTTTTTTTCTGCAACAGTGGAAATAATACGATTGCTACCATTTTGATGAAATTTCAAAAAAACTTTTCAAATTAAATTAAAAATATAAAAGTGGAAATATTTAGAAAAATAGCTAATGCGAGGACATCTACAAATGAACAGCTTTCATTAAAAAAAAAATAATTATTAGCAAAATTGGTACATTACAAAGTTCAGGGAAGATATCTAAAAAAGCTATCTTGTGTTTTCAATGTATAGATTATTTTTTCTCTTGTACTTTAACAGTTGCCTAGGAACTCTATTTCATACAAATTATATTTAAAAGCACATATTTTTCCCAATTCGGCTCTAAAAAATTAAATTGTTCGATTACATATATGTTAAATACGTGCTTTTTTATACATTATTCTTTTATTTATTTATTGATGAAGCTTTAATTTCATTGTAGAAAATTAGCGGGAGTGAAATTCTGAACTTTTTTTATGTGCAAATTGTTTATTAATATTTCGCAATGGAGCTGGCACGGCAAAATCATTTAATTGATAAATAAAAGCGAAATAAAGCCAAAACTCACTGGGTTTTATAACAGACTATATTCTTGACATAGCACGTATTTTAATTTAATTTTTTTTTCGTTTTTTTGTGAGAAAATGGCAACAAAAAGATACAGCAATCTACTATTTCCATTTCCTCCCCCCCTTTAGTTTCAACACGACTTTCAACAGAAATGGAGTACTTCAACTGCCACAATTACAAAAAAAAGTAATAAAAACTACAAAAAAAAATTAATATCTTAAAATTAAATTGAGATACAGATTTCAAACAAATTGCATTTAAAAGAACATTTTTTCCTTATTCGGCGGTGTAAAAATTTAAAATGTGCGATGTTTAGAAGTATAAAAATTTGCTGTAGAGAAAATTACAAAACCATAATTTTATTTCAAATTTCAAAGTGTTACCATTCGCAAAACGACGTATGCGTTACGCACACATATGTTTGTCCTTTATAATATAGATAGTAGGTGTATTGAGAGAGCCACTCAATGGAAAGTGTCACGAATCCCATAGTATTTATGTGATTAATTCTCATGAAATTAATCTGTTATTAACAATTTGACGTTTATTGCTTTTATACTGCTACTGGGCATTGCATTACATAAATATATCCTTAAAATTTGTTATCTAGGCTTTAAAAGCCGATGGAGCATAGAGTATGCCGTCCCTGTCATTATGTATGTCCAAATCGTCAGTGTCTTTAAAGGTTAATATCTCGGCTAATTAAGGGCGATTTTTTTCCGAAATTCATGATCAACAATGCTTTTATACTTCAGCTACGATAGGTCACTGCAGTTCTGCTCAACACTTTTTCTGAAGCCCGTAAATCGAAATTTAAGTGTAACGGAAAAATGCGATTTTCTCAAAAACTATGTGAACTAGGGTAATCACTATAATGTTCCTGCAAGGTTTAAATTAATGTCTACTACCTCTAATTTTTTCATAATTTTAGTTTCAATAGATTCGGAATTAGATGGGGGGGGGCATATTTTTGCGCTTCATTTTCCACCATAACTTTGAAAATATAATACCTAAAATTAAATGAAATATATTTTTGATTTCAGCGTTACGAAAGCTTTCACACGATACCTCACACGCTATAGAAAGAAAATATTGTTTTAAGTAACTTAATTATCCCCTCGACATTTTTCCTAAATATATTTATGAATATTTATTAATCTGTAAATATGTGGGTCAATAGTTTTTTATTACTTCCCCCAATTTGAACTTTCCACGTTGCATATTTTACGAGTAAAAGAGCTGTGACAGACAGACAGACAGACGCAGGATTGATCTTATAATTGTTCCGTTTTTACTTTTTAAGTACGGAACCCTAAAAAGATGAGTTTTACAGCATGATATAAAAAATTTAATTATAAAAACTTAATTATATACATCAATATAATCCTTGAGAGTTTTAATCCTTACTCACTGTTTTAAATCTGCATTAAATCTGTTGATTTATATTAATTTAAATAATACTTCTACTGCAGTAAAACCTACTGCTTGGTGAACGGATATATCAGTTCACGGCGGTGAGAAGGTTAAACATCATTGTGAAATATGAACAAATTCGCCAATTTTGCTACTGCAATTAAATAAAAATTATACGCAAACGAGAAAATTAAGCTGACATTCCAAACTTAATTAAGATTCTTTCATTATAACAGCATCTTAATTATATAAATTAAATTTTGACAAGTTTCTGGAAAGCATAGGATATAAGAATGGGTTTAAACATTTATTGCTTCGAATATCTCTTTATTATTAAGTTCGAACTATACAAATATTTAATTTAGTCTCAAGTAACAAAGACGGAGTTATGAATTTTCTTCTTAAATGCTCTCAATGTTGTTAATAAATGTGAAGAATAAAATATATTTTCTTTTTATCTGGCATAAGAAAATACTTTGCGTGTTTTCTATATGTAAAAAAGTCATTATTTTATATAATCGAAATATTTTTAAGCCCTTTATAGATGACAGCAATAAAAAAATCAGTTACATAAAAAAATCGTATCACGTTTGATGCGGAAATCTTTCTCTGAAGGAACAATAAGAGATAATTTACAACTTCAGAAGCACTTTACTATATGGTAGATATACGATGGAGAAATTGTTCCAATAAAATGATGCACACAAGTACAGGCATCCCGGGACTTACGTAAATAATGCGTTGTGTAATTTTTTTATGTAACTTGAACTTTACGTAACTCGAATTTGTAAGTTGCTTAGGTAACATTTTGTAAGGAACTGCGATATTTTTATATATATATATTATTTACACAGTATTATGTTATAAATAAAGCATCATGTGGCAGTATTTACTCGTATATGAACTACAAAATTATGAAAAAATACGAAAACAAACTTGAAGAACGCTTTTCAAATATCTTGTGTAATACGGGATTTATAAATCCAATATTGATGAATTGATTTCTAACAATTTAAATCTACATCAAACGACTATAAAAATAAGAAATGATTAAAGAGGACTAATTTAATCTATTCTCCATGAATTTATGATGGCAAGACAATTGAATAGTACTCACAAAACAAAATAATCCTTGATAAGCACAAAACTCTATTTATTATGAATTAGATGACTACCATGAATAACTAACAACAAATATTAAGTTTATTTGTTACATATTTAATTGTATATACAATGTATATATAATATATTACAACTCTATGTAATATATATTACGATTTTGGTTTATATCTATAGATTTTATTTATAAAATACATATCAAAAGTATGCAACTGCGCATCAAACGCGCTAGTATGTTCACAAATGTAATGTTCGAGATGTATTAGGTAACTGCGAATTTAAGGAAGACACGTAAGTCGGGTACTACGTAAGTCGGGATATGCATGTATTTTTTTAACTGGTTGATGTGTTCAGTGCAAAGAAGGTACCTATTTAACTAGACTCGAGATTTCGAACAGGACTCTACATTAATTGAACAGCATGTTCGTTCTCTAGTCAATAACGGCTTGCTCTACAAACTGTAAAAGAAAATGTAATTTTACAATTTTACACTATGAATGAAGCTACCTTTTTTTTATACAACAAAGTGAAATGTAATTTTTTAGACGTAGTAAAAGATACTGTTATCGAATGTTGATTTAAAGGAGAAGTTGAAATTACACATGAAATTTAAAATTAAATAGACGTTGAAGTAGAGAAGGGTTTGCATGCGCAGTTGTAGAAAAATTCAAGTGGTATTTTTTTTTTCATATTTATATAAAAGAAATTATACAGACACAGATAATTTAAATATTATTAACATTTTCATATTTGCACAGAAATTGGTACATATGAGATATTACTTGATAAGGAAATCGCCATTTTAATTCATTTGCAGCAACCTCTGTCCAAAAAGATACAATGAAGTTTGCTTTATATCTGTGATTATTAGCTATCGTACAGCGAAATAATTTTTTTAGATCGGTTCAGTAATTTCCGAATATATTTCCTACAAATAAGCAACTGTTTATTTTTTAGAGTAACTGAATCACCAGAAACATTTAAAGGCCATTGAATGAGATAGAAAGCATTGTTTTAGTACTGGGTCGGGAATCTTTTTTGGCTACGGGTCACAATCAATCAGAATGTGTGTTTAATGAAGACGTTCTGGATTAGTACTACATTCACTATTAAACAAAAATTCTACAATTCTTTTTGGTGAATAATAAGATAAATCTTATTGAGAAGATAATTAAATACGCTTCTTTTAAACTTTAAACATAAAATTTATAATTATAATTATTATAAAAATAAATATAACTGAATAAACTTTACTTTTCTCTTCGATATCAGTGGCTCTCCTGATGCTGAACATGTGACGTGAGAGTGAACTGAGGGATCTAAGACTGCTGATCATAAGAATAAGAGGAAGCTAAAAAGGAAACTAAACGCCAAAGAGGAAACGAAACGTCAAATTGTAGCGCGAGCTCAAGCTGACTTTTGATTGAAAAAAAGGCGAAAGAAGAGAATGTGTCTAAGTCAGCGATTGCTAACTTCCGCCGCTCACGCGTTCATTCTATTACTGATTTCGTTATGTATGTTTGTTACTGAAATTTTGCAATAAAACAAATATGCTATTGTTATTAGTTATATTCAGTTTATGTTTCTTTATGTGTTCTTCAATTGTTCGTTTCATATTTATGTTTTATAATATTTTTATGTGTATTATACTTTTTCTCAGAAATTATGAAATGGATCACTTGGTACAGAGAATTAATCATCTTTTAAAGCAATCATATGTCCCAAGTGTCATATGTTGCAGACAGCTTGTTTAATATATCTATACGTGATTTTTGTGGTATTAAGATTCTTAATATCAGGTACTTTCTTATCTATTTAGCATCATATATTTCCTTGTTACTATCATTTTAATTGCTTATAGCAGTTATGGGTACTTGTATTTCATCTTTTTGATCAAAAAAGTTGTATCTGACATAGAGATGACATACATTTTTTTTCTGATGCATTGATATCATGCCAAAAGCGTTCAATATCCATCTGTCAAAGTGCTCGACTTCATCTGTGCTCGACTCTCGGTAACTCCGTTTCACACACATAGTGTGTTAATTCCTCGCTGTATTCACACAGTCCTTTTAAGTATCTTTAAGAGGTCTCCCATGTGTTTAGAATAAAAGATAAAGAGGATATATGAAAAAAATATATGTATTTTGTAACAGCATAGACTCATTAGAGCCTTTAATTTTAGAGTCAAGGGCTCAAATTTCCAATTCCTTAGTTTAGGACTTTAATGGTTTCTCCTACATCAAGACTTTTATCCCAATTTATACTACGACCTCTAGAAATAGACGTATACAACAAATTGGATTATACAATATACATGGAACAGGTACGCAGATGTTATTTTTATCATATGGCAACATATGGATACCTTAATTAATAGCTTCTTAACGCCTTGACTCTAAAATTAAATTTGAATTGGAAATGAAACAGAATGGCACACTACCTTACTTGGATGGATTATTAATCAAGGCGCACTAAGGAATAAAATGTACTGTTTACAGAAAACCCATAGCCATTCTATCCACTATACCTCATAACACTCACGCACCATTTTCCTGCAAAATATCTGCATTTAGGCATTCTATGAAAAGAACTTTCACTGTTTGTACCCCGGACCAGCTAAACAACGAAATAAATAAAATATATGACACCTCAAGAAACAATGATTATACTGAAAGCACAATAAATTAATTAGTTAAAAGCACGAGGAATAAGAAGAAAGGTAATTTCAATGTACAAAATTCGAATTTATCCTCTTTATAATATTTTCTTGGTTTCATCGAAAGATTGAAATATAAACTCAATAAATACAATATTTTCATAGTTGCAAAATCTTCCGCAGAATTAAATGAACGGCCAAGTGTGAGTATTACTCTCCCACGGAGTGTTGCGTACAATAAATATGTGAATTAGTAACTGTATTATTAAAAAAATCGTTGCTAAAAGAATAAAAAGACCTTGTAAAAAACTATACAATGTAGGGTTGTGTACAGTTCATTATACCAGAAAAATATAAATTAATATACCATAAAAGTTGAAAGAGAAAGTTGAATACAAAAATAATATCAAATATTGCTATTCTGTATAACTCTTTTTTAATCTTATCCTAACCTGTTTATGATGAATTTAATTCGGTACTGACAATAAAAGTAGTGCATATTTAAACTTCATTTGGCATTTAATAAAACTAAATTCAGCGTAATAATAATCTTTTCTTTTTACAGTGTGCCTAAAACAAAACCTTTGTTCAAAGTTTAAACATGAGATTACGCTAAGTGCGCTTCAAAATCAGGTCGCAAAGTTGCAACGTCGCCTTATTCCATGCCGCGTTTTTCCAGATAGGTTTTTAATTAACCTTTAAAGACTCGGGAGGCATACTGAGAGTTCCACTAGTCGCGAATCCCATAACATTTTTGTGATTAAGTCTAATTAAATACGTCTCTTTTTAACAATTTGACGTTTATTGCTTTAAAAATGCTACTGGTCATTGCATTGCACAATATATAATTAAACGTCGCTATCTAGGCTTTAAAAGTCGATGGGGCATAGAGCACGCCGCCCCATGTCCAAACCGTTCATGCCTTTAAGTGTTAATATTTCGGATAATTGCTGAGATTGTCTCCGTAAATCGTTATCAACAATGCTTTTATACTTATCCTACGATAGATATCTCCAGCACTTCTCAACATCTTTGCTAAATGACCGAAAATCGAAATGTGTGTGTAACGGAAAAATGCGATTTTCTCAAAAGCTATGTCACCTAGTGTAATCGCTATAGTTTTTCTGCAAGGTTTAAATTAAAGTCTATTAACTCTACTTTTTTCATAAATTTAATTTCAGTAGATTCAGAAATAGTACATACTTTTGATATATTTATGACTACATTTTTGACGATATTGCTCAAAATATAATACCAAAAATTAAAAGAAATATGTTTTTGACCTCAGCGTTATGAAAGCTTTCACACGATACCCCACTTGATATATAAAGAAAAGATTTCGTTTTTCAAGTAACTTTATTAACCTTTCTACATTTTTCCTAAATGAATTAGTGCATGTTTAATCATCTGTAAATATGTGGGTTAGTAGTCTTTATTACTTCCCCAAATTTGAATTTACCATATTTTACAGTTTATGAGTAAAATGGCTGTGACAGACAGACAGACACAGGAGTGATTTTATGATGATTTCGTTTTGGCTTTTTAATTACGGAAACCTAAAACCATAGTATGTAAGAAAATAGAATCATTAGAACCAAATCAATTATCAAAGGTATATAAAATTCCTTTCACCAAAGAAGATGGAACAGTTTCAATTTTATGTAGGAATGACAAATAGAAAGCTTAAAACTAGGATCAACGAACACCTAGTAGATATCAAATACAACAAGAAAACTACCGTTTTAGTCAGACTATATAAAAAAGAATCTCTACAGATTAATTTTAAAAATAGTACAATGATTTATCCATCAAGATTTTATTTGCTATCCATTATCCATGAATCAATAGCGATCTTCCTATGCTGTGAGAATATACACCAACAGCAAAATATATCGGATAAATATCGGCCAGTCAAATAGAGATATTAGTACGATGTTGTCTCGACAATAACTGAAGATTCCTCTAGTTATAGGCCAAATACTAACGTTGGCTGAAAGTCGAATTGATGTATGAAATAAATTAATTGACACATACTGGAAATATAAAATCGGCCGATCCTGACAAACGACCAAAATTGAATGATTTTACTGGGAGCGTATTATTTGTCTCAGAGGTAACTCTACCCCCCCCCCCCCAAATGAAATGTGTCACGTGACATAAACACACCAATGTCCTTCTAGATCTTATCTCCCATCCCCTCAAAAACCTCTTTTACGTTTCAAGGACAAACCAGACCTCACTTTTAAGCGAACAAAAGAAGGGGAATAGAAGTCAAAAATACTTCCGAAGAATTGTTTCTTGGTGAGAATAAATTCCTTATGCCCAAATCAGTAAATCTGTTAAAAGTTTGCAGATTCTCCACGATAACTGGATAATAGACTGTAATCGAAATGTAACAACTTTCTTAAACATTCTATTTTTCCTTCTTTTTTTCTCTTCTTTTTTTCTCTTCTTTTTATTTATTTATTTATTTATTTTTTTAGTTACATATAGTCATTCATACTTAAAAATATACATTGATAAGTAGAGCTTAAACTGATTAATAAATTAAATGAATTAAAGCCATATATTTGTTAAATGTTGATATAATTCATGCTGCTGTTATTATTATTATTATTATTTATTTAGATAAATATGCTAAAATATCTTAAAATAAGGACTACAAACTATTTGATTTAAATGTTTTTTTTTTTTTAATTATGAATTTAAAAATTCTGAGTAAATAAGAGAATTTCTTTAGAAATTAATTATGAAAAATTTTTGGAATTAAGAAAATACAACGCTAGAACAGTAGTTAAAATGAAAGATGATTTTTGAAATGACACATAAAAAAAGTTGAAAAGTTTTTGAGATTTTTTTCTAAATTATGTAATTTAAATTGTTTTACAGAGAAGTAAATCATCTTTTTTGCTCCATATAGCGAAAAATCTAATTTTATGCTATTTTTGAAAGAAAAAAAATTGAGTGAACAAAGTATTCATTTAAATAATTATTTAGATTTTGAAAAATATATTTTTTTATACATAACCATAATATAATGAGAAGTGTTAAAGAATGTGATTTTTTACAGTTAAGAAACTATGTTAAGTAGGAATAATTTTCATTGTAAGATGTAAATATTGAATAATTAATTTAAATGTTTGAAAGTGCGTTTTAATTCAAATAATATATTTTGCTAAATAGCAATATTTTCCACTATAAAATGTAAAAATATTTAACTATCGCGGGTGCAACTAATTAAAATGTTAGAAATTTAGTATTGTTTTAAGTCCAAACGTTGCTGTTAACTGATGTTACAACAAAAATTACAAATAATTACAATTACAATTTAAATTACAATTAATTTTTCTTTCCAAGATGCAAAAATATTTATACATCAATAGTATTAATAATAGGCAAGAGCGTAATTATTACCTTAAAAAATAATTTTATTTGCTTCTTACACTAGAAAAATAATTGCAATTTAAAATTTAATTGTAATTAATTATAATTTTTATGGCAAATGCATATAATAGCAAATTTTAAGCTTTAAACAAAAACATTTTTTTAAACTTTGTAATTGATTATGTAATCGACGTGTAAATATATTTTATTTGTAACAATAATGCCGAGTAGTAATATTTATTCTTTGAATTTAAACGAGCTTTCTTACTTTTAAATACTATTTGTACATTACAAATTTTCCTGTATGATATCACAAACTATTCGGCAAAATATCACATGATATTTGAATGTTCTCGGCAAAAGATTACCTAGTTATCAAATGATTGAAAACTAATAGGCAAAAGCTTCAAACTGATTCAATAATAATCAGTATGCGATGCTCCTTATGTGCTTTGCGGTGTGGACAAAAAGCTTTTCCCGCCAACCTCAGGAAATGAGATCGTTCGGGCGAAACATAGTCATATTAGGCCATTGGGCGGAAGGTCGGCCAGCGGTTATTTGCTGTTTAAATATGCCTCCGTGGTATTCAGCCAACATGGAGCTTCCTAAAATTTTGAAAGAGATGCTCCACAGAATAATGAAACAATAATGCAAAATTCATGTTCACAAATATCCATTTTTAATATTACAGTTAATTTCATTATACTGGAGTTCGCGTAATTTTTGTTTACCAGTTTTCAATTTAAAAATACTTGTGCGAAAATATTGTATCATGTAACTTTGTGTCACGTTAATGCTTCAGAATTTTGCCGTAAGAGCAATTCGACATGTCGAATGTGAGAAAATAAAGGTTTTTTTTTCCATTTTAAAATTATTTTTATCATTTTAAACAAATATTAAATTAGTTTGATATTTTTCGAATAATTTATATATATATATATATATATATATATATATATAGCTCTACAATTTTCTGTTTTATTCTCTAACTAATAACAGTGATATTTCTAACAATAAGTTATATTTATTCTTTAAATTCATTTACATTATATCGTGCTTTTTGAAATTTCCTTCTGATAAATTCACAACTGCATAGTACAATTAATTGAATTAAAGCAGCATAAAAATCACATTGTGTTTAATTCGCATTATATTTCTAATTTAAGACAATATAGGCACATGAAATATATCATTCAATTAAATTTATCTACTATTTTCTTTTTATTCATAGTGTCCCCTCAAGGCAGCCTGAACTCTGCACAGCCAGATTCCTCGCTTATAGTATACTAGCAAACCCCGCGGCTTTGCTCGCGTAATGTTTGAAATATGCCAAGTGATATTTATATATCTAATTTTTATCAAAAGATACTAACTAAATTTTTATTTTATTAAAAGGTAATATTTTATTTTATTATTTTTTTTATTAAAAGGTACTTATTACTTTTAGGAATAATTCAAAAATTACTTTTTAAAACACAGTTTGACTAAACATCATTATTACACTGTATTAGGCAGAAATGAGACTTAAATTAATAAAATGAAATAAAACTAAATAAATGAGGATTTAGAAAATATTTTGAAACTTTTATGTTCAATTAATACGCTCATTTCAGTATTCATTTGAAGTTTTGAATTTTTTTGAAACCATCTTCTTACATCTTAAAATTAACCATCATCTCAAATTCCAAGTCCTACCACCTCTCACAACATAAAGGGCTATGTTGAAACAGGAACTGTCACCATTAATTTGCCAACATTAATTTTGAAATCGGTTTGTTATTTCCTAATGTTCCCCAGAAACGTAATTTAAAAAGCTTTTAAAGCCCTTTTTTAGAACGTTTGTTGTTCCTGTGAACCCCAGGTGGTAGAATCATCGGCATAAAATATAGCCTGTGTAGGATCAGAGACTGTTACCATTGATTCGAAACTATTACTTTTATAATCGGTTTCTATACCCTGAAATTGCATAGAATCGTAATTTAGAACTTTTTTAGAATGCTTTTCGCACCTCCCCTTCGCTTCACCCATTTTTAATTCGAATTTATTTTCAACGTTCCTTCGAGGGCATTTATATTTTATAAGTAACTACCATATGATATTTAAAGTTTCTAGCCTTTTCAGTATCACAGATATCGCAATTTAGAAAGTTTTTAGCTCCTGCAACCCTCTGGTGGTAGTGGAACAGACATAAAATATAGCTTATGTTTGAGCAGGTTCTATCACCAAAATTTGTCATCATTATTTTTTTAATCGGTTTGGTAATTTATAAGTTTGCTTAAAAATTGTAATTTATAACGCTTTTCTCTCACTTCATTTTTTAAAATTTGGAATTTTCTTTCGTCTGTTCTTAGAAAGCAGTT
The DNA here is from genome assembly GCA_963932465.1 of Maratus speciosus. Classification (NCBI taxonomy): domain Eukaryota; kingdom Metazoa; phylum Arthropoda; class Arachnida; order Araneae; family Salticidae; genus Maratus; species Maratus speciosus. Next base: position 529,549,853 of record OZ010790.1, read on the forward strand.
GTGACCCCTCAGTTGTGCAAAAATTGTAAATTAGAACATGTTTTGCTTTCGCAACCCTCAGATGGTAGTGACAACAACATAAAATATAAGCTATGTTATAGCAGGGACTGTCATCATTGATTTGTAACCATTACTTTTGAAATAGCTTTGGTATTTCCTTAGATTGAGTAGAAATCGTAATTTAGAACGTTTTTAGGACGCTTTTCGCGCATTTTCACCCCCTTTTTAAATTTCCAATTTTTTCGAAACTGTTCTTAAAGATCATTTATATCTAATAAATATGTACCTTGCCTAATTTTAAGTTGTTAGCCCCTACCGATCACAAAAATCGAAATTTAGAACGCTTTTTTGCTCCTGCAACGTCTTGGTGATAGTGATAACGACATAAAATAGCGTCTATGTTAGAGCAGAGGCTGTCAGCATCAATTTCCTAGCATTACGTTTGAAATCAGATTAATTCTTCATGAGATATTGCCGACAAATCGGCATTTAGAACGTTTTTAGAACGCTTTTCGCGCATTTTGCTCCTGCATCTCCTCTGGGATAGTGGAAACAGATATAAAATATAGCCTATCTTGGAGCAATATCTGTCACCATCATTTTTACACATTATATTTGAAATCCGTTCAGTACTTCCTGAGATTGCATAGAAATCTCAATTTAGAAAGTTTTTTACAACGGTTTTTGCACATTTTGACCCCCTTTTAAATTTCGATTTTTTTAGGAAATGTGCTTAGAGATCATTGATATCTTATAACTAACTACCATTCCAAAATTCACGATTCTAGGCCCTTTCGTAACGCAAAAGCCGCAATTTAGAACGGTTTTTGCTCCTGCACCCCCTTTGGGGTAGTGGCACCGACATAAAACATAGCCTATCTTGGAGCAATGGTTTTCATCATCATTTTGACGCCATTATTTTTTAGATCGGTTTGGTAATTCCTCAGATTGTGTAGAAACCATCATTAGAACGTTTTTTAGAACGCATTTCGCGCATTTTCACCCTTTTTAAATTTCGATTTGTTTAAAAACTGTGCTTAAAAATTCTTTATATCTAATAAGTAGCTAATATTTCAAATTTCATATTTTTAGGCTCTTCGGTAACGCAAAAATCGCATTTTTAGAACGTTTTTTGCTCCTGCACCCCCTTTCGGGTAGTGGCACCGACATAAAACATAGCCTATCTTGGAGCAAGCGTTGTCACCATCATTTTGACACCAATATTTTTTAAATCGGTTTGGTATTTCCTGAGATTGTGTAGAAACTACCATTTAGAACGTTTTTTCGAACGCTTTTTGTGCATTTTCACACCTTTTAAATTTCGAATTGTTTAAGAACTGTTCTTAGACATCATTTATATCTTATAACTAACTAATATTCAAATTTTCATATTTCTAGGCCCTTCAGTAACGCTAAAATCGCATTTTTAGAACGTTTTTTGCTCCTACACCCCCTTTGGGTTAGTGGCACTGACATAAAACATAGCCTAGCTTGGAGCAAGCGTTGTCACCATCATTTTGACACCAATATTTTAAAAATCGGTTTGGTATTTCCTGAGATTGTGTAGAAACTGCCATTTAGAACGTTTTTTAGAACGCTTTTTGTGAATTTTTACCCCTTTTAAATTTCAAATTTTTTAAAAACTGTTCTTAGACATCATTTATATCTTATAAGTAACTAATATTCAAAATTTCATATTTCTAGGCCCTTCAGTAACACTAAAATCGCATTTTTAGAACGTTTTTTGCTCCTACACCCCCTTTGGGGTAGTGGCACCGACATACGATATAGCCTATGTTCTAAGTTGGACTAACACCATCATTTTGATACCATAACTTTTGGAATCGGTTCGGTAGTTCCAGAGCTTACCTCCTACAAATAAACAATTTTTTCCTCTTTATAATAGGAGTATAGAATAGATAACATATGCCCAAATAAGACCCATAGCTTTCGAGAAAAATGCGAAAGAAAAGAAGACGTCATATTCAGTGAAAAACCTTTTTTTGAAAATTCAAAAAAACTTTTTCTGAAAACATGAACTTCGCCATGTGCATATGTTTACGTAGGAACATATTCAACACGCATAGCAATGCAGTCAGGCGCACGTCATTGAATGGTTCACAACACATGTTGCAGCAGGTTGGTCGACATAAAAGTATGCGTAGTATGAACAGGAATAATTAAATAACTGTCTATAGTAACTCTGTCTCTATAAACAAAATCCTTCAGATGACCTCATAAGCATCGATATTCGAGTTGTATATTTAGCGTATCTTCGTCTGGAAAAATATACAAATAGCGATGTTCATGTTTCCTCTAACGTTTTTTCCTTGTTTTGGATATGCCGTCATACTTTTCTTTCCCATTTTTTGAGAAAACTATGAGTCGTAGAGGTATAGTTCCTTGAACATGTTTTATGTACATCAATCTGACACAACAGTTTGGGCTTTCTTTTCCATCATGCGATTTTTTTCATTTTCATTTAATGCAAGTACTTGAAAAATTACATTACATTTATGTAGAACCGTTATTATGCATTTGGGCTCGAGAAACAAAAGGAAATAAATACATTAAAAGCGATTTATAATCAAAGATATTTTTTTTTTAATCCTAATTTAGTCGCATTGGTTTTCAGAGAATGAAACATAAATGGTTTTCACAGAAAATTTAATTATGCTTCAGATTTTATGAACTGGAAGCAGATTGAAATTCCAGCTATAATTAAACGATTGATATATACAGGGCGTGTCATAAGCTCGTGAGAACTTAAAAAAATTACAATAAAAGAAGTGTTCACCCGAAAAAAATTCGGTTTGCGCGAATATGATCAGAGTAACCGATTTTTTTTTTTTTTTTTTTTTTTTTTTTTTACACGCATAAAAAATTATTCTAAAAATAACCGAAAGAACGCCACTGCATCCTCCTCATATGACTGTTTGGTGTGGTTTCACCGTGTCTTTCATTTTGTGCCCTTTCTCTTTTGAAGATCCTTGTCCTGAATCCACCTAGAAAACCCGTAGAATCGCTGTAGAGCGGTATATTACCCGTTTGCGCCATTGCAGAAAACACGTGTGTTACATGTCATAACCTTCATGCAGAATGGAGTCCCACTCCACTTAGCCCGTGAAACCAAGCCGTTCGAGCTCGAACTTTCACTGAAGACCGAGTGATAATTCGAGGTTGCAAATTTGAGTGACCCTCACGATATCCAGACTTGATTCCAAAAGATTTTTGGTCCTGCAGATACTTAAAGTCTCGTGTGTACCGGGCTTACAAGCCAATTTGGTGGAACTGAAAAACTCCATTCTACGGACCGTTAGTAGCATGGATGCCGATGTGCTACTCTCAGCTGTAATATGCGTATTGATGCGCCTCGCTTGCCCCAATATCTGGTGAATGTGGTCATCTTGAACATCTTTTATCTTAAAATAAATGCGCATTATCATGTTATTGTGATTTGTTTCATTGTCTGTTTGTGTTCGCCTGATTTGCATAAAGTGTCTCATTATAACGTGCCGGTGCCCTCTTTCGGTTATTTTTGGAATCATTTTTTTCTGTACATGGAAAAAGTCTTATGTCCCTCTGATCATATTTGCGCAAACCGAAACCTTTTCCAAGCATTACGTCTATTATTACATATTTTTAAGTTTTGCACGAACTTATGACCCACCCTGTATATTTACAGTTTTGAAACGTTATATATCGTGAACCTTTATGAAATCGTACATGTAAAAATATATATATTATGGTGGGCCGAAAAAACTTTTTTTTTTGTTTTTTGATTCGCTATACCGCGGAAAACTTGGCTTTAGGGTAGCTTAGTAAAATGCAAAAACAAATTAAATATATTTTTACGTTTGGCAATAGCGCATCGCACTTGAATATTTGAAATTTATTGAAAAAGCAGTATTTTTCTTTCGATTTTTTAAAGCTATAAACGAAAAAGTTAAAAAACTGCTATGGTGAAAAGGCTTAAAAAAAAAGATCAAAAAGCACATTATAATAAAAAAAAGAAACAAAATTACTTCATTTAGGGTAGCGCAAAGCAATTAAAATATCCTTAAATTGACGCATTCAAGCTGTATTATGAGTCCTACTCTGGTAGCAGACCAGTGCGACGAGTCCTGCTGCGAATTGGAGCCCGTCAATACTACTTGTACTGATGCTTCACAATGCACTGTGCGATACGCATGCGTATTCTTTATGACACAACGGTTCCTGTCAGTTGATCACTAGAATTTTGCAGGCAGTGATTAGCAGTGTGTTCTTCTTGTGCGTTTCAATCACGTTTCTTAAAGACTGGTTTAATTAATGACCGCTTAATAATTTATTTGATCGCTGTGTTATGGCGGTTTCAAAAGAAATTACTCGCAGTGACTTTAACTGCCCGTTATTTCGCCACCCAAAAGAGTTACCGGTGAATAAACTTCCAACTTATGAAGACGTTCCCAAGTGTTGCTTTCATGAAAATTACAACTTAGCCTTGAAATCAAACACCAGGTCAGTTATTTTTTCTCACGTTTCTATTATTGTGAGGCCAAAAGTTAAATCTGTGTTTGATAAAGCTTCAATACTGGCAAAAACGCCTTACAGAATTGTTCAGTTAACAAATGCATATCATGAAAGTTATCGTAATCTTATGGAGTCCTTTAAGCATGATAAGGGAAAGTAAAAGTTGAAAAAGAGAGTTGAAGATTAAAAAAAAAAATCTTTGTTACTGTTTGATGCCTCTGCGTGGCCGTTAAAATGACATTAGACTGCAGTTGTAAAATGGTCCCTGAGGTTTGTGAGTGTCATGTCTCTATTATTTGTAACTGTGAAAAGCAAAAAATATACCAATCATTGAGCTAAAATTCTTGTACTTTCAGAGAATGCATGGTATTGGTAAAATTGGAAGTGTGGACGTAAAGGAAACAAAAAAAAAATGGGATTGGATCTGATGGCACTGTTACTAATCGGGTGTGGAAAACCGGTGTTATTCACATTGAAGAAGAAGTTTAAAGACCACTACAGTGGGGAGACGTGGTGATGTATGCCTCTTACATTTCAATGAGTTGCCATTCTGGCATTTGTTTCAAATATTAGATGGTGAAACGAGTAGGCCAAAATCACTAGTCCGATTGGCACGCAGCTCAGGAAATGTGAGGAACTCCCAGTGGTAAATTTAACAGTGTTGAGTGTGAATTTCCAGAACTGACCGGCAAAATTTAAGCAAAGATCAGCAGTACCTACTGGACATTATTTATACTATAAAAGCAGGCAGCTGTCCTGAAGATTTATCTGTTCTGAGTCATTCACACTTTCCACTCAAGGTGGGTAACGACGGAGAACAGAAATCTCCAGTTGTATTTAAGTATTGAAAATCCAACAGACGAACACAAGATTATAGTTTCTTTTCTCCTAAAGTCTTATTTACTTGTATGGTTAAATATTAAAAAAAGTAAATACTTCACAAATGGGCCGAAACATGCATTGAAAGTTATAAAATCGTCAAAATTCCTCTCTGAAAACTTGGTGAAGGTCATTGAACCGGTAATTGAGAGAAACGCATTTTTTGCCAATCCAGAAAATTTGCTTTTGAGTATGATAGTAGATAAAAGGGATCATATACGACACTTATGTTTCAGAAGAATTATAAAGGCTAGAAACTTAGCTTCTAAAAAAAAGTCAATCAGGTGTTTTCAAACACCCAAAATCATTTTTCTAGCTACAGACTACATCGAAATGATTCACTGGAACTCTACAACACTTTCACCACAACGTTTTTCTGAGAAGAGCCAGCAACGGAGAGATTTGGTCTAAGGTCGAATCAGGTAAAACAGCGGCCCAGTGGAAATGTGACCAATTCGCATGTCAATCCCAAACAGTAGAACGGTGCGTGAAGCTGGTAATCGAGGCAACATAAAAAGTCTTCGGGTCCAGAGATGTTTTTATAAGAACGACACTTTTCTCGAAATCTTCAGTGCCTAGTTTTTCAAGCAAATCTTATTTCAATCTTCCAAAAGATAGTAAAGACAAGTAAAGGACTATATTTTATTACAAAGTGAAATTACACTCAGGTACAATCAGATAAAGGTAATCAGATCAGGTAATAGTACAATCAGAAAAGTAGTTTTTATTTCAATGAAAATTTGTCATTTAAAAAAAAATGCCTTTTTTTTAAAACATAATCCCCTTCCAATGTGTTGCGAAATGTATTTATTTTTTCATTTATTTATCATTCCTATACTCTTTTCTACTAAAATATGTCTATAGCTGTTTGTTATATAAGTTATTTGATTTATTTCTATTTATTAGAAAAACTATCAAAATCGTGTTTTTCTCAAATTTTAAGCCCGATGCGCTACCGCCAAACGTAAAAAATTATTTATTTTGTTATTGCATTTTACTAAGCTACTCTAGACACAAGTTTTCCGAGGTACATTGAATCAAAAAGAGAAAAAAAAGTTTTTTTCGGCCCACCCTAATATCCCCAAAAAATCGGATTTTATGATATTGTGATATTATGTAAAATAGGATAGAAAATTAAATTGGTATGCTCATTTCATGTTTATTTGAGAGAATTGCAAGCGTAATAGTATAAAAAATTATAATTTATTGATAATTCCAGTTAGGAGTTCAGTTTGTTATACAATTCTTTTCACTGCCTTGAGATTCTGTTGGTGTTCTTATACCTCTTTCGGTTTAGTAAAAAAAAAAAAAAAAAAAAAAAAAAAAAAAAATACATGAAAAAATATGCATTACAAAATTGATATCAGTAAAATTCACTAATATTTTAAGAATAACTTGTATATATTTAAAATCAGGATAAAATTCAATTGTTTATTTTATACATTCTTATTTTTCTTTTTCCTTTAAAAAAAACTAATACACTTTCTATAGTAAAATTAAGACATGTACATTTAAACTGTTTTATGACAGATTCAAAAATTTTCCAAATATATAATTTATTAATAAAATTAAATACACACCCCTGACCTACCAATATTTAAATTAATTAGAACAGGCATTGAGAAAATTTCACACCTACAGACATCTGGAATATACAAAATTAATTTCAAAAACAATGAAGGAAAAGATATGTCATACATAGGAATGACAAAAAGAAAGCTACAAGGCAGAATCAAAGAACACTAACGGGATATAAGACTTAATAAATCATCTACGGCCATAGCACGACTCAATAGAAAATCCCCCATCACAATAGTTTTTAAAAACGTCGAGAAATTAGCAAAATACAATAGTTTAAATTACGCATTAACAAAAGAAGTCATTGAAATCATCTCATCAAAATCAGAAACCTGCAATGATCAACTACACGCAGTTATAGACAATAGATGGCGACACATTTTGAAAATAGGGAAAAATAACAGGGAAAATCTGGAAAGCAAGGATTAGCGAGAGAGTGAGACGAAAAACATCAATAACTGAAGATGCCTCGGTGAAAAAAGAGGTGAAAATATTTTTTTTTAACTATCTTGAATGTTTGTGTTAAAGTATATATATGTTTTAAAACTTATAACATCTACGCTATTTATTTGGCTGTATGATAAACTATGAAATCTTAGTGTGTTTTTAATGTCTGAAAATAAAATTGGTAGAACAAATGATGATTATTATTAAATACATATTTTCAGCTAAAAAAAGAATATCATTTTAATCGAAGTTTTTTTTTTTCTTTACGAAAGAGTATTTACTAAACACATACGAAATGTGAAATTTTGCGTTTTTTTTTTTTTTTTTTTTTTTTTTTTTTAAATGCGGAACCATTTTATTAAGTATTTATGATAAGACGAATTTTTTAAACAAATTCTCTGAAGCTCTTTTGAAAGCTGCACTTCAGTTTCATTATTCATTATCTCATTTAACACTTTTGTATTTTACTCTATCCAAGAGCTACAAAACTTCGTTAACCAGCATATGTGCCTGTAAGGACCAATTGTAACATGGCATCACCTCAATTAAATAAAAATCATAATCAAAACAGAAATTAAGTAACTTTCAAAAGCATAATTAAAATTCTTTCAATATCATTTCTCGTGTAATACTCAAGCTGGTAAGGCGTTAGACAAAACACGGCGGCGAAATTTGTTTAATACTGTCACTGCACGGAATTTTATGTCATTATAAACTATGTAATATAGAAATATTTCATTAAATGTGGGATAAGGCTTGAATATGAATAAGTTGTCTCCGTTCTCTCTGTAAAATAATATTATTTAAATAACTTAAAAAGACATATATTTACATTTACCCAAGCACATAATCATTTTTTTCAGATATTTTTTTTTTATTATTTACTTTAAAAAACAAAGAAAACATAAAATAAATCATGTGTGAATTAAATTTTTAAAATGAACAAAAAAAATACCTTAAATTAAATAATTCATTATCAGATAGTTTAATTTAAAAGTGAAAATTTTATTATATTAGTAATTTTATTAAATGAAATCAAATTGAAATTCCGGCTGATTGATATTGATTGCAGTTTTGAAACTATAAATTCTGAAACTTCGCGATATCTTATATCCTTAAATATACGCCTAAAACCTAAAAAGAGGTATTGTAGATTTTAAGATATTGTGATATCATGTCAACTATGGCAGAAAAATAAAATGACTTCCATAGTTGACGTTGACTTTAAAGAATTGCGGATTACTAATATACAAAATTATAATTATTTGATGATTCCATTAAGAAGTTCTGTTTGAATTCCAATTATTTTCTCTGGATTTTGTTAATGTTTTTATATCTCTTTCGATTTTGGCAAAAATTTGCACGAAAAAGTACACATTACAAGTATACATTGCTATCAGAAAAGAATGCACTAAGATTTTAAGAATAAATTATAGTTATTTAATATCAGGATTAAATTCAATTTATTTTTTCTTTCAAAAACACCTAATACATTTTCCATAGAAAAATTAAGAAAGCTGCATTTAAATTGTTTTATGACATATTCACAAATTTCCCTAAATTTTATACATATTAATAAAATTAAGTTCAAATTTCTGTTGAAAAATGAATACCAATTTAAGCTAAGTTATTTTTTTTTACGAAAGATATGTTGTTAAACACATACAAAATTAGAAATTTGGCGTTCTTTAAAATTCAGAACCATTTTGCTATGAATTTTTGATCAGACAAATATTTAAGCAAATTGTTTGAAGCTCTTTTAAATGCTGCACTTAAGTTTCATAATTTTTTATCTCATTTAACACTTTTCTCTTTCAGTCCAGTTAACAGCTACAAGATTTCATAATGCGGCTTATGTTTCTGTAGGGAGAAATTTTAACAAGGCGTCAACGCAACTAAATAAAAATCATAATCAAATCAGAAATTAAGCTAACTTTCTAAAGCATAATTAAGATTCTTTCAATATCGTAAGATATTTCTCATGTAATACTCAAGCTGAGGAGGCGTTTGTCAACATACGATGGAGAAATTTGTTTAATACTGTCTATGCGTGGAATTTCATGTCATTATAAAATAAGTAATGCATAAATATTTCATTAAAGACGGGATAATGCTTGAATAAGAGTTATCCTTTATTTATGTAAAATAATATTATTTAAATAAAGTATTATTAATAAAATATTTCTGCACATTTTCTCAAACACATAATCATATTTTTGTTTTCAATTTTTTTTTATATATTAATTTTGATGAAGATAGTTAACATAAAATAAAACACGTGAGTGAAGTGTTAAAAACGAAAAAAAAATGTACTTTAAATTAAATAATTCATTATCAGATAGTTTAATTTAAAAGTGAAATTTTTATTTTATTTCTGATTCCATGAAATGAAATCGGATTAAAATTCCAGCTAATAACAAATCGATTTATATATATGCTTACAGTTTTGAAACTACATAAATTCTAAATCTTCATGAAAACTTATATGCTTAAACATATATCTAAAACCTGAAAAAAAAACGCGTCTTTTAAGATATTGTAATATTATGCATACTGGAACAGAAAATTTTAAATGACTTATTTTGACTAATCTTAAATGCACACTTGACGTTGACATTACAGAATTGCAAATTTACTAGTATAAAAAATTATAATTAATTGATTTATATGTGTAATTAATTGATAACACCAGTTAGGGGTTCTATTTGACATACAATTCTCCTTTCTGCCTTGGAATTCCGCTGATGCTCTTATATCTCTTTCGATTTAGACAAAATTTACATGAAAAAGTGCAAATTACAATTTTTTTATTATAAAAAGTCTATTGATATTTTAAGAGTGACAGTTCTTTAATATCAAGATTCATTTCTTTTTTATTTAATTTAGTTACAATTTCAATTTTCTTTCAAAATCACCTAAACACATTGTTTATATTCTTATATCTCTTTCGATTATGAGAAAATTTTACATGAAAAAGTATACATTACAAAATTGCTGTCACAAAAACAGCACTTATATTTAAATAAATACTTGCAGTTATTAAATATTAGTATTAAGTTCAATTCTTTATTTAATTTATTCTTAGTTTCTTGTTTCTTTCAAAACACATAATACATTTACTATATTAAAATTAAACAAGTATGTTGCGGCCATCAGAAAATTTTCTTCTATCTCATACATGTCAATACTTCAAAATGCCCTATCTCAGTGCCAAATTAAATGGTGTGTTCGTCATGAGAATTCTAAAAATATGAAATTCCGTGCATTAGTTCTCGAGGTATGACTGTCACTGAAATCGTGTAAATCCAGCAAAATGCAGCATAGCAGCGCCATCTATTGGGTTATTTACACCAGAACCTAATTATCACCAACTTATGTCAATGCGTATCTGAATATGAAGTTTGAGGAAAATTCGTGCATTAGTTCTTGAGATAGAGGTATTGCGCAAATGATGACAAATGCAGCATAGAAGCGCCACCTGTTGAGATATTTGCAACAACACATAATCAGCAGCAATATTAATCAAGTTATACTTAAATCTGAAGTTTGATGAAAATTCGTGCATTTGTTCTTGAGATAGAGCTATTGAGGGAATAGTTCAAAATATAGCACAGTAGCGCCACCTATTGGGCTATTTACACCAACACGTAGTAAGCATCATTTCATATGAAGGACTAACTAAATCGGAAGTTTGATGAAAATGTGTGCATTAGTTCTTGATATAGAGCTACTGCGAAAATAGTGTAAATCATGCAAAATATAGCATAGCAGCGCCACCTGTTGGACGATTTACACTAAAACGTAAACAGCATCCATCCATGTCAAGGACTAACGGAATCTGAAGTTTTATAAAAATCCGTGCATTAGTTCTTGAGATAGAGCTTTTGCAGAAATCCTGCAAAATGCTACATAGCAGCGCCACCTGCAGGGCGATTTACACCAAAAACTAATTAGCACAGATCTATATCAGGGACTAAACTAAACTAAACTCTGTGGCTATACAATCCAAGAAGGATCTGGGCCGACAGTGCCCATCTCTGTTTTCTTGACCCGGGGCTCCCAGGTGCTATGCAGCATGCGTCCCGGCCAGGTGGTCAACCTAACGCGAGACCCTCGGTGTTTAGTTCCCAAGCAAGCTTGGTACTCATTTTATCGACCCCATATCAGGGACTACCTGAATATACATTTTTATTAAATTCTGTGCATTAGTTCTTGAGATAGAACGCCCGCAAAATTTGTGTCACATACAGACAGACAGACTCACAGACTCACACACAGATATTTTGTAAAAACATGTTTTTTGGAATCTCTGACCCATAAAACGTGTAAATCCGTCGAAAACTGGAATTCGAAAATTTTCATGAAACCAATAATATCTTCTTGTAAAGATAGAAGAAAGTAGGTAAAAATGTACATTTAAACCGTTATATAAGAGATTATTAAATTTCCAAAAATTCCATACATATTAATAAAATTAAATGGATAATTTCAGTTGAAAAATAAATAACATATCAAGCGAAGTTTTCTTTATGAAAGAGAATTTGTTAAATGCTCTCAAATTTGCATTCCTTTAAAATGAAGAACCATTTTGGTAAGAAATTATGATAAGGTAAATTTTTAAACAAAGAGTTTGAACCTCTTTTAAAAGCTCCACTTAATTTTCATAATTCATTATCTCATTTAGCACTTTTGAATTTAACTCCAACCAACAATTACAATACTTCAGAATCAGCAAATATATCTGTAGGGAGCAATTTTAACAAGGAGTCACCGCAATTAAATAAAAATCATAGTCAAGCCAACTAATTAAGCTAACATTCTAAAGCATAATTAAGATTCTTTCAATATCATAAGATATTTCTCATGTAATACTGAAGCTGATGGGCGTTAAACAACACTCGGCGGAGATATTATTTAATGCTGTCACTTCCCGGAATTTCATGTAATTAGAAAATATGTAATGTATAAATTTTTCACTAAAGCTGTGATAATAATTGAATAAGATTTCTCTTTTCTATTTGCAAGATAATATTAATAAAATAATATAAGAAAATATTTCGTTAGATTTTTCAAAACACATAATCATATTTTTTTTCCACGTACTTTTTATATATAATTTTAAAGAAGAAAGAAAACATAAAATAAAACATGCGAAAGAAATGTTAAAAGCCAAAATAAATAAATAAATAAATAAATAAATTTGCTTTAAATTATATGACTCATCATCAAATATTTTAATTTAAAAATAAAATTTTAATTATGCTTCTGATTTCATTGAAATTCTAGCTAATAACAAATGATTGACATACATGGTGTGTTCACAAAGTTTCAAGACTAATCCTAAAATACAAAAGTTATTAAATATTTTTGTACAGCGAGCTAAGATTCTTCGAAATATGACCCTTGGGCATCAACACACCGCTGACATCGTTTTTTTCTGTTATTAAGAGGCTCCATGGAGGTCTTCGCACGCAAGGCTATTAAGGGACCTCGCGAAGCTGCTTGGATCGCTGGAATCGTGTCGAATAGCTTCCCTTTCAGGCGTTTCTTGATCCGGGGCAACAAAAAATGTCGCTGGGAGCAAGGTGGGCGCTGTAGGGGTCTTGAGGTAGTATTGCCACGTTAAACTTTCTTTTATTCCTCCGGATCAAGAAAGATCTCAATAGACCGAATTCTCTGTAAAGCTCAGGCCGAGGGCGCTACTGTAGCGAGCATCACTTGTACTTCCGGTTGTTGTGTTAAATATACGGTATTTACGTCAGCTACTTTTAAAAAAAGTAATTATCTAATTCTGCGTTCGCCAATTTTCATTTTTCTTCAGGTAGGTCATAAATAATTAAATACTTATGTACATGGTATATTTATGTTGTAATAAAATTTTCATATATATTTTTAAAAGAGTAAAAAAGTTAGAATTTTACCTCTGAATCCGATTAATTACATTAACCCTTGCTTTTGGCGATTATGCTCGGCGACTTTTGTTTGTTTACAAGTCTGATAGTATAAACACTATGAAATCGGCACACTTTAGTATTACAGTATTTGCGGAAAATATATTATTGATTTATTTGCTTATTTTTTCTTTTAGTCAGATTACAAATTAATTATAACTGTAAAAAGGAAATCTTATGCAACAAAGCAAAATATATCTAAATACATATAAAATAGAATTACACGCATATTTAAAAATTTTTTTGGTTGATATTCCTGCAGTTTAAATGCATTCTTCAGTCTTTTTTTTTCTTTTTTTTCTTTTTTTTTTTTACTATTTGATTATCGGAAATGTCTTTATTTAGCTGTTTACTTTCCTAGTACCTATGCAATCAAATTTTAAAAAGATAGTTAACAAAATAATGTGTTTACCTTTATGTTACCCTTAATGTGCTTTACCTTTTATGATGTGAAATCATGCCTAATGAAATAGTAACATTACTAAAATTTCGTTTTATTAACTCCCCTTAATAACTTCTAAAATGCAAATATCCAGAATTAAAAAGCATATCTTCCTCCTGATATTTTATAAACGTAATGTATTTATAAGAATTCACATCAAATTGATAGGAATCTTCTTGTGAAAGAGATCAGGATTCTATTTATTACATAATTAGATTTTTAACATTACATATAAAATAGCATTCAAATACATTTGTTTATAGATACATTTTATATATCTCTTCAATTAACTTTCTATACTCTCACGTAATTTAGAGTTGCTTTTAAATAACTTCATTTATACATGGGCAAAACTAGAGGCCTTTATGTGTTCTATATCATAAGTTTTGTTATGAGATTTCTTTACTTTCAACCATATTGGATGTTTTATGAAGTCTACTGTAGTATTTCTCTTCCATGTGCTGGCTTGCATATTTGCTACTTTTTGCAACAAAAATACATATATATTTGAAAGTTGCACATTATATTAATTTTATTAAGCTATTCTAAACTTTTAAAAAATATTTTGATAATCTACATTTGACACAACCACCCCCTTTTTTCCTACAAAATATTTTCTCTACTCTTCTTCTCCAAAAAAAGGGGGAGAAAATTGAAAGTTTTTGAAAAACTGGACACTGGACATGTTGATAACTGTAACATTTTCCCCCACTTATAATTTGTAATCGGTATTTCATAAAATTAAATTTTAAGTAAAATTGTGCTTGGTAACAGAATTGTATAATATGGCTGATTGGAAAGATGAAAAATTCATATTTTTTATAAACAAACTGTCACATAATTTACAATTGCCTTTAAATTTATATTGCCCTTTTATTATTTATAGTTGCAATATTTCTGTTTCATCTACTTCAGATGTATTGCATATTAAAAAATTTTTTCTCTCTCTCTTCCAGTTTTTATTAACAGTTTCTGTCACTGTTGCTGACTCCTATAGACCTAATTCTCTGTAAAACTCAGGCCGAGAGCGCTAGTGTGGCAAGCTCGGCTCACTTCAGATTGTTACTTCCAAGCATACTCTGTTTACATAAGCAACTTTTTATGGAAAATTAATGCTAAATATGAGCTCTTTATTTAAAAGAAAAGCGAGCGGATGTTGTGTTGCTTTTGGATGTGGTATGAGGTTAGGAACAAACCTTCTTTCAGTAGTGAAACTTTTCAAATTTCCGAAGGATCCCGAACAAAGGAAACAATGGGAAATAGCTGTCCATCGCGAAAACTGGAAAGCAAGTAATAGTTCTCAGCTCTACTTCATTTCAGGTTTGTTATTAATACATAAATATTTATGTATACTAGTATATTAAAATGAAAATAAGCTTATATATTAATAAGTGCAAATTTCAATTTTTCAATCCAATTATATTTAATCCATACTTTTGGCTCCCTTGGCAACATTTGTGTGTTTACAAATATGGTACTGTCAAGTCTGTGGCATTATCACACATAAAATTCTAGGTTTTGCGAAAAATATACTATTGATTTGTTTGCTAATTTTTATTTTATTTTCACTACAATTTGGCAAAATTTGTATGTACTATGTAGTTTGTAAAGCATCAAAACTTTTAAAACACAATTCAGCTTTTTCGATAATTGACATTTGATGGGATGACTACCATAATAGATTTGTTTTAATTTGCTTGAATATACATTTACTTGCATTGTTATTCATCAGTTTTAAATTTTAAAGTATGTTAATTTTTTCAATGAATCAATTCTAATGTAGTATCTAAAATATTGCAAAGACGTTGAAGTTGTGCATTGTATTTAGTTTCTTATCCACCCCCCCCCCCCCACAAAAAAGAAAGAAAACCACAAATATAAAATTTAACTCTTTCAAAAATGAACAAACTTGTTTTTAAATAAACACTTTTTACTTTATTATCAGTACTAAATAATAAACCGTCCCTTATTCTTTTTAAATTTTTGAGATGTTTATTTTTCTGAAATTTCCTTTAATTATTAATCAGTAGTAGTAGTATATGAAAACTGTAAAAATTACAACATGAATTTTTGTAATCCCCCCTCCCACCTTTCAGAATAAGGGATGGTTTAAGTTGAAAAAATTCATAGATTAATTTTATTTCAGAAAGAGTTCGAAAAACTTTCAAAACGAGTGTCTGGTGAATTTGCTGGTGCCGGCATAGATGCATATTTTACATTAAGTTTATCGCTCTCAGAAGATCACAGGTGTGTAGTTTTGTATATATAACAAGCAACTACCATTTGTGAGCTTCTGCAAGAAAGTGGAAATGTACCTACTATTTTTGTTTTGCTTCCAAAGTAGTCAATCACGAACTGGTGTAATTCAATTAATCAAGTATTAACTGGTATGACTGACTGTAAGTATGTAGTTTTTTAATATATTTTCAGTTCCATAAGAAATGGAGATTTTGAAATGCATTCTACATTGTTTGTGTTGCTTTTATTGGTTTATTATGACTATTATAGTCTTTTTTTTAATTTATTTAAATTACAGAATGTTTTCAATGGGAGATTTTTCAGCAGTTATGCGAATGCCTGTCGATGACTACCTGTTGATCCCACTTTCGCTTTTGAAGATATGAATCTTCAGTAATATTTGTAAGTAATTTTGGTTCTACTTTATTATCCTGTCAACCAATTTCACCAAATTATACAAATTGATATAATTTTTATTTAAAATAACAGAAGAACAAATAAATTAGTAAAAGATTGATAAAAATACAAATTAAACGTCAAATTAAAAATCACTTGATGATGTAAAACACTTATAATGTGTTTAATGTCAAGTGTAGTACTATCAGCCATTATTGGCATTTAATCTTATCAACTGGCGATAGTTTTTTTGTGGACGTGATAATCAAGTAGTACCTTAATTTTTCTCAAACCTACATTGTTTTATATATTTATTAATTTTGTTTTATATAAAATCATTTTTCCCCAAAATTAATCTGTATCTGAAAGAATCGGCGAAAGCTATGTCAATTATCGATACAATAATTATGATTGAATATCTTTAATTTTTTAACCAAGGTTACTTTTGCATTAGCTTTCAAATTTATTTAAAAATATATGTAGTTAACTTGTGTTGTTTATGTAAGTGTGTAAGCTATGTTTTATGAAAAAATATATAACTCTGTGGAATTTATAATCAGTTTGAAGTTAAAAGTTAGTTTACTTCTTCTCTCTCCTCCCCCCCCCCCCAACACTAAATACAAATACTGAATAATTTTAAGGTAATTTTAGATTTTTTGTAGTTATATAAATACATAGTACCTATAGTCGTCATCTGGTCCATTCACCTATCTGCATGTAACAGCGCAAAAACTACCCAGGTGAATGATTTGAAATTTAATATGTATAATCCTTGCAGAATTTTGTCAGTTTGTTTCAAATTTTATGAAAATCAAACTTAAAAAGATATTAATAAAAGTTTTTTTCGTTCTATTAAATCCTATCATACATAATTAATTCAATGATATTCCATGACAGATAATGATTCTATGTTGCCATGGTGATTATGTCATATTTAAGAGAGAGTCTTATTATTTCAATATTACTGAAGTCAATGCAATAGATAATTATAATAAATTTTGTATTAATGCATTTTTGCATAAGAGTGCAACATATATTGCACCAAGATCTGAATATTTATAAAACTAGTTATAGTACAAACGCACCTCATTTGCCACGTTTGACGTACAATTTCCGACTTCTTTATATTTAGTATGAGTTTAGACTTCCTTGAAAGCAATTCTGTCATGCCTATATTCTGGCAACACAATAAGTTTCTCTTATATATGTGTAGTAAATACAATACAGTAATCCCTTAACATTTCCGGATTTTGATTATTCGCAAAATAAAAAATGAAGAACATTTCAACATTTGTGAATACTTAACTTGGTTATTCGCAAATTTTATTTTATAAAGAATCTTTTTTTACAAAGTAAACTGTTAGTTTTACCAATTCTATAAATTATTTGACACTGGACAGCTGCACTGTACTGTATAGCCTAAGTTTCGAGAATTTCAACCCTTGTATTACGGCAAAATATAGATCAGTAATTCAGAGAAACCCAAATATGACTTGATGCTTAAAAAAAAAAAAAAAAAAAAAAAAAAAAAAAAAAGCAATTTAACAAATTACAACGACCATCTGGAAAATGATTTTTTTTCAAAGACTAAAATTTAAGACATAAAAAATCGCACAGAATTGGTCATACACAGGGGTGGGGGAATGCATCATTTTACTTGCCACTGGCGAGTGAATTTTCTGACAAGGCGAGAGAATTTTTAGGTAGTCTTTGAAAACTGCAAACTATAGAGATAGGCAAAAACTTTTTTTTTCCTAATTACTGCGGTGTAAACATGGTACTAAGTTCTATTTTATAATAAACTTTCATCTCTTGTTTATATTTCTTAATTTTACAGGGATAAAAATATGAAAATGCATTATAATAATAGTAACCAACTATTTTTGAGTTTCGTAAATTTTGTCATAAAAAGTTTCTACTGTATGTTGCATTTTACTGGCTGGTGAAATAAATTCTTGGCTGGTAAGATTTTCTAGAAATTCCCCACCTCTGGTCATACATTACGTACGCCATGAATTAAACATTAATAGTGTTATTACACGTAAAAACTGCAAGCGACAAAAATCGCCTGCGACACATACGTATTATCCACCCGAAACTTACGTATTATCCAAGCATTTCATTGACTGTTCGGGAAAAGGCTTTTCCATCCTCAGATTTCTTAGAAATCTGACGACCAATTTAAATTAAATTTCATTCTTAAACTTCTAAACATCCCACAATATTACTTTTTACAACGTCGTATAGAGAAAAAAATGTACTTTTAAATGCAATTTGTTTGAAAGCTGTATCTCAATTTCTTTCTTAGTTATTAATTTTCTTTTGTAGTTTTTATTACTTTTTTGTCGTAGTGGCAACAGAAGTATTCATCTCTGTTGAAAGTAAAGGTTAGTGTATAGACCAATCAGAAAACGAATAAAATGCGGATTAAACCAATAAAACGCTTCAGATATGCTTTTGATTTTCTACCCTGACGAGGACAATAACCATTTTTCCAAATGGTTAAAAAAATTTAATTTTCTAAAATTCAAAATTTTTCTGCAAAAATTATATGGGAACTTTAAAACTTCAACAAACAACTTGTTGAGAAAGCAGTATGATGTGATCCTTAAATCATGAGTAATCTTAAATTTAAAAGAGAAACCGAAAACACAACTTTTCCTTATATGGAAATTCATAAACAAAAGATCTGTTCTTCCAAACAATTCTATATCGATAAATTTTTTCAGCCATGAACTAACAACTAAACTTTGTACAATATGTTTACAATTATTCAAATTTATTTATAGCATGTACTTTTTAATGCTTAATAAATACATTTTTATGTTTTGATTGCTTTGTTCCATTTAAAAAAATCATAAAACCTAACCTCTTTTTTATGCACAGGAAGATAGTCTCAAAGTTCGCTGAGATCTCCGCAAACCTAACCCTCATGAATGTTAAAGTATTACTGTACTCTAAATACATTACTGTAATGTTTTTAGAAATTTTAATGTGTAAACAATAAACATTTTGTTTTAAATAGAACGGGAGTGTAAATCACTTGCATTTCCGATGTCTTCAAATCCATTGATACTCTTGGTAGTTTGAATGAGACTTATTTCTTTTTGTCTTACTAAATATTATTTACTAATTTATGTATTGTTTATTTCAATTAATGAGCTAAAATTTTCTTTCTTTCCTTTTTTTTTTAAAATTTAGGTATGTCAAGAAACATGCTTTTTGGTTTTGATGTACTATTTATTACTTCTTAATTATTATACCAACTGAAAATTATTGACTATCCGACTTCTTTCCAAAACACTATCTTAATAGTCCACAATTTAGCTAGTTACAGTTATTTTTGCAAATGTTTCTTTCAGATTCAAATATAAATACCTGTTTCTGCAGATCAATAAAGTTTTCTGCAAAGCATTGTGTCATCATCATAGACCATTATATAATACAGATTGTTATTTTATTTATTATATGTAGTAATCATTATATTCAATAATAAATTTTGTTATGTAATAATATTTGTTGCGAAATCAAGCAACTCCTCTTACCACTTACCCTTTGAAACAAGAACAAAAAACGCACCTGCAGTGTGTTACGTCAGACCGAATGACCTACCGCGCAAGAGCGGAGAGAACTTGTTTTTCTTTTTTTCTGTGAGAATTGACTCAGATTTAGATTAGAACAGAAACTAGATATGAACGTAGAGAAAAGAGAATAACTTTAAAAAAAAAAAGAAAACTTTAATACTCGAATTGTAATATAATGTAAATAATTTTTGTTTTGTGAGTGTCTAAGCAAGTTGTGTACGTCTTCAATAATCTTTAATGTAATACAGTTTTATTTACTTAGAAGATTCAAGACTTATTATTTGGATGTCGTCTTATTTAATGCATAGAATCCCCGGCTATTTCTCCTTAAGCGAAGGAAAGAACAGGTAGGACATTTAACTTTTATTTTATGATTGTATAAGTTGAAAGCTTTTTATTAGATAATAAGATTAATAAGAAAATTAGAAACAGAGAATAAGATCAGTAGTAACATTTTGGCATCCCTTCCGGCGATGTAACCTAATTATGAGATAAATAGAATAAGATATTAAGATATTAGAATAATTAGAAATTATTTATCAAGCTATTTAATTTGAAGAACTGAAAAAATATTGAGAACTGTTGAACATATAGAGAATTGTACTTTTTAATAGAATTTAGTTGTTGTTGTTATTAGTTCGCAATGGCTGAAAGTTTAGTTATCGCCAAAAAAGAAAGAGCTGTGCTACGTGAAAGCATAAATAAGTTTATAAATAAAATAGAAGCTATTTTGAAAGAGGGAGAACCAGACATTTTTGATTTGGAAGAGGTAGTGGAACAGTTAAGTGTGACAGAAATGGAACTGACACGAGCAGACGGGGAAATTAAAAAATTGGTGCAAGAAGCACAATTAGATACAGAATTACAGGGCGCTCGCGAATTTAAAGAGAAAATTACGTCATGGCGCTGTAGAGCAAACAGAAAAATAAAAGAGTTAGATAAAAAGAAAACACAGGATGATTCGTTTTCTAAACGAGAAAATCCCTTAAAGGAAAACGTAAGCATTAAATTACCGAAAATAAATATCGCAAAATTTTCTGGGGATTTTGTTGAATGGCTTTCGTTTTGGTCAGCTTTTGAAACAACCATTCACAACAATGACACATTCGATCCAGTAGATAAATTTAACTATTTAAAAAGTTTTCTAGCCCCCATTCCATTAAAAAGTATAGATGGATTTTGTGTCACTGCAGAGAATTATTTAAAGGCCGTCGATATTTTGAAAGAAAGGTACGGGAATAAGGATATGTTAATTTCGGTACATACAAATAAACTTCTTAATTTAACTCTACTCAGACACTCGAATGACACCAAATCATTTCGAAAACTTTTTGATGAGATACAAACGAACATTAGAAGTCTAGAGTCGCTTAACATTTCATTAGACTCTTATGGAAGTTTATTATCCCCCATTTTATTTAAATTATTACCGAGAGACCTAGTTTTGGAATTTAATAAAACGCATGAAGACTCAATTAATGTCCAAGATTTAATATTGTTCTTACACAAGCAATTAATATCCAGAGAGAAAATGTATGCGTCATCACTGAATGAAATAAATGAAAAATCAACACAAAATAATTATGTTGCGCAGTCATTTAGGAAAAATCCTTCCTTTTCCCCCCTAGTCAATAAATTTAAAACGCAGAGTAATAAATTTGATTCTCCGAATAGAAAATCACCGTCAGCGAGTGATTTATTGGTTCAGAGCGAAAATGAGACTACTTGTGGATTTTGCTTTGGCAGGCACCAGACAAATAAATGTTTTAGCACTTGTAATTTACCATTTGAGAAAATACTTGATTTACTGAGAAAGAGAGGCCTTTGTTATATTTGTTTAGCCCACGGACATATTGGGAAATACTGTGTATCGAAGAATTTATGCGGTATTTGTAATTCGAGACATGCCCAGATAATGTGTAATAAAGAAATAAATTCAAAAGGGAAATCTATTAATTCAGAGAGTAGCGATGTTACGAGACCAATGCTGTCAAATCAGGATATAATTTCTAATGTCTATTTACATACTTTGATAGTGGAGATCCGTAATGATAATCAATCTCCCGAATTTATTCGTATCATTATAGATACTGGGAGTCACAATAGCTATATAACTAGATATGCTGCAAATATATTGAAATTAAGGAAAATTCGATCAGAAACAATTAGACACGGACTATTTGGAGGGGTAGAAAAAACGAGTAAACATAATCGCTATGAATTTACTATCAGTAATTTAGATCATAGTTTCCGATTTAAAATACAAGCTTTAGATGAAGGAAAAATTTGTTCAGGAGTAAATTTATGCCGCGATAGCGAAATGATAAAAATCTTAGAAAAAAGGGGAATTCATCTGACCGATGTTCGTGAAAATAATCGACTATGTTTATATGAGAATAATCCGGAAGAAGTACACATTTTAATCGGCGCTGACATGGCGGCGAAATTATTCACAGATAATATAAAATATTTTCCTGATTTGGGTATAACAGCTTTTGAAACAAAGTTAGGCTGGACAATTATGGGGAAAACAGAGGGTAATGAAAATGATTCAGAAAGTTCGTTGTCAGTTCTATCGCTGTCATTGTTTACTTCAAATGCCAGTTTATCACAACTGTGGAATTTAGATACCTTGGGTATCACTAATGAAGATTACAAAAATAAAGACGATTTAGCTAAAGAAACTTATAACCATTTTCTTGAAACAGTCAAACGTGATGAAAGTGGCCGCTACGAAGTGACACTACCCTGGATTGTTGAGAATTCAATTTTAGCGAGCAATCGCGTATTAGCCGAGAAACATTTGCGCAAGACAGAACAAAAACTTATCAAAACAAATAAGAAAACAGAATATGAAGAAATTTTTAATTTGTGGAAGGATAATAATATTATAGAAGAAATTTCAGACGATAAGGAGAATAAAGTACATTTCTTACCCCACAGACCAGTAATTAAAGAAAATAGTGAAACGACGAAAATGCGTCCGGTTTTTAATGCCTCCGCACATAATGCAAACTCTCCTTCTTTAAACGACTGTCTCACAAAGGGACCTAATTTGATTGAAATAATTCCGAGTATTTTGAATCGTTTTCGTAAATACAAAATAGGTATTTCTTCAGATATTGAAAAGGCATTTCTCCAGATAAAAATCACAGAAAAAGATCGCGATTTTTTACGCTTTCTCTGGTTCGGCTCCAAACATAATTTGAAAGTTTATAGACATTGTCGCGTAGTCTTCGGACTCACTTCAAGCCCGTTTTTATTAATGGGTACACTAAACCATCTTTTAAGTCAAGTACCCGAACAGTGGGAAAATACAGCACGAATTTTGAAAGATTCATTTTACATTGACAATTCCATTACTAGTTTAAAATCGATTGCAGATACTGGAAAATTTATAACAGAATCACGATGTATTTTATCATCAGCTCATTTTAATTTAAGATGTTTGCGATCAAATTTGCCTCAGGCCATGATCGATGTTTCTGAAGAAAATACAAAGTTAGCACCAGTTTTGGGATTGGTCTGGGACTTAGAGCAGGATAGATTAATGTGTAAAATAGAAGAAAAAATTGAAACGAAAGAACCACTCACAAAGAGAAAAATTTTATCGGTTACCCAAAAGATATTCGACCCCATAGGATTCTCCGCCCCGAGCACTCTTATTCCAAAATTAATTCTTCAGGAAACCTGGAAACAGAAATTGAAATGGGATGAAGAACTTCCTGAAAATTTAAGAAAACAGTTTGAGACCTGGTTAAAACAAATTAAGTTTTTACAAGAAATTCAAGTTCCACGTTGGTTGAATGTATCGCCCGAAAATGAAAATAACATTTCCTTGCATACTTTTTCCGATGCGAGTTGACACGCCTATGCCACTTGCGTGTATCTTAGATGTCAAACACAAGAAGGAGTTAAAGTTCAGTTAGTCAATGCTAGAAGTAGTGTAGCGCCCATTAAAGAACTCACAATTCCTCGACTGGAGCTACTCGTGCCTCATTGGAGCTAGACTCGCTAAAACTATCATGAGTGATCTTCAGTTAAAACCAGAGAAGACAATCTTTTGGAGCGATTCCTCAGCAGCTTTAGGGTGGATAAGAAGAGAACAATCTTGGGGTACATTTGTCCACAATAGAGTTTTAGAAATCAGAAGCCTTACCCAAGTTGAAGATTGGCGACATATACCAGGAAATTTAAATCCGGCAGGCCTCCCATCCAGAGGATGTTCCTTTGAGCAATTGGAGAAATTACGATGGTGGGAGGGACCAGCTTGGCTGTGTTTACCGGAAGATCAGTGGCCACAACCGGAAGAACACCCTGACGAGGATATAATAAATAAAGAAAGGAAAAAGACAATCCTAACACTTTTAGACAATGAAGACACTGATTTACACCGTTTTTATCGATATTTTTCCTCTTATAGAAAAAACATAAGAATGATTGCATTTATATATCGTTTTTATAACAACACAAGAAAGAAAGAAAGAATTTCATCACCTAACATCTCCGTTGATGAATTTGAAAAAGCAGAAAAAATACTACTCAGATTAGTACAAAAGGAATCATTTTCAGGAAACACAGATCCCAAATTAAGAGCTTTAAGACCATTAGAAGATAAAAACGGACTTTTGAGAGCAAAAACAAATATAATCTGTAGACAAGACAAAGAAGATTTTCGTTATCCAATAATTTTGCCCTCAAAACATCCTGTGGTACAGAAGTTAATTTTTGAAAAACATTTAGAAAATCATCACGCTGGAGTTAGCATACTAATGGCTCAACTTCGAGAAACTTTTTGGATTTTGAAATCAAGAAAGTATATCAGAAACGTCATTAGACAATGTGTTAAGTGTCAAAGATTCCAAACACCCAGAACAGAGGTCGAACCAGGAATCCCACCTGAAGACAGAATCAGAGATGCAGCTATATTTGAAGTGGTGGGAGTCGATTTAGCCGGTCCTCTATACCTTGCCGATGGTTCAAAGGTGTGGATAGCTTTATTCACCTGTGCTGTCTATCGAGCAGTACATTTGGAGTTGATAACATCTTTATCAGCTGAATGCTTTATGCAGTCCCTAAGAAGATTTATAGCACGGCGAGGCAGACCATATATAATTTACTCAGATAACGGAAAGAATTTTGTTGGCACTAACAGAGCCCTTTCTAGTGTGGATTGGCAAGCTATAAGTACATTGGCCTCCATTCAGAAGATCAGATGGAAATTCAACCCCCCCCCCCTTCAACCCCCTGGTGCGGAGGGTGGTGGGAACTCCTCGTGCGAACAGTGAAAGATATTTTAATAAAAGTTTTGGGTCGCGCCTCATTAAATTACGAAGAACTGAGCACAATACTCTGTGACTGAGAAAATGTTGTCAATTCGAGACCGATAACATACATCTCCGAAGATAATCGCGATCCCGAACCTTTAACTCCACTGATGTTCCTTCAAGAACTGCCTACATCCGGTGTCCCAGATATAGATGCATTAGACTCCCAAGATCTTAACAGACGATCAAGATATCGTCAAAGAATAAGAAATGATCTGCGAAACCGATTTAGAACGGAGTACTTAGGACAGCTGCGGCAACGGTCTATGAAGAAGAATTCCAAACCTTTGCAAATAGGAGACATCGTTCTTCTGGAAGATACCAACAAAAGACGTCTTCACTGGCCTTTAGCCAAAATAATTGATATATTTCTCGGAAAAGACAAAATAGCAAGATTGGCCAAAGTCCAAACAGAAAATGGCATTTTCCTCCGTCCTTTCCAACGCCTGTTTCCTTTGGAAATTGATGCAGCTAGCGATTCCCCATCAGATAACAGAATTCAGCAGAAAGTGAACTTTAATCTCCCTAATGAACAACGAAAGGTTACTCCAGAAATCGATCAGACTAGAAGCAGTGTAGAAAAGAGCCAACCCTGTGACAGAAATATCTCTCCTGTGGTTACCAGAAGTGGACGACTAGTGAAATCGCCTCTGAGACTCCAATCTGGACTTCTAAATTGTTGGGTTCCTCCCATGGATCACAACTCAAGGTGGGAGGATGTTGCGAAATCAAGCAACTCCTCTTACCACTTACCCTTTGAAACAAGAACAAAAAACGCACCTGCAGTGTGTTACGTCAGACCGAATGACCTACTGCGCAAGAGCGGACAGAACTTGTTTTTCTTTTTTTCTGTGAGAATTGACTCAGATTTAGATTAGAACAGAAACTAGATATGAACGTAGAGAAAAGAGAATAACTTCAAAAAAAAAAGAAAACTTTAATACTCGAATTGTAATATAATGTAAATAATTTTTGTTTTGTGAGTGTCTAAGCAAGTTGTGTACGTCTTCAATAATCTTTAATGTAATAAAGTTTTATTTACTTCGAAGATTCAAGACTTATTATTTGGATGTCGTCTTATTTAATGCATAGAGTCCCCGGCTATTTCTCCTTAAGCGAAGGAAAGAACAGGTAGGACATTTAACTTTTATTTTATGATTGTATAAGTTGAAAGCTTTTTATTAGATAATAAGATTAATAAGAAAATTTGAAACAGAGAATAAGATCAGTAGTAACAATATTTATAATATAAAGAAATTTTATTTTGTTTCTGCAACATGTACAATGCCAAATAAAAGAAATTTATTAAAAATTTGTTGTTTTCATTTGACTACCTATATAATTTTATTATAAATGGTATTTCAAGTATTTACTTGTTTTGTTTATCATGTAAAGCTTGATGTAAAAATTGTTTTTAATTATATATTTATTTTTAATAAAAAACAAAGGCTAAGATATAAAATGAGAGAATACTTTCATTTTTAACACTTTCGACATGGTTTAAAAGTGTTTATGAATTCGGTTTGTCTGTTTACCCACACTCTAACTCATAAATATACTTGGACCACAAGCCTCTTGAAACAAATGACAAACATTTTATGCTGCCTATCCTTTTCATTACCTTGGTTTTTACATAATTTTATGTTAACAATGTATTTTCAATACATTTTTAGTTTTTTAACCCTTTATATCCTGACGGTACTTTAAAGTACCATTAAAATAACTTGTTATAAAATTCAATTAATAGATCGATTAGTAGTAATGCAGTTTAGAATGAGTTATAGATACTTTATCTTGTTCCAAAAGCATTGTTGGTTGCACAAAACAAAAATATTTTTAAAAGGATGATTTCTTTCACATTTGCATCTTTTCAGCTTTTTTGACCTTGAAGGAGGGGGGGGGGGGATTTTCAGTTCGGAAATATTTCAATTGAAAGAACATTATATCTGTATAATTTTTTAATTCTACAAAATACTAATATTTTATATATATTTTAAATAAAAGATTTGAGTGGAGTTATAAATATTGCACAAAATCCCTATAAATTCCAATTTAATTAATCCTTCTAAAATGTATTAAATGATTATATGTCTTTCAATGTAGTTTCAAAAAATGACGAAAAATTCTTTAGAAAATGAAATTTTCATGAATTCATAATTCAGGATATAAAGAGTTAAATAATCTGGGAGGAATTTTAATTTTGAAATAACACTCTCTTTTGCTGCTGCAGTGGTTATACAAATCTACATTTTTTGACAGATTTGCATGAAACTTGATATATGGGCTGTGCTTATATAGAAATATTATTTTAGGGTGGGACAGTAGTCTGGCACTTGATTGTCATAAGATATTTCTGGAGAAAGGTGGTTTTGTTTTTTGATATTGTTATTTTTTATCCAAACGATATCTTTTGTGTTCTTTACTTTTTTCTTTACATCAAAATAGCCTTATACCTTTTAAATAGCAACTACCTCTTTTAGATGTTAATCGATATAAAGTTATTTAAATGTAAAATCATATCTTTATATCACTGCAAACATTAAATAAAAAAAAAAGATTTTTAAACATTGATAATGATTTGCACCTGGGGGGCTTAAACATGGTTTTTGATGCCCCCTCCTCTTTTCCACAAAGAAAAATTTACTGCGTTTCTAATTGCAAACTATTTTGAAATTTAAAATACATAATCATAAAATGCTTAATCAGCTTTGTCAAATATTGATTTATTAAAATCTTAAAAACGGAATCGAAAGGAACCGAAAAATACTCATTTTGTACAGGTTTTCAGCTTAGCAGGTATAATTGTTGACATTTTCTCTGTTGAAAATAAATAATTTTTTCATTTAAGGCTGGATTCTATAATAGATAGATTTCCTTTTCTTAGATTTTACGGTAGTAGTTGTAGCATTATAATTGAAGCGTTTAAAGTCACAGTGATATGAATTAAGAGGCTAGATTAGTCCCTCGAAGACATTTGCAAGCTAATATTAAAACTATGGGAGTGTTCTTGACAAAAATCTTGCGTTTTATTATTTTTAAATGTTTTTTTTTTTTTTTTTTTTTTTTTTTTTATCATGAGGTACGTGAGGTCGATACTTAATGTTGTGCGTTTGTACTTTTTGGTGTTTCGTAACATTTTTTTTTTTTTTTTGGACACTTTCATTTTTGGAAAACTGTTTGGAATTGAATCTGAAATTTAAAGTATCCTCATATTAAAAAAATACAACCGAAATCGAAAAAATAGAAAATATACAACATTAGACAACAACCTCAAGTATCATATGAAAACAAAAAAATTAAAATCAAGCAAGAATTCTGAAAATAATGCTTGTTTTCGTGTGAGACTACACTAGTCATCACGCAAAAAAACTAGAACGTTAATGTTAAAACTATGTGATCATTCTTTTTAAAATTTCTTGTTTGCATTTTAATGGTTTTAAATGACTTTTTTGCTTATAATGGCTGATGTTGAATTCTAACTGGGTTAGTATTTACATTTTCTATTTTGGTTGGAGATTTTTTTAAAAGTTATTTTTATGTTTGGATTTTCTGGCTGCGAGACAATTTTATCCAAATTTCATATATATATACATTTTTGTATCAAACGACAAACATCTTTATCTGGCACTCCCTTCACCTTTCGTTCTGCTGCCCGGGGCACATACCCCTTCTACCTTCTCCTAGTTTTGGCCCCGGCATTATGTAACAATAAGCTATATTACTAAATACTTTTAAATAGTAACTACCTCTTTTAGATGTTAATTGATATAAATTTATTTAAATGTATAATCATAATATCACTGCAAATATATAAAAAGGAAAAATTGTAAAAT
Organism: Maratus speciosus; assembly: GCA_963932465.1. Taxonomy (NCBI): domain Eukaryota; kingdom Metazoa; phylum Arthropoda; class Arachnida; order Araneae; family Salticidae; genus Maratus; species Maratus speciosus. Next base: position 529,579,040 of record OZ010790.1, read on the forward strand.
TAAAATGGATTTTAATCATTGATTGAAATAAAAAAAAACTATTATTTCTGCAATCCTATGACAAAATTAATATTTTTTTCAGTGATCGCTCTTCAAATTTCTTGGATTTTTTTTTTTTTTGTTTTTTTTTTCATTTGATGAATTTCGTGTTTTTCTCCCAAGACCATTTAATGAATTTTGATTTTTTTTTCCCCACAGACTTTTTAGATAATATTTGTAAATTCCATCAATTTTGCCATATATTTAAAAATTGCCATATATTCCCTGTTGTTGGATACCCTGTTATATCTGCCTTTTTCTGTTGTTGAGATTTGCATTTCTTTTGTTGATGCCCGCAGAACGTTTGGGAAAGAAAGGCCAGAGGAGTGATTTACTATCTTCGGGGATTTTTGAAAAAAAGCTATAAATATAACTTTTGATTAAACAAAGGCTTGTTCTATAAGCAAAACATGTGCTTTGCATTTTTGTTTTCGGTGAATACCCAGTGTAACTCATATATATATATATATATATATATATATATATATATATATATATATATATATATTTGTATCAAACGACAAACATCTTTATCTGGTTTTTGAGTTTTATGAGCACAGTGAATTCCTAATCTTCACTAGTACCATGAAATAGGGAATGATATATTAGCTGGGAGGATCAGTGAGCTGTATTTATATTATCCCAAAGTTACTTTATCCTAAAGAAAATGACAATGGTCAAAGTCAAGAGATCTATTCCGCACATGTAGATAAACAGCTGTATAATGCGAAAGAGAAAAATAGGTTCTGCTCTTCTGAAAAAAAGAGCAAGGGAAATATTTTTACTTGAACTTTGAGTACACCATTAAAGATTTTGTTGACATAAGACAAAAATTACTGCTACTTTAATTCTAGGTTATTTTGAATCACCCAATATTTATTCTAGTTCACACGCAAGATAGCACATAGTTTAAAAAAAAATAAATAAAATACAAAACTGGGCTTAACCATTAAACAACATAAAAAACTGGAGCAGCAAAAGGTAAGTCTTATCCCTGCTCCTGCCAGAACCAGTGGTTAATTGACAGTAAAAAGAGCCGTATAAACTTTAGGGCCTAATCAATTTTATGTGGGGCCTGATGTACATAGGCCATATTTAGAGTCTGCTTCCTGAAAACAATTTCACAAAATTTGTGAATAATAAACTTGTATTAAAACACTATTATGCTTAGTTAAAAATTTAAACAATAGTTTCATGGAAAAAAGAATTTTTAAAAGATGCAGTAAGAAATTTGCACCTACATTTTACTTGATACCCAGTAAACATTTACTCTTCTGAAATTTAGGGATGTAGTGGAACTATAAGCATAAGTGATTAGGGGCTGTACATATATAACGTTATCAACTTTTTGGTAATTTTGGACCCCCTCCCCCACTTACGATATCATACGTTATCATCCCTTGAGCACCCCCCCGCCCCTCACGGTAATGATATCGTTATCAATGTATAAAAATTCTTTAGATTTTTGGAATTTTTTTCTTATGTTTGGAGTGATATGAAACAAATGAGTGGATGAAACAAATATGGTTACATTTATTTCCCATACATTATTGATTCACAGAGAAGCCAATAAAATATCATTTTATAAATGAAATAACAGTATCTCAAATAACACTTAAAGGAAACAGTTATTGTTTAAAAGTATTTAATAATAGCTTTTTGTTACATAATGCATTCAAAAGTAATAATGTCTTTGTGCCCCGCACGGGGTGGGGCAGACAGAACTTCTTATCAACAAAACAGGTGGACAACATTCTCTTTTATTTACTTCTTAAACACAAGTATCACTTCAAATATACTTCGCATATGGTTTGCCGAACAGCAGATTGTATATGCATACACGTATGACAGAAGAATAGGAAAGCCAAACATTGGGGTATTCCGTTATTTGGACTTGAATAATTTTGTAATCATTTAATGATTTTAATAATAACTTTGTATTTTCATAAAAATAGATAACATACTAAGAAAGATAACATACTGTTTTTATGTAAAGAACAAGTTACAAATAAGAAGAGAAAATTTTGGTTAGATCAAAAATGATAACAATATCAAAAGACAAACTCCCCTTCCCCTAGAGATATCTTATGATATCATGTGCCAGACCACCCCCTCCCCCCTAAAATGATAACGTTATATATGCATAGCCCCTTAACTGGAGCATGTGCGTCGTAGTATAACCTTATTCTCAGAATTTTGAAGTTTGTTATAATTTGTTGTCGTTACAAGAACATAGGAATAGTTTCATGTAGATCAATTATTTCTTTTGTTTCTTTTCATTAGTCTAAATTAGCTTTATTTATTTAAAAATATTAAAAATAAAATACTTATTCACAACCTCATATTATTTGTTATCGAAACCTTCAAAATATATTTTGACTTACTTATTTAAAATTTCAATCTATTTTGTCTTTAAGTTACAATTAAATGGTTTAATAAATGTACTAACAGCAACATAATACAAAAGTTCAATATCAATCATTAAGCTTAATATAATAAATACTAGTTTTACAGTTTAAATTTATTAAAAATTGTACTATTTTTCATAAAAAAGTTTGATAACAATCATTAATTTCCAAAATCTGGTGTAACTTTTAAGTGTAAAAATGAAACGATAAACAGATTTAATACGTTATAAATAAAAAATACAATAAGTGATAAATTAGATTTGCACTTATGAACAGAAAAGTAAGGAATACTTTCTGCATTAGTTTTACACAGAGATTCCTCCGTAACTGCAAAATAAACAAAAACATATCGCCAATGTAGCTCTTTTACGCTCGCCAGAATAAAGCGATAAACCACCATTTATAACACCCATGCTGTCGAAAACTGCAAAAATATATATTTATTTAAACAAAATTACGTACAAAACCATATACTTGTCGCACTCTTTCAAAATTTTATAGCTTTCACAAAAATATATGTGAAAAAATAATGATGTAAAACGATTCAAAATTTCTTAATACTGACGAAGAAATCGAAAGAAATCCAAATGCTGTGCACCGAACCGGAAGCTCAGCTACTTCCGGTTGTAGCGGTTTTGTTTATGTTTACACTGAGAATTCGGTCTATAGGAAGCGATTCGACACGATTTCGGCGATCCACAATTCCAGCTTCGACGCAGTCACTTAACAGCCTTGCCGCGAAGGCTTCCAGGAAGCCTATGAACAATGGAAAAAACACTGGCAGCAGTGTATTGATACCCAATGGTCATATTTCGAAGAATTTTAGTTCGCTGTACAAAAATGTTTAATAACTTTTGTATTCTAGGACCAGTCTTGAAACTTTGTGAACACACCATGTATATGTTTACAGTTTTCAAACATTATAAATTCTGAAACTTTATGATATCTTATATATTTACATATATATCTAAATTTAGAAAATATATATTGCGGATTTTTAGACATTGTGATATTATGTAAACAGGGATAGAAAAATAAAAAGACTTGCACAGTTGAAAATGACTTTACAAAGTTGCAGATTCGCTAGTATACAAAATTATAATTAATTGAAAATTCCATTTAGCAGTTCTGTTTAAATTCAATTGTCTTCTCTGCCTATAGATTACGTTGGTGTTCTTATATCTCTTGATTTTGACAAAATTTTACATGCAAAAGCACACATTACAAGTATACATTGCTATAAGAAAGAAAATGCACTAAGGTTTTAAGACTATCTTGTAATTATTTAATATCAGGATTAAATTCAATAATTTTTTTCTTTCAAAAACACCTAATACATTTTCAATAGAAAAAATAAGAAAACTCAATTTAAATGGTTTTGTGACAGATTCACAAATTTCCCTAATTTTGATGTTAATTAATAAAATTAAATGCAAAATTTCTGTTGAAAAATGGATATCATTTTAAGCTAAGTTTTGTTTACGAAAGAGAATTTGTTAAACGCAAACAAAATATGAAATTCAGCTTTCTTTAAAATACAGAACCATTTTATTATCAATTTATGATCAGACAAATATTTAAACAAATTGTTTGAAGCTCTTTTAAAAGCTGCACTTAAGTTTCATAATTTATTATGTCATTTAACACTTTTGTATTTCACATCATTCAACAGCTACAAAACTTCATTATGCAGCATATGTATCCGTAGGGTACAATTTTAACATGGCGTCACCTTAATTAAATAAAAATCATAAACAAACCAGAAATTAAGCTAACTTTCTAAAGCATAATTAGGATTCTTTCAATATCATAAGATATTTCTCATTTAATACTCAAGCTGATGAGGCATTAGACAACACACGGTGGAGAAATTTATTTAATACTGTCTCTGCGATAAATTTCATGTCGTTATAAAATACGCAATGTATAGATATTTCATTAAAGATGGGATAATACTCGAATAAGATTTCTTTTTTCTCTTTGTAAAATAATATTATTTAAGTAACTTAAGAAAATACTTCTTCCCAAGTACATAATCTTATTTTTTCACATATTTTTTTTTTTTTATATATATTAATTTTAAAGAAGAAAGTTAACATAAAATAAAACATGTGAATGAAATTTTAAAAAACGAAACAAAATGTACTTTAAATTAAATAATTCAATATCAGATAGTTTAAAAGCGAAAATGTTATTATGTTTCTGATTCCATGAAATGAAAGACTGATGTACATGTTTACAGTTTTGAAACAATAAAAATGCTAAATTTTCAGGAAGTCCTATATGCTTAATATTATACAAAACCTAAAAACAAAAAAGAATGCGTATTTTAAGATATTGTGATATTATGGAAACTAGAATAGAAAAAAAGAATGACTTACACAGCTGACTTTCACTTTATTGAATTACAAATTTACTAGTATAAAAATTATAATTATTTGTAGTACCAGTTACGAGTTCTGCTTGACATAAAATTCTCATCTCTGCCTTAGGATTCCGTTGATGGTCTTATATCTCTTTCGATTTAGGCAAAATTTACATGAAAAAGTATACATTACAAAATTTGTATCATACAAATGCACTAATATTTTGAAAATAACTTTCAGTTCCTTTATGTCAAGTTTAAATTATTTTTTTTATTTAATTTTGTTATAATTTATTTTTTCTTTCAAAAACAACTAATACATTTCCTATAGAGAAATTAAGAAAAGTGCATTTAAACTATTGTGTGACATATTCACAGATTTCCCAAACTTTTATGCCTATTAATAAAATGAAATGAAACTTTCAACTGAAGAAGGAATACTATTTTAAGCGAACTTTTTTTACAAATGAGAATTTGTTAAACGCATGCGAAATATATGAAATTTTGCATTGTTTATAATGCAAAACTATTTTAGTATGAATTTATGATAACACAAATTTTTAAGCAAAGTGCTTGAAGCTCTTTTAGAAGTTGCACATAGGTTTCATAATTCATTATCTTATCTAACACTTTCGTATTTAAATCCTGCCAACAGCTACACAACTTCATTAAACAGCATATGTGTCTGTAGGGAGCAATTTTAATTAACGCGTCACCGCAATTAAATAAAAATCATAATCAAACCAGAAATTAAGCTGACTTTATAAAGTATAATTAAGATTCTTTCAATATCATAAGATATTTCTCATGTAATACTCAAGCTAATGAGGCGTTAGACAACACACGGTGGAGAAATTTATTTAATACTGTCTCTGCGCTGAATTTCATGTCATTATAAAATAAGTAATGTAAAAATATTTCATTAAGGATGGGATAATGCTTGAATAAGATTTTTCTTTTCTCATCGTAAAATAATATTATTTAAATAACATACGAAAATATTTCTTTATATTTTCACAAACACATAATCATATTTTTTTCACTTTTTTTTTTTTTTTTTTTTTTTTTTTTTTTTTTATTATTATTATTATTAGTAATGTTAAAGGAGAAAGTTAACATAAAATAAAACGTGAATAAAATGTTAAAAATAGAAAAAAAACAAGTGTACTTTAAATTAAATAATTCATTAACAGAGAGTTTAACTTAAAATTGAACATTTTATTATATTTCTGATTTCATGAAATGAAATCAGATTGAAACTCAAGCTGATAACAAACGATTTTTATATATGTTTGCAGTTTTGAAACTATATAAATTCTAAATTTTCATGAAATCTTATATGCTTAAATATACAGTGGTGGCCAAAATTTCGGACACTTTTTGGTAGGTTTCATTACAAAATTAAAAAAGCTATAGCTTTTTTAATTCCCGTAAACATTACAAAAAAAAACTGTTTTTTTTTTTTTTAAACAGTTTTATTCTGTAAAAAAACGGTTTTTCTTTGTAAATTTTACAGATTTTTTTTACAGTGTACATATTGCAGCTGTCCGAAGGAAAACACTTCGGTAAATTTGGCTAAAGTTTGAACGATCATGACCCCCAGATCCCCAAATCTCCCTCCGTTGAAATGTTGGCTTATGTATATATTATGTATGTATAAATTTTGTCATGCTGTATCTCTCAAAATTTTTTAGCCGATATCAATGAAATTTTTCATGTGTATAGTACATAGTAATGCCTCGACAGTGTTTGTTGGCCAGCTTTATCCGCCATCTTGTTTCAAAAAGGTGGTCATTTGATTTTTTGAAATTTTTGTATAATTTCTAACATTATATACTTATAGAAAACGATACGTTACACAAAAAGCAAACTCTTATGTATCATTTTAAACAGAATGTTGGAAACATTAAAAGATATTTTAAAGAGTCACACAATGTAAGTTAACAACATAGGTAATTTTAAAGAGAAAGGTAGGAAACCTAAAAATTTCCAAAAGTGTCCACAAAATTCAAGTGGTTTTAAAAAGAAGATGGCGGATGAAGCTGGCCAACGAACTCGGTCGAGACATTAGTATGTACTATGCATATGAAAAGTTTCATCCAAATCGGTTAAAATATTCGAGAGTTATACTAAACATGGAGACAGGTTGCGTGGCTTATGACACGCCAATGCAGGGTTATACATATACAGGGTGTCCATAATTAAACGACCCGACTTTAAAGTTGCCTACAGACCAAACTATTGTTCACAAAGCTGTGAAATTTTGTGAAAAACATAATAAAGGAATGGGAATTTGTTTAAGCTAAAAAATACATAACTAAAAATAGTTCTAAATTTCACCACCAGAGGGCGATTTTTAATAAATTACACATTTAGCATTACGATAGTTTAGAAATTTTATTTACAGGATGTTCATAATTATTCGGCCCTATTTTAAAGTTGTCTACAGACGAATCTATTGATCAGAACGTTGTGAAATATTTTGGTTGGTTGGTTGGTTGATTGATTTTTGACGGCCAATTATCTGGTCGAGGGATATAGGCCCGGGGAGGTGCCCTTCGCGGGGGGTCTTTCTAAGGGAACCTAACACGTATTTACGCATGGAAACCCACGGCTCGAAGAAAACCACGAAAACTCCGAACGATTAGGCCGACGGGCGCGATTGGGTTAGAACCCAGCACCGCCCGTCTACCAGCTTCGAGAGAAGAACCTCTCGGCCACTGGTAGGACCTGTGAAATATTTTAGAGGACATAATAAAAGTATGAGAATCTGCAATAGATTGCTTTTACTTTTTGTAATAAAAGCTACCTAAAAGTGTCCACAATTTTGCCCACCACTCTACATCTAAAACCTAAAAAAATACGCGTTTTAAGATATTGTGATATTATGGAAACAAGAATAGAAAAAAAAAAGAATGGCTTGCAAAATTGACGTTGACTTTACAGAATTATAAATTTACTGGTATAAAAAATTACAATTAATTGATAATACCAGTTACGAGTTCTGTGTCACATACAATTCTCATTTCTGCCTTTGGATTCCGTTGATGTTCTTATAGCTCTTTCGATTTAGACAAAATTTACATGAAAAAGGATACATTACAAAATTTGTATGATAAAATCTGCCCTCATATTTTAAGATTAACTTGTTGTTCTTTAATATCAAGATTAAATTTTTTTTTTTTTATTTAATTTAGTTATTTTTCTTTTTCTTCTTTCAGAAACACAATACATTTCCTACAGTAAAATTAAGAAATGTAGTTTTAAACTATTATTTGACAGAGTCACAGATTTCTGAAACTTTTATGCCTACTAATAAAATTAAATGAAACTTTCAGGTGAAAAATGAATACCATTTTAAGGGAAGTTTTTTTACGAATGAGAATTTGTTAAACACATGCGAGATATGAAAATTTGCATTCTTTAAAATGCAGAATCATTTTTGTATGAATTTATGATAAGATAAATTGTTAAACAGAGTTTGAACCTCTTTTAAAAGCTGCACTTAAGTTTCATAATTCATTATCTCATTTAACAATTTTGTATTTAACTCCAGTCAACAGCTACAAAACTTTATTAACCAGCATATATATCTGTAGGGAGCAATTTTAACAAGGCATCATCACAATTAAATAAAAATCATAATCAAACCAGAAATTAAGCTAACTTTTGAAAGTATAATTAAGATTCTTTCAATATCATATTTCTCACGTAACACCAAAGCTGATGGGGCGTTAGGCAACACACGGAGGAGAAATTTGCTTAATATTGTCACTTTGCGGAATTTCATGTCATTATAAAATAAATTATGTATAAATATTTCATTAAAGATAAGATAATAGTTTAATAAGATTTCACATTTCTCTTAGTAAATAATGTTATTTAAATAACTTAAGAAAATATTTCTTGGCATTTTTCAGAGCACATAATCATAATTTTCCACCACATTTTTTTTTCATATAATTATTTTAAAGAAGAAAGGAAATATAAAACAAAACGTGAATTAACAGTTAAAATCGATCAGAACAAAAGTACTTTAAATTAAATAATTTATCATCAGATACTTTAATTTAGAAGTGAAAGTTTGGCGTTTACTTAAAAAATAAAATATGATTTTTACTCTAATTGATATATATGGCTCATTATGGCTTATGAATATGTTGCAACTTGTCCTGCGGATGCAGCTTTGACAATAGATAAAAAAAGCGATGCCAGGCAGATATCGTCTGAGTAGCTCAATTGTTTGAACATTGGTGTGGTATGGCAAAGACCGAAATCGAGTCCTTGCTAAGGCACATTTTCAATCTGTTACTTTTCCGCCTAATTAGCAGTGCTAAAATTCATGAAATTAAAAAAAAAAATAGAGAAATGTTTGACGAACCAACCTTGAATTTCGGTATGCAAAGAGCAAGTTTGATGCAATATTTTTATATTAGTTATTTAATAAAGACGGCAGTTCAGTTACAGAGTCTAGAATAAATAGCGTGGAAATCTGCTTTCCAAAGAGTGCTAAAAATTTGAATCCTTAAATGATCCTGAATCCGAAGTGTCGATCCCAGCGACATCTGCGGGATATTTCCACATTTTATTGTAAACTTCGTTTTATTGCGGCGTATAGACTAGCAATCGTCTTGAAATATTAGAAAATATCCTGCAGATGCATTGTGATCAACTCTTTGGATTTCGGTATTGTTGAACATTTAGTTAGGTGGTCAAAAATAAATTAACTAGACAAATAATTCTTGTGATCACCTGTAAGTTATGTATAAATACTTCCTTAAAAATAGGATAATGCTGGAATAAGATTTTTCTTTTCACTTTGAAAAATAATATTATTTAAATAACTTAAGAAATATTTCTTTACATTTTCCCAAACTCACAATCATGTTTCTTTTTTCACATATTTTTTTTTAATTTTAATATATTAATTTTAAAGAATAAATTAAACATAAAATAAAACGTGTGAATAAAATTTTAAAAACGAACAAAACAAATGCACTTAAATTTAAATAATTCATAATCAGATATTTTAATTTAAAAGTGAAAGTTTCGTGTTGATTTAAAAATATATATAACATATTTTCTTGAATAAAATTTATATCGAACGTACTTCTTTAAAAATAAGCTTTAGGTTACTTTTTTTTCAAAAATTTTTAAGGGTATTCTTAACTTTCAAATATTGAAATTTCAGAAAATAACACAATTCTAGTTTAAAATTCTGGAATTATTTGTACTTATTATTATTTTTGAAACTTGCATAATAAGTAAATCTGAGTTTTCATAATTCATTTTTACTTCTTGGATAAAAGAAACTAATTCAAATGCATTAATTTACCTTTTCTATACGCATTCAGACTCTGTATATATTAGAAAGAACATTCAATCACATATGTGGTTATGAATTACGCCTGAAATATTGAATTTATGACAATATATCGCTCATAATTCCTATCTACTATCATTTTATCTATACATAATTTCACCAATGCTGGGATTCATTTCGCCTCATGTTCGCCACAGGGAGGTGGCTCATGAACATATTCCAACTTGTGCTGCAGATGCAGTTTTGCCAATATATATGAGTGGGAGGTTCAGGCTGGGTATGTTCTGAGTAGCTCACTTGGTAGAGCATTGGTGTGCCATGCAAATGACCGGATTCGAAACCGGACTTTGACATTTTTTCATTCTGTTGGATTTGTACTTAATCAGCAATGCAAAAATTCACGCAAATAATAAATTTAGAGAAATGTTTGACGAATCGTCCTTAAAATTTTTTATATAAGCAACCTGTCTGATAAAATATTTTATAGTGTTGATTTAGTACTCAGAGAAGTTAGGTGGCAATAGATATATTGAATAAATAAATAATATTTGTATCACCTTGCAAGTTAAACTACCTGAAATGGTCTATGGTTGTAGAAATTGTCTATGAGATCTTATGTAAAGTCTGCATGCACCTATGTAAGAATAGTACGCATAATCATGAAAATATAAACGTTTCTGTAGAAAATTCAAATTTTTTACAGAAATGAAGAGCTTAAAACACATTTTAATGGCACGTTATGAAAACGTCACAAATGGTAATCGAAACATTATGCTGCAATTGAAAAAAAATATTTTATTGAATATTTGACGAGACGCGATTGAATAGTCGATGAGTATGAAATATTTTTAACTAAACATACGTGAACGATGTATAAAATTTGTTTTCATAATTTGGTAGTGTATTATACTATAAGATCACTAATATATAAAAACAAACAGTGGAATATCATAAAAAATCTTCGAAATATATCAACGATACAACAATCTGAATAACAATTTATGTAAAATCCAGATGGGTCGACAATATATTTCTGAACTTTTGTGATTTTCGATTGGACCTTTATATCAGTTGTCTAAAATTGTTACCTATCAAATTACAATAATAACTTAATAACTTTTCTATCATGTGTGCATGCATAATTGAAAATTATTTCTTACAAATTATATCTTACCAACTATTCAATATGTCCATTTTCTAATCCCAGTGTGATGTTCCTTCTATATTTTTGTTAAATGTAAGGTAAAAATCATTATTTTGGTCGAGCATTCTGCTTGCAGTAAACAAAAACGTTTGCTTTTTTTTTACAAAAACGTATATACCATCACGATTATACATGGTATTCTGAAATAAATGTGTACAAATCTTGTATATGATACATATAGTTACTCGTATTTGCTACAGTGAGATATTATTTCAAACATTCTATTGCATGGTGATCAAACTTTTTTTTTCAAATACATTTTTATCCTTTTATTTGTATTCCTGACCAAATCATTAGTTGTAAAATATCACATAAAAGATGTTCTTTACATCCTCCAAAATTCAAGAACGCTTCTTCAATCATTTCTTATGAAACACGATAAAACTTCTAAAATAGGTAGTGTCCGACTATTAACCGTAACTTAAAAGTAGGATTAAATTTAAAAATAAAAAAACCCGACTTCGTAAAACACGAACTAATTAATTATTTCTCATCAATGTGAAATTATTTTTTATATTACTTACCTAATTTTTTTTTTGTTTACTTGTATTGATGACTTTTAAGTTGTGTTTAATTGTTAGTTCCTGCCTATAAACACTATTTTGATGAGGCCTATAGATGTCTATGAAGGTTAGAGTTGCAGTAAAACTAGAGATATCCTACTTACACAACTTCCAGTTTGTGTAATATTTAAACGGAGCTTCTGACTGTAAAATAGCAGTGGTGTAGTCGTAAAATTAACAGAGGGTAAACGCTCTAAGCAGAGGGTATATACTATAGCTTTCTTGAGAAACAGAGGGTATACGGTGTTCCTTTAAAAAATCCAGAAGGTATACGGCGTATACCCCCGTATACACTCCACTACATCCCTGTAAAATAGTCAATGAAACATCGTCTACATTTTGAAAGACATATCCAATTTGGCCACTTAATAGGGTGTGTAATTTTTTTTGTCTCTACCGCCATTTTGAATTTATAAAAACAAAATCTAGCCTATAACCATCGGACGCTTAAGACGAATCGATAGAGACCTCATTCATTAATATCCATCCAGCCGTTGGGATGTTTCGAGGGTATAAAGAAATCCACTTACCCAGATACGCGTGAAACACATAACCCTTCTTGGCAGTCGGTTAATTATATTCTAACGAAAGCCTTTTCAATCGCATACAATACTGAAAATTATGCAAACTTTAAAACGCCAAGCCATCTTATTACAAATCCATAATGCAACAGAAGCTTAGATTAAGCACAGTCGTGGAAAAAAGTAAACACATACAATGAGCATATTTTGGGGGCTGTATCCAAACTGAAGTTCGGTTCTCGATTGTTGAAATACTACTGTAGGACTATGGCACTTCTATTAATATATTATTTCTTGCCAGTATGACCATTTCATTCATTTAATATATTTCGACTATTGTCAGCCCACATATCTATATTATAAAGGAGAACTATATCTGTGAGTAAAGCATGCGTCATTCTGCGAATGGCAACACTTTCAAATTTGAAATGAATTTTTGTTTTGCAATTTTCGCTACTGGAAATTTTTAAACTTCTACACACCGCACATTTTCAGTTTTTATACCGTCGTATAAGGAAAAAATTTACTTTTAAATGCAATTTTTTGTGAAAGCTGTATCTTAATTTATTTTTGAGACATTAATTTTTTTATAGCTTTTAGTAACAATTTTGTAATTGTGGCAACAGAAGTACTGCATATCTATTAAAAGTAAAGGGAAAATAGTAGATCACGGTATTTTTTGTTGATATTTCCTCATAAAAATTAAAATACGTGCTATGTCAAAAATACCGTCTGATTTAAAATTCGGTGAATTTTGTTTTTATTTCTTTATAATAAAATGAGAAAGATATATTTTTCCTAATTCTGCTTTTCTGCACCTTAAGCCATCATTTTGAAGTTTTTCAATGATATTTCGAAAACTACTTGAAAGAAAAACTTGAAATTTAGAATTCGCATAAACCAGGACATAATAAATATAAATCTATCAAAAAATTGTAGATTGCAATTAATCTATATATTTTCGAATATTAATTTCATAATTTATAGTATAAAAATTTTTAGATTACAAATTCAGTGTATTTATGTTTGGAATTTTTAGTATTACCACCCACAAAATTATCACATTAGATTATAATGTCAGGAGACCTTAATAAAATTATGAAAATGTAATTTAACATTAGAAGCTCTAAATTTTGAATGTTTATAATTCAAAAACTTATTATTCAAATGATTAGAAATTTCGTTTTTATGCATAGTTTGAACCGAAGATTTAAAATATATTGTCAAAATTAGGTGTTCCCTTTGAAAAAAGGTTTGGTCTAATTTTGTTTTGTAGATGGCCCCCTAAGCAAATTTTATATACATCATTTAAAAGTAGACTTTATTTCCAATCGATTTGCATCAGTAACCTTCTTCTGTTATAATTAGTTGGAGAGTTAGTAGCGGGTGTTTACCTTTTTTTCTACGGATGTACACACTACTCATATTATAATGATAACATTTTAATTCGTGTTACGAGTGTGTATTTAAAAATTCTTTTACTCACTGCCTGTGGAATTCATTCATCTTCTTGAATTTCTTTCCCTTGCTATTCCGTGTTCTTTTCTATGTTCTTATATATGTTGTAAAAATATATTTTTACATACAAATGTAAATACAAAAGAACATCAGCATCAGAAAGAAATACTTACACCTAATTTATAAACAATATTTTATTACCGTATATACTCGCGTATAAGTCGAGGAATTTCTGACAATTTTCGGTAAGCAAATTTGGGGGGTCGACTTATACGCGAGTCAATTAAAAAAGAAAAACCAAAAACTTCGAATACTGCAAAATTATGACTTTTTATGTGTATTTACAAAAAAATAATACATAAAATATGCAAATAATAATAATTCATCATTAAAAAAGTTTCAATGATTTGTTTTTGTTTACTTACTACCTTTTCGCATTGGCAAATGAAAACTTTGGTTTGATTTTGTGCAAAATTGGAGTAAAAAGTTAGGGGGTCGACTTATACCCGGGTTTTGATTTTTTCCAGAATTTGCATTCGAAAGTTAGGGGGTCGACTTATACGCGAGTCGACTTACACGCGAGTATATACGGTATTTATTTTCGTTGGGTGCAGAATCCGAACGCTTTTATAATTTGTTCTAAAAAATCTTTTTTTAATTAAAAGTGTTCAATATATTTTTACATGTTAATTTTAAACATTATAAGTATTTTACATAATTTAAAAAAAAAAAAAATATGAAAACTGAAAATATTTCCATTAAATCTTCAAAAATTGTAGCAATTTTTATGTATTGTAATAAAGCGAAATGAAAATTTTAAGTAGTTAAAACAATAATGCAATTTATGCGAATCTCATTAAAAATGAATTTTCTAACACATACAAAACTTAAAATTAGACAAAATTTAAAATACATAAACGTTTTATTATGAATTCACGTCGAGCAGAGAATTTAATGTTCTCTTTAAAAAATATACATTCAAGTTTCATAGTTTATTATCTCTTTTAAACCCTTTATATTTTAATGTAACAGTCAGCTATTACACTTATCTGCGTCTACAGGGAACGATTTTTAACAACACGTTACAACAGTTAAATAAAATCCTAATCAAACCAAAAATTAAGCTAACTTTCTAAATGCTAATTAAGATTCTTTCATTATCATAACAATTTTATCATGTAATAGTCATGTTGATGAGGCGTTAGACAAAACATGACGAAAGAGAAATTTGTTCAATGCTTTCACTAAGCGAAATATCATGTCATTAAAGAAAGAAAAAATAATGTATAAATTGTTCATTAAAGTTAGGATAATGCTTGAATGAGATTCCTTGTCTCTCTGTTAAGAAAAGTATCATTTACGTTTTTTGAAAATACACTTCTCGCACATTTTAAAAGCACATAAGCATCTTTTTCATTTTTTAATATATAATTATTTGAAAAAAGGAACAAAATATGAAATAAATAGTGAATAAAATAAAAAAAATAATCAAAATAAATGTATATATATATATTTAAGAAAGTGACTAATTATGATTAAATTAAAGCTATATAAGCTAAAGGTGAAATAAATACATAATAAAGTCACCGTTTGTGGTACTAAACATGTAAATGAGATTGAAAGGTATTTAAATGCATTTTAATGTATTTTTCCCCACTTTTAACACGTTATAGCTTTAGTTTAAAAATACATGTACTTTACATTTAATACTTCATCATTAGATAATTAGATTTGGGAGGTAAGAACTCCATGCTGATTTAAACTTTTCTCCAGATATATTCTAGATTTATGGGGACCAGAAATGTCTAATGTTGATTGAAACTTTATTGTGGTATAGTACACTATAATCTATTTTGATTTTACTTATTTTTGCATTAGTATATTGATGTTTCATATAAATACAAAATATTTCGCAAATTGTAAAAAAAAAAATAAATAAATAAATAAATAAATAAATAAATAAATAAATAAAAATGTTTTAATAATGTACGGTAACATATTTCTTGCATAACTAGTTGAGAAACGAATGTGTTTGAGATGCCAGCTCTATAATTTTGACTAGTAATTTCTTCTTTTACTGTTAATAACGTTGTCGCTCAATTACACCTGAAAAAAGCAACATTTGAAAAAAATAAAAAATATTATAATAAAAAAATCAAAATTTATAAAAATTGATACTGCTTTGTTAAAATTTCAAATATAAATTTGTTTGTTTGTTTTTCAGGCATACTTTGCGCTAGAACTTCGATTGGTACCAGTAACTTTCTTCTATTATAATTAGCTGCTTCTATTATAATTAGCAGCAATTTTAGTTGGTAGCGGTGTTTACCTATTCCACGACTGTACCTTTTATTGTTTAGAAATCGGTTTTTAATAGAATTTCGTTCTATTTTACGTGTTTATTTAGTCTTATTTAACACTAGAAGGACGTTGAGGGTCATTTTGGCTCCAACGATATGGATATATTTCGGCTCGAACCAGAAAATTCTTTATAAAATAAGTTTAAAAGACACAAAGGAAAAAAGGGCTAATTAAATAAGTTAAACAGTTTTAAATAAAAATTCTGGTATTAAATACTTTTAAAAAACTTGATTAAAAATTTTCGCCTTTCTATTGTTAACACGTTCGAACATAGTTGAAAAGTTTTTATGAATACTGTTTGTCTGGCCATCTGGTCACCTAAATATAGTAGGATTGCCATGTAACTAATATACTTTATTGAAGTTTACCATGACATGATCTGTTTTCAAAGTGAACTATGTAGTGTATATAATAGCTGTATAGGGGCAATCAAAAGGGTTCCGTTGATTTATGGTTTGTACACTGTAAAAAAAAAAAAAAAAAAAAAAAAAAAAAAAAAAAAAAAAAAAAAAAAAAAAAATCTGTAAAGTTATTAATGTTTTTCTAGGAAACTGGGATTCCTAGAACTTTTTATGGAACGGCAACAACAAAACTTCATGTAACAGACACACTTTTGCGCCAAAAATTAAAAAATCTGTAAGGTTACAAAGAATTTTTTAGGAAACTGGGATGCCTAGAACTTTTCATGCAAATGCAGCCAAGGTTACAGATAAAATTTTAGTAAGAGTACTATAATTTTAGCAGATTCATTTGTAAAGTTACAGATTTCTGTAGCTTTACAAAAACTAGTTTTGTAGATTTGCAGCTTTTTTTATACAGTTACAGATGAAAGCTTAGTAAGCATGTAACTTTACATCTGTAGAACTACAGATTTTTTTTTTACAGTGTATAGAAGAATCGTTTGTAGTGCATTTTAAAGATGTTACAAATTTTCAAACATATTGAAACTGATATTCACCACTTAGGTTCATTACAATAACCTTACTATAGAATATAGTGTGCATAGAATTTATCGTTTATTTACAGAAACGCAGAAAAGAATTCGTTTACTGAACTCTATCTGAACAATAATTGCTGGAAGTGCATTTTCAATTGTGTCTTTTTTTATTATTATCATTAAACTTATTTTTTACATTTCTTACTGTGAATAAATGTTATAGATCATGCACAGGACTACTTTCAGTACTATTCAAGTACTTTTTTGCTTATTGAAGGAAATTGCTTAAGGAGAATTTAAAACTATATTTCCTAACTGAACTAAGTTTTTTCGCACAACGTAGCATATGTATTTGAATACCATATATGGAGCTGCACAGGATTCAGATATGTTCCCGCCTATGTATGGTAGTTTCTGAAGTTTTGTTTTCAAATATGCTATGCATTTTTCCTCAGCTACATGAATTTTCTTAACTTATACATCATCTTTCAGCTTCTCACACGCGGAAGTTTTGTTACACTATTCTGACTCTGTTACAAAGTGTTTCATAAAGTATGCTTGATGCACGGTTTTTCTTTCTTGTTTCTTTTTGACACCTTTCCTTTTTTTAACATGCTCTAAATTTTCAGAATTCCAAAAATCAGAAATACATAAATTTACAGAATAACATATCTGGGATTTAAAATAATTTCCACTTATTATCATATTAAAATCTTGAACAATGTGTAATTGTAATGTTTTACGACTTATATCTATTTCAATGGCAATGAAAAACAATTAACCCCTTAAGGAGCAAGCAATTACGTTTGTGAAATGCTGAATTCCCACCGGAATCTTTGAAAAATTCTCTTTCAAAATAAGTAAACGCAATTTTACGGCTTTTTTCCACCAAAGTTAGAAAAGTAAAATTTAATAAAATTTTTCTGGTGTAAAACTTCATTAATCGTAGGTGGTATATAATATATACCGGTGCCCCTCAAGGGGTTAAATGAAAACTGATTCTTCAGAAGCTTTAACTGAATGCTTATACAGTAGAACTTCTTGTATCCGAAACTCTCGGTTAACCGAAATCCATTATTAAAGCTTTTTTTTTTTTTTTTTTTTTTACTATCACATTTCTTGTGTGCAAAATCCATTTTGAAAGATTTTTTTTTTTTTTTTTACTATCATATTCTTTGCATGCAAGCGGTCATTTCCGAACTACGAGTAAATTTTTCGATCCCCTTTCTTAGAGCTGCTTTGAATTTAACTTGATCTCCCGTAAGCTGCGGTCTGGAACTAAGAAAACGAACAAATTAGCAATTCTGAAGCTTTTGAATGTTTTGCAAAAGGTTTGGCATGGTTGGAGCAGCAGAAAGACTGGTGAACCAATAATATTTAAAAACTCCGTGATAGAACTTCAAAGCAAAGGCAATCAAAACTGCAACAAACAAAACATATTTTCAAACCCTTGTGATATATGTAAAAGGTACTTAATTTAAAAAATAAAATTCATGTAGTTTGTTCTTGTTTCTATTTTTCTATTACCTTATTTTTATTAAGCACTTGTTACCATTATAAGAAATATTGCATATGTTTCTCCTTAATCTTAAAATTGAACCATTCTCGACTGTCCGAATACTTCGATTTTACGAAAAATGGTCGGTCGCAATTACTTCGGGTAATCGAGTTTCTACTGTGTAAGAAAATGGTTATACAAATACTAGAAAGAACATAATAGTCATAACAATTTAAAAAAAACTTTAAAAAGGTCAATATCCTATGTACATGATTTTTTTAACGTATTGTTTTAATCGTAGTTGTACACAGGGTTCTCGATGCCGCTCGCCATTGCGCCAAATCGCGACAAAATGCTCCATTTGGCGAGTGAAAGAACAACCAGACTCGCCAAATTGCGAGTGTCCAATTGCTGCTCTTTCTGGGCGCGTGTGTGCCAACACAGTCGCGATTTTTATCCGCGTTATTGAACGATTAATATCCCTTTACATCTTCAATCGCACCGTGTCATTTCCATTGCTCTATTTGTAGAGATATTAACTCAAGACCAATTCAGTTTAGCAGCAGCCAAAGACACAGAAAGTATTATGCGATAGGCATTTCTCTATTGTGAATTAATCACTATCTATGCGCCGGCGTCGCGCCAGTAAAAACACAAACAAAATTATTCGCATCAAGCGCCAAACAGAGAAAAGTTTTGCTGGTATACGCTGTTGAAATTAGCCATTTACTATTAATATTTGTATGCAAAGTATCATTGGCCGGTTAAATATTTCCTGTCGGCTAAGAGTCAAAATCTCATAGCAATTTTTATGTATATTTTCAGAACGGCAAATCAGAGATAGCTGTTTTTAATTTTTATTTAGTCTTCTAAAAGAATGTCTGAAACATTTACATATTTAGAAGACATTTAGAATGTACTTATTTTTAATAGTTTCTGTAGCGGATAGTCGAATTTCTATTTTTATAAGCAATAATAAAAAATAGGTTATTTTAGGACATTTTGAAAAAAAGGCCTATAATAAGGGGTTAAATATAGATTTTTTAGTGTTTCATGCCCAATCTAGTTTGCTAAAATTTGTTTTCATTTGGCTACTATTTTTTATTTCGCATTCGTCAAATCGCTTATGTGGTCAAAAGCCAAGGAGAAATATGGTTATACACCAGGTGGTCCTATGTAATGAAGTTCCAGTCTTTAGAGATATTGCATATATAATAGTCCGGACCTGGTTCGATTTATATTCAGTGCATTCACTGGGGTCCTTAAAAGTAGAGATCAACCAAAAATTCGGTTTCGTTTTCGTTTTAGGAGCTGAAAATTCGGCCAGACCGAAAATAACTGTATTTTTAAAATCTCGTTTCTTCCTTCGGAAATTTTCAACATTACTCATTTCATTTGAGCTGTATGGGCTCAAATGCGACACGCTATTTATTACTATGAACTTCACTGTTTATAATTATCAATCACGACTGACTCAAGACTTGAGCGCACATTATAAAGCAAGCAATGCATATAAGATTAAACTTTTAAGACGCTTTTCATGTGACCATTAAAAGCTGCAGACTTAACAGTAATATTTTTTGTTTTGTTTTATTTGATGCAGACGTGTTTCGAATACTCTTTGAGAAAGTTCTAGTAGAACAGAGGATCATTTACAAAAATCATTTCAAACGATAAATTGGAGTATCTATATCTAAAACATTTTCTATTGAGACTAGGGAGGCATCGCTACCATGCTCGCTGCGCTCCCCCCCCCCCCGCCGCGTAATCGCTTAGAGATTCGGTATCGCGAAACAATTCCTATTTTCTAGCCAACCCTAGATTATTATTTGTGATTAAAAATAATATAAATAGATCAATTAAGGTCTATTCATAAGCTAATATTAGTTTTTCCCCTCGTGGACTAATCAGCTCCTATACCGAAAGGTTGGCTGTCCACGAGTGTGTGATTAGTGATTAGCTAATATTAGTTTTTGTTGCATTGAAATATCTCAATTTGTTGATTTCTTGCAAGCAAGTAAACTCTATTGTATTTCAGTATGAGTCTATGGAAATATGGCGAAATACTGGAAATAGCGCCAAGTTGTCGTCACTTTTGGCGAGTAATTTTGATCTCCAAATTTGGCGATATATCGCGAAATTGACGACAAACTTGGCAACAAACCTGGGTCACCCTTTGGTAACCTCCCTTATAGCGTCATAAATTTCTGACCAATCAGATGCATTTCACGGTATCTACGCAGATTTTCGTTGGTCCATTTCCAAAGCAAAACTTTTTTATATATATATAGAAGGATGAAATTCGTATAATTAGAAAATCATTCTGTGTCGTTGATGAATTAATTACATTTTATTTTATATGAAAATAAAAAGTTGTGGTAAGAGACACAGACAGCAAACTTGGTCTACACGTATAGTTAATTAATATTTACGTATAATTAAGAAACACGTATAACGAGATTATTTTTAACACAATTATTCTAATTGGTAAATAAATCATATTAGATGTAAATTTCCAACTGGGCGTAAAATGTCCGATGCAGGATTCTAACCAAGGATTTCATGGCTGAAGCCGTCAGTTCTCTACCATCTGAGCTATCCCGGACAAATCTGGTGTAATTTTTACACCCAGATAACCTTAATGATTATAGCATCTGGTCTGAAACCTGGTTCAGCTCAACAGAATAAATCTCAGGTAATGGAACTCCAGAAATCGCTAGATACGTAATTACACTAGATTAATTTTAACACAATTATTCTAATTGGTAAATAAAACTAATAACTATATAAGTATATATAGTATAAATAGTAAATATATAGCATAATTAATTAATAATTACGTATATTTATGCATATGTTAATTACTTTTTTAAAAAATTGGGACATTTTCGTTTTCGTTTTCGGTCTTAAAACCCTGTTTCGGTCGATCCTTAATACAAAAAAAGCTGAAGGCACTAGTAATTATTAGAAATAAATGCTCTTAAGTTGTTGTTTGCAATATTTGTTTATTCGGGGTAAAAATGTAAATTTAAACGATGTACAAGGAAATAAATGGGGATGTTGCCAGAAAGCATTTCTAAGTAACTAGAGTTTATATGGCAGGATTCGTGTAGAGAGCCTGCTTGTCTCTCTGTAATTCACAAATTGAGATGACACAATTGGAAAAAATGAAAATGAATGATATCATAAAAATGAATGATATCATATAAGCAAAATTACCTGTTACCCTTTGGACAATTAGGATAATTTTGAATTTCGTGTTAGGACAACCAAGATAGCAGTCCTAAAAAGTATGCCAGAAAGAATTCGAACGCCAATTCGTGTTGGGAGAAAAGTTTGGAAATATAGTGTGAAAACGTAAAAGAAAAAACGGACCTCATGTGCTGGAAGTGTTTTTAATTTAAAGAGGAAGTAAGACTCAAAAATTAAGCAAACAAAAGAGATATTTCTAAAGAACGTCGGACGAATGGGAATAAAAAAAAAGTAGACCGAATACAAAGTCAAACTTTATCCTTTTCCTTTGTTTTGTTTGATATCTAGTGAAGGTGACTTATCATATAAATGAATTGTATCTATGTGAAAGCCGTTTTAATGATAAGGGATATGTTAAATGTCTTTTGTTTTTTGTTTTTTCTGGAACAAAATTAGAATGGTGACTGTGATAAAAGTTAGAATAAAATAAGTAATTAAAAGTTAGGTTTAACTGAAATTTAGAGAAAAGGAATAATTTATGAAAAATTATGTGATTTCACATCACAATCTTATATAAAACTAATCATACATTTAAACACAAAAGCAAAAAAAACAGGGCAAAGAAATAGTTCAGTTTGAAAACTTTTAATCACGCATATATTACAAATTATGCAAGCTTTGAAACGCGAATACTCTTTATAAGAAATTTAAATAACTCACATTAAATATACATACAACAGACAAAAACCCACATTAACCCTTTATTTACTGACAGTACTTATAAGTACCATTAAAGTAACTTGTTATAAAATTCATTTAATTCATCGATTAGTTCTAATACAGTTTAGAATGAGTTACTTAATCTTGCTCCAAAAGTATTATTGGTTACACAAAATAAAAATATTTTTAAAACGATGAATTATTTTGCCTTTGCATCTTTTCAGCTTTCTTGGCGTTCGGGTGTGTGTGTGTGGGGGGGGGGGGGGGGGGATTTTTTCAATTCGGAAATATTTCTATATTTGGATTACAAGAACATTATATTTGTACATTTCCTACTTCAACAAAATACTAAGTAAAATATTTAAAATACAAGATTAGAGTGGGTTATAAATATTGCCAACATTCAAATAAATTTTAATTTAATTAATCGTTCTGAATCCTTCAATCCTTCTAAACTCCTTCTGCAGTTTATTAAATGATTATGTAAATCTTCTAATGTATTTTCAAAAATTCACGAAAAATGCTTTAGAAGATAAAATTTTCATGAATTCATAATTCAATACATAAAAGTTTAAGGACATACAAACATTAAAGACATTAAAAACGTTAAAGTTTAATTCATGTTAGAATTTATGTTTTAATTCCCTTTTTTATTGCCAGTCGAGTTCCTGATCCGCTTATTTTTTTATATTGTTTTTCCGCTTTTAAATATTTGTTTCTATTTAGACAAATTTTCATCTAGAAAGTAAAAACTTAACAATATTAGTTTCAGAAAAAAATGTGTTTACACATTTTACAAAAAATGTTTAATTATTTATTCCTTTGTATAGCCTTAAAGCACCAGTATTATAGTTTACTTGACACATTTTAAAATAAAAATATTTAATGCATTTTTATAGCAAAACGTAAAGTTGTAATTTTTTTAATTTTACATTACATATATATGGAAGTTTTATTCATATTAATAAAATGAAATGCTCAAATTTAGAAGACAAAATGAGAGACATATAATGCATGTGAAAATTACTTTAAAAAATACGTTTTAAATATATAAAAAGTTTGAAACTACACAACATTTAAAATGCAGATATGTTTTATTATTAATTCATGATTAAACATTATTTGAAACAAATGCTTTTAAGTGCTTTTAAAACGTACATTTATATATCATAATTCTTTATCTCATTAAAAACCTAACCTTTGTATTTTAATTGAGCCGTCAGCTACTAAACTTCATTAAGCAATATCTGTGTCTATAGGGAGAGATTTTAAGAACATGTCACTCCAATTAAATAAAAATCATAATCAAACCAGAAATTAAGCAAACTTTCCTAACCGTAATTAAGATTATCATAAGATTTTTCTCATGTAACACTCAAGTTGATGAGGCGTTAGACAAGACACAGAGGAGAAATTTATTTGCGAGAAATGTCATGTTATTGCATAGTAAATAATGCATAAATATAACATTGAGTTTTGTGTAATGCATTTATAGGGAGGCATTTTCTTTGTTGTTTAAAAACATTTCTTCTTTTTTTTTTTTTTTTTCATTTTACATACAAATTTGTAATTTTTTAGAACAAATAAACGTTCCTTTTACATTTACCTTTATTTGTATGACAAATTTTAAACGATGAAATAACATATAAAAAACAAGATGCTTAAATTTTTCTATATCGACTGAATAAAAGTATTTAAAAATAAACAGTTAATCATAAAATAGTGAAATTTACGAAGATTTTCTGTAATTTTTTTAAATACCTACAAATTATTTGTTTTAATCAATTATTTGCATTCTGTGCTTTTATAAAATGTTTTTAAAGCTTTAGCTGTGTAAAGATGTATGTCTATTTGCGATGTAGGACTTTCCTGTCTTGTTTACTTGAATCTTAGAAATCTTAATTAAGAAGAAGGAACCAGTACTTTTTAATAACAATTCGCTTCTTTCTGTATGCCTATGGCTCCCTCCCCTAATCTTTAAACTTTTTTATGAGAACATTTTGTCTTGACGCGTTATCCTCAAAAGCTGCCTGCTGACGCATTAAATCCCTTTATTTGATCAAGCTCCAGCACTACCACACAATCATGCATATGTACAGTATAACCTTGGTTTAACGATTGCCGTAATTTAACGATAAATTCTTACTATCCGGATTCATCTTTATTTATTTCTGCGTTATATGATCACCGATTTAATAATATTTTCTCTCAATTTAAAGATAACTTTTATGAATTTTGAATAATTTAATCTTTTTTAGTCTTTTTTTTTTCTCTTTACACTTTACCTATCAAACGAACGAAAGATTCAATAAGTTAGTTATAGAATTATTTTATAGTACTTTTAGTAGGTATTTGAAATGGTGGAATATATGCTTATAGGTAATGCTTTTGAAACAATAAAAGGATCGTTTCACACGGATTTAAGAAAACAAATCAAAGCAATTATTTATAAAATATCTTATAAAAATTATAGATATGTTGGTTTAGATGTTTTTGTAATTATGCTGTCCAATGTTTGCAGTGATTTTACTATTCATTCATGTAAATTCAAAAGGCTTTTTATTTCAATTTCATTTATTATTTTAAGTTTTATTTTTTATGAAATTCATTTTTGCATTTACATTAAACTTTTTACAATTTAATAATATATATAATTTTTGTAAGTTTACGTTTATTTATTTTCATTTTAAGTAGTTTGGGAGTTAAAAATACAATTTTCTTGAAAAAAAAGCAGCCTAGCTTATTTCACAATGCAGCATCTGACCCTGCACATAAAAAAGGTTGTTAAAATATGATTTTTTGAAAACTAATTATGCCTACTTTATTAAAAGGGTTTTAACTTGTTTAACATATGTATCACATTCTAATGAGATAGATTAATGATTTCTGGTACGTAGTTTGTTATTTTTTTCCTACATTCTAAATTATACAAGAAGAAAAGTAAAATGTGGCATCTGTCACCACTTTAGTATATATTTAATAAACTAAAAATATAAACTACTTAAATACTACTAATTATTTTTTTAATTAATAACCAATTTTTATGCAATCTTAATTTATTTGGCGTGTTCTTCAAGAATAACTCCGATTTAACGATGATTTTTACGAGAAATTTTGAATCCTTAACTAGAGCTTCGACTGTATACTATTATCATTCCTTCTACACCAAACTACAGTTGAAATAAGCTGGTTGCTAAAATGTTAAAAGATAGAGCCCATAAAGTGCTTGTGAAAGAATGTCGGAATTTAGAATAAAGTAAACATTTTGGACAACTTTCGATTTATTACTTTGGTTAGAGTGAATAATTGTATATCGTTAATTTACTATAAATAATGTCACAGTTAATTTAAATAAGATTGTAGATCGTGATTATACATATATATATTGAATTTTACCATAACTGCTATATCCTTTATGGTGGTGAGAAACTTACCAATGAAAGGAATGAAATATAAATGAAGCTTCAAATTAAAAGTTTTCAAACATTTTAAGAAATCGAAAAACTGTTCTATAACATGGGTTTCCAATATATCAAAGAAGACTACATTAAAATAAAGAAATACTAAACATTTTCTTACCTTTATTTTGTCATATTAATAAATGATTCATAACAAACAATATTGCACTTTAGAAATATACTTATGAAATATTCTAAATACGCTAAAGTTTGAACGGGATATTTGAGCTGAAAGTTTTGTCTAAGATGAGCGGATATGAAAGGAATGATTGTTTTCCTATTTTCCATCAGTTTAACAAATAACGTTTACGCATGATTTTGATTTTTTTTTTTAAAGATTATCAATGAACTCTGCTTACAATTTGATGTAAGCAAACTTACTTTCTTATAATTCAAAATAAGCATCCAAGAAACATTGTTCAATTCTTGAAGATAGGAAACTATAACTATGTCTTTACAGTACTGCGCCGATTATCTGAACAATTTGGGACCGATCCTAGCTTGGATAACCAAAAGTTCGGATAAATGCACAGACAATTTAAGGGATGTTCCTGAATATACTAAAATCTTCATACTTTATCCACGCTAAGGGCTGACAGCAATACTGGCATGCATAAAAATTGATTTATGTCGTTTAGAATATTTTGGTTATTTTTTATATCATTTTCTGAACTCAAGAGATTATAATTTAAGCAAATAAGATTTCGACTGTTGCTGGCTTCAAAAAAGACATTCTTTTCAATGCTGCCATATCTCGAATTCTTCTTCAATATGTTAGTTGACTAGGATCATCCTTCTTCTGGCGTTCGAGCCATTTTACAGCTATTTTCAAACATTCAAAGACTTCGTTATGTGATGGACTTTGTTATTTTCATAGCATTCGTTTTCATTTTCTCCAATTTCTTTTTCCTCTTGAATCTCATCATCATTTAAAATCTGATATCCAGGTCTAACAGAGTGTTTGGATAATTGGGAGTTCCTTTAAAAAATATAAGAGAAATAGGATTGGAAGTTCGGTTAAAAAAAAAATTGAGAGTAATTGGATGTTCGGTTAATTAGAGTTCCGATAATCAGCGATCTACTGTACTAATAAAATAAATTATTTTGTCTATGTATGCGAGAGTAATATTGGTGTCTCTTTAGTGAGATTTGAGTTGTTTTTTGCTGGATGTGGAAGAGTCGAGATACAATGGAAGGGGGCGTGTCAGAAGACGTAATGTTGGACCAGGGGTGAATTTTTTCGACACTTGAAGACAGGTGCAGATTGGAGGGAGCTGTCATCTTGGAAGTCTACCGGTCATTCAAAAGGGGGTGTGTCCGAACATGAACTATAAGGTTGCACACATATGAGTGTTTTGCCATCCTGCTCAGTGGAAATCTTTTCTTCGTGGAAATCTTTTTTCGTGGAAATCTTTTCTTCAGAACCCATCTGCGGTTTATTCACAAAGAATGAGGGGAATCAACAATGGGTCAGAAGATAAGGAGCTCAAACCTACTTGAAGGGAAGGTTCCCCTTTTGCAGGACATCAGTCCCTTTTCTTTTAAAGTCATTAAAAATCAACGACACCGCGTGGCAACAAGAAACGATGATGACACTGGTATCAGTTAGAAGGATGGTGTGCTCGCAGGTTTTTTACGAGAGGTGAGGAAGTGGGGAATGACAAGGTTTACGTGTTAGAGGAGAAGGGGTATATTTGAGTTTTGGTTTTCTGGAGGTGTTCAGAGTATGACGTAATCAGTGGATTTCAATTTAATTTCATAGAATGCATTTTTTAATAAATTTATTTAAATTAGTGTATTTCTTAATGGAATGGATGATTAATTTAGAATATTTAATTGGTGTCAAAGCTATTTTGTATTTTGTATGTTTAAGTTTAATGTAAGGCGCGTACTATGTAAAAATGTTGGGTGTTTTTTTTTTTTTTTTTTTTTTTTTTTTTTTTGCTGGATGTTGAGTGGTAGACGGCTGTATATTTCTTTTGCGGGGAGTGGAGAAAGAGATAAATGTTACGTGATAGCTCGAACAGGATAATGAGGGTAAATTGTTGAGGTATATTTTGTTGCTGTATATTTAATGGAGAGGAAGTAAAGGGGGTTGTCACGTCATGGTTCGTTCAGGAGTACGAGGGGAGTCGAGTTTTTTTGCTGGATGATGAGTAGAGTCGGAAATGGGCGATGACAATATTTTAGGTGTTAGAGTGAATGGTCGAATGGTTTTTTTTTGCTGGATATTGTATTAATTTTTATTTTTATTTAATTTAAATGAATTTGTTCCGTAATGAATTTATTTTCTTAATTAAAGTTTTTAGAATTTTTAAATTTATTATTTTTTGTATTTTAAATCTTGAAACCTGTTTAATTTTTATTTAATTTTTAAATTTATTATTTTAGAATTTTAAACAGAAAATACATGATTTTTGATTTCAAGTATGGTTTCTCGCATGACGTAATCGGTGATTCAAATTTATTTATTATGCATTAACTTAAATTTAATTATTTTAAACGGTTTATATTTTAAATGGCTTTTTAATTACATTTTAAAATTAAACTTATATTTAATGAATTTTATTTTAAGTATCTTTTTCAAAAATTACTGGAACATATGATTTAGACAAGATGGTGTACGTTTGAACATGAATGTGACGTCATGTAATTATTGCACCCTAGACGAGCAATTACGAGGATCATTTGAAAAGTTGAGTTGTTTTTAAGTTTAAACTGTAAACAAAATATCAAGATGAGTTGCTTAGAAACCGATTAACTGTAACCGATTATGGAAAAAGTTTCTGATTCAATAATAGGCATCTTTTTAATAATTTTATGTATTTGTGAGTCGCTTGGATTATTCCGAGGAGCTTAGCATCGTTTGTTGACTTGTGAATTTTCTAAGATTTTATTTTTGTTATTTTTATTACTTTTCGTCATGGAAGACGGACTTTACTTTCAGAACGAAGATAACACCAACAAAAGCAAGCGTAAACTTGTTCAAATTAAAGAAAGCAACAAGAAAATGAAAAATTATATAACCCCGGTAAGTTTTTTATTGATCTTTTTTTTAAATTATACTTTTGAATTCATACTAAATTTTAATTGTTTTTTTTCTTTTTATTTATTTTTGTCTCTCTTTATATCTTTTTATGTTCAATCATTTCAAATGCCATGATTCGAAAGATATGAAATAGCTATGTGGCGAAAACTTTATTTCTGTGTATTATTTTCTGGGAAAAACTCAATGCCAGCAGCTTTTGTTGTAAAACAAAGTAATTTTTTAGGCACTTTATGTTGTAATTTTACAGCACCGATACTGTGAAATCGAATTTAAGCACCGCTGCAGTGAAAGTGAATTCAAGCAATAAGGGGTGTAAAAATTATTTTTTTTTCTGTCACGTGCACAATGAAACCAAGAGCATTGCGACTTTCTCCTGATTTGAGAAATTTTAAAGCACTCTTAAACACTGCATCTTGTAAATTTTACAGCAACTGGTTTGGCAGCCGTTTTGCCAGCACCTTTTGTTGTTAAAACTTATTTTATTTTATTTTATTATTTTTATACAGTGAAAACATCCATTAGATGATAAGCAACTTTTTCGTCTAATTTTGTTTTTAATGCTCTTAATTGGATAAAGATTTTTCAAACTAAAAACAAAAAATAACATCAAATTGACACTATTTGACATTCAAAAAAGTCCTTCCGGCCAGTGCCGGGAGGAAGAGGTAGCTTTCATAATCCTTATTTAAAAAAAAGCCAAATTATATCATTCAAACACACGAAGCTCAATTTAGTGGAAACCGAATATAGGAGATTCAATGCTAATTTTTATCAATATAACGAATGAGAATTTCGCGAAATTAGTCAGCTTTATCCAAGCTGCTTTTCTTTAAAGTAACATATATTTGGCTGCCAAATTCGGCAATTTCTTTAAGTGCCTGTCATTTTAAGACAACATGGTGGATGAGGCTAAGCAGTGAACTTGGTAATTGCTGTGCACATGCTCACTCACATCGGAATCGGTTAATATATAGGAGTGCTGTCGCATGCAAAAACTCAGATTTTTCAAAATGTCACCCACAATAGAAATTGAAACTGCTATATCTGAGCCATTTTTTAAGGTAAAGACAAACAAAAAATGCTCCTGAATCCTTATATCAAGGTCAAATACTTAAGAAAGAAACCTTTTTCAATTTCTAATTTTTTTGCACCTCACTTTAAATATATATATATATTTTAATTTAATGGTCGCCATTTTGAAACAAGATGGCTGATGAATCTGGCCAGCAAACTTGGTCGAGGTGTTGATGTATACTATCCACATGCCTTCTTACATCGAAATAGGCGAATACGTGTGTTATCGCGTGACAAATACAAGATCGTTTCAAAATGTTAGCCATGCTAGAAATTCAAAGTGCTATAAATCAACCATTTTTTAAGATATAAACAAAAGAACAAATTTTCAGAAACAAAAACTGTTCCGGAATCTTTGTATCAAGGCGAAACACATAAAAAAATCTTTTTCATTTTCCAATTGTTTAATACCTCATTTTGAATTTTAAATTTAATTTTTTTTTAAATGGCAACCGTTTTGAAACAAGATGGCGAATGAAGCTGGCCAACGAACTCGGTCGAGACATTGGTATGTACTATGTACAGACCAAGTTACATCCAAATAGGTTCATAATTACGCCTGTTATCGCGTGACAAAAATCAGGTCGTTTTAAAATGTCAGCCACAAGAGAAATTCAAAATGCTATTACTCAGCCATTTTTTTTAGATATAGACGAAAGAAAAACTGTTCCGGAATCTTTGTATTAAGGTCAAGCACATACAAAAAAAATCTTTTTCGCTTTCCAATTTTTTGGTATCTCATTTAAATTTTTTTATTTTTTAATTTTTTTAAATGGCCGCCATTTTGAAACAAGATGGCGGATGAAGCCGGCCAACGAACTCGGTCGAGATATTTGTATGTACTATGTACACACCAAGGTACATCCATGTCGGTTCATAAATACGCCTGTTATTACGTGAGAAAAATCAGGACGTTTCAAAATGTCAGCCACGCTAGAAATTCAAAATGCTATAACTCAGCCATTTCTAAAGATATAGACGAAACAAAAACTGCTCCCGAAACTTTTTATCAAGGTCAAACACATAAGAAGAAAATATTTTTTCAATTTTTAATTTTTTGGTACCACATTTCAAATTTAAATTTTTCTTAAAAATTTAAATGGCCACCATTTTTAAACAAGATGGCGGATGAAGCTGGCCAACGAACCCGGTCGAGACATTGGTATGTACTATGTATAAACGAAGTTACATCCAAATCGGTTCATAAATACGCCTTTTATCGCGTGACAAAATTCAGCACGTTTCAAAATGTCAGCCACGCTAGAAATTCAAAATGCTATAACTCAGCCATTTTTTAAGATATAGACGAAACAAAAACTGCTCCGAAATCTTTGTATAAAAGTCAAATACATAAGAAAAAATATTTTTCCATTTTCAATTTTTTGGTACCACATTTCAAATTTTAAATTTTTTAAAAAATTTTAAATGGCCGCCATTTTGAAACAAAATGGCGGATGAAGCTGGCCAACGAACTCGATCGAGAGATTGGTATGTACTATGTACACACTGAATTACATCCAAATCGGTTCATAAATACGCCTTTTATCGCGTGACAAAATTCAGGACGTTTCAAAATGTCAGCCACGCTAGAAATTCAAAATGCTATAACTCAGCCATTTTTTAAGATATAGACGAAACAAAAACTGCTCCGGAATCTTTGTATAAAGGTCAAATACATAAGAAAAAAATATTTTTCTATTTTTAATTTTTTGGTACCACATTTCAAGTTTAAAATTTTTTTTTAAATTTTAAATGGCCGCCATTTTGAAACAAAACGGCGGATGAAGCTGGCCAACGAACTCGGTCGAGACATTGGTATGTACTATGTACACACCGAATTACATCGAAATCGGTTCATAATTACGGGAGTTACAGTGTGACATAGGTCAGATATATATATATATATATATATATATATATATATATATATATATATATATATATATCAATTTTGAACGGAGGGTGGTTTCGGGGTCTGGGGGTCATGATCGATGAAAATATACCAAAATTTTTTGAAATCGCTTTCCTCCGAACGGCTGCAATAGGTAGCTTTTTTGTAAAGAAAGCTACCTAATAATCGAAACTGGCGAAAAATAAATATCAGTGAGCGTTCCGGAGGATGCGAGCGCGTGCATCGAAAATTATCAGCAACGCATCGAAAATAAACAATCAACGGTCATCGACAATTTATTGCCAAAGGACAAAAACTTGCACGCTCACAAAAGCTATTATACGATTGCACAATAGCAAGGCGCTGGCCAAGAATAAATATACGCATAGGTAATGAAAATCTCAAGCTCAACGAGCTGCAATTTATTATATTGACCGAACATGATTGGTAATTATTAATAATAACCGATTACTTTGATAAACTCTCATAAATTAATCATATTAACCGGTTTATTTGGATATCATTTGGTAATTATTAATAATAACCGATTAATCAAATTGAACGTAACATATATATATATATATATATATATATGGGTTATGGTTAATTGGATAAATTCGGTTATTATTAATAATAACCATGTCTTTTGGTAAATTTGATAAAAATTGCATATTAATCATGCTAACCGGTTATTATTAATAATTCCCAATGAAGTTCAGTCAATATGATTAATTAACCTTAGTAACTTCTATGTCCTTTACTGGAACATGCACCGTTATCACTGTATGAATCTAATAACAAAATAATTGTTAAGAGACAATAATACTCAATCAAAAATGTATCCTATTGATTGGCCTAAGGAGTTAAGATAATTATTTTATAATTACTGAATTAATTAGTGAAAATTTTAAACACTGAAATAATGAAAGAATAATTATTGCAGTTTTAAAGTACATACTTTTAGCAATGAATATTTAAAAAGAAATGTAGTACAAGTAGTAAGATTTAAATTTAGACTTCTATTAAATTAATTTTAACATATAGCAAATATATTAAAATACGTTACTGTCTATATGAGAAAATTTTTACACCAATCTATTACCCTAAAAGAGGACGATTATGATATTCCTCACCCGCCCAAAATTACCAAATTAGAGGGTCATCGAAGAGTAGAAGAAAATACATCTTGCCAGTACAGGGATACCAAATGCAATATTATTATTTTTATGAGAAACAGCAAATTTACAATAAATCTCATTAGAAATGCAATATTATCACATTTTTAATAAATTATTTACTTTGGCAGGAAGGGTATTGAGGCATTTGGAGTTACAAAGGATTTTTGAATTTTTATTACATTTTTAACAAATTATTTATTTTGGCGGGAAGAGATATTGTGGCATTTTGAATTACAAGGGGTTTGCATTTTTTATATTTCAAGCAGCCATATTTGCAATTACCTTTACAATTGTAATACTGAAATCCTTGACCACCTAAGTTCGAGTTCTTACGAGCACATTCTCTTAGACTTATTGCATTCACAAGAACTTCATTAACTGAAATTATAGATTACCTGCAGAACGTAAAATAATTCTTTGTGTGCAGTTGGTTTAAAATTATATGTTTTTTTATAAAGTTTATATAAGTTTTCATTTCTCTTAGAATTTATAACAGCTATAATATTTCGGCTATCAGCCTCTGGTTTTCTTATTCGAATGGTTTCTCCTACATTTGAATTTGGAAATTTTAAATTCAAGAGCCGTAATATTTCTTCCGCTTGCTATTTAGTTGGCTGTTTATCTGAACGTTGTTCTTCTTGAATATTTTTTGAGACTTCATCTAGTGAAAAAGAAGAGTCTTCCTTGTTTTCTTCAAAATTTTCCATTTCAACATCACCGAAACATTTTTTTTTCTCTTTTTTATATCAGAATTATGCTATACCCCTTCAATAACCGTTTAATTATCTTATTAAAGTTTTTGACTGAACCCGGAACAGTTCCCCTCATTCTCCAGTTTGAAGTACATATTGTCATAATGCATTGCGCTTATAACCTCATTCTCGATTAAGATTGCAGCCTGAAGTTATATATCATTTCTAGACTGGTTTCTTTTGAAACAAGGCCTTCTACACTTGTAACTCCTGACAAAGTATCGACTAGGTAATTAAACCTGCAATCGCTTTATAGCCAAGTAAAGCTTCTTATGGACTGCGAGCTATTTCAGAGCGTGTGCTGTATTTTTCATAAATTGAATGAATTTTAATCTTTCTGAGCACATTTTCGTACTATTAGTTTCAAGCCAAGTGGATAACATCTTTTCAACATCTTTCTCTGCTCTTTGAACTGAGCCTTGCGTTTGACTGTGTTTTGGTTGTCCACGAAAAAGTTTGAGTACATTCCACATTCCACAAACTTATTCAATATTTTTTTTTTTATCAAATGTTTGACTATTGTCGCTTTGCAAGATGCACGGTGCTCCAAATACTGCAACACATTCATTTGGTGATAGGCAACTTCTTCAGCTCGTTTTGATTTTAACGCTCTTAATTGAAAAATTTTCAAACTCACAACAAAATTTACATCAAATTGAAAAGAAAGATCAACGGATATCGTCACGTTGTTCCAAAAACAAACTTGAGGGGTCACAAAAACTATTATACGATTGCATAATATTGAGGCACTGATACGGAATAATTATACTCATACGTAATGAAAATATTAAACTAAACGGTTTGAAATTTATTACATTGGCAAATCTTGATTGGTCATTACTAATAATAGCCGGTTAATTTGATCAATTCTCATAAATTAATCATATTAACCGGTTTATTTGGATATTATTTGGTAATTATTAATAATAACCGATTAATAAAATTAACCGTAACGTATATATATATATATATATATAACCATTAAATAAACATTACCGGCCACCAACAAAAATTGTGAAATTATGAATAAAATTACATTAACAAATTGACTAAAATATTGTTCCAACCAACTCACTTAACATAGATTCCAAAAACATAGTAAAAATCAGCAGAAATTGAATAACAGAAATGGTATAACGGAAATTTGTAGAACTTAGACAGAATCGTCGGGTTCCAAATGCCTTAAAGTTCCAGAAATAAAATCTGTGGTTTCAACTTCATATTAGCCATAAATTAGCTAAATATAATGAATTTGAGACAACCACACACAAAAAACAGAGAAATAAACCATTGAACACCAATTAACTTCTGATATTTTTATATTATGAATTCTTTTCATTTTGAATGTCAACAATTCCATTTGAACTTAATTTATTATTGTCCAAAAGCAAAGACTGACTAGAAAATCTTACGTAGGTTTCTTTTAGTATAAATAAGGTAAACATTGTAACATATAGCTATAAAGTTGTTTAATTAGATTTTGTAAAACTGAATGTTTTAATAAATTAGGACAAGAAAAGCAATAAATAACATTCGAAAAACCGCAAAAAAGGCCTCTATTACGGATTGATTAATGCTTATTTTCGGCCTTTATCTTATATTCTTATTTAGCTCACCGTATTCAAACAGTACTTCCATATATTAAACAAAATCAATTAATCATTTAAATTATTATCTATCTAGTTCATTTTTCAAAGAAATGTGAAAGCATATTAAAATTCTGTTGAAATAGATGAATAATAATTCTGTCAACTGTAATATGCAATAATTAATGGCGCCTAAAGAAAAGATATGCATTTTACACAAAATAATAATATGAGTATTCTTAACTTATTCAATAAAGTCCTGGATAAAAAATATTGTAAAGTGACATCTATTCTACAAAATATATTGTATTCTAATGAATTCAAAAACACAAAAATTATTAAAAATTGAATAAATATCATTCCCTCATAATTCTATTGAATTATTAAAGATAGTTATTGAAAACACTAGAATGCAGATCACAAAATCTACTTTAAAAGGTCTCAAGACTCTGAAAATTGGAAAAAAAAATTTTTAAAGACCATTTACAACATTTAATGTCTTGAAATGTATATGATTTAACAGAATTTTAATTCGGATGAAAGATATAAGTACGTTCTTTCATTTCATTTAAAAAATCGCTAGATGCAGAATTAGTATTTATAGGGGGCTCCAAACTGTCAGACATTTCTCGAACAGAAAATTGGGATAACAGCTTGACCGTAGGGTTACAAAATAAATTTTGGAACTAGATTGAAATTTTTTGTGATAATTATACTTCAGTTTGTAATAATTACCCTGAACCTAAGTAAATTTGTATTTAAAGCATTTTTATATTTTTAAGGCAACTTTGTATTTAGCTAATACAAAATTTTGAACAGTATAATCACCTAAAAAATTTTTTGTTTTGAAAATAAAAAGGAAATTTCGCTTTATACAGACTTAAATGAAACATATGTTTTGTAAATTTCAGGAAAGAATAATCAGAAGTTTTTTAAATATCCTGCGCGTTATGCCCAAAAACGTCATTTGGAGAAAAATGACTTCAAAGTTTCGGAAATGCCGCTTCAACCATTGAGCGGATATAATTCTAAACGCCATAACTTATGTGAATGGGAATTTCAAGGAAATAATTATATCAAAATATTCAAACAATATAGGAGTTTAACATCTAGGAAAATAAAATTTTCGAAAATTGTGTAGCTTTAAGAGTCCCGAGACTCCTTAATAAATTTCATCGCTCTTTTTTTCTATAGCATGGAAAACGTAAGCATTACGCCGCAGCCAGTTAACTTGTGAAAAGATGTGGGTGCCGTTTTAAACGGAGTATATGCAGAAAATAAAGTGAATAAGCGATCCAATCGAGACCCTTCACAACAGCCCTAGCGACGAAATAGAGAAATTTGCTATTCAAAGGGGAAAGGAAAAGGGGAAAGGAAATCAGTGTTTTTCTACGGACGGCAGAAACCCATTTGTTAGTCAATCCTTTTGACAGCAGTTTTTAAATAGATTGGTCAATGTTTATATTTATGCTTTGGTAACTCTAAAAAACTCTAAGATTCTCAATACAGCTGCCTAGTTCAAAACATGACGATTTATAATAAATACAAAATACTAGTAAAAAAAAACACTACTTGTAATAACTATAATGCCAATAATAATAATAATAATCAATTAATATATATGAAAACTATTTACAATGGAAACAAAGAATATAACAAAAAAAAATCATAAATCACCGTCTGAAGAAGTGTCCAAGAGGTTTGTATTTCTAAAAATGACTTCGTTTTTCTCTATAAAACTCATTAGTGCTGATATTCTATTCATGAAAACAGGACTTTCACCAATATAATTAATCCAATCCGGAACAGTCCTACGTCTATGTTTTTTAAAGTGGTAATATGTTGTCAGAGTACAATCCAGTGTGTAGTGCAGTGAGGTGGAGGGAGGCCACATACATAAAGAGGGGTTTACGTTTAATTATCTCGTACAGATATCTCTGGAAAGGGCCGTGATTTGTAAAGAAAAGAAAAAGGTAACAATTATTTACGGTAAATTGGATGGGAACACTTGGTAATAATTTATGTGTGCAGCGGCGTGTGTCTTCCTTGTCCCATCTTTGCTGCCATTCATTTTTTCTTTTCTGTTTTAATTTATATTTTAAATGGTAAGTATGATGTGGCTATACTATACGAAACTACTAGTACACACGCACACGCACACACACACACACATATATATATATATATATACACAGAGAACGTTTCATTAAACATTATAATGAGAGTGAAAAAAATCCGGCACATTTCTGTTAAAACACATTTATTCCATAAAAATTAATATACAATAGCACAATTTTATTTAAAACACTCTGGATATACTCTAATATTTTACAACCATTCATAATACAACAGTTTTTAGATTTTATTCAATGCATTGTTTTAACAAAAACGTATTTCTTTAGCAATTGGATTTTCAGCAGTGGAAGAATGTCTCTATTAACTTCTCTTGGTAATGCCTTTTCTAGAACACGAATACTATACTATACTTCAAGAAAAAACTTGTTACGGTCAATAAAATATAAACGCTCCTGTAAGCAGTACCATGCGGGATCTACGAAAATATTACGCTTGGAAGGTTTATGGTAAGATTTTATTGAAGGATATTGGATAAAAATAGATTTGAATCTTCAATGTAGTATTGAATCAAGAAAGAAGAAATATATGTGATGAAATTTTTGCTCTATTATTAAAAATAATGACAATAATAAAATACTTTTATAAATTTAATTAAGTAGAGGTTTAGAAAGTAAGTAAACTAAAATCAGAAAACCTTTAACAAAGATAATTAATTTTAACATTTCATACCCCGGCATGACTCTTAAGTCCTATTGAAGAAAATGCAATGTAAAATTACTTTAATTCGTCTACTATTCAAAATATATGGTACTTTTCAAACAAAAAACTTTGCTGGATCACATTCCGTAAGCACAGCGAAATAATCGAAGCTAAGTATTTTTTAATGTGGTTATTTTCTCAGACATTTACATGGATTTAGCTTGCCTCTTATTTTAAAATGTTTTACGAAAAATTTGCAACTACAAAACACTTCTTGGTTACAGATAGGATGACAATACATTTATTTACATTGTTCATGTAAGAATTGCGGGTTTTCAATAACAGTATTTTTTGTTAATTTATCTAATTATTCTTGTAAATATTTTACAAAAAAAAAAAAACCCTCTAACTGCCGATTTATTAAATTTAATTGTTATTATATAAGTCGTTTCGTATATCTTCAGACGTTAACTAAAATAATTTTTTGAAGAGGAGTACAGAGGAGGATTTCTGATTTATATCGGTACATGAAGGGTTAAAACTGATATAGGGGGAATCTTCCAGTTATTAACACCTAACCAGTAACTGACATTTCAGCAAAAATCTAACTCAAATCACTTCCCCACCAGTGGCCAAGAGGTTCTGTTCTCGAAGCTGGTAGACGGAAGGTGTTGGGTTCGAACCCAATCGAGCCCGTCTGACTAATCGTTCGGAGTTTTCGTGGTTTTCTTCGAACCGTGGATTTCCATGCGTAAATACAGGTTAGGTTCCCTTAGAAAGACCCCCACGGAGGGCACTCCCCTTAGGGCCTATATATTTCGTGTAGATAATTGGCCGTCATAAAACACAACCAAAACACGCAGTACTCAAACCAGCATTTTCGCGTAAAATTCCACAAAAGTAATGTTTTCTAGTGATAACTCAGACACTTATTTTTATTTTGAACTCATTTTATTCGCTACTAGTAGGGATTAAGAATATGTTCAATGAGAAAAAATCTTTTGAGAACACAAAATGCGCCATTTTGAAGCAACTACCTTGTTTCTAAAATTAAGGTATTATTTTTTTTATTATTAAAGTGTCCTGGGGTAATACCACCACGTGGCTAATAAAGCCATGTGCTAATATTACGCGTAATTATGAAGGAATCCGGGAGATTGAACCTACAGTTTCTGCGCAGAAGGGCTCCAAGTCATCTGAATCACAAATAA
The DNA here is from genome assembly GCA_963932465.1 of Maratus speciosus. Lineage (NCBI taxonomy): Eukaryota > Metazoa > Arthropoda > Arachnida > Araneae > Salticidae > Maratus > Maratus speciosus. Next base: position 529,618,603 of record OZ010790.1, read on the forward strand.
CCGCTAAAAGCTAATTTGTTCATTTGTAGACCTTATCGATGGAAGAAACGCTAAAGAGTCAACGCCCGATCTAAAATTTCCGAGTTAAGTACTGTGATCTGAAGACTATATATTTATTAAGAAATACTGTGTTTATTATATAAATTTGAAAGTGTATTTCATGTACTTTTAAAATGTTCTGGAAGATTTTGGATGTATTCGCAAGATAGTTTTTAGTTTAAAATATAATGCGCAATACGTACACTGAGGTAATAACGCCATCTACTGTTGTAATTACTCTGATTGATTCTTTTCAGTGCTGGAACAACATCCGAAGAGGGTTTATTTTTTATTTTATACACGAGAGAATGTTATTGTCACTATTGAAAACCAAAAAGGATAAAGAGAAATTCCTATGTCCTAAGTGCTGCTATTTTTTTCATGTCAGAAGAATAAAATATCAAATGATTATTACTGCGTCCTTATGTTGCAATTAATGGTAAGTAAGAAAAAATTGTCAATTTCTAGGGATATAGAGCTTGTATCTTTAGAATTGGACAATTTACATGTTATTGTTCTATCTTATTTTATAGTTTTGTATAGTAGTTTTACAGCTCATTTTATAGCATGGCGTTATTACCCATATAAGTGGGTAATGACGCCAAATGACATTGATCAAGAATCACGCCATTACATTTTTTGAATACATATCTGTTAAATATTCTTTCTTGTATGCATAGTCAATAATTTGCCGTATCAAATCCGATATTTGTTTGAAAACAAAATTCTAAAACTAAGCCGTGAAATTTTGTAGAACTTCAACGTGGCGTTATTACTGCAGGACACCTTATATTTGGAATGCAACCACCCCAAATATTTTCTTAAACTAATATTTGTAGGAAATGCTTAAAAGATGCATATGATAAAAGATGCATACATTAGAGCCATGATTTATAGTTTATAATTATTTAATTTAGGTTAATGAGGAGTCTCAGTTATTAGTTCCTGGAATTTCATTTCAGCAATCTCTGGCAAAGGTGTCAATGATTGGTTATAATAAAGAAAGCTTAAATATATTATTTTAACTGTTTAAAAATGTATAATAATAATTTTAATTTACTTCGTAGCTACAATTATTTAAATTTAAGTTGTTCTACAAGCACCTCACACCATATATCACTTATTGATTCATAAATACCAGTTATTGGATTTCTGTTATACTAATAATTATCAAACTTGAAAAAAATAACACATGCATTTGTAGGACGATATCGAATATAAATAATAAACTTAAATAACTAAATTCTATTAAATTAAATAATAACATAAAGTCAAAAAGCAAATTGAATGTGACTTTATACAAGCAATAATTAAAACCAATTTTAGAAATAAAATTTATTTTGATTTAATTTTTATATTCAGAATAAGGATTAATCAATTTTAGTTTTTTAAAGTAAAATAATGACATCTAATTTGAAATCCTCTTCTGAATTTTGGAAGCAGCAAAAATTTAAGAATTCTATTAAAATTGTTCATAATACCATACGTTACGTGGAAGTAGAAGGAGCGAGTGTACACTGTAAAAAAAATCTGTGAAGTTATTAAAGTTTTTCTAGGAAACTGGGATTCCTAGAACTTTTCATGTAACGGCAACAACAAAATTTCATGTAACAGACACACTTTTGCACCGAAAATCAAAAAATCTGTAAGGTTACTAAGAATTTTTTTGGAAACTGGGATTCCGAGAACTTTTCATGTAACTGCATCCAGGGTCACAAATAAAAGTTAAGTAAGATTACTGAAATTTTAGCAGATTCATTTGTAAAGTTACAGATTTTTGTAGCTTTACAAAAACTAGTTTTGTAGATTTGCAGCTTTTTTCGTACAGTTACAGGTGAAAGTTTAGTAAGCATGTAACTTTACATCTGTAGAACTACAGATTTTTTTTTACAGTGTATAACATGCAAATAAACAATTTGGAGTTCCTCGAAATACAATAATAACAAAGTAGATCTCGAAATGGTACGCCATTCTTGAAAAAGAGAGAAAAAAAACCTAACATGTAAAAAAAGAGACCAAAAAGAGTCTAAAGTGTAAAAAAATTATAATTATAAATAAAGAATTCAATTATAACATAATTGAATAATATCTTGCCTTTTTTCTTAATGAAATGGAGCATTTTGTTATTTTACATGCTCTTGGGCGCACAATTTTATAAATACTGTGCTATGGAAGAAATCTCTTCGTCTGCATAAAAAGGGCAGTGTGCATTTTGCACATTTAACGAGGCACAGGACGTTTGAGTTTGTCAAAAACATCGCCTTCTTCAAAGTACGAAAACACAAACAATATGCAATTAAGATCTTTTTTTCCCTTTCTGTATAAAGTATATATCCTTAAATACATTATCCAGAAAAGTAAATGCTGTATGTGCAAAATTAATATTTAAATTTTGAAATTAAATCTTTATCTGACTAATGCGTGATTAAGTGCTGCGCACATGATAAAACTCTACATTATACATATAGAAAATAATTTTTGAACGAAATAGAATCATAGCACATCTACTTCTAACTTAAAACCAAAATATATGCAAAAAGTTTTGTTTAAAATTTAATTTTAGCACAAAATAAAAAAAAGTTCAAAATCTTCAATTTTTTTTTTTAAGTTTTTCAAATTGTAAAAAAGTCAATAACAAAAATATGCGATTTTTTTTGTTTTAGCATGTAGACTATAATGAAACGCATATTTCGTTACCTTTTTTTTATCTGTAGCTTACGTAGTTTAAAAGTAACAGTACGCAAACTCCAAATTTAATAATCTGACAAAACGCTTTTTAAATTTTCAATATCTACGGGCATTCAATTATACTTACCGTCTATAAATGATTATAACTCAAGAAATAATGCAGATTTTTTAATGGGGTTTTTTGCATATTGTTGAAAAATTTAAAACATTCAGAATAAACCAAAAACCAACAACTGATTTTTTGAAAGTTTAAAGGTCCTGTGCCCCCTTAAAAAAATATGGGGTGTTGCTCATATGGAAAAAGTACTAGAAGGGACACTTGTATAGGAGAATTCTTCGGATGTTGTGTTAAAAGGATTGTGTGGTAGTGTTAAAAGAAGTCTCTGTGCGAAAATAATAATAATAAAAAAGAAAAAAAAAGAGAAAGATTTCCTATTGAAATTCTTCACAGCAAACCTAGCGACGAAATACGGAACTTTGGTATTCAGAAAGCGTCAATAAATGTCATTTCCCAGTCAATCGAAGAACATTAAGAACTCTTTGACTTTTTTCCGTATATCATCAGTAGTTTTCGGGATAGAATCGCCACATTCCCCAAATTGCTACTAGCAACCATGCGAGTTGTATAGCGCATACACCATGACATATAAGAATCTACAACTTTTATAACTTTAGTTGAATGAGTTAAAAATTTAAACGGTTACGCAATTTACACATTTTCGGTACTGTATATAATAAACAAAATTTCAGTATAAAAATTAATGATAAATTCTAATTTTCCTTAAACACAACATACTAATGACAGGTTTTACACAAATTACTTTTTAGCTAAAATGCATAACAAAGTTGTAAATTATTAATTTAACATTTCAAATGGTCACATATCAATATATATATATATATATATATGTATATTGTATTGTCTAAAAACATGTATCCATAAAGAACTTACCATGTCTATTCTGAAAAGAAGTCTTTCATTCTGAAAGTCTTTTCTGAAAAGGTAATTACTTACATTTTTCGAAAAAAAATCGTTATGCATACAAAAGACATTTAGTCAAAATCGAAATCAATATCTTATATTATCCATGTCCATGCTTCATTATTAAAACCCATTTATTATTACATGTCCTGAAATTTATATGTTTTTGTTTTTATTCCATAACTGAATACTTCTAGAAAGGTTCCTTTAACTACACAAGACAAGAACGGTTTTGTCCTAGAACTAAAATTAGTCGATTCTAGATCAGTTTTTGGCGCTGTTTCCGAATATGTTTTCCGTTTATCTCTAGGTGGTCCAGGTTTTGAGAAATTTGCATATTTAAATTTATGCAAATAGTTTTTTGTGCTATTTTATGGAAATTTTATATACAATACATGTCACATATCATTACGTTGTAATTTTTACATCACTATCAACTTTAAAATAGTTGCCACAGAATTGACGTAATGTTTTTCTAGACTAGATTTTTATGCTGATTTCAAATCTGCAGTCTGTTTTCTTATGTCATGTCTAGTTTTTGAGTAAGATGAAATTCTGCTTTTGCACGGCATTAACACAGGTTTGATATAAGATGCTTTTTAGGGGTGTGTAATTCATTGTCAAGAAGGTGAACAGGGTCAGATTCATATCAGAGACATAAACAAAAATTTATATAATCGAAAAAAAATAAGTAGCAGAATCTATCCTAATTAGTTGAAGTTTATCATGCAAAGTATCATAAAAAAAGCTATTTTCGGCTTTTTTTTTTGACCAAAACTAAAATTTCACTTTTTCAAAAACTAGACGGGATAGAAAAAAACAGATACAAGATTTGAAATCAGCTCAAAAAACTGGTTTAGAAACATATTAGCGTACTCGTGCGGCAGAAATATTTGAACGTCAAGAAACATTATAAGTAAAACATGAAAAATATGCAAATTAGGTATAATATTTCACAGTCACATGTCAGTATAATCTCAGAAACAACGTTTTTGTGAAGTAAATTAAGTAGTAATCATAACATAAAACAAAAAACCCTCTCTGATATTGCTTTATACCTTAAATTTGAAAATAATAGTATAAAATTTATTAAATTTGCATAAGTTGAAATATGCAAATATCTCTCAAACTTGACGTGCTGGAAATCTAAAACTAGATTTGGAATCAGCACAAAAAACCGCATAAAAAACAACTAATTTCAGGTTTAGGACAGAGCAAAAGTTCAAATTTGTTGACCAGTGCTATATTTTACATTCATGTTGCACCATGTTGCACCCAAGAGAAAATTCAGATTTTTTAATGTAATAAATATATTATTATATCTATACCTACAAGCAGCTTTCGCGGAAATGATTCGCCAACTCTCAGACGAAACTATGGAAGCTGGAATCTCGAACGCGTGAGTATATATTCTTAATACATAATAGGGACACACGAAGAAAGAATTTTCCACAATTTAAATGTTAGAGGTTTTTAAACGGGGTATCGAAAGTTTTAGGTCATTTCGTCATATCTCAACGTATGAACGTGATATGTAGCATAACAAATATTCTAAAAAATTGGCTAAACGTGTATTTCAGATATTTTCAAAATGCAACATCTGAGGTGGAGGGGAGGTGTGGGGAAAGATTGAGCTGATGGTAAAAAACAAGGGAATTACGAGTCATCGGGTCTATTGACAATTTTTGTATTGTAGCATAATTGGTTTACTCAAAATTAATTGTGTCATTCTAATCATTGTTGTCACTCTCATACATTTCAAACTACAATGTTTCCAGCATAACTAACTTTGTCGCCTCCTTGGCTATGGACCCGCTTATGGAAGATTGGACAAATAAGACAGCTGCATATGATTTTTTATTAAATATTTCGTGTAGGACATTTTCAGAGTTAAATTTTTGTTCAGTCTTTTCGTAATTTCATGTTCTATTAATTAAATTTTCGCTTTGCGTGTATTAGCAATCGGATTTCAATCTCTAAACAAGATGTAGTACGTTTCCTCATATTTTCAAAAGATGATTTTTGAAGAGCTGATTTATAATTTATTATCACTATAAATGTTTCATGGGTTCCAGAGGCACGGGTCCCCTTTATAGTGACACCCGTATTAACGCTTTATACACATGAAGCGCACAGGGTTAAAATAATCTGTTAAAATTATTGAAATTTCAAGTGTTAGTGTGAAGTTTATAGAGTCCTGTTAAAGTGATTTTCGTTTTAATGATTTATGAGGCAAAAATCATAAAGTGCCTCGATTTAGTGATTGCGTAATTAATAATTTATGGCTATGAAGCGCACAGGGCTCCGTTGTTTTGTTCACAGTATTAGGCATTTATGGTCCCAAAATGCACAGGAACCAGTTAAAATGATTTTACACTTTATAATTTAATAGAGTTATCCCATTTATATTATATTACTCGGAATTTACGCCTCTACCTAGATTAGCACAGAAAGCTCAATACGGGACTGCTATTACACACACACACACACATCACACATATATACAGATACAAAGTTTTTTTAAGCATTATAAAGAGATGGAAAAAAATCAGGCACATTTCGGTAAAAACAAATTTATTCTATAAAAACTAATATACAGTATAACATTTTTATTCAAAACTTCTTGGATATAGTCAAATATTTCATAAAATTTCTAAAATATAACGGCGAAGAAAATAAACAGTTTTCCAAGTAAATCAAAAAGGTTTTAGAAAGAAAATGAAATAAAAATAGGCACTTTGTAATAAAGATAATTAATTTTAAATCTAACTTAGTTCTTTTACAAGCAAATATGATTAAAAAATATTTTTTTTTAAATTTTAAAATAAGATATATTCAAGATAAGTGAGCAGTTTTTAGGCTGTATTGTATTCAATGCATTGTTTTAACAAAAAAGTATTTTTTTAGTAATTGGATTTTCAGAAGTAGGAGGACGTTTTTATTAACTTATCTTAGGTAATGCCTTTTCCAGAATACGAATACTATTCTATACTTAAAGAAGTAACTTGTTACGGTCAATAAAATATAAACACTCCTGTAAGCAGTACCATGAGGGATCTACGAAAATATTACGCGTGGAAGGTTTATGGAAAGATTTTGTTGAAGGATATTGGATAAGACTATATTTGGATCTTCCATATAGTGAAGAAGTATTGAAACAAGAAAGGGAAAATATATGAGATGATATTTTTTCTCTCTTATTAGAAGTAATGAAAATAATAAATAGTTTTATAAGTGTAAATAAGAAGAGACATGTGATGATAAAATTAACAAATTATCAAATATCATTATTTACCCCCCATTTTAAAATTAATTTTCTCCTTTCAAAATTTTTGACTTTAATCATGATCATTATTTTACTTTGAAGTGTGTGTATTCCGAAAGATATTTCTCTTTCATTGTTCAAAATTTTTCTCTTGAAATGAAATTAGCATGCATAGCACCTTTCTAATATCATTTCCTATGACTTTTTTTACATAAAACATTATGTCATTATAAACGGTTGCATACACAGCCATGCCCATTTTTTATGCGCATAGGTACATAGCCATTATTACTGAAGTTCATAGTTTTCTCACGCGCATCGCTGTATCTTTCTAACTTTGAATCTTTCCATATTTTTTCGCAGATTTTCCAAAAATTTTTCTCTGTATTGGTCAAAATAGTCATTCTACATTCTCCGTTTAAGGTTAAGTACTAACTTACTAGATTTACCCTGGTTATTGTCTTATGTAAACGTTAAATGTAGTTTGAAAGGTTACCGTTAAACAATCTTTTTTCATATCTCATTTACAATATCATTTTGCCTAAATAAATAAATAAATAAACTGGATAGCTAAAGTAAATTTAGCTGGATCATCTTGAAAGTGCATTGCATATACTCATCAATAACTCAGGCCATGAAAGAGATATAAATAAAAAGTCAAATATTATTATGTACGGAGCATTATTAGAAAAGACGGCAATATATCATTGCTGGGGGTGACCCCGTGGCTAGAGAAAATCCGTTCTACATACAATTGTGTATAAATAAGTGTTTGCCCTCGCATAGAAATAATTGAGTAAAATTTATGAAATTGCTAAACAGTATTAATCCTTTTCTATATAGTCACAGTGCACTGTAACACATTTCTGAAAACGGTATTTCAAAAAGGGGTGGGGGGGAGTATTCCAGAAGGCGCGATAGTAGGCCCAAAGGGGGGCATTTTTCTAACTTTTGCAATCACAACATGTGACAGTTGTTGGAAAGGCCTGTGACCACTTATTCATGTTATGCACCCCCGAGCCCTTCCATCCTAATTTTCCTCCGGGGTGCATGAATGGTGTCGGACAAATTTTGAAAAGTGCCCCAGGAGGTCAAATTGGTAAAAGTTATAAAAAATTCCCCCTTTGGGTCTACTATCGCGCCTCCTGGAATAGATTCTCACCCCTCTTTTGAAATACCTTTTGCAGAAATGTGTTACTGTGCACGGTGACTATATAAAAAACGATTAATACAATGTAGCAGTTTCATAAATTTTACTCAATTATTTCTATGTGAGGACAGAAATTTATTGATACCACCTAGTATTTTCAGCATGGCGGTCAGAGATAGAAAAGAAGACTGCTAGACCGATTTGATTGTAAGTGTATCGAACCACAAAATGTTTGAAACTTGATCAATTATAAACCCAAAGAATACGTCATCTATCGGAAATTTTAGAAATCTAAATCAGCCCAATAATTCATTAGCTTACGTACCCAAAAAGTGTACGAACTATATACCTAGGCTGGCCAATGGGAAACTTATTTTTAGAAGAGGCAATGCATACATTAATCAATGCCTGTAGCCGACTTTAATATAAACAGGATAGATATCTGTGACCGAAAAAGCATTTATAACTACCAAACTGAGCTTAGTTACAACCCACTTTGGTAAACTCATGGTGTAGTATTTATATTCATGAACAGTTTGTAGCATTCTGACAGTTAATACATTGTACCGGGTGTCCCAAAAAGGACTGACTGATTTTAAAATTCAATAACTTGTAAACGGTGACAGATATTTAAAAACTTCTTGCAGGAGGTTTATGCATAAGGTCAAAAGTTTTTTTTACAATGATTTTCAATTTTAGTTCGAATTACAAACAATAGATGGCGCTGCGATCGATAAACGCTAAATTCAGGCTCGATTTTTGGTACTTCGTGGCCCGGATAATACATTTCCATCTCCTTTTTTCGCATAGAACAAGATAAAGGACCAAAAATCGAGCCTGTATTTAGCGACTATTGCTTACAGCGCCATCTATTGTTTGTAATTCGAACTAAAATTGAAAATCACTGTAAAAAAACTTCTGACCTTATGCATTACCCTCCTGCAAGAATTTTTTAAATATCTGTCACCGTTTACAAGTTATTGAATTTTAAAATCAGTCAGTCCTTTTTGGGACACCCGGTATATTGTAGGTGTGTTCTCTTTATTTTTCTCCCTCTATGAACTTTTAATTTTGTTAGTTTCTCGTAATTCATGTTCATCTCCCTTTTTTTATTTAATCAGACATTCAATAAGTTTCTAACATGCTAAAATGTTTCCTATGATTTATACTGGATTCTTTAATGCTGAGATAATTTTCATTGAACACATCATCTAGCTTTTCAGAGTTCACATCCACACTTTTTCAATTTCGTTGATGTTCTTATAACTTTGTTCTCAAAACAGGTAACTCTTTACAAAATTAAACTTTATTTTATTATCATGGATAAGATGTTAAATTTTCAAGTTAAATTTAATTTACCATTAATTTGAAGTACTGCACTCTAGCATTCATTTTCAATTTAATAGTAAGAAATTGTGTGCAATTGAAAATCCTTATGTACAGCCGTAGAAAGAAAAAGTAAACATCCCCTACCAACGGCTCAACAAATTATCGTAGAAGAAAGTTCGTTATTTCCATATTTATGGGTTCTCACCGATTTACATTTATCAAGGACTTTTCGAAACCTGGCTTAGTATAAATATTTATCTTCAATGCTAAATCACTCTGTTAGAGCCACACGAATTTATGAATCACCAGAACATTATAGAATTTGAGATCATCAACGCAAGTTTTATAAAGAAAGTAAACGAAAAATATAAAAAACTATAACAAAGATAATAATTTTAAAACTGATATAGTTGAGTTCAGATTTTTACGTGTAAATATAACAAAGATATTTTTTTGAATGACAATATAACATCTGTTAGCGAAAAATGAACAGTTTTTATATTGCAATGTCTCCAATGCATTGTCTTAACAAAAAGAATTTCTTTAGTAACTGCATTTTCAGTCAAAGAAGAATGTCTCTCTTAACTTCTCTTGGGTAATGCCTTTTCCAGAACAAGAATACTATTCAATACTTACAGAAAAAAATTGTTACTGTCAATAAAATATAAACGCTTCTGTAAGCAGTACTATGCGGGATCCACGAAAATATTACGTTTGGAAAGATGTTTAGAAAGTTTATGGAAAGATTTTATTGAAGGACAATGGATTAAATGAGTATTGAACCTTACATATAATAAAGTATTAAAACTAGAAAGGAAAATATATGTGATGATATTTTTGTTCTCATTTTAACTTATGGAAATAATAAAATTGTGTTATAGTGTAAATAAGAAATATTTTGGAAAGGCAGGTGGAAAAAAAGGCAATCTACAATAAATATATTAATTTTTTAACTGACTTAGTTACAACATTACTGACATGTAAATATGATAGAAAAAAATATTTTGAATTTCAAACTAACATCTGTTATAGAAAAATGAACAGTTTTCAGATTGCATTATGCTAGGTTGCCTAATTTTGACAAAAAGGCATTTTTTTAGTAATTGAATTTTCAGAAAGAGAAGAATTTCTTATTTATTAATTTTCCATAGGCGTATTTTTGTAGAACACAAACTTTTTTTTTTTTTTTTTTTTTTTTTTTTTACGGTCAATAAAATATTGGGTCTTTTGGAAAGTCGTGTCCGTTTGGGAAAATCAATTTGTACCTGAAAATTCTGCCCGGTAATTATTAGACATTAGATATAGAAATCAATGCTAATAATTAAATGGTAGGATTTTCCGGTACGAATTGATTTTCCAAACGGACACCACTTTCGAACAACCCAATATAAACGCTCCTGGAACCAGTACCATACGGGATCAATGAAAATATTACTCTTTAAGGTTTATGACAAGATTTCATTAAAAGATATTGGATTAAATTAGTATAGAATCTTCCATACACTAAAGTATTGACATACGAAATGAAAAATATATAGAATGATATTTTTCCTCTGTTATAAATAAAGGCAATATAAAATATTTATGAATTGTCACTTTTATATCATTATCGATATACAATGTATGTATATGCCTGTAAATTGCATTCATGCGAATTTGATATAAACGTAACACTGTTAAAAAAAAAAAAAAAAAAAAAAAAAAAAAAAAAAAAAAAAAAAAAAAAACGGACTGAAAAACGTAGATTCTACTGGCAATCGAGCATTACTATTTCCGTATTTTAACGGACATTTCCCCCCATACATTCCAGAAATCCGTATTTTACCGGAAATTTTCCCCCATAAATTACAGAAAATGTTCCCTTTCTCTGGAATTTATGGGAGAAATTTTCCGTTAAAATACGGAAATAGTACTGCCGTCTCGATTGCCAATAAAATCTCCGTTTTTTTTTTCTTTTTTTTTTTCTTTTTTTTTTTTTTTTTTTTACAGTGAACATATACATTTTGTGTTCAGATTTACATTTCATAATAATATTTCGGCTGAAACATAACCAGAATTTTACTGCATGCCCAATTTATAGCTTGAGGACTTAAAAACTAAGATGAAAAGATCTGGAACTACAATAACTTTTAACCTATGCACAGAGTTTTCCAGATATTGATCTTTAATATAGTTAAGATATTTTATGTAATATTTTCATCAACGAATATTTTGTGGTTGTACCATATATTTTATATTTGAGAATTTATATCTCAATTCTTACTAATCAGTGAAAATACTTGAAGTATCTTTATCATTGATCTATATGATATATATTTTCAGTTGAAGCTTTTTCTCAATTTCTGTATGTGCCATTCATATTATTACTATGCTTTATATAGGTGTATCGAGCAAAACGTATTTCGGTAATCTTAATTTATTGTGGGAAATATATGTGATGATGAAATAACAAATCGTCACATATCATTATTTATCCCCATTTTAAAATTAAGTCTTTCCTTTCACAATTATTAACATTAGTCATAATTTCCTTTCTTTTTAAAATATATCTATTCCTTCCTCTCTTTTGCGCTTAAGAAATATTCGCTTTACGCTCCCAAGTTCACTCCAACCGTTAATAAAATAAATCAAAAATAAATCTACTTTCTCATCCTAAAATCATGAATGGTGCGTTGCATATTTTATTTTCCTTTAAGGAATAAATAAAAAGATATTCTTTGACCATATGATTTTTTGCAGTAGTAATTTAGACACTTATAAATAATACCCAGATTGATAATCAATACAGATGATTATTTCGGTCTTAAATATCTATTCTGTTTATATTTAAAAAGGCGTCCGGCATTCAGTAATATGTTTGTTATTACTTCTAAATATAACTTCTCTATTGCCCAGCTTTAGCATCATATAAGCAAGTTAGAATTTTCATACCCCAGCACAGACAATCACCTCATCGAGTTCACAAATAAAATTCTAGGATTAGTTAAATCTTGATTCGCATATTAAGACGCAGTCGGTCTGTCAAGTCATATCTTGGGAAAAAACACCTGAAAACCCGATTTTAGCGGCTGAGTCGTAGGTTTACCATCTTGTTTTCCTGCACCAAAAGTTATGAAAACATGGAGGACTGGGAGCAGGAAAACACAATGGTAAACATAAGAGTCAGCCACTAAAATCGGGTTTTCAGGTGTTTTCCACCAAGGTATGACTTGGCAGACCGATTGCGTTTTAATATGCGAATCAAGATTTAACTAATTCTAGAATTTCATCCTGTGAACTCGATGAGGTGATTGTCTGTGCTACCAGTTCCCGGTCGATAATATCTGACAACTTATCACACACTTTCTGACCGTTGGTGTTGTAGAAACTCAGCTCGTTTGGGTCCCTCTCGGGCACTATTAATAGATGTCTACTTTACAGAAAATAAAAGCCAATTATAGTGGAATATGTTCATCTGATTTCAACCCATCTATTTATACTTACCAACCACTTTCCGACCTGGCTTAGTATAAATATTTACTTCCAACGCTAAATCGCAACCAAACACTCTCTTAGTGCCACACGAATTTAGAAATTACCACTATAGAATTTGAGGTCATCAGCGCAAGTTTTAGAAAGAAAGTAAACTAAAAATAGCAAAACCTATAACAAAGTTAATTAATTTTAAAACTGATATAGTTGAGTTCAGATTTTTACGTGTAAATATAATAAAAATATTTTTATTTTGAATGACAATATAACATCTGTTAGCGAAAAATGAACAGGTTTGAGATTACATTGTCTTCAGTGCATTGTTTTAACAAAAAGAATTTCCTTAGTAACTGCATTTTCAGCCAAAGAAGAATGTCTCTATTAACTTCTCTTGGGTAATGCCTTTACCAGAACAAGAATACTATTCTATACTCACAGAAAATTTTTTACTGTCAATAAAATAGAAACGCTTCTATAAGCAGTACCATGCGGGATATACGAATATATAACGCTTGGAAAATTTATGGAAAGATTTTATTGAAGGACATTGGATTAAATTAGTATTGAATCTTACATATAATAAAGTATTGAAGCCTGGAAGGATATATGTGATGATATTTTTGCTCTTATTTGAACTTATGGAAATAATAAAATAGTGTTATAAGTATAAAAAAGAAAGGATTTGGAAAGAAAGTGAAAAAAATAGGCAATCTATAATAAAGATAATTGTTTAACAGACTTAGTTAAAAAATTACAGACATGTAAATATGATAAAAAATATTTCTTGAATTTCAAAATAAGATCTGTTTTAGAAAAACGAATAGTTTTCAGAATGCATTATACTCGGTGCGACAGTCATTTTTTTAAAGGAATTTTTTTAGTAATCGGATTTTCAGAAAGAGATGAATGTCTTATTTATTAATTTTTCTTAGGTTTCCTTTTTCAGAACTCAAACACTATTCGAAACTTCCAGAATTTTTCCTTTTACTGTCAATAAATATAAACGCTCCTGGAACCATTACTATGAAGTTGATCTGTTGACGTAAAACTATTTTGGAGGTTAGGAGTAGTACATGTCTGATACTGTGCGATGGAATTAAGCCGTGCAAACTGAGTACAGACATCGTGCATAAACAAGAAGTTTTATTTTCAGTTTTTAACACCAGGATCCAATTCAGATAGTCACAGTGCGAGAAATTCAGATCGCAAGCTGCCGGTGGCAGGAGAGGAGAGCAGAGTTTGTAAATTTTATGTTGTCAGCACAACAGTCAAGAGGGGGGTGAGGAAATAATATTTCTCGAAATGAATGAGTATTGGCAGCACTACATATACATTTTCACCAATTACGTATGCCATTTGGCAAGAATATATTGAGTAGAGACATGTGTTCAGGTTCCGTTAAATCTAACCCAATGTCAGGCGTCGAAAGGGTAATATGAATTATTTAACGCCAACCGATAACGGAGAATTTATTGGGGGCTGAAAACCACAAGTCAAAATTCTACAAAGGGTTGCCAAAAGTCTCGTGGGATTGAAACCCTGAAAACGAACGTTAATAAAATAAAATAAATTAAAGACAGAGTGCCAATAATGAAATGAATAATATGTTGCATCTGGAGTAACGGCTAAATGTGTAGAAGTAATGTGTCTGGTTAAACTCTGCATAGCAACAAAAATAGGCACAAGTATAAAATATGAAAGACGTTGCTAGGCGGAAAAAGGATGTTATTTCTTTTATTTTTAATGCACTTTGCTGCGGTTAAAACGTTAGAGAGATTAAGAATGGATTGCTTAATTTCATAAAAGGATCATTAAAAAATAAATTGAATCCAATTGCAGACTGATACTTAAAGTTAAGAATTTAGAAAATATATAATTTTAAGCGGGGATGGGGAAGGGGAAAACTATTAAAATTAATATGTGAAGGTAGACATCTTCACAAGTACCATGCGGTATCCATGAAAATATTACTCTTTAAGGTTTCTGGCAATATTCGATTAAAGGATATTGGATTAAATAAGTATAGAATATTCCATATAGTAAACTATTGAAACAAGAAATTAAAAATATATCAGATATTTTTGCCCTCTTATTAAAAGTAATGGAAAATATAAAATATGGTTATAATTGTAAGTAATAAAGATTTTAGAAAGAAATTAAAATAAAAATAGATGATCTCGAATAAAGATAATTACTTTTAAAACTGATATAGTTGAGTTCAGATTTTTGTATTTAAATATAACAATTATATCAATTGTGAAAATATGATCTGTTATAGATAAATGAACAGTTTTTAGATTCCGTTGCATTCAATGCATTGTTTAAAAGGTGATATAAGTGTAAATAATAAAACTTTTAGAAATAAAATGAAATAAAACCATATAATCTGTAATAAAGATAATTACTTTAACTACTAATATAGTTGGGTTCAGATTTCCACATATAAATAAAAAAAATTAAATGTCAAAATAAGATATGTTTTTCAAAATTTGCAGTTTTTAGACTGCATTTTATTCAATGAGGGAAAAAGAATTTTTTTAGTAATTGGATTTTTAGGAGAAGAATATCTATATTTACTTCTCTTGAGTAATGCCTTTCAGAGAACATGAATACTTTCTGTACGTCTAGAAAAAAACTTGTTACGCTTAATAAAATATAAACACTCCTACCATGCGGAATCTACCAAAATATTAGGCTTAGAAGGTTTATGGAAAGATTTTGTTAGGTAAAAATAGTATTGAATCTTTCATATAATAAAGTATTGAAAAAAAAAAAAGAAGGAAAATAAATGTGATAATATTTTTTCTTTCTTGTTATAGGTGAAGAAAATATTAAAATAGTTTTACGAGTTTAAATATTAAAGGTTTTATAATAAAAGTAAGGTAAAAATAGATAATCTATAACAAATATAATTAATTTTAAAACTGATATAGCTGAATTAAGATTTTTACATATAAATATAATTAAGAAAAATATTTTAATTTTCAATGTCAAAATAAGATATATTCTAGAAAATCGAACAGATTTTACATCCTATTGTATTCAGTGCATTGTTTTACAAAAAAGTATATCTTTAGTAATTGGATTTTCAGAAAGTGGGGAATCTTCTATCAACTTCTCTTAGGTGATGCCTTTTTTAGAACACAAATACCCTTCTATACTTCCAGAGAAAAATTGTTACGGTCAATAAAATATAAACGGTCCTAAAAGCAGTACCAGATCGGATCTTTCACAATATTACGCTTGGAAGGTTTATGGAAATATTTTATTGAAGAATATTCGATAAAAATAGTATTTAATCGTACGAAGTAAAGTATTGAAAAATGAAGGGAAAATATATGTGATGATATTTTTGCTGTCATTTATAAACTAGGGAAATTATAAAAAGCGTTGTAAGTGTAAATATTAAAGATTTTTAGAAAGAAAGTGAATTAAAAATATATAATCTGTAGTAAAGATAATTAATTTTAAAACTGATACATTTGAGTTCAAATTTTTACATGTAAATACAACAAAAATATTTTTATTTCAAATGTCAAAATAATATTTTTTCTAGAAAAATGAACAGTTTTTAAATTTTAATGTATTCAATAAATTGTTTAAAAAATGAATTTCTTTAGTACGTAAATTTTGATTAGGAGAAAGTAATGTAGATTTTTATTAGGAGAAGATCGTCAAAAATTTCGCTATTTACTTCTTTTGGGTAATACCATTTCCAGAACACGAATACTTTTCTATACTTCTAGAAAAAACTTTTTGCGGTTAATAAAATAAAAATGTTCCTGTAAGAAGTACCATGAAGGACCTACCAAAATACAATGTTTAGAAGGTTTATAAAAACATTTTACTGAAGGGTACAGGATAACAATAGTATTGATTCTTACACATTACAAATTATTGTAAAAAGGAGGGGAGGATATATGTGATGATATGGTTTGCTCTTTTATTATAAGTAAAGCAAATATTAAAATTGTGTTATATAAGTGTGAATAAGAAAGGTTTTAGAAAGAAATTAAACGCGAAATAAATAATATGTAATAAATATAATAAATTTTAAAACTGATAGAGTTGAGATCAGATATTTACATGTAAATATAGTTAACAATCTTTTTATTTTGAATGTTAAAATAAGATGTATTCTAGAACAAGTGGGTAAGTGTGATCACAGATCGCACAGAGGGATTCATTTAATATTCCTTTCTAAAAACTTTATCCTTTTGCAAAATCTGTTAGTTCCACATTTCGCAACCAGGAGCACACTCTATTCTAAACAAGCCTGTATCCAAAGGAAACTCCGTTTTAAAAACTAATCGTAGATATAATAGTCGAGGGAATCAGGCCCATAGCACCCCAGATAGGCAGGCGCCCCTGAGGGTAAAAATTGGAACTAAAATATGTACGGCTATGGTGCATAATATGAAAGAGTGGTCAAAGGAGTGTCGGCAAAAGTTAGAAAGTGCACCCCGGGTGAAAAGTGTGGAAGTTAGAAAAATTGCTAAATATACATAAGTTAGAGCCCTGAGGGGTAAATAATATAAGACTTTTTGAAAATTTTGTGATTTTACGTGTGATCGCAAGTGTTCTGCTATAAGTGTGCAAAATTTCACATCTCCAATTTAATTAGGGGTTGGGTTACAAAAATTGCTTAAAATACACAAGTTAGAGCCCAGCGGGGTAAAATAAGACTTTTTCAAAATTTTATGATTTGCCGTTTGATATGAGGTGTTCAGCTATAAGTATCCAAAATTTCAAGTCTTCAACTTAATTAGAGGCTCAGTTAGGAAAAAAAAAAAAAAAAGCTTAAAATACACAAGTTAGAGCTTAGACGGGTAAATATAAGACTTTTTCAAAATTTTATGATTTGCCGTTAGATGTGAGTTGTTCAGCTATAAGAATCCAAAATTTCAAGTCTTCAAATTAATTAGGGGATCAATTAGAAAAAAAAAAAAGCTTAACATACATAAGTTAGAGACCAGAGGAGTAAATATAAGACTTTTTCGAAATTTTATGATTTGTCGCTTGATGTGAAGTGTTCTGCTATGAGAAGTCCCCAATATATATAATTTCTGAGAACGAGCTCTGTGACGGACAGACAGAGAAGTGAAACGAATAGGGTTTCGTCACCTGAACGAAAACCATTGAAATGAGCTGTTTTTAGACCAGGGTCGACGAATCTTTTCACATCGACATGCCAATTTTTTCCAAAAAAATATTATAAATGGTCATGGCGTGCCAACAAATTTAGTGGATCAAAATAGCAAAATGAAATAAAATTTTAGGATTTGAAATATATGGTTAACATTTTGTGATATGCTTAAGTATTTAAAAAATCCTATTTCTCTTGTAGCATCTTACATGCCAAAAAATGCAGATCAGCTTCGCATTTGAGTTTTTCTTTAAGGGGCTACTTCAGTGAAGTGAAAAAACCCGCTCGCTATTGGTAATGCTATGGAAGAAATTTATAAAGATATCTCGTTTGCATTTCATTATTTTTAAATGATTTCTTTTGCATTGGATAGCTTAAGTCGATCTATACAAAGGTAGTTTTTTACTTTTTCGATTTTGATTGCAGATTATTTTTATAAAGATTCTTTCATTTTCGAAACCGGTTCCGAAAATGAAAGTGTCCTCATTAAAAATACCTGTAAATAAAATCGGAAAAGTATGAAAACGGCCTTTGTACATATCAATCTAAGCTGTCCAATCCAAAAAAATCATTTAAAAATATTGAAATGCAAACGAGATTCTTTATAAATTTCTACCATAGGATTAGTATTAGAGAAAGAGTCTTTTCGCTTGACTGAAAAAGCCTCTTAAAAGAATGCGAGCTGTATTGGAGCCACCTAACAACACGTTTCTACTTGAGTTTTTCGTACTTTTCATTTCCGAAAAAAAATATATATATATATGCTTCTTTAAAAAAAGTTCTTCTACGGAATTGAATTCAGAATTCCAAGTTATCATAATTTCACCATCGACATTTCTGCTTATGATTGCTATTTTCCGATAATCTCCCAATTCTCTCATAATCTCAATTTTTTTTGAGCCAGTAATGAGCTAGATTGGGATTTATAAAGTTTGTATGATATCGACAACTAACTTAATTTAGAAAAGGTCAGCAAGACTAAATTCAAAATACTGCAATTTGTGCATTTTCGATATGTAAAAAAATGGGGTGTGAATCATGGCCACTGACATTTTTTACATTTTTTCTGATAGATTTTTTTTGTAAAACTGTATAACTGCATCGTGACAACTTTTTAAAAGTACAGAGATTTTACTCAATATACATTATAGTTGCTAAATAATTTTTACATCTGAATTTACAAAGTGAAAACTATTTGCACATAAGTTCAATAAAATAAAATTTATTAGTAAAAAAATGTTGCACATAAGTTAACAAAAGTTCCATTCATAACAAATAAGCTGTTTTACATCAAGCAATCATAACAGTTTTGTTTGCATTTCTCTTTACAAAACTTAAAAATAGAATGTATCAAAAATTGAATTTTGTTAATTACCTTGTTTTACACGTGAGCCGTTCAACATTTTAATTTACGATATGAATCGATGCCGTGCCGAAAATAATATCCCGCGTGTCACCTATGGCACGTGTGCTATAGGTTTGCCGTCCCTGCCCTATTGTATTCAATGCATTGTTTTAACAAAAAGTAAACTAAAAATAGATAGTGTATAATAAATATAATTAATTTTAAAACTGATATAATCTAGTTTAGATTTTTACTTGTAAATATAAGAAAAAATATTTTTTTATCTTGAAAGGCAAAATAGGTATAGATTCTGAATAACTGAGCAGTTTTTATACCTATTGTATTTTGTGCATTGTTTTACAAAAGAGTATTTCTTTAGTAATTTTAATTTCAAAAAGAGAAGCTTGTTTCTATTACCTTTTCTAGGGTGTTGCCTTTTTCAGAACACGAATAGTATTCTATACATCCAGAAAAAATCTTTACGGCCAATAAAATATAAACGGTCCTATAAGAGTACCACATGAGATCTTTGACAAAATTACGCTTGGAAGGTTTATGGAAACACTTTATTGGAGGATATTCATTAAAAATAGTATTGAATCTTAAAAAGTGATGTAGTGAAAAAAAAGAAGAAAAAATATGCGTGATGATATTTTTGGCCTTTTTATTAAAAGTAAAAAAAATAATAATAAAATAGTGTTATAAGTCTAAATAAGAAATTTTTAGAATATAAGTAAATTAAAAATAAATAATCTATAATAAATATAATTAATTTTAAAACTGTCGAGTAATAGTAAATAGTCGAGTTTAGATTTTTACTTGTACGAGTAAATATAAGATTTTTTTTTTTTTTTTAATCTTGAAAGGTAAAATAAGCCATATTCTAGATAAATGAGCAGTTTTCAGACCCTATTGTATCCCGTGCATTATTTTTACAAAAGATATTTCTTTAGTAATTTTAATTTCAGAAAGAGAAGACTGTCTCTGTTACCTACTCTAGGGTGTTGCCTTTTTTCAGAACAAGAATACTATTCTACACATCCAGAAAAGAATTTTTACGGACAATAAAATAAAATCGGTCTTATAAGCAGTACCACACGAGATCTTTGACAAAATTATGCCTGGAAGGTTTATGGAAATAATTTATTGAAAGATATTCGATAAAAATAGTATTGAATCATACGAAGTAAAGTATTGAAAAACGAAAGAGAAAATATATGTGATGATATTTTTGCTCATTAAATGTTTAAAGAAATAATAAAATAGTGTTATATATGTAAATAAGTGTAAATAATAAAGGTTTTGAAAAGAAAGTGAAATAATCCATAATAAACATAATTAATTTTAAAGCTGCTATCGTTGAGTTCAGATTAATTTTAAATGAAAATATAATAAAAGTATATATTTTTTAAATTTCAAAACAAGGTATGTTCTATAAAAATCGACAATTTTTAGGTTTTATTGAATTTAATGCTTTAACACAAATGAATTTTTTCAGTTCCTTGATTTTAAGTAAAAGAAGATTGTCACTATTAACTCTTCTTGGGTAATGCCTTTTCGAGAGCACGAATACCTTTATATACTTCTAGAAAACACTTTTACGATTAATAAAATATAAACGCTTTTATTAGCAATACCATGCCGGGCCTACCAAAATATTACGCTTGGAACGCGTATGTAAAATTTTCACTGAAGGATATGTGGTTTAAATACTATCGAAACTTTCATATAGTTAAATATTAAAAAAACAATGACAAATGTACGGATATAATTAAAATAATTTTATACTGTTACAGTTGCAAATAAAGAAATGTTTTAGAATAAAATTGAAATAAAAGTAGATTATATGCGATAAAGATAATTTTAAAATTGATTCACTTGTTTTTCTTGTAAAAATGATGATTTTTTTTACCGTCAAATTAAGATTTGTTTCAGAAAAATGAATAGTTTTTACAGTCTATTGTAATGCATTGTTTTAGCAAAAAAGTATTTCTTTAGATACTGATTTTTAAGAAGGAGAAGAATGTCCCTATTCAGGGTTCGTACGGGTACCGTTATGTTCAATGCGAAATATCAATATTTGTTTATAGAAAAATATGT
Source organism: Maratus speciosus (assembly GCA_963932465.1). Taxonomy (NCBI): domain Eukaryota; kingdom Metazoa; phylum Arthropoda; class Arachnida; order Araneae; family Salticidae; genus Maratus; species Maratus speciosus. The sequence goes on from OZ010790.1 coordinate 529,640,118, forward strand.
ATAGTTTAAACGCGCGAAATTTCGCCTTATTTAAGGAGAGATTTTCTATAGGAAAAAAAAAAAACTGGTACCGAAGAATTTCTTAGTCTCGAACTTCAAAGTCCCATACGAACCCTGATATTATTGTCAATTCTGTAATGCCTTTTCTAGAACAGGTATACTTTTTTATACTTCTAGAAAAAACTTGTGACGGCTAATAAAATATAAATGCTTCTGTAAGCAGTATTATGCAGGCATAGAAAAATATTACCCTTAGAAGGTTTATGAAAAGATTTTATTGACGGGTATAGGATAAAATTAGTACTGAATCTTACATATAATAAAGTAATGACAAAGGGAAGAAGAAATATATGTGATGAAATTTTTGGCTCTTTAATTATAAGTAAAGGAAATAATAAAATAGTCTTATAAGTCTATATAATAAATTTTTAGAGTTGGGTTGGGTTTATGATGGCCAATTATCAACACGCGAGATATAGGCCCTAAAGGGAGGGGTGCCATTCGTGGGGTTCTTTCTAAGGGAACCTAACCCGTATTAACGCTTGGAAATCCACGGTTCGAAGAAAACCACGAAAACTCCGAGCGATTAGGCCGACGGGGCGATTGGGTTCGAACCTAGCACTTCCCGTCTACCAGCTTCGAGAGCAGAACCTCTCGGCCACTGGTGGGGCATAAATTTTTAGAATAGAAGTAAACTAAAAATAGATAATCTATAAAAAATTATTATTAATTTTAAAACTGATATAGTCGAGTTTAGATTTTTACTTATGAATATAAGAAAAAATATTTTTATCTTGAAAGGCAAAATAGGTTATATTCTAGATAAATAAGCAGTTTTTAGACCCTATTGTATTGTGTGCATTGTTTTTACAAAAGAGTATTTCTTGAGTAATTAAATTTCAGGAAGAGAAGATTGTCTCTATTGCCTTCTCTAGGTTGTTGCCTTTTTTAGAACTCGAATACTATTATATACATCCAGAAAAAAAATTGTTAAGGCTGATAAAAAAAAAAAAACGGTCCTATAAGAGTACCACACGAGATATTTGACAAAATTATGCCTGGAAGGTTTATGGAAATACTTTATTGAAGGATATTCCATAAAATTAGTATTGAATCTTACGAAGTAAAATATTGTAAAAATAAAGAGAAAATATATGTTATGACATTTTTGCTCATTCATAGCTTAAGGAAATATTAAAATAGTATTATAAATGTAAATAAATGTAAATGAGAAATGTTTTGAAAAGAAAATGAAATAATCAATAATAAACATGATTAATTTGAAAGCTGTTATAGTTGAGTTCAGATTAATTTTTACATGTAAATATAATAAAAAGTATATTTATTCTGAATTTCTAAACAAGGAATGTTCTAGGGAAATCGACAATTTTTAGAATTATATTGAATTCAATGCTTTGTTTTAACAAAAATGAATTTATTTAGTTCCTGGATTTTAAGTAAAAGAAGATTGTCTCTAAAAACTTTTTGGACGTAATGCATTTTCGAGAACACCAATACCTTTCAATACTTCTAGAAAAAAAAATTACGCTTAATAAAATATAAACGCTTCTGTCAGCAGTATCATGCGGGGCCTACAAAAATATTACGCTTTGAATGTGTGTGTAAAAATTTCACTGAAGGATATGTGGTAAAAATAGTATTGAAACTTACATATAGTTAAGTTATAAAAAAGGGCAATGAAATATATATGGAATGATTTTTCTATCACTCTTATTACAAATAATGGAAATGATAATATATTGCTATAGATGTAAATAAGAAAGGTTTCAGAACAAAATTGCAATAAAAAGAGATTATAGGTAATAAAGATAATGAATTTTAAAATTGATTTACTTGCTTTTCTTTTAGAAATGATGATTTTTATTTAACCTCAAATTAAGATTTGTGTCAGAAAAAAAAAACTGTTTTTACAATCTATTGTATTTATTGAATTGTTTTAGCAAAAAAGTATTTCTTTAAAGCCTTTTACAGAACACAAACACCTTTATATACTTCTTAAAAAAAAACCCCACCTTGTGGTGGTTGATAAAATATAAACGCTCCTAAGCAGAACCGTGAGCGCGTAGAAAAATATTACCCTTAGAAGGTTTATGAAAAGATTTTATTGACGGGTATAGGATAAAAATAGTACTGATTCTTATATATTATAAAATATAGAAAAAAGGAAGAAAAAATATATGCGATGATGTTTTTGGCAAGTAAAGAAAATAATAAAATAGTGTTATATGTCTAAATAAGAATTTTTTAGAAAAAAAGTAAATTAAAAATAGATACTCTGTAATGAATATAATTAATTTTGAAAGTGATATAGTCGAGTTTAGATTTTTACTTGTAAATATAAGAAAACATATTTTTTCTTGAATGGCAAATAAGATATATTCTAAATAAATGAGAAGTTTTTAGACCATATTGTATTCTATGCATTGTTTTTACAAAAGAGTATTTCTTAAGTAATTGTAATTTCAGAAAGAGAAGATTTTCTCTATTACCTTCTCTAGGGTGTTGCCTTTTTTAGAACTCGAATACTACTTTATACATCTAGAAAATTTTTTTTACGGCTAATAAAATAAAAAGTGTCCTATAAGACTACCATACGAGATCTTTGACAAAATTACGCCTGGAAGGTTTATGGAAATTCTTTATTGAAGGATATTCGATAAAAATGGTATTGAATCTTACAAAATAAGGTATTGAAAAAAGAAAGAGATCATATATGTGATGATATTTTTGCTCCTTCATAGTTTAAGAAAATAATAAAATAGTGTTATAAATCTAAATAAATGTATATAAGAACGATTTTAAAAAGAAAGGGAATTAAGCTATAATAATTATAATTAATGTTAAAGCTGGTAAAATTGAGTTCAGATAAATTTTTACATGTAAATAAAATAAGAGTATATTTATTTTGAATTTCAAAACAAGGTGTTTTCTATAAAAATCGGCAATTTTTAAATTTTATTGAATTCAATGCTTTGTTTTAACAAAAATGAATTTATGTAGTTCCTGGATTTTAAATAAAATAAGATTGTCTCTATTAACTTTTTGGGGGTAATGCCTTTTTGAGAACACGAATACCTTTCTATACTTCTAGAAAAAAACTTTTACGATTAATAAATAATAAACGCTTCTGCCAACAATACCATCCGGAGCCTACCAAAATATTACGCTTGGAAAGTGTGTGTAAAAATTTCACTGACGGATATGTGGTAAAAATAGTATTGAAACTTACATATAGTTAAGTTATAAAAAAAACGAAATGAAATATGTATGGAATGATTTTTCTAGCACTCTTATTGCAAATAATGGAAATAATAATATATTGCTATATATGTAAATAAGAAAGTTTTCAGATTAAAATTGCAATAAAAAGAGATTATATGTAATAAAGATCATGAATTTTAAAATAGATTGACTTGTTTTTCTTGTAAAAATGATGATTTTTATTTAACCTCAAATTAAGATTTGTGTCAGAAAAAAAACTGTTTTTACAATCTATTGTATTTAATACATTGTTTTAGCAAAATAGTATTTCTTTAAATCCTTTTACTGAACACAAACACCTTTCTATACTTCTAGAAAAAATACTTGTCATGGTTAGTAATATATAAACGCTCCTAAGCAGTACCGTGCGGGCGTAGAAAAATATTACCCTTAGAAGGTTTATGAAAAGATTTTGTAGGCGGGTATAGGATAAAAATAGTACTGAATCTTACATATTATAAAGTATTGATAAAAGGAAGAAAAAATATATGTGATGATATTTTTGGCAAGTAAAGAAAATAATTAAGTAGTGTTATAAGTCTAAATAAGAAATTTTTAGCATAAAAGTAAATTAAAAATAGATACTCTGTAATAAATATAATTAATTTTGAAAGTGATATAGTCGAGTTTAGATTTTTACTTGTAAATATAAGAAAAAATATTTTTTTCTTGAATGGCAAATAAGATATATTCTAGATAAATGAGCAGTTTTTAGACCATATTGTATTCTATGCATTGTTTTTACAAAAGAGTATTTCTTAAGTAATTGTAATTTCAGAAAGAGAAGATTCTCTCTATTACCTTCTCTAGGGTGTTGCCTTTTTTAGAACTCGAATACTATTTTATACATCTAGAAAAAAAATTACGGCTAATAAAATAAAAAGTGTCCTATAAGACTACCATACGTGATCTTTGACAAAATTACGCCTGGAAGGTTTATGGAAATTCTATATTGAAGGATATTCGATAAAAATGGTATTGAATCTTACAAAATAAGGTATTAAAAAAAGAAAGAGATCATATATGTGATGATATTTTTGCTCCTTCATAGTTTAAGAAAATAATAAAATAGTGTTATAAATCTAAATAAATGTATATAAGAACGATTTTAAAAAGAAAGGGAATTAATCTATAATAATTATAATTAATGTTAAAGCTGATATAGTTCAGTTCAGATAATTTTTTACATGTAAATAAAATAAGAGTATATTTATTTTGAATTTCAAAACAAGGTGTTTTCTATAAAAATCGGCAATTTTTAAATTTTATTGAATTCAATGCTTTGTTTTAACAAAAATGAATTTATGTAGTTCCTGGATTTTAGTAAAATAAGATTGTCTCTATTAACTTTTTGGGGGTAATGCCTTTTTGAGAACACGAATACCTTTCTATACTTCTAGAAAAAACTTTTACGATTAATAAATAATAAACGCTTCTGCCAACAATACCATCCGGAGCCTACCAAAATATTACGCTTGGAAAGTGTGTGTAAATATTTCACTGACGGATATGTGGTAAAAATAGTATTGAAACTTACATATAGTTAAGTTATAAAAAAAGGCAATGAAATATATATGGAATGATTTTTCTAGCACTCTTATTACAAATAATGGAAATAATAATATATTGCTATACATGTAAATAAGAAAGTTTTCAGAATATAATTGCAATAAAAAGAGATTATAGGTAATAAAGATAATGAATTTTAAAATTGATTTACTTGTTTTTCTTGTAAAAATGATGATTTTTATTTAACCTCAAATTAAGATTTGTGTCAGAAAAAAACTGTTTTTAGAATCTATTTTATTTAATGCAATGTTTTGGCAAAAGGGTATTTCTTTAAATACTTTTACAGAACACAAACACCTTTCTATACTTCTAGAAAAAAAAAAAAAAAAACTTGTGATAGTTAGTAAAATATAAACGCTCCTAAGCAGTACCGTGCGGGCGTAGAAAAATATTACCCTTAGAAGGTTTATGAAAAGATTTTATTGGCGGGTATAGGATAAAAATAGTACTTAATCGTACATACTATAAAGCATAGAAAAAAGAAAGAAAAAATATATGTGATGATATTTTTGACAAGTAAAGAAAATAATAAAGTAGTGTTATAAGTCTAAATAAGAAATTTTAAGAATAAAAGTAAATTAAAAATAGATACTCTGTAATAAATATAATTAATTTTGAAAGTGATATAGTCGAGTTTAGATTTTTACTTGTAAATATAAGAAAAAATATTTCTTTCTTGAATGGCAAACAAGATATATTCTAGATAAATGAACAGTTTTCAGACCATATTGTATTCTATGCATTGTTTTTACAAAAGAGTATTTCTTTAGTAATTGTAATTTCAGAAAGAGAAGATTGTCTCTATTACCTCCTCTAGGGTGTTGCCTTTTTTAGAACTCGAATACTATTTTATACATCTAGAAAAATTTTTACGGCTAATAAAATAAAAAGGGTCCTATAAGACTGCCATACGAGATCTTTGACAAAATTACGCCTGGAAGGTTTATGGAAATTCTTTATTGAAGAATTTTCGATAAAAATGGTATTGAATCTTACAAAATAATGTATTGAAAAAAGAAAGAGATCATATATGTGATGATATTTTTGCTCCTTCATAGTTTAAGGAAATAATAAAATAGTGTTATAAATGTAAATAAATGTATATAAGAACGATTTTAAAAAGAAAGTGAATTAATCTATAATAATTTTAATTAATGTTAAAGTTGGTATAGTTGAGTTCAACTAGATTAAATATAATAAAGGTATATTTATTTTGAATTTCAAAATAAGGTGTTTTCTATAAAAATCGACAATTTTTAAATTTTATTGAATTCAATGCTTTGTTTTAACAAAAATGAATTTATTTAGTTCCTGGATTTTAAGTAAAATGTGATTGTCTCTATTAATTTTTGATGTCTCTATTGAAATTTGATTGTCTCTATTGAAACTTACATATAGTTAAGTATTAAAAATAAGCAATGAAAAATATATAGAATGATTTATTACTAGCTCTCTAATTACAAGTAATGTAAATAATAATATACTGTTACATATGTAAATAAGAAATGTTTTAGAATGAAATTGAAATAAAAATAGATTATCTGTAATAAAGATAATTAATTTTAAAATTGATTCGCTTGTTTTTCTTGTAAAAATAATGATTTTTTTTTTTTTGTCAATTTAAGATTTGTTTCAGAAAAATGAACAGTTTTTACAATCTATTCTATTTAATGCATTGTTTTGGCAAAAAAGTATTTCTTTAGAAACTGAATTTTAAGAAGGAGAAGAGTGCCTTTATTACCTTCTCTTGGGTAATGCCTGTTCTAGAACACGAATACTATTATATACTTCTAGAAAAACTTGTGACGTTTAATAAAATATAAACGCTCCTGTAAGCAGTACCATGCGGGCATAGTAAAATATTATGCTTGGAAGGTTTATGAACAATTTTTATTGAAGGGTATAGAGTAAAAATAGTATTGAATCTCATATATAATAAAGTATACAAAAAAAGGAAGGAGAAATATATGTGATGATATTTCCTCTCTTATAATAAGTAAAAGAAATAATACACTTTTGTCTTATAAGCGTGAATAAGAAAGGTTTTTCAACTAATGTAAACTAAAAATAGAAACTCTACAATGAATATAATAAATTTTTAAACTGATATACCGGGTGATCCAAAACTTCGTTAAAACTTTATAAACTCATAGATTAGGAAGAAATTACGATAAAGGAGTGCGGTTTGCAAGAAAGGGCTCACAAGTTAGTCGGATTTTGTTAGAATTTAGTTAAAAAATCACCTGTAGAGGGCTCTGACGACCAAAAACACAAGGCACAGGACAACAGTTGTTTCGTAGAACACTGTAAAAAAAAAAAAAACGGACTAAAAAACGGAAATACTACTGGCAATCTAGACGCCAGTACTATATCCGTTTTTTTTTTTTTTTTTTTTTTTTTTTTTTTTTTTTTTTTGCGGGAATTTTTACACATAAATTACAGAAAATTTTCCGTTTTTCTGATTAAAAACGGAAATTTTCTGTGATTTATGAGTAAAAATTTCCGTAAAAAAACTGAAATAGTACTGGCGTCTACATTGCCAGTAGTATTTCCGTTTTTTAGTCGGTTTTTTTTCACAGTGAATGTTCTGGAGGTCATGTTTAACCTTTGTTATTGAAAGAACAAATAAATGGAGCGTATTGCTGTCCTGTTTATTGTGTTTCGGGGCGTCAGCGACCTCTACATGTGATTTTTTAACTAAATTTTATTTTTTTTAGCTCCTAAAAATATTCCGACTACCTTTAAGTCCTTTCTTGCAAGCCGCACTCCTTTATCATAATGTCTTCCTTTTTTATGAGTTTTTAAAGTTTTAACGAACTTTTGGCTCACACGGAATTTAACTTCAGATTTTTGCATGTAAATATAATAAAAAAATATGTTTATATTGATTGGCAAAATAAGATATATTCCACAAGAAATCAGTATTTTTTAGACCCTGTTGTATCCAGTGCATTGTTTTAACGAAAAAATATTTCATTAGTAATTGGATTTTAAGAAAGAGAAGAACGTCTGTATTACCTTCTTTTTGTTGATACCTTTTTCAGAACATGAATACAATTCTATACTTCCAGAACAAAATTGTTCTGTTCAATAAAATATAAACTGCGCTGTAAGTAATATTAGGGATCTTTGACAATATTACGCTTGGGAGGATTATGGAAATATTTTATTGCAGAATATTCGATAAAAATAGTATTGAATCTCGCGAAGTAAAATATTTAAAAATGAAAGGAAAAATATACCCGATTATATTTTTGCTCTCTTTTATAAGTTATAGATATAATAAAATAACGTTATGTGCGCAAATAAGAAAGGTTTCATAAAAAAAAAGTGAAATAAAAATATATAAACTCTAATAAAGATATTTAGGGTTAAAACAGATAGAGTTGAGTATAGATTTTTTACACGTAAATATAATAAACTTATATTTATTTTGAATGTCAAAATAAGGATTTGTTCTAGAAAAATGAACAATTTTCAGATTTTATTGAATTCAATGCATTCTTTTAATAAAGAGGAATTTCTTTAGTAACTGGATTTTACTGTCTCTATTAACTTTTCTTCGGTAATGCATTTTCCAGGAAACGAATACTTTTCTAGCCTTCTAGGGAAAACTTGTTGCGTTTAATAAAATATAAACGCTCCTGTAAGCAGTTTCTTACTATAACAATCAAAACATTACGCTTGGGAGGTTTATGTAAAATTTTCACAAAAAGGTATTTGGCAAAAATGTTGGTCAAACTTACATATAGCAAAGTATTAAAACAAGGAATGAAAAATATATAAGATGATGTTTTTAGCTCTCTTGTTAAAAGTAATGGAAATAATAACATACTGTTATAGATTTAAAAAAAGAAAAGTTTTAAAAAATGTGAAATAAAAATAGATTTTCTGTAATAAAGAAAATTAATTTTTTGAAAATTATTCGCTTGTAAAAATTTTGAAACATTTTTTTTAAGTCTTAAAATAATATTTGATCTAGAAAAATTAACATTTTTTACATTCTATTGCATTCAATGCATTGTTTTAACAAAAAAAGAATTTCTTTAGTAACTGAATTTTCAGAAATAGCAGAATGTCTATATTAATTTCGCTTGGGTAATGCTTTTTCCAGAATAAGAGTACTTTTCTATACTTCCAAAAAAAATTGTTGCTATCAATACAATATAAACGCTTCTATATGCAGAATCATGCGGGAGATACGAAAATATTACGCTTAGAAAGATTATATGAAGATTTTATTGAAGGTTATTGGAAAAAAAATAGTATTGAATTTATCAAATATAGTATTGAAAGTTATAAATAGTAGTATGAAACAAGAAAGAAAAAAAATACATGATGTTATTTATCTATCTTAATTGTATGTTACGGTAATAATAACATAGTTTGGTAAATGTTCATAACAAACGTTTTAAAAGGAAAGTGAAATAAAAATAGATAAGAACTAAAGGACCTTCTTAGAACAACATAAAAAACTTTTAAATGCGCTAGGTCTTTCGAAAGATCTGAGTCTTTCTTCGTCAGGCGCAAAGAAGACATGCTTCTACTATGAAAGCAGCAGCAAGACTGAAATGAGAGATAAGGGAAACGAAACAAGCTGAAGAAACCGCCAATCGGAAAGTATAAGACAACAGCCAATCACAGATGAGTATAATGAAAACAAAAGAACACAGAGTAGAAGGGGAATAAGAAAGCAAATTGTAAGAAAAATAAAAGTTAAGTTAAATTAAATTAAATTAAAATAGATTATAATAAAATGAAAACTCACACATATACTAAAATATGGGAACACGTGAAAAAAAATGCAATATAAAAAACAGACTAATATTAATTACATATGTGTAAATCGTGCGTAATCGTAATTTACACGTATGTAAAGCGTGCTCTTAAATAATGCTACTTTTTTTTTCTTTTTTTTTTTTTTTGGTGTTGTTGTTTGTTCCTGTTTTTTAAATACTGCATGGCGGATTAAATTTTTAATTAATTTCTGTGTTACAAAGATTTCTGAATATTTTCCTTAAAGTTTTTTTTTTTTTTTTTTTTTTTTTTCTGGAGAGCTATTAAAAGTTGTACAAATTCTTCATGGAGGACTGTATGCATAACGGTAAAATCAGTATTGGCAATTGGTTTCAGTGTTTTGGGGATGCAACACTTAACTCTAGCAATTACGATTGAAATTTTATGTTAAAGGAGTACATTCTCACATTGAAATAATCAAAAACACAGACTACCACCAATTCAGACTGTACTGCTAAAACTCAAATACTACGTGAGTGTAATCATAACAAAGAGATTATTAATGTAATTCCTAATTCTAACCGACATTTAAATGTAACGTCAAATACTATGTCTGGTACCAAAAAGTACCGCACATTATCTAGTAATTATATGTACACATTAATCTGTTTACTAAAATAATTAAAAACATTATTCTATACCAGTTGACATTGAATTTTCTTTCACAAAAATAGAGATAGAAAAGCAGTAAAAAAAATAAGGATATTGCTATATGCTTTTGACTGAGATAGTAAGATTTTATTAATTAGATGATTTCATATTAACCATATTAACCATCTAGTGCATGATTTTTTTATTTTTTATTTAAAAAAAATATATATTTGCTTACCTGACGGCCATAAATTACAGGAAAAATATTGAAAAAATTTTTACTCTTATATTTTTTAGTACTTTGAATTTTTTTAAATTGTTGCCAAATGGAAACACCATGCATTAACGCACAAAAAAACATTGAACTTTGCCAACTAGCAACACTGTGCTGTTTTATAGCAATTTTTTCAATACACAAATTTACTTTTCATATCTTATGGTTGCTTCTTGCTCTTTACTGAAAACAAATTTGTTCTTGGATCCCGAATATATTTGCATAAATTTAACTTCTACGTAATCTTCAAGTGAGGTCACATTTTCCAAATACAGATTAACAGGACCTAACTGAAAATTGTGCATACTGCCGTACTTCCTTATTATTGTTTTCAGAAAGGACAAGTCCAAAGGCTTTCTTTGACTTTTGAGACTTCTCGTTTTTTTTTTTTTTTTTTTCAAAATTTTTCTCGATTTGCGTGGTCAATGCTGAACTGAATTCCAGGCATTTTCTGACTTTAGGAAAAACATTTTCACCTCTCAATATTTTCAGTACCTTCTCTTTTGGACTGTTTAAATGTTTTCTTTTACTTGTGATGCGTTGATATCTTTTCTTATAATAATCTTTTTCTCTTTTATATTTCAACTTTTCATAACATTTTTAAGCTTTTTTTCAAGCAATTTTATTCTTTAGTATGCCCTTGTTTTGTTTCTGTTAACAATTGTTTGACCACTTTTTATCCTACTGGCACCTGCTCTTCCTATCACATCTTTAACATTCGCAATAGTATTGTTTATAATTTCTGTATCATCATCAGTTTCGGGTGTAGTAAAATTTAAAAGAACTTGCTGTAATTTTTCTTTATTTGCTTTCTTCTATCGACTTTTCCTTGTCTTTTGTATACAATTCTTTCTTTGTGAACCCTTTTGTCGTTCACGCAATTGATAAATAGCTTTTATTTTTCTTTATTTTTCTTCTTGTAATACCTTTTGTGTTCTTTTTCTTAAATTATTCATACAATTCTGGATTTTCTTTAATATTATCCCGTCTTTTCTGCTCTAATTCTCGCTTGAGTTTTCTTTTCTTCTCTACAGAAATCTTTTTGCTCTTAGCTCGAGCCATGATAACTAAAAAATATTGTAATATATTTTCGTGGAATTAGATAAAAAATAAGTAGATCAATGGATAAGTAGAAAATATAGCACTTTAAATATACGACTGCGGACTACTCTAGTGTGGCTATATTATTTAAATATATTAAGTATTAAACAAATATTTTGTGTAATATATATATATATATATATATATATATATATATATATATATATATGTTTAGGAGATCAGGAAATTCAATAAGAGGTTTTAAAATAAAGTTTAATTAAATATAAGGTTTAACTTGTATTGAAAGAAATACTGAAAGGCATTAGTAAATCAAACTTATACAACATTAAAAATTTTAGAATTAAAAATGTTCAGTTAAAAAATATATTTTTATTAATATAAAATTTTCCTTAATTAAAAATATAGGTTCAATAATAAAAAATATACTTTAAGAACAATTAAAATATTGTTTACATCAATAAATGTCACATCAATGGGTCAATGTCACCTCCATGATACAACAATGGCATAGAGGTGACATCCATGGAGGTGACATATCTGAGATTATGTCTAATATTTTCTCAGCTATGCACAACAGTCACATAATGCTACTTGAATACAAAATTAAATAAAGCAATTTAAAGCGACTTATAAACTGAATTCTGTTATTTTTAAAACTGTCGATATTAACGAGTCTATTGTGTTCTCATCCAATTAAAGTACCCTAAGGTAATTAAAAGTTTTTAATATATATATATATATATATATATATATATATATATATATATATGTATGTATGTATGTACTAAATTTTGTCCGCACGATAAAAGTCGTAAATATGCACGAATCTTCTTCAAACTCGCCGCCAACAACTTTGAGATGACTAATATCTCGGCGGGGATTGCAAATGGAAAAAATCGGTCCAAGGGAATGGAAATGGGGAGGGTTCAAAATTTTGAATACCCTCTTAACATGATTCTGATAAAACCAGCTCTTACACAACAATGGCAGGAAAAAATAAATATTTTTCGTTATAGCAGTTGCCAACAATTAAAAAAAAAAAGAAATAAAATTCTCACCACAACAAATGCTTTTCTATTGCAAGGTTTCACGTGAAATATTAAATTAAATAAATAGCTTGAATAATTGAAACAAATTGAATATTACGTCATAAGTTTCCTAGAGCAAGATTTCCGCATGAAAACACAAAATGAAATAAATAGTTTGACGAATAAAAAAATATATATATTGCATCATATTGGAAATAAAACGGACCTCAGCAGGTGAATATGTAACGTCATGTGAGTTTGAAGAAACGTATTAAAACATGACGAAAATCCGACAATGGAAATATTAACTTATTTTAACACTTTGAGGTTCTCTGAATTTGCTTTAGCTATTTTTTAAACCTATTCCATATACATTCGTGTGTGTATTCGTGTATATTAGAATTTTCCCAAAATGTTTAGCTCTCTGGAGCTCATTCTTATTGAAGGAACTGGGTCTATCTCTAATCTTGATTTAAGTTTTGTTGGTGAATTTAGTACTTCGAAATCTACCTCCGCCTGTAGGCCCGAGCCATCAGGGATTTTTTTTTTTTTTTTTTAATATAAATTTTCAAAATTTTCTTTTAAAAAGTAAGTAAAGTATATTCATTTTTTAACTTAATATATTTTATACGGTTCTTTTTGTTTATCTTATCGGATACATTCATGTTGTAAAGTAAAAACAGGCATGGAGGGACATACCATGGAGGTGACATTTAGTATCATTTTAATTTTATTAAAACAGTTTTAAATTTCAAATTTATTCTAAAGTATTTTTTAATACAAGTTTTAGATGTGCCTTCATAGATTATTTATTTAGTTGAACAATTATTTCCATAAAAGTACAAAAAAAAAAAATGATTGCGACTCAAATTTCGACTAAATTTCAGAACTACCCTTTTGCATTAACGTCAAAAGATGGTGTACTATTGAAAAACAGCATTTTCTGGCAATTACATGTATAATATAATAATATTAAGCATTATAATTTTTGGTAAACGGATTTTAACAATTATTCTATTAGTGTTTTCTTGAACAGTTTTTCTAAAAAAATCAATAAGCAATGATTACAATAAGAATTTTTCTAAAAATAAAGTATAAAAGCATATCACATCAGATATTAATACAGTAGAACCTCGATTATCCGAAGTAATTGGGACCGACCGTCTTTCGGAAAATCGAAATTTTCGGATAATCGAGAACGCTTCCATTTTAAGGTTAAGGGGAAATATGTGCAATATTTCTTATTTTGGTAACATGTGCTTAATAAAAATAAAGCAATAGCAAAAATAAAAACAAGAATAAATTACCTCAAATTTAATTTTGAAATTAAGCACCTTTTACATATATCACAAGGGCTTGAAAAAATGTTTTGTTTGTCGTAGTGTCGATTGTTTTTGCTCTATCTTGCTAGTTTTTAACATTATTAGTTCACCAGTATCACAGTCTTTCTGCTGCTCCAGCCATGCCAAACCTTTTGCAAAACATTCAAAAGCTTTAAAATTTCTAATTTATTCTTTTTTTTTTTGTTCCGCTCAGCAGATTACGGGAGCTCAAGTTAAATTCAAAGGAACTCTAAGAAATTGGATCGAAAATATTTATGTACTCGTAGTTCGGAAAGGACCACTTGCACATAAAGAATGTGATAGTTAAAAAAGAAATCTTTCGAAATGGATTTTGCACACAAGGAATGTTATAGTAAAGAAATAACAAAGACCTTTAAAAAGGGATTTCGGTTAACCGAGAGTTTCGGTTAAAAGAGTTTCGGATAAAAGAGGTTCTACTGCATACATTTTTCCCTGCTTATTTTGTTTTTTCGGATATTTTCATGGTTTCTTAAAAATAAAGCGATCAAACTTCTCCGAATATTTAGAGACGGAAGTCACGTAGTTCACGGAAATAGCCCAGATCTTAAATAACTATTATTTTTATTTTTATTTATGAATTCGCAGCATTTTTAGAAAAGCTAAAGCTGAAACAGCTATAAGTTTTAAAGTTTTGAAAGATTTAAATTCGAATCCCATTATGAAAGTAGGTCATGTTACTTGACATCTGGTATCTACTATAACTACTATACCTCATAAAGAAACTTGTGATTTAAATATAAAATATCAAATTTTTTAACCAGATTTAGGAGAAAGGCGACTTGTGCACCAAGGATAAAGCTTTCTAGGTGGCCCGACGCATATGCATTTATATAAAAGGGGGGATATTAAAATGTGCTTTTAATACATATTAAATTATTTATTTTTAAATTAAATTATTATTTTTTTAGTTAAATTATTTTAAATATGTTACTTTAGATTGAATTATTTTAAATTTGCTATATTATATTATATATATAGATAGGGGAGCGTTGTACAAAACCGGGTAGGCGGGTAAAACCGGGTAGTGCAGTTCCCTTCTTGATTTGAACTTTTATCAAATGCTCAACATGAGAAATTGCTTGTCGAACATCATTACGCATTTGTAGTTAAACGAAACGCTATTGTGTGCGGTTATTTTTTGTGTAAATAATTTCTTTTGAATTACTCTTAGAAATTGTTTTGTTTGATTCTAGGTTTTACTTATATATTAACTGTTTGCTAGCATATTAAATATTTGTAAGAATGTTTCTAATTGTTTGCTATTTCTGCTAGTAATTTAACAGTTTTACTAATCTTTTACTATACGATTGAGAGTAGTAACGCCAAAATTTAAGTCTGTTTAACGTTGGGGGTAAAACCGGGTACTTAAGAGTGGGTCAAAACCGCGTATACCCGGTTTTATCCTACACTTACGGGATGATTTTTCAAAGACAGTTAATAATTTAGCACGAAGCTTTAAATTGCAATTTAATGATATTAAGTACTGCTAACCACTTGATGTGTCATTCATAGCACCTCTAAACTCTTACAACAAACAAGAGGTGAGAAAGTAGTTGTTTTCAAATCCCAGGCAATCTGTAACAATTTACCAAATTGGAAAATTATTCAAAGCTGCATTTTTGAGGGCAGCAATTGAAAATACTCCAATTTATATGTATTTGGTTTAGAAAACAGGAATTTTCCATACAACAACGACGTTTTCCCAGACCATCTTTTTGCTTCTTCGGAAATGACAGAGAAACCCATAAAAGTCAGTGATAACACACCTAGGTCTTCGCAGACATAGGCTGGCATAGCTGCAGCAATAAATATTTCTGAAACATGACGTGATAATGAAGCTCATCCTTGCACATGTAAAAGATTTGACATCATACCAGTAGTTGACAACATCCAGCCTCTTCCATCTGCATCTCAGATTGTGTATCCCAGCAATCTGCATTTCAACTTTTGCCTGAAATGTCATTGCCGCTCCACAGAAAGGCTTTAGAATTGAGAAAAGTGCTTGCAAAAGGAGGGAATAACTGCTATGTTGACTTCTTCTCCCTATAAATTAGAGCTGGAAACAGATATTAAGGATAAAGAAGCCAAACAGCTTGGAAAACGAAAAACAAAGATTCTTAAAAAGAAAAATAAAGAACCAATAGAAAAACAAACCAAAAAAGTTTGAGGCAGAAGTTGAAGACAATAAGGAAGACTATATGTTTTAAAATGAACTTTACTCCAATTCTGTTTTCAAAGAAGGTTGGATACAGTGGCGTAGCCAGGATTTCGTTTCGTGGGGGGGGGGGGGGGGGTGTGTTTGTATAGTATTATTTTCCGTAGCACGGAAGATTTCTGTTTAAGGCATAATTCCGTTATAGGCAGGTTCCATTTTTACAAGTTTTGTGTATTTATATAAATATACTTATTTATGTCATATGAATAGAATAAAACTTGTTAAAATAGTAATTGTCTATAACAGGATCCTGTCTTTAACGGAAGCGTTACATGGTATTAATATGAATTGCGATACAGTTAAATTTGCTGAAAACCTGTCTGAAAGGGGATTTTCATTGTTCTTTAGTGAAACATAGTGGAACCTGTGAAAGTGGAATCTTTCTATAACGCAATCCTGTCTCAAACCGGAAGAGTTTCAGAATCCCTGCGAAACGAACAATAGATCTTATTGAGGTTGTGTATCTTAGAAGCATAAATAATTACACTTCTTTCTATGGAAACCTGTCTAAAATGGAACTTTTTACCAGTCCCTTTGAATCTTGTCTTGACTGTGTATGTATAATAGAAGTATTTCGAGTAACTTTAAGAATTTAGGTATAACCTTATTTAATTTCTTAATTTAAAAAAAAAAAGCATGGATAAAAAATGTAAGGTCAATCTCTATAACTGCAACTAATAATACATTGAAGTTACATTAATATTTTCCAATGAAAAAGATTCACTATGATGAAAAAAGCTGAGAGCATACTGAAGAGTTAAACTTAATTGACCCATTCGCTGTCATCCACGAGTATACTCGTGGCTTTAATTTATTAATTACTTTGTCACCACTATTTTAGAATTTAAAAAAATGCCTCATTTATTGGCAGAAACTTCGCTGTATTAGTAAAGTGAAATTTACCTTTCTGAATTTGTGGTAGCAAACGACTTTTAACAAAAAAATTGAAAATTATTACTTTATAGTTTTGGCAGCGAATGGGTTAAATCAAGTTTCATATTACATAACATTTGCCTACAATAAAGTTAGGATCAAGTGATTAAGTTTAAAACAGCAATTTCCATGTTTAATTTCTTGCCATTGAATTAAGAACTTGTGCTGTAATAGATATTGGATAATGATTTCACATAAGTGTCAATCGCATGAGACATTCATGCGATCCGCCGCGCTCCCCATGCGAGCTTTTGAGATAACCCAGATAGCATGAACATTAGCAGCAAGTTTATTTTTTCTGATGTTATCTTGCCGTGACAAATTCGAATTGAGAAATTCGCAGCAAATCTCCCGCAAGGTATACCATCACCCACTTGCATGAGTAGTTTGTTGTGAAACTGATGCAAGACTGTCTTTAATTCACGAAAGTGACGAAAGCAAAAAATCCCTCTGTTGAGAGAATAGACAATCAGCACATACACAGAAATTGCAGAAATTTTATTCGGTAGGCACCGCTTTTTCTAAGCGCTATACTTATTAAATACCAAAAAATGCTCGAAATGAAAAATACAAAATTACCTAAACTTGTTTGTGGTGATAAAACCGATGCATGCACCTTCTGACGGCGCTTTCGCATCACTAGACTTGATCAGTTCTATGGGCTTTTTCGAAGGGGTTAAACTTATAGTGTGACATGGAAAGATTACCACTTTGCAGTAAGTCTGCAGCATTTTTGATTACTTGTTTGCCGTTAGTTTGCAATGAATTTGATACAGTATGAATTTAACTTGCACGACAAGTTAGCTGCAAGTTCAAATTGTGGTGATTTCGGAGTTTGGGTTATCTTGTTATGACCTTTCAGTCTTGTCATGCTACGCTTACTGCAACTTTGCAGATTTTCAAAGCAAAACTTTTGCAAATTTTATGCAAACTAAAAATGCTATGCGGGAAGGTTTTAACTTGAAAAATATCTTGTATTTTCAGCTACAGAAACTAGTAATGTAAGAAGCACACACATCAAATATAGTTCATGCTGGAAAAAGCAGTTTTGTTACAATTGTCTTATTCAGCCATAATTCTTTTGGGTTTCCATGTTTCATGTCTCGCCACTTTTGATACCATATTCGATCTAATAGTTGCTTCCGATATCTGGTCGTCTTTAAAGAAGTTAAATTTTTGTAAGAAGCTTATTTGTGATGGATTAGCACTATTTTGGAAGTATTAGAATGTGTAAAAAATGGTTCATGGTAGTTTTTGTTTTTGTACTTCCCAGTCAATTTATTTTAGATGGTTCAAAACAGTTTTAGAACATTCTCAAAGTTCAGCAGTAAGCTTCGGACGGGTCGGATTTATGCAGCTCTGGAAGGGATACTTAGGAGTTCCGTGGAAGGGGGTAGCGCCCTTCTAGACCATTAATAATCATAAAATTCCGAATCATGATAATCATAAAATTCCCGATTGCACCCTTAAACAACTTGACAGGAGAGTCAAGAATCTCAACTCTGGATATTTCAGCATTCACAGTTGCACTGGTAAAAATGTGTCGGTCACTGCGGCCATTCAAAATTATGTCCGTCTATACCACAATTCCACGACCTTGTATCGATGCCTTTCACGGATGTTTGCAGCCTTATTGCATGTGATTTTCTCCCTCCATATGGTAACACATCTGTGGTAACTCTCTCAACAAAGTCGGGATTCATCGGTAAAGAGAACTCGGCTCCAGTCCGTGGTACTCCAATGACAATGATCTCTGCACCACTTTAACCGGGCGCATTTCACTACTGGAGTTAGCGGAAGACAAATTATAGGTTTCCTTGCACGCAGCCTGTCACTCACAGTAAACCAGGATAGTCGAGTTCTTGTTGCTGCAGCAAACTCCCTGCAATCTGAACTGACGTCAGTTGCCTATTTCTTTTAGCAATCGTTGGCAAATTACAGTCCTGAGAGCCTATTGTGGTGCGTTTTCTACCTTGACCTGGTTGTCTGTGGACATTATACCAGTCTTTAAACCGTTTACAGATTCTTGACATGACGCTTTTGGCTATTTATAAGTCTTTACAGACCCCTAAGAGTGTCTGTCCTGCTTCCATTCTCCCTATCGCACGCAATTTCTCAAATTCGGTCAAATGTCTTCTGGACGACATATTCTACCTATTAGAAGCAAAGTTTTACCTAATTTCACGTACATTCCTTAAAATTAGACTTCAAATTACCCACGTGCGCTCCTTTTCACACGTGAACCGAAAGAACGGGGTGAGGCTGAAAAATTTGCATATATTTCTGTAGCGAATGTTAATTCCATTGGACTACGTGATAACGTTGACATTGAGTTACCTTTCTGGAAGTTCCCTTAATAGAATTAACATAAAGCACCTTTTTATGGTTGTTCCTTTATTTTTTTCTCGCCAGTGTATTTTGAAAGTGGTAAAAAAAAACCGGTCCAAAAATATAGTTACTTTTATTAATTGCAGGCAGTAGATTTAAAGTAATTGTTAATATTGTCCGTTATAATGTGAACAAAGATAAGGGTCACGAAATTCAACCAATGTACCGTTATCGCGTTCGTATAAACTCGTTCTTTCCCATAAGGGTCGACAATAGAACCCCATCGAAGTCCAAGATAAAGAAGTTTTACGTTTAATCTAGTTTCAGTAAATTTGTGTAAACGGAATAGCAGGTATACTTGTTTAGTTATCCTTCCGTCTCGGGACATTAAAATGTTTTTTTATGAGAGGATTCTGTGTTTTCAGAAAATCTGCCAAGAAGGATTCACAATTGGAACAAATTTCATTTCAGATAGGTTTCAAACGTTAGCAAGCACAAATATATAGTGTTATTTTCGTCGAATCTTGAATTGTTTTCATTTGAGATAGGTCATCTTCACACATTTTCCTGTAATAGATTTATGCTCTTCAGAGGTGGTGTTATAGCAGCGGTTTCCAACCTGCGGTAGCGTACCCCTGGGGGTACGTGGCGGGTCTGCTGGGGTATGTGAAAATAATATCGGTAATGGAAGTCAGAAAAATGTTAGGAATATCAATGTAATTTGCATCGATTTATTATATGGTTGTGATAAGAAGATTACTAATGGAAAAAAGCATGTTTACGTTATCTCCTTGAGTGGAGGGGGGGGGGGATGTGTTTATGAGAAATGGGGGTACTCCGAAATGAAAAACCTAAGAAAGGAATACGTGAAAGAAAAAGTTTGGGATGTGAGATCGTTTTAGCAGTTTTAAGGTATACTGTGAAAACGGAAAGTGTTTATCACGGAAACCTGTCTAAAACGGAAAAGTTCATAGTCCCGAAAAAAAACATACCTTTGAATTATACCTTCTAAGACGAACACCTCTCTAAAGCGGAATTTTTTATAGATTTTTTGTGATTCTGTCTTAGCAGTTTTTACTGTTGTATTTGTATCCATGATTCAGTAAACCAGGTCTACTTTCGGGGGGGTGGGGGGTGGGGGGGTCCGGACCCCCTGGACCCCCCCCCCTTGGCTACGCCACTGGTTGGATATAATGTTTGAAATGCCAAATACGGGTACACGAAGCAGAGTGCATGAAGAAGAATACGAAAACAAATTCATTCGTGATTTTTGCAGTTAAAATAACTCTCAGACTTAAAGTGTAAAATAAATAGCCACATACAATGTAGAAAATTTGCCGCAGATTTATTTTTGACACATGGAAGCACACATGCAGATTTCGTTTTGTTAAAATTACCAAAAATGCATTATTTTACTACATTAAACAACGATTTTTTAAACCAAACTGAGTTTCCGGGAGTTTTAAATTGTTACCCGGTTTTACCCAACCAGTTGGGTAAAACCGGATTTTTGCATTTGTCTGAAAAAAGCTATTTTTTATATAATAAATTATATTTTTTATCAAAAAGAAGTGTTTTTTTTTATATCCAAATATTCATTTAATATTAAAAACGGTATTCAGAGTTTGTTTTTCTATTTGATTGCATTTGTGAACAACAAACAGTTATGGTACCCGATTTCATCCCCACCTTCCCCCATATCTATAAAGTAAATTGAAATTTCTTTCCGGCGGCTTATATTCTGAGTTCTGGTCAGTAGCTTTTGATGGAACTTGGAAGATAATATTTCAGGAAAGGTTTTAGTATATAACATGAATATTTCTATATGATAGAATTATAGGGGAAGTTCTATAAGAAGATGAACTCAATTATGAGACTTAAATGTTTTTAAAAAGTTTCTGCTGTGTGGTTTTCAATAAATCTTGCTCTGTTAGTTTGATAATTTTTCAGGAAATCTTTTAGTATGTAACATATCTTTCTATATTGATTGCTTATAGGACTATAGTAAAAAAAATTGCACTTAGATAAACCCAAATATGATAGATGAGACTTTTTTTTAAAAAATAATCACGTTTTCATCAGGTAATAGATAATGAAAAATCTTCAGTATACCACTTTCTAGTTTATATTATCTCTTATTTAAACATTCCTGTCATTAAGCTTAATCATTAGTAGACCAGATTTTATCGTTATGTTTTCGCTATTTTGGCAGCTAAGTTTTTAAATATATTATTATATAAATTATCAAATTAATTATTTAAATTCCACTTAAATATTAATTATTTTTTGTGGAAAAATTTTAATTTATACTTTCATTCATAGAGAGTTATATCTGCCATTGCAATGTTAAAATATTGTCTATTGTTATTGGTTAATCTCTCTATTCTAAAAAAAAAAAAAAGTATCTAACGCTGTCACCGCCGCCGGAATTTTTTGTGGCCGGAGGTATTTCTTCGTTAATATTAAGAAACCTATTGCATAAAAAAATATGAAACTCGGTGGTGTTATATAGAAATGTTTGATAAACACGCTGATGCAGACAGTTTTCAAATCGAAGAATTGTTTTAAGAGATATTTCATGCTAAAGTTGGACAAAATCGTTCCATTAAAAAAGTTTTATGGGAGCAAAAACTATACATGGGAATTTAATCATTTTTAGATCATTTTATACGTTGGAAGTTCCCAGTGTGCAGACTGCATTTATTTTTTTAATTTGACTCATTTTTTGGGGTTTTATTTCTATTTTAAATTCAAATATTAAGCATTTCGAGAGATATTTTTTACATATTTTAGAAAATTGTATTAATTTAAACTGTTGCCAACTTATAAACAGCGCAAACAATAATGTTTGCTTCAAATTAAAAATTTATTTACACGTAGCAATTATAAACAGTATTAAATAATTAGGTACAAAAAGCTGGAACTTATTGAAAATTACGTCATAAAAACTATATTTATTCGTGAATTTTAAAAGAGAAAGGATATTGTAAAATAATAAATTTATTAACATGCGTTATAAATCTTAAATAGGAGAAATTACGTCACATTTACGTCACAATACACTTATTACGTAAAATGAACAAAAAATAATATTGCAAAACGTTTTAAATTTAAAAATTGCGCGAGACATTTATTTGATATTTTGAGATGAACTTTTCAACTATTTCACCGCAAATAATATTTCATTTCTGACAAAAGTATTGACATGTGAATATTAAAAAGAGAAAGAAAAGTTTGGTGAAAATTGCGTCAAAATAAAAACGATACATTTAAAATGTCTTATTTAAAAGAACTTTCTTTTCTCTCTGTTAAAAAATATCGGGAGACAAAGACTCTGTTTACTTAATTCATTTTATATTTGCTTATTTTGAAATGTTTAAATGATTTTGTATAATCAAAGACGAAAACAGCCATTGTATCTTTTAACAGCAGCTGATTTGGACTTAAAATTCCGCAATCAAAGAGAAATGAATAGAAATCCGTTTATAGATAGATAGACACTGTTTTTTAAATTATAAAACGTTCTTTCGAAACCTTTTTAAAGCCGATCAAATTAGCGTGCTTTAAGAGTGTGCGTGTCTGAACGGGGGTTGGCGAGCGTAGCTCGTAGGGGTCAGGGACCCCTAGTGTTATAATATTTGAGAGAAAAAGGGTTGTCGATTTAATAGTTTTGGTGATCACTGGTGCCCGGCTAACATAAAAGTACCACAAGCTTTTCCTTCTCCATTGTCGTCTATTGGTCGCCATAGATAAACTGTTTTAAAATTTTAAAATGTACATTTATATGACCTCTTTGAGATGTGTAAGAAAGGCATAAGAAATTTATTATTATTCTCTCACATTTGCAATGACCGTTTGGCATTTTATAATTTTTATATTTTTAATTTGAATGCGTTAAAGCACCCAATCGTAATTAAATTTTTAAGTGGTTCTGTGTGTAAAAGTTTCTTTATAGGAGATATTGCAGAGGAAATGGAAATACGCCTCATACAATAAACAACAACCAAAAGAGTTGTGAAAAAATTCTAAAATTGAATTATAAGCAGTAAAATTATACAAAAAAAAATCTTAAAATACCGTTGATTGTACCGTTGAACTTATAAGTGTTGTATTTTGAACTTTTTTTAATGGGAATTTTTAGAAAATTAAATTTAAAAAAAACTTTTTTTGCTCATTTATTTTGTAAATTGCATGTAGTACTCTGTTTTTTCGTATACAACGTTAAATTTCCGAAAGAAAAAACAAAAAAAGAAAGAATTACTGGGAATGGTTTAATAAAATTCATCTGGAATTAGCCCCCTCAGAAATGAAATTTGACCCATTTTGAAAACCAATGCCCTAGACCAGTGGTTCCCAACCTTCTATCGGCCACGCCCCACCAAAGAATCTGCAATGTCAATATGCCCCCCCCCCCCCAACCTGCCCTGAAATCTATAAATTATATCTCTTAATATTTAAAAAGTGAACTCTATTCACGCAGTGGGCATATAATAGTACATTAACAATATGTATTCATTTCGCATTTTTAACTTATCAAAGAGGCGAATCTTCTACACCAAATGTTTTTTTTTTTTTTTTTTTAAACTTAATTTTAAAAATGCAATGATATTATACATCTTTGCCTATATGCCGAAACGAAATTTGTTGTACTTTTCCAAATCAATGTAAGTAAAGTGTTATGCGATCTGCATTTTTATCTTCACAGATTACCTTAAAAATACGCTTACATTTAACGTTAAAACTAATAAATTCATACAATTTATAATGCATTCTTGAAACTTATTAAGAGTTGGTGGAAAATTTTTAGCTACTGACTTTCCTTTCTATGGATATCACAATATACAATAAGTATTTCAAGATTATCAATCATCATCTTTATCAAATTTAAGTAGCCACTATTCTGCATAATACATTCTCCCTACTTCCTCTTTCCCAATATCGTTAATTGTCTTCGCCAATAGAAGTAGAAAACTCATTAACCTTACACTAAAATCAAATCACTTAATAACCAATCGATAACGTTACTAAAAATTTTAAAATTCACCACCAGAAAAATTATAGTGAGTTTTGATGGTTTCATAGATATTAAACTATTTTAAAAGATTATTCGCATAATTATTCTGGTTTTAACCCTAGAACTACCGGAAATTTTACTCAAGTTTTATAAAAACATTCTACACCAGAATTTTTACTTAAAACTATTTAATTTGTTTATTTAACTTATTATTGTCTGATTTATACATTTAGTTTGTTTTGAAGAAATTTTCTGGTTTGAATAGATATTTTGAATATACATGTCGGGTCCATTGGACCCTTCTGGTAGACAGAGGGTTAAATCTATTTTAAATTTTCGATAGGGAAGATTTAAAAAACTCAATTTAAAAACTGATTTCTAAAATTTTTCTTGTATTCCATTTATTTTTAGTCTAAAACATTACTTTTTCCCAAAAAAGACAAAAGTAACTGATAGCGAATGAGTGGTTAAGAAATTTGGAATTAGAAAATTGGAAAATTTAATATTTTGCCCTTGACAGGGTTAAATTGTTTTGTACTAGAAATTGAGATACAAAAGAAGTACAAATTCTTATTTAATCTACGTTCTTCACATAATAAAATTTTCATTTTTTTTTTTTATATAGTTTTCTTAATCGCTAATTCAAAAATATTTGAGGCTAAAATTACAACTTTTTTTCCGAGTTTGCTTAAATTCTAAAGTATGGTATAGCTTAAAATAAATAAATCAGTAAAAAATTAAAATAATTGACAATTTTAACATTTTAATATATATTTCGGTAAAAAGAAGAAACATTGCAACTTACCAGATTGATTTATTTTACAAAAATAGCTTTTTTAATACATTATAAATTTAATATGATTATTTCATTAATTGTATTCTAATATTTTCTTAAAGAATATGAACATTCTTTTTCGTAAAATATTATGCTTTATATATTAAAAATTAATATAAAAGGCATAAAAATATTAAAAACATTTCACGCGTGTTATTAATTTTTTTTAATTTAATAAAATGATATTACTTTTACGATTCAATCAAAACACCAGTTTGAAAATTTCTTTTTACAGAAAAAAGCATAATTTAATATTTAAATATTTAAAGTAATGAAATAGTTTATAATTTTGCATATTGTTGATAGATGGCGATACCAACTAGAGCAAAACTGTGAATAATTTTCAGGTGGGAATTTTATTCATAAATATTAATTTGACGGAAACTACCTTTTATAGATGACAGAATATAATATTAATATCATTGCTAAATTCTAAACAATAATGAAAATATTTAAATAATTCAAACAATGTCTAGTTAATTTTTAATGCTCAAATAAATTAATTTCAATAAAGTATGCATGTTTAGTAATAACAATTATATTGGAAAGATCTTCATTATCATTTGTTATTTATAATGTAGGTAGATTGTTAAAAATTATTAATTTCTTATGACGATGCAGTTAGGTGACGATGCAGCTTTTTAAAGTGGTTATGTGTGTCCGTTTGTTTAATTCATGCTTTAAAAAAGTTTTCTTTTTCAGTAGAAGCACTGGTAAAATATTTTTGTTTACATAAACAAAGTAAGATTATATGTTCATTTACAATTAAAAATTAATAATTAAAGTACACATAATTTATTTATTATACAAGCTTTTCATTTAAGTTTAATAAATTTGGAAAATGCGTATTAAAAATATAAGACGTTATTTAAATCTGCATTTTTAGCTAATTGCTTGGATCATTCGAGTATTTTTCTTTAAAAAGAAAAATTATAAAAATGGATATATCATTAATATGTTTACAGTATATTCTGTCGTATAACACTCACTTTTGGAAAAGGAAGCGTTATATGCCGGGTATAAAAATTTAAACATAATAAAAGGACGTGATTATTTACGACGATACTTTAGAAATGACCATTACAAGATTGTTCCAAAATCCATTTAATTCATCATTTTGTGTAATACAATTTAGGGTGAATTATAGTTGATCTATTTATCATATTCTAATCAAATTTGTTTATCATATTCTAATCAAATTTATTTATCAAATTTATAATTCATCATATAATAATACTTATCATATGATTATATCATATTTTATATATATATATTTTTTACATGAATATTAATTTATATGTTTAATTTATATGGTTATATCATTTTATAAACATATTTATCATATTGTAATTATTTATAGTATCCAATCCTAATTCGTTGCACATAACAAAAAAAATATTTTCCAAGTATCCAAAATTATTTTCCAAGTATATAACTGTTAACGCTATTATTCTGTCAAATTCAGAATTCTACTCGCTAAAGTTAAACCCATGGGCGTAAAATGCATTCGTATATTTAAAATATCTCCGGGGAAAATTAATATATATATATATATATATTTTTTTTTTTAATGCCTAACTTTGTAAAGGACGCCTCTTTTTTTCTTAGTTCTCAAAATATTTCTAAAACCTTAGTAATTTATGACCTTATTTATAAATTATAATTTAAAACGTGTTCTAAAATATTTCCAATTCAACTTTTTGTGTAATGCAAATTAGGATGAATAACAGATGATTTATTTATCATATTCTAAAAACCTGATTCGTTGTATAGAACAAAAAAGTATTTTTTACGGAATAAATTATGTTCAAAATATAACTGTTAAAACTGTTATTCGACTTCCGAATTCTCATCGCTAAAGTTAAAATTATGAACTTGGCATTCGTATATTTTAAATATCTCCTAGGGAAAATAATATTTTAACTTTTTTTTTCAGTCTACTATTCATAAAGGGTTTCTCTATTTTTCTAAGCTGTTCAAATTATTTCTTAAAACTTTGCATAAATTAATAATTTGTAAATTACCATTATAAACGTGTTCTAAAATTCATTTAATCCATCATTTTGTGTAATATAATTTTAATTTATTATGAATATATATGGTTCTATTTATAAAATTCTAAAATCCTTTTTCGTTGTCTAGGAAAAAAAGTATTTTTTAAAGGATAAATTATTTTCCAAATGTAACTTTTACGTCTGTTAGACAATTTCAGAATTCTTCCCGCTAATGTTAAACGTATGGGGGTAGAATGTCTTCGTATATGTTAAAGATATCCTCGGGAAATTAATATTTTTTAACTTCTTTTTTCTGTCTGCTCTTCTTAAAGGATGCCTCTTTTTTTTTTTTTAGTTCTCAAAATATTTTTTAAATCTTTGCTCGATTTAATAATTTACAACGGTACTTTATAAATTATCATTATAAAATTGTTCTAAAATTCATTTAAATAATCATTTTGTGTAATTAAATATAGGGTAAATTATTATAGATGATTTATTCATCTTCTTCTTCAATCCTTGTTCTATAGGAAAAAAAGAATTTATTATAAGATAAATTATTTTCCAAACATAACTGTTAAGTCTGTTAATCAATCAAATTCAAAATTCTCTTCGCTAATTTTAAACCTATGGGTGCACAATGCAGTTGAATATTTAAAAGATCTCCGCGGGAAAGTAATATTCTCTTTTTTCCTATTTCTCAAAATATTTTTTTAAATCTTTGCTTGATTTAATTTACAACGGTACTTTATAAATTACCATTACAAAATTGTTCTAAAATTCATTTAATTTATCAATTTGAGTAATGCAATATAGGATGAATCGGTTTATTTATAATATTTATTCTAAAATCCTTGTTCGTTCTATAGAACAGAAAAGTATTTTTTAAAGGATAAATTATTTTCCAAATATAACTGTTAAGGCTGCTTGTTAGTCAGTCAACTTTAGAATACTCAATAAAGTTGATTCTGTTTACTGTTCTTATAGGATATCGCTTTTCCACAGATCTCAAAATAATTCTAAAATCTTTAAATAATTTAATATTTTGAAACGTGAAGCGTTATATACCGGGTATAAAAATAAAAGCTTAAAAGTTAAACACAAGAAAAAGTCGCGATTATTTACGACAATACTTTATAAATTATCCTTTCAAATATTTTCTAAAATTCCTTTAATTCATCATTTTGTGCAAAACAGTTTGGGGTGAATTATAGATGGTATATTCTTGTTCGTTGTATCGAACATCAAAGTATTTTTTAAGGATAAATTATTTTCCAAATGTAATTATTAAGGCTATTAGTAAATTATACTCGCTAATGTGAAACCTATGGACGTAGAGTGCATTCATATATTTAAAAGATCTCTTCGGAAAATATTTTAAACTTTTTTTTTCCGTATACTCTTCCTAAAGGATGTCTCTTTTTTTATTCTCAAAAATATTTTTAAAATCTTTGATTTATTTAATAATTTACAACGGTTTTTTTTAAATTACCATTACAAAATTGTTCTAAAATTCATTTAATTCATCATTTTGCGTAATACAATTTAGGATGAAATTATAGATATTTTATTTATCATATTCTAAAATCCTTATTCTTTGTCTAGAACATAAAAGTAATTTTTTAAGGATAAATTATTTTCCAAATTAAACTGTTAAGGCCGTTGTTCAGTCAACTTCAGAATTCTAAAATCGCTAATGTTAAACCTATGGGCGTAAAATGCATTCATATATTTAAAATACCTCCTCGTGAAATTAATATTTTAAGCTTATTTTTTCTGTTATTTCTTCTTAAAAGATGTCTCTTTTTTTTCTTTGTTCTTAAAATATAATAGACACCAGTTATAACGTATTTTTAGGGGATCAGAAAATATGGTACGTTATAAGTAATAACCAATAAAATGCAGTGCATAACGTGGAAGAAAAAGGCGCATAATACCACATGCAATAATAGAGATAAGCAGAAATTTTATGAGTTTTTCACATTAAAATAGAAAAAAAAAGAAAAATAATTAGTACGTACATGTATATTAAAAAAAATAGTCTGTTATTTTTAGCTGATTACATGGCACAGTAAAAATTACATTTTCAATATTTATAATGGAACTTTACAGGGTTTCTCAATAGTCAGTATGGAATTCAACGAACCGCGATAAAGTTTATATAGCACTCAATGCTTCAGTTACTTTTGGGTACTTCAGATACTTTTACGTTGAAATACTGCCCCTACTCCTTGTTCCCCCCCACAACAGGAGATATTGGAGAATAATCGATGACATTCACCTCAAAAGTCAATTTAGAATACATGTCTCTTCCATGAAAAGGGATTTAGAACATACTGAGATAAATTTCCATGAAAGTCTACCGAATTCCAAACGGAAATGCAACTTTGGCGTACAAATTTAGCTTTTCGTTTGAGTCTATAAAGTACTTTATAACTAGATGAAGGATTTTGCATAGTCCGTTATATAGCAGAAGTTGTTAACATTACATTATATATGATTTCATTCGGGACCAAACATCGGAATACGTTATAATTGACTGTACTTTATGTCCCAGGTACGTTACAACCGGTGTCGACTGTATTTCTAAAATTCTTGCTTAATTTAATATTTTATGTGTTGAAAGTTGACGAACTATGAGTAAAGTTTTAACACTTCAAATAAAATTAAGTATATATTTTAGAAATATTTTGACAACTAAGAAAAAAAAGTAAGATCTTTAAAAATGGCGCACAGATAAAAGAAATTAAAAATATTGATTTCCTCATAAAATATTTTAAATATGCAAATGCATCACGCACACATATGTTTAACTATAGACAGGTAAATTGGAAGTTGCTAACTAACGGTCATATCGGTCAATTATAACGGTCAATCTTGGTATACAAAGACATAGAGTAGAATGGTTCACTTTAATAACTTCTAACACAATGCAATGATTAGTAAAGGCGATGTAATTTTAGAATATTTCACTTTTGAAAAAATTCTGCATTCATATATAAGGCCATTATATTTGTACATTTTGAATTTCTATGAAACAATAAAAACAAAATTTAAAAGAAATAATTTCAGTAGGACTAAAAAATTCTACAAAACCCTTAAAAAACAAACTAATTTATTAATTTAACAGACAAAATTTAATATAATGGTTTGCAAATCTTCTAATGCATTTAAAAAATTCGGGAATAATCAGAGATTTTGCTTTCTTTTATTTATAAATATACTGTTACTTTCGAAACGTATACTGAAACCCCAAAGTGAAAGTTTCCTAATAAAAAAAAAGCATGCAAAAAAAAAAAAAAAAAAACGGCTTTTGTAGAGATCGCTTTTGGATATCCAATGCCAAAAAAATCATTTTAAAAATACTGAAATGAAAACAAGATATTTAAATAATGGCCGCCCTATATAAACAACATGAATACTTTTTGGCACGAGTGGCGCCGACGGGATACGAACCATGGATCCCATGATCAGGAGGCGAGAACGCTAGCGTCGAGCGAAAGGTCAAGCCTGTTGCCCTAATCTAGTAACTCGCTTTATACTGATCATGTGAGATGAAACCGCTACACACTCCCTTCCCAGTGAGAAAGACATCTTGTCGATGTCTGACGAGTGATATGTAGCCGTGAGTGATGCGCAGCATGCAAGTGCTGTGAGCGTTTAACCAGTTGGTTTCACAAGCTTATTGCTGGAGATGATTTGTTTGGTGCTGCCGTCTGTTGGTTATGAGGGGAGGTGATTGTTGTTAAAGGTTGCGTGTTTTATCAGGGTCACCACTTTGGCACGAGTGGCGCCGATGGGATACGAACCACGGATCCCCTGATTATGAGGCGAGAACGCTAGCGTCGAGCAAAAGGCCAAGCCAGTTACTTTAATCTAGTAACTCGCTTTATACTGATCATGTGAGATGAGATCGCTACAACTTAATTCACAATACATTTTTTTTTCTTAACTAAATAGGTGCATTTATATAGATGTTTTAAAAACTTTTAACTATTCAAGGTGTTAAAAGCATTGGTATCAGAAGATGTTAAAATCACTAGCGCTTTCATCTAAACATTAGCCGTCATCAGGGGAACTGCTGTAGCCTCAAGAACATACAGTGGTTTAATATCAGATGGGGAAACAACAACAACAACAAAAAAAAAACAAATATGAGGGTTGGAAGGAAAGAAGATATAGGGGCTATCTAAATCTAAATATATAAAAAATATGGAAGCCGGAAAAGGGGGGGGGGTAACCAAAACCAAATTCACCTGTTATTCCAAGTATGTTAAATCATAACCTTGGTATATTATAGGATAGAACATCATTACAAGCTCCCCTGTCTGTTGTCAAAAATTCCAGAGACTCTCTGATTATACAAATGTTATATCGTAATGCATGTGCAATGATTTTAACCTCTTTAAATAAGATATCAATATTTGTATCTTGATTTAAACGGGATATAGCAATGGATAATTTAACCTTTTTAATTAATTAATTATCCACAGTTCAAAGTATTCAAGTAACTTGCAATTTGTTATAGAATTTCTATTCTTAATTACTTATAATTTTGATTTATATTTTGAATACATTTTGATTTAAAAAAAATACTTTCAGACTTTTGATTTCATTATATTTCATTGCTGTTGTTTTGTTCGATTAATTCCTTAGTGACAGACTTTGCTTTTAATAAAATTAGTTATATTCCCTACTCATTAAAAGAGTCTAATATTGTTTGGTCCAATTTAGGAGACTGGAGTTCCAAGTTCCAACTTAGGTGACCAATCCCTGAATTTTGACCACTTTCGACAATTTCTTCAAATTAAAAGAAACTTAAAATTTTGAAAAATAAATTGTTCTAAAGGATTATTTAGTTAGTAGATGAATAGATTGACCATGTGTAAGGATATTTTTCAAAAATTCCCAAAATGGAGTGAGTTACTCTTGAAAATAAGCAAAGTGGTCCAATTTTGGATACTATCCCCTGTTAATTGGCCCGATGCGGAAAATAAAAGTGGGAAGTAATATTATTTAGCAACAATATTTTTTTAGCAACAATAATAGGTTCGTTTGAAAAAAATACTTTCACTTAAATATATAAATTCCTTTAACAAGGATTTTAGGTACATTCGTGGAAAAAAAGGTAAACATCCCCTACTAACTCCTCAACAAGTTATCGTAGACGAAAGTTACCGGTACCGAACGATTGGAAATAAAGCCTACTTTTAAATGATGCATATAAAATTTGCTTAGCGGGCCATCTAGACATTAAAACGAATCCAAACTTCATTTTTTTCAATACCAATACACAATTTTAACGAGATATTTCAAATCTTCGGTTCAACCTATGCCTAGACACCAAATTTCAAGTCATTTGAATGATAAGTTTTTGAATTATAAACATTCAAAATTTAGTGCTTGTGATGTTAAATTGCATTTTCATATTTTTATTTATATCTCCTGGAATTATGCTACTAATGTGCTAATTTTTTTTGTAGCAATAATACTAATATACCCAAACATAAATACGCTGAATTTGCAATTTGTATAATTTTGAGATATGAATTATGAATTATAAAATTAATATTCGAAAATATTATGAATTGCAACCTACAATATTTTTGATGGATTTAGATTTATTAAGACCTGCTTTATGGAAATCCAAAATTTAACATTTTTCTACCAAGTAGTTTTCCAATTATGCTTAAAAAACGGCAAAATGATGGTTTAAGGCTGTAGCCTTAAACCATCAAAATTCAAAATATCTACATTAAATTAATACATACTATTAAAGATTTTTTCAGATATTATGACACTTTTTCCCTCTTAGAGATATTGATATAGCTGTTGCTTATAAATATAACATTCCTCTTAGTAAAAAGTTGTTCAATTATAGATCTCTTGTTTTTTCTGATGAAATTCCTGAAACATGTAAATGTGACACAGATTTCTTAGATTTTATTGATGATTTCCATAAGCATGTTATTACTGGAAATTTAGATATTATACAAAACAAAAATTTACATTTTATGATGGGATTAGGTACTAAGTTTAGATTAAATAAAACAATTAGCAAGAAAACAGCTATTCAGATTTTTGAAAGGGATTTGAAAAAAATTCATTATGCAATTATGTTACAGATTTAACACCCCTTTGAAGCTTTTTTTGAATGGGGGTGGCATGTATTAAAGGAATTTGAGTTTTTTGTTAATAATTATTTGAACAGTAAGGATTATGTTTATCATAGTCTTAATAAGGAAGATATAAATTATATTCAATTTTTACATAACAATTTTGTAATAGTACCTGTGGACAAAGCGGCTTCAAATTATGCAATTATTTGAAAGCTTTTTTATATTGACAAAGTTAAAAATGAGTTAAATAATAGTAAATTTTATAAAGAATGTAAATTAAGTAACAAGGTTGTTGTAAACAAATTTAATGCATACACCAAAAAGGCTAGAAAGATGTATTCATATAATTTTGCTATTAATAATCATCATACTTTTCCATTTCTGTTTATGACCCCAAAATTTTACAAGACACCTATTAAATTCAGATTTATATGTTGTAATTCAAGAGGTATAGGTAAAAGTTTAAATGTTAAGTTACAGGAGTTTTTGAAGCGCATTTATGGTTTTTTGAAGTTTAAATATAGAAATACTAGCTATTTTTGGTGTATAGACAATAGTAATGAGGTTTTAAATAAAATTAAAAAAACGCCCATAACGCCCACAAATTTGTATACCTATGATTTTGAAAATCTTTTTTCTAATATACCTATAGATTTACTTTATGATACACTAAAAAATATTTTTGATATGTTTTGTATTGAGGAGGAGCTTGGAATTAAAAGAGATTTTTTCTTAAGTTTATGTAATTTCTGTTTTCTTAATAATTTCATTACATTCAATAGCTCATTTTTCTACCAGGTATGTGGCATCGGTATGGGAACTAAATTTTCGAGTTCTGCTGCAAATCTGTTTCTTTTTTATTATGAATTTAATTATGTTTTAAACAGTAATAAGAGTTATTCAGTTTTAAGATATATCGATGATTTAATAATATTCGATGACAAACTTTTGGTATCGATTAACGATATCTATCCTCCATGTTTAAAATTAAATAAGGCTTCTGTTGATAGTTTACATGTTAATTTTTTGGATTTAGACATTTTAATTAAAGATAGCAATATACTAATTAAGCTTTTTGATAAACGGGATTTTTTAAATTTTAATACTCAATCGATGCCACACTGGTATTCAAATTTAAGTAAAAAGGTTTTTATTAACATTATTGTGGGACAAATTAATAGATTTTATAGAATTTGTAGTAATAGAGAATTTTTGAGTTCACAGATTTTTAAATTTACTGCTAATCTTTTTTATAATAATTTATTTCCATGCCAGTTTATTTTTCATTATGTAAATCAACTTGAGAAGGGTTTTCTAAAGTGGCAACAGCTAAGCGGCCAAACACCGTAATGGATGCCAAGGTAGCTGCTTGAATATATGAAGGGTGTGGATTAAAGTCTTTTTAAGAACGTCTGCATATTGATGTGCTTCAACTAGAAACTGCGGTGACTTGGAAAGAAAATTAATGATTATGAGAATAATGGAAAGACAAGTCTTCAGGACGCTGGTCTAACTTGGATTATGGCCTTGCATGCAACTCCTGCTGATGGAAAGAAGTGGAGCGTAGTGATTGTTTTAAAGGTAGCAAGTTTTTTTCAGGTCTTCATGGGTAAAGGTGGGGATATGGCCTTTTCACATGTTCAATACTTCTAATTGCTTAATGATTTAGTCATATTGGAATTTTTATTAATTTTTATTTACGTTTTATAAGCTAAATTGTTTTTCTTGGATTTTGAATTGGTTGGTTATAATTGTTTTTAAAGCAGTTTTGATTCGTTAAAATTTTTTTTATAAAATAGCTTTGTTATGTTGTGTTTTTGAAAGTTTAAATCTATTTTTATACTTTTGGAGTATGTGGGTTGGCCATATCTTGCGAAACCCGTGAGGATCCAATTTCTGTTTTTGATACCTGCTTTTTTCACTCCTCCCACTTTCTGAAGAGCAGGGAGTGGTTTGTTTATTGTTTTTTCGTTATAAATTTTCATGGATTTTTATTGTTGTTTTGCACCCTCTTTTCATAATAATTTTCATAATCATTCACTTTTAATACAGCTATATTCACTTAGTGCATATAAGAAGCTGCGTTGCGCCTGATGCACTGGGTTATTTGTTTTTTAAAAATTTTTTTGAAAGCATTATATACTTTGGCAATTTGATAAGCTGCTTTGCGCTTCTTTTGCTGTGTATTCAGCAAGTCATTCCATATGTCATATGTTAAATTGGGTGTAGTTTGTTATGCAATTAGGTGTAAGTGCCTACAAAAAGTTATAATATAAAAAAATTTTTTTGGAATTTTGTATACATTCCTCATTGAAATTATGAAATATATTAAATGAAAAGATAAACGTTGTAAAACATGATTGGTGAGTCGTGCCGAAGCTGTTGATGTACCATCAGGTTATTGTACATTTTGCAAGTTTAATAATGTTGTTTATAAAATTACATGTATGACTTGTTCGCAGGCTTATGTTGGTGAGACTTCTGGTTCTCTTAATATTAGAATTAACAATCATAGATCAAATGTTCACAATGATGATTTACAATGTCCATCTTTTGAAATTATGCATTTTAAGTTGCATACTTTTGATAACATTTTGATTGAAATTTTGGCACATGTTGAGAATCAGAATGAGCGTTTGAAAATAGAAAATGACTTCATTTTGAAACACAGGACTTTGTATCCTTATGGCCTAAATACAGTATTTAATTCTTACAATATAAAAAGTATTGATAATGTTTATAGTTTTTTAAATTTGTTTAGTAATTTGAAAATTAAAAGAGATACAAGGGGATCACATATGTTATCCAATAAATTAAATTGTTTAGTGCCAGAGGAATGGATCTGTAAGGTTGAAAAAGATTTTATAGTAAATTTCAGTATTAAAAATGTAAAATAAGCAGTTTTCACACTTAAGCTTAAAATTTTAAACAAAATTAGGAAAGCTAGTAAAATTTATAAATTTTCTAATTTGCATTTTAGGGACCTGCTTTGTGACTTTATTAATTTTAGATTAAAGAATTTTTTGGATTCCAAAACTGACAGGGTTTTCTTTACATTGAATTTTCAATAGAAGTCTTTCGACAATTTTAAAATTAAAGATTTTTTCAGATATTATGACACTTTTTCCCTCTTAGAGATATTGATATAGCTGTTGCTTATAAATATAACATTCCTCTTAGTAAAAAGTTGTTCAATTATAGATCTCTTGTTTTTTCTGATGAAATTTCTGAAACATGTAAATGTGACACAGATTTCTTAGATTTTATTGATGATTTCCATAAACATGTTATTACTGGAAATTTAGATATTATACAGAACCAAAATTTACATTTTATGATGGGATTAAGTACTAAGTTTAGATTAAATAAAACAATTAGCAAGAAAACAGCTATTCAGATTTTTGAAAGGGATTTGAAAAATTCATTATGCAATTATGTTACAGATTTAACACCCCCTTTGAAGCTTTTTTTGAATGGGAGTGGCATATATTAAAGGAATTTGAGTTTTTTGTTAATAATTATTTGAACAGTAAGGATTATGTTTATCATAGTCTCAATAAGGAAGATATAAATTATATTCAATTTTTACATAACAATTTTGTAATAGTACCTGTGGACAAAGCGGCTTCAAATTATGCAATTATTTGAAAGCTTTTTTATATTGACAAAGTTAAAAATGAGTTAAATAATAGTAAATTTTATAAAGAATGTAAATTAAGTAACAAGGTTGTTGTAAACAAATTTAATGCATACACCAAAAAGACTAGAAAGATGTATTCATATAATTTTGCTATTAATAATCATCATACTTTTCCATTTCTGTTTATGACCCCAAATTTTCACAAGACACCTATTAAATTCAGATTTATATGTTGTAATTCAAGTGGTATAGGTAAAAGTTTAAATGTTAAGTTACAGGAGTTTTTGAAGCGCATTTATGGTTTTTTGAAGTTTTAATATAGAAATACTAGCTATTTTTGGTGTATAGAAAATAGTAATGAGGTTTTAAATAAAATAAAAAAAAAAACCATAACGCCCACAAATTTGTATACCTATGATTTTGAAAATCTTTTTTCTAATATACCTATAGATTTACTTTATGATACACTAAAAAATATTTTTGATATGTTTTGTATTGAGGAGGAGCTTGGAATTAAAAGAGATTTTTTCTTAAGTTTATGTAATTTCTGTTTTCTTAATAATTTCATTACATCCAATAGCTCATTTTTTCTACCAGGTATGTGGCATCGGTATGGGAACTAATTTTTCGAGTTCTGCTGCAAATCTGTTTCTTTTTTATTATGAATTTAATTATGTTTTAAACAGTAATAAGAGTTATTCAGTTTTAAGATATATCGATGATTTAATAATATTCGATGACAAACTTTTGGTATCGATTAACGATATCTATCCTCCATGTTTAAAATTAAATAAGGCTTCTGTTGATAGTTTACATGTTAATTTTTTGGATTTAGACATTTTAATTAAAGATAGCAATATACTAATTAAGCTTTTTGATAAACGGGATTTTTTAAATTTTAATACTCAATCGATGCCACACTGGTATTCAAATTTAAGTAAAAAGGTTTTTATTAACATTATTGTGTTACAAATTAATAGATTTTATAGAATTTGTAGTAATAGAGAATTTTTGAGTTCACAGATTTTTAAATTTACTGCTAATCTTTTTTATAATAATTTATTTCCATACCAGTTTATTTTTCATTATGTAAATCAACTTGAGAAAGGTTTTCTAAAGTGGCAACAGCTAAGCGGCCAAACACCGTAATGGATGCCAAGGTAGCTGCTTGTATATATGAAGGGTGTGGATTAAAGTCTTTTTAAGAACGTCTGCATGTTGATGTGCTTCAAGTAGAAACTGCGGTGACTTGGAAAGAAAATTAATGATTATGAGAATAATGGAAAGACAAGTCTTCAGGACGCTGGTCTAACTTGGATTATGGCATTGCTTGCAACTCCTGGTGATGGAAAGAAGTGGAGCGTAGTGATTGTTTTAAAGGTAGCAAGTTTTTTTCAGGTCTTCATGGGTAAAGGTGGGGATATGGCCTTCTCACATGTTTAATACAATTGCTTAATGATTTAGTCATATTGGAATTTTTATTAATTTTTATTTACGTTTTATAAGCTAAATTGGTTTTCTTGGATTTTGAATTGGTTGGTTATAATTGTTTTTAAAGCAGTTTTGATTCGTTAAAATTTTTTTTTATAAAATAGCTTTGTTATGTTGTGTTTTTGAAAGTTTAAATCTATTTTTATGGTTTTGGAGTATGTGGGTTGGCCATATCTTGCGAAACCCGTGAGGATCCAATTTCTGTTTTTGATACCTGCTTTTTTCACTCCTCCCACTTTCTGAAGAGCAGGGAGTGGTTTGTTTATTGTTTTTTCGTTATAAATTTTCATGGATTTTTATTGTTGTTTTGCACCCTCTTTTCATAATAATTTTCATAATCATTCACTTTTAATAGAGCTATATATATATATATATATATATATATATATATATATATATTGAAAAATCCAAATTCATATAATTTAGTACACGAAAAAACATCTAACAAACTGTAACTAAAACAATAATTAACAAAACCAAGAGTAACTAAGAAAAAACTAAATATGGAGACAAGTGGCCAAGGCTTATGACTTGTGCCGCGGGGTTAAACATGTTTTACGTGCACAACATTCCCCCTCACTTGCCAAGACCAAACAAATAGAGATTGAAAAAATGAAAATCACAAACTAACCCAAAAGCCGTCAAATGAAGTCCGTGAATATCCTCACCGCTAAGCTAATTTCGATAGGAATCACATATCGATAAATCACCATCATCGAACAATTCCAATACCATATTTCGATAGCATTTTTTCTTGATAAAATTGAAAGTTAAATCATTCAGAAAATGTATTGGGTAATTTTGTCTACTGGCGTTTATGTAAAGGTTAAATATTTCACCAACCAATTTATCAACATTTGAACACAAATTTGCAATACGATTTAATCCATTTAAATATATATTTCTAAAAATTGAAACATGCAGGTTACTATTAAAGTTTAATATTTTTATTGTATCAAAATCAAAATAATTTCTTTTATCATAAATACTGTATACTAAAATTCCGTTTTTAATCTCCAAATTAACATCCAAGTAGTTAACACTGCTTTGATTATCCGAAGCACTCTTTAAATTTAAAGTGTCTGGATAACATTTAAATTGATAAATTTCTTTATTTTTATTCAGCTCAACCACCAAAACATCATCTATATATCTGTATATCTTTAAGTCTTTTTCCAACAACAAACCGGCTTCATATGTAAAGAGATAAAGATCTGCAAGGATGGAGCTACAACTGCCCCCCATTGGAATACCTCTCACTTGTTTATATATTTGTTTCCCTTCAAACAGATAATTTTCGTAAACAACAAATTGAAATAAATCGGTGAATATTTCAATACTGATATCCTTCTCTTTAGATTTCTTGAAAAAATCCATAACTCTGTACTTCAAATCATCTAAATTTATGCTATTATACAAATCCTCGAAATCATATGTATACAATCCTGTAATGTTTTTCAGCTTTGTTAAACTTTTTATAAGTTCATAGCTATTTTTTATTACCATCGAAGAATATTCATTTATAACCTGATCAAAAATCTTTTGTAATATATTCAACAATTTTTTATTTACACATTCCAGGTAAGAACCAAACCCACAAGTTACGGTTCTAAAAGTAATTGGGTTTTTATGGAATTTTGGAATCATTTCTAGATAAGGAAATTCCGCACTATTTTGCTTTGATTTTATATATTGATTATCAGATTTTATATTTTGATTATATATATATATATATATATATATATATATATGTGTGTGTGTGTACATATATTTTAAAAAATACTAATTATCATGACTAAAATTGAAAGCCTCTTAGAAAAAAAATGGCGATATTTTTTAACCTATAAATACCAAACAATAATGCAGGAAAATAGTATAGTTTTGCGTCTTAACATTTTGAAAAATATAAAACTGTACTTATCTTACTAATAACATTTTAAATACGGATAATAAAACTACTAAAAAAAGTATTTATTTCTAAAATTTCTTGTTACAATCACGTTAAGTGTAAACTGGATAAACGAAATACGAAGTACATTTGATACATTTCAGAGTAAATATATAGTCCTTGCAATATCACTAAACAGTGTATGTCTAAATGTATTCATGAAGAATTTTTTAAAAGCCACAAACATGATTGCAAAACTTATACACATACAAATTTTTAATGTCAAAGAATGATGATATATTTGTTTTCGTATTACATTATACCGAATATAAAGGATTATCATAAGATTTGGCTTTTTGTGAGCGCGGTAATCTTTTTAAAAGAGAAATTACTATTTACACAAAAAAGTAACTTTAGAACATATTTTTAAGTGTTTTATTCAAAATATTCATGTTATTATTTATGATGCCAAAAATATACGCAAAATAAAAGATAAACTAATCGGATGCCACCAGTATCAATGCTATACCAAGATTTATTGCAGAACTAATGAAGAGAATGACCGCGAGAATTACCTTTTACCACGACCGTACAAACTCATGCAACATTTGACCTATCATATATAACAGCGTTTTATTTATTTATTTATTTTAACAAATGAAACTAGAAGAAAATATTAAATAATTTTCATTAACCCCAGTTCACAAAACAATATTATACTAAAACAACCATTTCTTTCCGTTATCGGAACAATATCGTCATAAAAGACATGGCGTTGAATACGAAATTCTGCAGTTAAAAAATAAAAATATGTTTCATATACGAGAAGAAAAATGAAGAATTACTATTACGCAATACCAATTTCAACGCTGATTAAACAAATAAATGAGGAATAAATTATGTACTAAAATATATGCTTATTACAAGTAAAAGCACTTAATGCTATCAGAAGCTAAGCATTTCCATTTGATTTATCTCTTTCCCACTAATCTTTCAAAGAAATCTCACTGCTTTTATCGACCACTATATTGATCTTTGTTTCGCCACTGGATAATATATTGACCCCTTAAGTATACTGATTGATCCCTAGAGTGTTGATAATTTTGTTCACTCTAGTTTCCCTATTTCGATACTGAGTGTAAGGGGAAAAGAGGCTCTTACGTATTATGACTTCAAATCTAATGATTTTCGATTATCATTATCCAAGAGTAGATGTTAAGTGCATTTCTAGATATTATATTTAATCAGAAGTAGAAGAAGATTCGAGGAATTCTAAGCTGTAATTTTCGCTTCATTAGAAATAATTTAGTTAGATATGCTAGAAATTCATTAATTGATAAGATCCTTTAATTTTAAGCTGATAAAAGAATTTTTTTAAAAAGAATTATTATAGTTACTTATAGATGTCAATTGTTACTAATGACGTTATAAAATACGTATGGGTAAACATTTCTTAACATTACATAAAATAAAAAACAAAATTAAATTGGAAGTTTTTTTTTAATTATTGAAAATATTTTTAGTTCAAGAAATCAGGATATTCATTGTAATATTTTTCAACGACGTTTATCATATAATTTCCTTTTTAAATGGTTTTTAGGCCAAGTGCATTAAACATATATGATGTAAATTCTGAATTTTAATTTAATAGTTTCAAAAGGATCAATATATTGTCAGTGTATAACATATTGACAGCTTGAGTATACTGATTGATCCCTAGAGTGGTAATAATTTTGTTCACTCTAGTTTCCCAATTTCGATACTGAATGTAAGGGGAAAAGAAGCTCTTACGTATTATGACATCAAATCTAATGATTTTCGAATATCATTATCCAAGAGTTGATGTTAAGTGCATTTCTAGATATTATATCTATTCAGAAGTGGAAGAAGATTAGAGCAATTCTAAGCTGTAATTTCCGCTTCATTAGAAATAATTTGCATAAATTTATCAGAAGTTCATATTAATAAATTTTTTTCATTTTAATCTGATAAAAAGTATTTATAAATCTATTATTATGGTTAATTTTTTTTAATTTTTACTAAAGCTGTTACACAATATTTATGGGCAAA
Organism: Maratus speciosus; assembly: GCA_963932465.1. NCBI lineage: Eukaryota > Metazoa > Arthropoda > Arachnida > Araneae > Salticidae > Maratus > Maratus speciosus. Next base: position 529,682,612 of record OZ010790.1, read on the forward strand.
CATTTCTTAACACTAATTTTAGACGTCATATATGCATAATGCGAGGTTAACGAAAAAAAATGGCTGCCGCTCTACCTTTCATATTAGGACGGTAGAGTCACATGATTCTCCTTTCGTGCTCCCGCATTTGTGATTTCGAGCATCACGTGACTCAAGCGTTCTTACAGTTGAGACACGTATAAAGTACCGCGGTAGCCTGTCTTTTTCGTTAGCCTCGTGTTTAACGTAGATGGAGTAAATCTAAAAATAAATTTAAAAGAGAATCATGTGATCAATGCCATTGAAATATGTGAAAGTGAATTTCCTTATTTCTTAAACTTTAAATCTTTTCAAGATTTAAAAAAATCTCACATAAAATTTTATAATGTTAATTAAGCATTATTAATCTAATGTAGTAATTTCCAAGGGATCAATATATTGTCACAGTATAATATATTGAATCCTTTAGTATACTGATTGATCCCTAGAGTGTCGATAATTTTCTTCTCTCTAGTTTTCCTAATACGATATTGAGTGTAAGGGTAAAAGTGGCTCTTACGTATTATGACTTCAAATCTAATGATTTTCGATTATCATTATCCAAGAGTTGATGTTAAGTGCATTTCTGCATGTTATACTTGTTCAGAAGTAGAAGACGATTAGAGGAATTCTAAGCTGTAATTTTCGCTTCATCAAAAATAATTTAGTTAGATATACTAGAAATCCATTAATTGATAAAATACTTTAATTTTCAGCTGATAAAAATATTTCTTAGAAAAGAATTATTATAGTTATTTATAGATACCAATTTTTACTAATTCCGTTATAAAAAAACGTATGGGTAAATATTTTTTAGCATCAGATAAAATAAATAAAGTAAAATAAATTGGAGGGTTTTTTTGGTTTGTTTTAATTATTAGAAAGATTTTTAGTTCAAAAAATCAGTCAATTCATTGTGATATTATTCAACGACATTGATCACATAATCGGCTTTTAAATTGATTTTATAGATACACACCAGCCACATTAAACATATATGATGTACATTCTGAATTTTAATTTAATAGTTTCAAAAGGATCAATATATTGTCATTGTGTAATATATTGATCCCTTAATTATACTGATCGCGAATCTAATGATTTTCGATTATCATTATCCAAGAGTTGATGTTAAGTGCATTTCTCCATATTATATTTATTCAGAAGTAGAAGAAGATTACAGGAATTCTAAGCTGTAAATTTCGCTTCATTAGAAATTATCTACTTAAATGTATTAGAAATTATTTTAGTTATAAGCTGATATAAATATTTCTTTAAAAACAATTATTATGGTTAATTAAAAATGTTAATTGTTACCCATGCCGTTATAAAACACGCATAAGTTAATATTTCTAAATTTAATGTTAACGTTTAATGGAGATGGCGTGCTTCTAAAAAATCAATTTAAAATCGAATTACATTGTCAATGTCGTTTAAATATGTAACAATGAATTTACTCACTTCTTGAACTAAAATCCTTTCAATAATATAAATTCTAATTTAAAATTTTATAATAATAATTAAACAATATAATTTTTTTTAATAATTTCCAAGGGATCAATATATTTTCACTGTGTAATATATTGACCCCTTAATTATACTGATCACGAATCTAATGATTTTCGATTATCATTATCCAAGAGTTGATGTTAAGTGTATTTCTCCATATTATATTTATTCAGAAGAAGATTACAGGAATTCTAAGCTGTAAATTTCGCTTCATTAGAAATGATCTACTTAAATGTATTAGAAATTATTTTAATTATAAGCTGATGTAAATATTTCTTTTAAAACAATTGTTATGGTTAATTGTTACTCATGCCGTTATAAAACACGTATTAGTTAATATTTCTAAATTTAATGTTAACGCTTAATGGAGATGGCGTGCTTCTAAAAAATCAATTTAAAATCGAATTATATTGTCAATGTTGTTTAAATATGTAACAATAAATTTACTCACTTCTTGAACTAAAATCCTTTCAATAATAAAAAAAATCTAATTTAAAATTTTATATTGATAATTAAACAGTATATATTTTTTTATAATTTCCAAGGGATGAATATATTGTCAGAATATAACATACTAGCTGTTACCCGTGACGTCGTTCACGTAACATAAAAAGAAGAACTGAATTAATTAAGCAAAACATTTCCCTTCCGATAATTAAAAAAATATATAATAAACCAATTGTTTATCACATTTTATAAGAGACAATCTATATATATAAATATATATTACGCTATCGTGCGTGGCACATAAATCACAGTTATTTTTTAATTGTTTAATGGCAACGCCCAAATGAAACGCATCTCATTGGTTATTGAACAGCATTTAATGCATCGCTATACCTATAAGAGGGTATCCGTAGGGGACCGCATTCTGCCACCAAAAGTGACGCGAACTTGGCGATATCTCTAATAATTCGCAAAATTTCCATAGACTTCCATTGTAAACCAATAGGGTTTACTTGCTTACAGAAAATCCACAAATTGAGATATTTTAATGCAACAAAAACTAATATTAGCTTAAGGGATTATATTATTTATATTTAACCCTCTCGCTGCGTATTTTTTTATTATCAAAATAGGTTCAAAAATCACGCATTGTTTTATTAAATATTTCAACTCTATATATAGCTTAGAGTTTAAATATGTAAACATTTTTTGTAAATGAGTTCGAGATCATAAATGGGATATGATATTAGAAATTAGGCGAAATCAGGACTGTCAATGGAGACATTTATAGTCTCGCACCACTATTGTAAGAAAATCAATTTTGCAGTATCTTTCTCTTGTAGATGTTGTTAAAGTCTATATGATTTTTTTTTGTATTTAAAAAGTGTTCCGAGTTGAAATAAAAAATAGTCGCCAGTGGAAAAAATGAATCCCCGAGGAAATCTCGGATTGCGCAAATTTTGCTACTTTTACGTTGCCCGAGGAAATCTCGGGTTGCGCAGCGAGAGGGTTAAGGGAGTCCAAGTAAATTAAATTATGAATAAAAGTAACATGATACAATGCTTAGCATGCTTTCCCAAACATAAATTTTAAGGGAGACCAAACTGGTCGCCAAGGGCGGCTAGTATGAGTAATTTAAGGTATTTCTTTATTATAAGGTCATTGACATAACTTAGGTTTATACGCTGAACCAGGATGTCTGTTTATATCATGAAGTAATAAGGAAATGGCAAAGATGTCATATAAGCACCGGAACATAATTGTCGCCAACATATTTTGCTTGATATGGTAACCCAGCTATTGTTGTTTATTTATTAATATATAGTTTATTTACTTTAATTTTCTTTTAAAATTATATAAATTGCTTTGTTCTATAGTTCTTAATGAAGATTTTATTTATTTATTTTTATTTCCTTTTTTTCAGTAATAGAGCATAATTCAAAAATATACATGTAACTGGTATTCGAAAACGATGTTTTCTCCAAATTGGTATCAAAAAGAGATCGCACCAAACCAAGTGCGTAGATGGCATCTGTGCCAAGAAAATTATCGGATGATACTGTTTTATATGCTTTACAATCATACTTGTCATCAAAGGTGGCGAAGAATTGGTCATCTGGAATATTGTTAAGTCTTTACCACACAAAAAACAAACCTGTTTACAACAATGTATTTACTTTTGCACCCAATTTCTTTCTCTAAAAAAGCAAATTGATTACGAACCCGATTACAGAACACAACCTTTCTATCTACTTACTTTTTTACTTTTTAAGAATGAAAATACATATTTCATGCTAATCACTACGTCATTTTCGAATTTGCTAATTTTACTGTGCATATTATTGACATTTGCTCTTCAAAAGTTTTTTTTAATTTTAAATTGAAATTTAAATATTTGTGTTAACCGTGCGCAGACGATAAACCGTAATCCTTGATAACAATTTTCTTTAAATAATAAGAATTAATATCATAACACAATCTCATTTTATTTCAACATCAAAGCATATCCGTTTTGTATTTTCCATATATGACGTCACATTTGCCTTCTTTCTGCACTTACTCAAAATTCATGCTCCTTGTATAATTAAAAATACTTGAAAATTTCCGTTTTAATCTTTCAATTAGAAATTAAATTATTATTCTAAGTTTTTATTTTTTGGCAACGAAAAAAGGAAGATGGTTAAATTTTATCGGAAAAATGTCAATTCATTGTGTATGAAAAATAATGAAATTTTCGATTATTAAGCAAAATATTTGAATAAAACAAATTAAACATAGCCTATGTTCATTTCCGGGTTGTAATCCATCTATATCCGAAAATACAAAAGCATTAATTCATTCGTTTAGATGCTGACTTCATTCAAACATTCGGACACACATTGTCATTTATAATATTATAAGGATAAGGATTGACATTTTAAGTATACTGATTGATCCCTAGTTAGTTGATAATTTTATTCATTATAGTTTCCCTATTTCGATACTGAGTATACGGGGAAAAGAAGCTAGTACATATCGTCACCTCAGATCAAGATTAGACCCTCTTGTAATAATCAAAAATGAGATGTCTGACTTACTGCTATGAAAGTCTGTGTCTGCATCTAGTAAAACAGCAGGGTTTTTTTTTTAAACACATCTGATATATAGTATTAAACATAACTTTGTGTTTCAGAAGTTATTCCACTAGATGCAGACACTGTTGTTCATAGTAATTATGTCTGACATCTCATTTTTTATTATTACTAGATGTCCCACTGTCGCTTTGAGGCACCGATATTATGACTTCAAATCTAACGAGTTTCGATTCATTGAGTTTCGAATCATTTTCCAATTGTTGACTTTAAGTGCATATGAGCATATTATATTTATTCAAAAGCACAATTCATAATGCGGTAGCACTTTTTTTTTTACTTAGATAGTTTGTTGATAAAAATGTATCGATAGCTTTTTTTTATTTTCATATTTTAGAAAATAGGAATAAACTTTTTAAAAATTTTAGCGAATTACCATTTTTAGCAATTTTATACTTTCGTTGTTATTTTTTAAAATTCTATGTATATATATTTAATTTATTATAGTAAAAACGTAAAATGATTGTTAATAATAAGCTAAAATATGTTAAATTAAAACAAAAATCTCATTTTATTTTTTAATACATTTTTTTCTTCAGAAAATACAAGCAATACGTTTATAAAGCTTTAATCGTATTACCTGAAAATTTTGCTCCTTCTTTTTTTAATTTTGTTTTAATTCTATGCATATTTTGTTTTTTTATTGCAGTGTATTAAAACTGGAAAATATTGGTAAATAATTAGGTAATATACATTTACTGATACAAATATCTTAAAAAAAAAAAAAAAAAAAAGATATATTTATATAATTTTCAGTAATTTTTCTACAAGTGAAAAGTTTTAAAGGATATTTATTTCATTTCTGCATTCCTTTTTCTTTTATTCAGAAAATAGGATCAAAATGTTTAAAGATTTTTATGGGTATCTCATTTCTCAAAATTTTGTGCTTACCTTGTCATTTCTTAATATTCGATATGTTTTGTTTTTTTAATTTAAAATATAATTATTGCAAAAATATAAAATTTGGTTATTATTTGGTTGAAATAGGTTAACTACTACACAGCAAATTAAAAATTGTCATCTTACGTATAATACTGGCACCTCAGCTGACAGTGATATTAGTATACCGTAATATTAACGATAACAAACTGTAATAAGCTGTAATATACCGTCTTATAAATATACTAGCAGTAGTAAATCGCATATTACTTCGTAGCGGTATATTACGGCTTATTTGCAGTTTATTAATGTTAGTTTTTACCGTATAATACTGGCAGTGGTCTGCCAGTATTACGAGTATACAGTAAAACTAACATTTTTTAAGTGCAGAGTTACCAGTTATAAGCATAAATATATATATACTAGAGGCTCTGCCCCCTGCAAGCTACGCTCGCCAACCCCCGTTCAGACACCGCAGAATCTATAAACACGCTAATCTGATGGATTTTAAAAATATTAGAGAGGTTTGAATTATACTGAAAAAAGCTGTGCAGATCTCCCTGTAAACGGGTTTCCATTCAATTCCCTTTGATTGCAAAAATTTAAGGGCGAATCAGTTGCTGATAAGACATCCAATGTTTGTTTTTGTTTTTGATTAAAGAGGATCAGTTAAACATTTGAAAAGAAGCTAAAATAAAATAAATTAAGTATACAGAGTCTTTGTCTCCCGGTATTTTAAAACAATCTCTATAACAATAGCCTAAGTCACGTGAGTATCATCAACAGTTCCAGGCGGACCACTTCACTTTTATACTCTAGGTGCCATTTTGGTACCTTATTGTTAGCCAGGCACAGGTGATAAGTCGCCAAATATTATTCTATCGCCACCATTTCATCTATATTATAATAGTTCAAGTCATCAACTACCATAAACAAATACGGTCTGATCCCTTCGCCGTTCATATGAAAGTTTGGCACATATGTCATATACGTCCCATATTGGAGCGATTTTTTAACGACGTCAATTAGGGGAACGCATCAACACAACAAACAACAACATCAGTCTTACCATATCAAGCAAAATAACGATACTTTGGCACCAGTTAAGTGCCCGTTCCATATATGAGATTGGCGTTAGAAAAAAATCGCGCCAATATGGGACCGTAAGTTTTCCATTTTGATTAAAGAATCAAAATTGTTTTTCGGATAAAACTACACAAAATTTGCCATGGTTGCAAAGAATTCTTGGTACTGTTACGCTAACCGGATGCAAATCTTGCCAATAGCTTTTTTTCAACTCGCCAGTTAGCATTTTTTTTTTCGAGTGGTAATATTTGGCCAGATGTCATATACGCACAGCAGGTTTGTCGTGATTTTATTTTTACGAAAATTTGGCGAAAACCTCGTTTTCAAATACCAGTTACATGTGCATTTTTGGTATTACTTAGTTATCCCGTCGAACAAAAATCTATCGCTAAACTATAAGATTACATACCAATAATGGTTGATCGTAAATGTCACATTCACTTGACTTTAAGCAAGTTACACGTGTTTACGTCATCAAGTGATATTTATTTCGCCTTTATATTTGTATATTTATTAATGTTATACTAATTTATTTGTTCTTGCGTTATTTAAAATAAAAATTATGTCAATTTGTATAATTTGGCCCATGTAATTATTCTTTCTGTTAATGATAATAATTCTATGTCTCTTCCTGTAAAGTACCATTCTAATATAGAACTTAGTACTTCTTATTCAAATAACTCTAGTATCAATTTTATGGATGTTAAAGTTAATATTCTCCCTAATAACACCCTAACATTGAATATTTATGATAAACGTGATGACTTTTCATTTAATGTTATTAATTTTACTAACTTCAATTCCTGCTTACATATTTCAGCATATAGAAATATTCTACTTAATCATCGTCTTCGTATCAAACGTTTATGTTCCTCCCAATTCTTACAGCCTAACATTTTTAAATTAAAGCAATTAGCATTGTCTTATAATTATTGCGTCTCTTTTATTTCTGCATGGATCAAATCTTAATACTCATTTTTTTCTACTTTTTACCAGTGTAGGCATATAATATGTTTAAAAAAAACAAAACCGGAAACACTATTGTGGAGGGTGGTATGTGGATTGCTGAAAAAATTATAAAAACATGCACAAAAATTTATATTAAATTAAAAAAAAAATGCGTGTGTGTATGTTTTACATACATTATAAACTATTATAAAAAAATAAAAAGTAAAAATACCATTATGGAGGGAAATGCTAAAAAAGTTTAAAAACCTTATATGTTTATACATGTGTGAGCATGTATATGTGTATGCATGTGTGCTTATATATTGTATGGATATATTTAAAAAAAAGGAGGTATCATGCATTTAACATCATATTTTTAATCAATTTTCGCATATTGGTACATAATACAAGGCTATATGTTACTATCTCAAAATAATCCTCATTGTTTTTAAATATTATTTATATGCTCACTTTATATTTTATAACATTTGTTTTTAAACTAGTTAATTTAATCAATGCCCTTTTATTTTTATATACTTACTTATTTTATTTTACATTTAAACTAGTTAATTTAATCAACACCCGTTTATTTTTATATACTTATTTATTTTATTTTATATTTACTCAGTACTTATTACGTTTATTCCTATTTTTTCAATCTACTGTAAATAAATGTTAATCTAAGTCATTTCTTGATTTCTTCAATTAATTTCTTTTCTTTTTTATGAGTATAGATGGCAGCACTAGACATTTTTGTTAAAAGCCTAATTACAGTATAGTTTTTCTTTTTCACACCAGGTGGCAGCAATGTTTTGGTTTTCAACAACTGCTGCCCACATGTACTAATAGTCCTAAACCTATTTGAATCCTCACATGCTTTAATATAGTGTGTCAACTGTTTGAAGTTTTGGATAATAGTATGCAATTGAGGTATTGTGCTCTAATTAATTTTGAATATGATGTGCCAGGTGTACGTTTCTTTTGATATCTTGGTTTTTTATCATTTATTTTCCTTTATGATGAGTTATTATGTGCTAAATTTTGTCGTTTTAGGCTTAGTGCCAACAAAATTAGGTTAAATAGCGCATCTTCACTATGAATTAAACAACAAGCACCTCTGATGATTCTGTGGGTTACTCATAGTTTCTCATTTTACATACTGGTTTCCTATGTTCATATCTTGTTCATCTTTAGAATTTTACCATTTGTTCATATATTTGTGATTTCATCTTTATTACATATACACTGCTCAAAACAATTAAAGGATATTGCAGTTTTAGGTGGATTTTGTATCTGGTAAACTGTTTAGCTGATTGATACATGGTCGACAGACATAGTAGGTTATATGAGAATAAATTATACATGTTTGGCAGAAAAAAATGCATTTTATTGCGCATTTGTGTACTAAAGGAAAAAAAAACACAATTTGTGCATATGATAAAAAAATAATAAGAAAAGGTGTTTTCTTCAAAGAAAATCATTTTCAGTAGGGGGTATGGTTTCCACGGGCGGCCAGCAACGTTGAACACCTTTGAGGCATGGATTAAATGAGGCTATTAATGACGAGTTGGGGTATTCTGCCCCACTCTTCCAGAAGAGCTCTTTCCAGTTCTTGGAGAGTTTGTGGGGGTTGTTGGCGGCCAGAAACTCGTCTTCCTAGAGCGTCCCAAACGTGCTCGATTGGATTCATGTCTGGAGAACACGCTGGCCATTCCATTCGAACGATTCCTTCCTCGAAAAGGAAATCCTCCACCAGGTGTGCACGATGTGGCCTGCAGTTATCGTCCATTAAAATGAAGTTATCTCCGATTGCTGCAGCGTAAGGGGCTACAATAGGTCTGAGGATCTCATCCCTATATCGGCGACCAGTCAGAGCTCCATCTCGAATGATGTAGAGGTCAGTGCGCCCGTCAATGGAGATGCCACCATACACCAACACTCCTCCACCGCCAAATCTGACACTTTCGTGCACGAACGCAGGATTATTCCTACTGCCACGGTCCCTCCAGATGAAAATACGCCTATTATCCGGATGCACAGAAAAACGGGACTAGTCAGAAAACAGAATATTGCTCCATTCATTTCTCCTCCAGTTGACATGCTCGGTTGCCCACTCCCTGCGGTCGCGACGATGCCTTGATGTTAATCTAACACATACCATCGGTCGGCGAGCATACAGACCTACAGCATGGAGCCGGTTTCGGACAGTCTGAGTTGAAATCGTGGTGCCTGTAGCCGAGCGAAGGTGTTGTTGGAGAAGAGTAGCGTTCATGGTTCGGTGTCTCCGAGCTGTTAACGCTAAATACCGATCTTCATTGGGCGTTGTTGCCCGTCTACGACCTTGCCCTGGTCTTCGGCCTGCACATCCACTCTCCAAAAAACGGTTCCAGATCCTGGAAATGACACTTTGTAACACTCCAATGGCTTGCGCTACTTCGGCTTGAGTTTGGCTCCCTTCTAACCTACCAACAATTCTCAAAGCTTCTGAATCTGTCAAATGACTTCACTGAGACATCGTACTCATCGAAACAAAGCAATCACTGAATGCCGATCATCTTTGTCTTCATTCTCTTTTATCAAGTTGAAAGTCAAATTTCATTCGCTGCCGCTGAAGCGACGTTTTTGACGTCGAACTCAAAATTTGCATACTCCACAGTTTGAAAACCAGAAAAATTTGCATTTGTGATTCTCTTCTTCTATTTTCGACAAAAAAAATTTCGTTTATATCTTTATTTTATATAAAACTTCAAATATCCTTTAATTGTTTTGAGCAGTGTATATTATTCAGATGGTATACTACAGTTGAAAAACTAATGGTCTGTGTTTCATTTTCATTTGTGTTATTTAAATTTCAATTATTAAAAAAATGCAACGTATTTATCCATATTTAAGAATAACCAATTTTGTACCGTTCGAATTAATCGATCTATCTGTCACTCGGTCATATTGTCTTCCTAACGTTCAGGCTTTTCACTTTTGGTGCCGCATTAAAACTTATATGTATCCCATATCCACAAACGACGATATTGACAGAAGGCCGAAACCCATAATGGGATCTTACGCAATCTCCTTATGCCGTTACTGGGAAGTAAATCTGAAAATGGGTTTTTTCCCCTCATACTACAAAAGATATTTGATATATATTACAGATTTGCGGTTCTATGTATCGTAAAAAAATTTAAGATATACAATTGAGGAATCTTTAATTATGTGTATACCATTTCTGAATTTTTCTGCGCTTTCTTTGCCATTTCGGAAAATTCTATCCGTGTTTTTCTAAATTTTCTATTCTAAAAATATAAAATTTTGGTTACTGTTTAAGTTAACTATATGTGAATAGGTTAACTACTACCCGGCGAAAAAAATGTTGATTTTACTGTTGAATACTTGTTTCCCAGCTGTCAGTATTATACCGTAAAATTAACGATAAACCTAACATAAGCTTTAGTATATTGTCTAATAAATATACTATCAGTAATAAACCGCATACCAATGCTTATTTTACGGTTTATTATTGTTGATTTTACGGTACAATACTGACAGCTGGGGTGCCAGTATCATACAGTTAAACTACCAATATTTTAGAATTGTTGTGATACACTGGATATAAGCATAAAATTATTAGGATGAGCGAAGCGAATCCTATACTGGGCTATACAAATTACATTTTGTCGTACACTTTACAAAAAAAAACTATTCAGTATTTTGACTTGAAATTAAACATAAAAATGAATTATGATCTGTAGATTTGCACAATGTTATTTTTTTTTACAGAATAACCATAAAAAAAATATTATTTTAATTAATTTATTTTACACGCTTTTCATTACGGACTCATTTTTGCAATAAAAAACGAAACACGTATATTTTCAGAAGAAAAAAATTAATCATGGTGTTAGTAATTATAGATAGAATCATGATTAAATAAATAAATAAAATATATATTCATTATTCTGCGAAGTACCTCAAAACGTTAAAAGAATTTTATTATTATTACTTTTTTTTTGTAAAGTGGCAACAAAAGAATTGTAAACAAATAATATTATTTGAAGTAATTAATAAAATGTAAGATCATCTTTAAATGATCTTTTAGTTAAAAATTTAAAAATATTTTCTAAAATTTTGCTTCGAAAATATTTTTATTTATACCAGTCTCATATCAAAAATAAAAAATTCCGACGCAATTCTTAGTTATTTGGCTAAATTTACAATTCTAAAATTAAATTGCGCAAGAACATAAAAAAAAAGTTTTTTGCTTAATAAAGATGCATAAATAATATTAAAAAAATATTGTTACATTCAAATATTTATCTTATTTAATAATACTTTGCGAATCCAAACAAAGCATGGCTTTTGCTAGTTATTAACAATAATATCTGTGCACAAAATTAAATAAGAAGAAATTTTTTGATCTAATAAAACTTAGTTTATAGGTAATACATTTAACGCATGAAAGCATCGAATTATAATGAAACATTACAAGTTACACAAATCAAATATCCTTTTATTAGCCACCGGTATGCTATTTCTTTCTCCCGACAAATAAAATATCGTCTCCAAAAAATTACGTTCCGTTGTATAAGCCATTCGTAAAACAAACCAGATGTATCAATGTACTGTTAAATACTCTATTGCAATAATCTGTTCCAGACCATCTGCTTGAAAATCGTCTGCCCACAAAAAAAAATAAACATGAGAAGACGCGGGAAATAGTTCACTGTTTTTAGAACATCACCTTCATCACGTCTACAAAACTTTAAGATAAGGAAGTGACCATTTTAGGATACACGGATATTAATAGAACGTATATGTAAGTTTTATTTAATTTAAATATTTTATTCCTGATTTGTACATATGAGTTAAATAGTTTTATGTTAAATTTGTAAGAGACTGATCTTTAACTGTCAGAAGCGATAATTCCCAATTAGATAACTATAAAGAAAAATATCTTAATCTGCCATCGCTTGAAAAAAAAAAAAAAAACGCGCAGAGACTGATTCATGCCTACATTCATACTGTAATTAATATAAACATTAATTTACTCTTACTTGAGATTGAAAATGTGTGGAACGACAATGATTTGGAATTATTTTATCGGCTTCTTACTATTTTTTGATTACTAACACTTATAGTTATTATTATTTAAAATATGATGTTCGATTATCATGAGATTACGAAACTGTTTCAGATTAGAAATTAACATTATACTGGAAAAATGTATTTTTACATATTACAGTAGTGAAACATTTGAAAGAATTTTCTTTTAGTGCTAATAATATTTTAAATTATCTTTCAAAATCCCAAATCTTCAAACCAATGTTTTCAGATTTAACATTTGCCGAAATTATAAAATAATAGGAATTCCTTATACCATATGGAAATATTTTTGAGATATTGTTAAATCTAATAATGCATTTAATTTATCTATTGAGTTTGCTGTTGTTTAATAGTACAATTATAAATACTAATTATTATTTTTAGTGTTTTTCAAATTGGTATATTTATTTTTTTTAATTGTATGTAAGCATTTTTTTCTGTTTGTGATTTTAATCAAACATTTAATTATAGACATTCTGAATCGGTTATTAAATTTTCTTCTATTGTAAATTCATTTTCTACGTTTATGATACGCGTAATTATATGCACTAAAAAGTAAAATATGATTTTTAAGCATTGAAACAAAGTGTTTTTCATGCCTGATGGGAAGTTATAGATTAAACTGCTTTAGTATATATTTTTTAAAAGTTCATATAATACAGGATACATAATATAGGACACAAGTTGAAAAGTGCTTATGACTTCGGTTTGTCTCTCCGTCTGTCCGTCTAGCACTCTGTCCGCACTCTAACTCTCGAAAATATACTCGGATTGCCCTGAAATTTTTGGATGTTATTGACGCTCACCATAGCACGGTACCTATTTGTAATGAAGTTTGTAGCATGCTTTGTTCATTTACAAGGACAGCCAAAAGTTTTCCGTTATATTACAGCCTATGGGAAAAAATCGTTTCAAATGATTTTTAATGATTTTACGCACGCTTTCAAACAGAATAAAATTTATATGCATTTATGAAGTGCACTAAAATATGCATTCTGTTGACTATGCGATGCAAAGAATAGTTATTGTTCATTTATATGGCTAAAAAAGGAATTGAAATACATAATGATATAGGGGTGGAGGGAATTGTTTGCGGCATACTTTAATTATATTAATCTATTTCATATATAATGAAATTGATATATGTCGCTGAGGTTTACATACTATAAATTATTTCATGTATAATACGAATAATACGTATATAGCATTTACAGGGACACACAAAATATTTCAGATACTATATTGTATCCGAAGTACTGTACATTAGCGATGATTGCTGGAAATGTATTTTTAATTATGATATGCGCTTTTATGATTCACTATATTTATGCATAGTATATGGTGTATATAAATGCTATAATTCCTATACAAGGTTACACAAAAGTATTCGTAAGGATTACTGGGTAAGGGCGCAAATTGCTTAAAGGTGGTTTTTAAATGAGTTTTGCTTTTTTTGCTGAACTGCATTTAATTTACCAAGAAATGTTTGTAGAATATAGATAAAATGATATAGAGGGTCACGTAAAGAATTAGATACATGGCCGTTTATAAATTATAATTTCTGGAAATGTGATTTAAGCAGTTTTAAGTGTGTCTTAGTTTGAGTTAAATTTTAACTAAATAGTGGCATGTAATAAAGATTCTAGGTAAACTACAGGGTTGTACAAAAGTATTCAAGTAAGTTTCCATACATTAGTATAAATTGCTGAAAAAGAATTTCAACCTGTTAGGCGTTTTCTTGCAAACTAAATTTTCCCATTATATAGTATATATACACTTAAAAAAATGGGAAGTCAAAATTGAGTAAAAAGTACTGAATTTTAAATGCGTCACGTACTCAAAATAGCTCGGATCCAAATGTACTCAAAGTTGAGAAACACATGTACTCATTTTTTATTCCATGGTTGTGATCAAATATGAATCGTTATGTTCTGCTCCCCCCCGCCAAAAAAAAAAAAAAAAAACCTAAAATTTAAAGTCAAAATGTACTGACATTTATTTCCCGTTCAAAGTTCTTAACAAGAAATGTTTAATTGATTATTTATTAAGAAAAATAGCAAAATTCTTAACAAGATACTCAAATCGAATATTTTTATGACAAGAGCATTATTTCCAAGCACTTTTAAATTATTACTTTCTTCTATCTTTACAAGAAGAAAGTATTGGATTCGTGAAAATTTTCGACTTCCGGTTTTTGACGGATTCACACGTTTTAGAATGCCCAGAACACGAGTTGATGGTTTTTAGAAAATGTCTGTCTGTGAGTCTGTCACTCTGTCACTCTGTCTGTGAGTCTGTATGTGACAAAACTTTTGTGGGCGCTCTATCTCAAGAACTAATGCACAGAATTTCACAAAACTTATTGTTTAGTTATACCTTGATTTAAACTAGACCTTATCGATTTTTGGTGAAAATCGCCCAACAGGTGGCGCTGCTATGCGGCATTTTTCACGATTTCTGCAATAGCTATATCTCAAGAACTACAGCACGGATTTTCATAAAACTTCAGATTCAGTTAGTACAGGATATAGTTTGGTGCTGATTACTTTTTTGTGAAAATCGCCCAACAGGTGGCGCTGCTATGCTGCATTATTCATGATAATCGCAATAGCTCTAACTCAAGAAAAAATGCACGAATTTTCATCAAACTTCAGATTTCGTTAGTCCTTGATATAAATTAGTGCTGTTTAATTTTTGGTGTAAATCGCCCAACAGGTGGCGCTGCTGTGCTGCATTTTCACGATTTTCGCAAGAGCTGTATCTCAAGAACTATTGCACTGATTTTCATCAAACTTCAGATTTAGTTAGTCCTTGACATGAATTGACGTGTAAATTAGTGCTGTTTAATTTTTGGTGTAAATCGCTCAACAGGTGGCGCTGCTATGCTGTATTTTTTGCGATTTCCGCAATAGCTTTATCTCAAGAACTAACGCTTAGATTTTCAACAAACTTCAGATTCAGGTATACCTTGATATCATTTAGTGCTGTTTATTTTTAGTGTAAATCGCTCAACAGGTGGCGCTGCTATGCTACATTTTTCAGAATTCCCGCTCTAGCTCTATCTCAAGAACTAATGCACGAATTTTCATCAAACTTCAAATTCAGATATACTTTGATATGAATTGGTGCTAAATTCATGTAATTTCTTGTACTATTTAAATGATTTAATTGATGTGATTTATATAGAAGAAAGTTTTGTGATGGTCACAACATACTAGTTTTTAAAATGCTGTGCATAATTTAATATTTACATTAATAAACATCATTTATGCCGCCATAAATGAAATGAACCATTACGGGGTACAAAACTATTCGTTTGTTTGGGTTTGATAACATGTGATGTTTCAAAATAGAGAAAGCATGGGTTCATTTTTGATCCAAAAATATTCAATTCGATATGAGTACGTCGGTTTACTTATTTTTGAGTACTTAATTTTTCTCAGTGTATCAACCTACAGATTAAATACAGGGCTGTTCAAAAGAATTGGAAAACATATTTGGCTATGGACGGTAACTGCTGAAATCAGTTTTTCAAATGTTTTATGAATTTTCTAAAATGTTTACTTAGTTATCTTATTTACATCATTTCCCTAAATTACGATGTCTTGTTAAAGCATTCAGAAAGTGTTGGAAAGTATTTTATAATCTATGATTAACGCATGATTTTTCTTACTCGTTTTTTTTTCTATTTCCCAGATCAGTCTTTTCCTATAAAACATACCAAATCTATTTAGCTCATATTCACAAAATACAATATACACGGAATAAAAAATTTAAATAAATATCGCTTATCATGCCGCTCTATAAATAATAGTAGTTGTATTAATATCCGTTAGTCTCCATGTTCGTATTTAATAAAGCAATGACAAATCACAACAAATTAAAAAATTTACACATTCTAAATATCAAGCTTGAACTCAATATCAAGCATAGAACTTAATATCAAGCATAGAACTGAATAAAAAAATATGTCAGTTGACAAGCATTGTTTTTTAAGTGGAAAAATTTAAAATGTTTTAGAAGAATAGGACTCCAAAATAGCGATATTTTGCTAAAAAGTACGGTAAAAAGATAAGATTTTATATTTACAGCAAAAGGTTATTTCAAAATTCATCGCTGTATTAATACTTAGAAATTTTTCCAGAGAGAATCATTCGCCTTATATACAATATTTCAAATGAATATCAAATATCAAATTAGTTGCTTAAAAGGCGCAAAGGCCAACATATTGAAAAAGATTCCATGCCGGGACTCGAACCCGGGCCATCAGTATAGCACACTGACATTCTACCGACTAAACCACATGAAACGACGCCCAGTCTGTAAAATTTCTCACTATTACAGGTTGGCAAGGCTACAAACGCTGCACAAGATGGAATATTTATCGTGAGCCACCGACATGGAGTAAACACGAAAATTATTTAAATCCAGCATGGATTGAAACTATATTAATAATTGGAAATTTTTCCAGGGAGAAACATTCGCCTTGCATACAACATTTCAAATTAAATTGTCTTTTAAGCAATTAATTTGAAATTTGATTTTCATTTGAAATATTGTATGCAAGGCGAATGGTTCTCTCTGGAAAAATTTCCAAGTATTAATACAATTTCAATCAATGCTGGATTTAATTAAGTTTCGTGTTTGCATCATGTTGGTTGCTCACGCTAAATATTCCATCTTGTGCTGCGTTTGTAGCCTCGCCAACATGTAATAGTAAGAAATTTTCCAGCCTGGGTATCGTTCCATGTGATTTAGTCGGTAGAATGTCAGTGCGCTGTACTGATGGCCCGCGATCGAGTCCCAGCATGGAATCTTTTTCACTATTTGCGTCTTTTAAGCCATTAATTTGAAATTTGATTTTCATTTGAAATCACAGTGTTTATGACAATTTCTTCACAAATGACATATATTTCACAAATTGGTCACAGTGTGATTTCAAAGCATTGTCGCTTTCGTCACAAAGTTAATGCCAAAATAGTCACAAATGACACACTTTTCACAAATTTGTCACACCGTGACTTCACAGAGTGGTCACAATGTGACGTCACAAACGACCTCTAAAACGGCCATAACGACCTCGCATTCTAGTCACTATGACGTCACATCGACGTCACGTGACGTCACATCGACGGTCACAAAATCACAGTGTGACTTCACAACGACGTCGCCGTGACGTCACCATGCCTTACGGGTTATACCATTTATCTCAAGTAAATCTGAAAATAGATTTTTTCCCCCTCATACAACGAAAGATATTTGATATATATTACAGCTTTGTGTCAAATATTTTTTTGAGAAATGTCTAATTTTGTGTAAAAAATGTTGATTTTTATGTATAATTCCAGCACCCCAGTTGCCAGTATTATACCGTAAAATTAACATTAATAAACAATACATAAGCTATACTGTCTTTCAAATATACTAGCAGTAATAAACTGCATGTTACTGCATATTTTACAGCTTAATATAGCTAATTTTACTGTATAATTCTGGCATCATAAAACTAACATTATTTTTTGTTGTTTTTTACACTGTAGAGACATACTAGTAATAAGCATAAATTTACATGTTATTTAGACAGTATAGTACAGTTGAAAATCTTAATACGAAGTGTTTACATTTTTATTACTATTATTTAACTTTCAATTATTAAAATAAAAATGCAGCGTGTTTATACATATTCAAGAATAATCAATTTTGTACAGTCCCAATTTATTCCAGCCATCTCTCACTCCGTCATATTTTCTTCCTAACGTTTTTACTTTCCACATTCGATGTCCCATTAAAAATTAGATGTATCGCATATCCAATAACGACGATATTGACAGAAGTTCGAAGCACATAACGGGATCTTACGTAATCTCCTTATTCCGTTTCTCCCAAGTAAATCTGAAAATGGATTTTTTCCCCTCATACTACAAAAGATATTTGATATATGTTACGGCTTTGCGATTCTATGTGTCAATTTTTTTTGTTGTGAAATGTGTAATTTTGTGCAAAAATGGTGATTTTACAGTATAATGTTGGCACTCCAGCTGCCAGTATTATACAGTAAAATTAACAATAATAAACTGTACATAAGCTGTAGCATACAATCTTACAAGTATACTAGCAGCAATAAACCCTGTGTTACTGCTTATTTTACGGATTGTTATTGTTGATTTTATGGTATGATAAAGGTACCGTAAAACTAAAAATTTTTTTAAGAGTGTAGAGATATCTTAGTAATAAGCATAAATTTACATGTTATTTAGATTTTATAGTACAGTTGAAAATTGTACAATGAAGTGTTTACATTTTTATTTCTATTATTTAACTTTCAATTATTAAAATAAAAATGCAGCATGTTTATCCATATTCAAGAATAATCATATTCAGTCCCAATTTATTCCAGCCATCTCTCACTGCGTCATATTTTCTTCCTAACGTTTTGGCTTTTCACTTTCGATGTCCCATTAAAACTTAGATGTATCGCATATCCAATAACGGCGATATTGACAGAAGTTCGAAGCGCAAAACGGGATCTTAAGTAATCTGCGTATGCCGTTTCTCCCATGTAAATCTGAAAATGGATTTTTCCCCTCATACTACAAAAGATATTTGATATATGTTACAGATTTGGATTCTATATGTCAAATGTTTCTGTTGTGAAACATGTAATGTTGTTCAAAAATGTTGATTTTACAGTATAATGTCATACTTGCCAGCATTCAACTAATCTTCCGTAAAATGTGAGTTAAATTAACCGAGGTTATATGTGTTTATAACCAGTAAATTTATTTGATGTGTCATTATACATTTAAAATCGTGTTTCTCTATGAAATCTATTTAATTCGATTTCTTAGTAAATTTCTCGTTCAAAACGTGTTCAACCTTAGTCAATTTAACTCACATTTTACATAAGTTTAAGGGAAGGTTGGCAAGTATGTAATGTTGGCACTCCAGCTGCCAGTATTATACAAAAAAATTAACAATAATAAACCGTGCATAAGCTGAAGCATACAGTTTTACAAGTATACTAGCAGTAATAAACCCTGTATTACTGCTTATTTTACGGCTTATTATTGTTGATTTTACGGTATGATACTGGTACCGTAAAACTAATTTTTTTTTTGTTTAGAGTGTAGAGATATGTTAGTAATAAGCATAAATATACATCTTATTTAGATTTTATAGTATAGTTGAAGATTTTAAAATGAAGTGTTTGCATTTTTATTTCTATTATTCAACTTTCAATTGTTAAAATAAAAATGCAGCGTGTTTATCCATATTCAAGAATAATCAATTTTGTACAGTCCCAATTTATTCCCGGCATTTGTCACTCCGTCATTTTATCTTCCTAACGTTTCGGCTTTTCACTTTCGATATCGCATTAAAACTTAGATGTATCTCATGTCCTCTAACGACGATATTGACAGAAGTTCGAAACTCATAACGGGATTTTGCGTAATCTCTTTATGCCGTTACTTCCAAGTAAATCTGAAAACGGATTTTTTCCCTTCATACTACAAAATATATTTGATATATGTTACGGCTTTCCAATCCAATGTATCAAATATATACATACATATTTTTTGGGGGGGGGGGGAAATGTGTAATTTTGTGTAAAAAATATTGATTTTAGGGTATAATACTATCTTCCCAGCTTCCAGTATTATACCATAAAATTATCAATAATAAAGACTACATATGCTGTAGTATGCAGTCTGACAAATATACTAGCAGTAATAAACCGTATATTACTGATTATTTTACGGTCTATTATTGTTGATTTTACGGTATAATAGTGGCACCATAAAACTAACATTTTGTTTAAGAGTGTAGATATTATACATAGAATGACACAAAATGTATAACGCTTCCGGGATTGAACTCATCCGTTTCCTGATAATCTCGCGGCCATGTTAGGCTTAAGCATTCCGATGCCGTATTTGCCACTGCCTTATTTAATCTGTCTATCTATTCGTTGTGTAACATATTCTTCCTCAATTTTTGTAAAACCTTCAAAAAGTATACAATAATAACGCTTTAAGATCTAATTTAAAAATAACCAGATACCAACAAAAGGCTTCCGATGTATACAAGCGATTACCGTTGCCATTCATAAGCACAAATTACAAATCCAAAAACAAATGAATGACTCTTTCAGCTATTCATTAAATGCTCTTAAAATATTATGCAAAAGCATATTAATATTTTGAAATACTTTTTCATTTTTGTTTACATTTGTTTACAGTTTGGATTCAGTATACACTGTTAAAAATATCGCGAAAAATTACCTCTGTTTTTCAAGGCTATCTATTTTCTAACCAATGAGAACGCTTCATAGTGCTCAGTGAATATAGCTCGATATAGCTGTATTCTTGAATTCATTCTTGTGTATTATTTTGTACTGGATTAAGGTTTCCTTTCTAAAAATAAACGTATTTCAAATTATTTAAAGGCTTTGTTATGCTTTAAAAAATATTTTAAGAGCAAAATCAAATGTCGACCGTATGTTTTAATGATTCGTTCAAAGAGTCATTCATTTGTTTCTGGATTTGGAATTTGTGTTGTACAAGCGCCATCACGAGCGAATGTTGATTTGATTTTTCAATATCTAAAAACAACGTGCTTGCTTTTTTGCTATTCGCTGACAAAATTATTAGAAATTGAAGTCAACCCTTCATCTTTTTTTTTCATAAGAAATTGGAAGGTTATAGTTTTTTTTCTTTTAGTGAAATGAACGAAGACGAAAGTCCTATTGCAAGAAGACGGCGAAGGAAAAATGAGCGGCAAGCAAGATGGCTAGCCAGGCAAAGCCAGGAGTCGCGAGATAGAATTCGAGCAGAAAATGCTGCAGCTCAACGAGTACGAGGAGAAAGAAATGCAGAAGCCCATCATTCTCGAGAGCTTCAAAGCCATTTAAGTGTTGAAGTTGATGAACACTTCTGCGGATCGATGAACGCTATTTGCCAGTTCTGTGCTTCCAAAAATTTCAGTGTTGAACGCCCGCCTGACGGGAAATTTACAAGTTGCTGCCGTAAAGGAAGAGTGAAACTTGAGAAGCCTATAAATGCTGAGGGAAATATTTTGTCATACCCTAATTTTTTGTTGAACTTGCTTACGGATCCGAGCAATCCTGATTACTAGAACTTTCGCAAAAATATTCGCTCATGCAACAGTGCTGTTTCATTTGCATCAATGGGGGCAAAAGTTGTTGATTTTAATGGTAGAGGACCTTATATTTTAAAGTCCATGGTCAAATTTGTCACCGAATAAGCCACATGGAACCGCTCAATGGTGAAGCTCCCCAGTTTGCGCAACTCTATATCATTGACAGCACTCAAGCTACTGAAATTAGAGTTACTCATCCTGCTAATGAGCAATGCTTCCCACGTATATTTGATCAAATTGATCGTTTTTTTAGGCAGCACAATCGGCTAACTAATACGTACTCTATGCTTCGAGATGTTCAGGCTCGAGCAAATCAAGAAGCAAATGAAGCAGGGGAGAATATTCCTATTGTAAATATGGTGTTCCGCCGAGACCGACATTCTGATCAGCGGCGATATAATGCCTCGACTGCCAATGAAATTGCTATGGTTTTCGTGAATAATGATGGTGAACCTCCATATTTCAACGTGACATACGTGTTTATCCATTCAATCCAGAAAATCCTTTGCAACCCTTCATTAATCTTAATATCTTGAGTCCAAACTTAGATCCAATGTGTTATCCTATTTTGTTTCTCTATGGGGAGCCGGGCTGGCAGCCAAACTGGAGTTGTGAAGCTTATGATGGAGCACAAGAACGAAGCAGAGAAAATGTAACAATGCTTCAGTACAAAGTTGCTTTAACTGCCATTAGAGATTATTTCAATCCTATAATTAGTGCAGGAAAACTTACTCAGCAATATATTGTCGATTCATATCTTCAGGTAGAAGCCAATAATCTAAATTTTATCAGAACGCATCAGCAGAAGTTACGAACTGAGCTCTACCAAGGACTTGCCGACCATGTTGAATTTGAAAATGGAAATGCTGGAATGACAGCAGGAATTCCAGTTATTTTGCCGTCATCGTTTGAAGGTTCACCAAGAAAGATGAGAGAACGGTGTGCTGATGCAATGTCCATCTTTGCTAAACATGGTGCACCAGACCTTTTTATAACATTCACAGCAAATCCAAAGTGGCGAAAGATTACTGAAAATTTGCGACCAGGCGAACAAACATTTGACCGTCCCGATTTGGTGGCTCGAGTGTTCAACTTGAAACTGAAATCTCTTATGGAAGATCTGACTGTTCACAGTATGTTGGGAAAGTCAACAGCTCACGCATACACTGTAGAATTCCAAAAAAAGAGGATTGCCCAATGCACACATTTTGATTGCTCTAAGGGCTGAAGATAAATTTTCCACTGCTGAACGCATTGATCAATTTGTGTGCGCTGAGTTGCCATCGCCTGATTACAATCCGCACCTGCATGATATTGTAAAAAGATGTATGTTGCATGGCCCATGTGGTATTAGAAATCCTGAAGCACCTTGCATGGAGAATGGAAAATGCAATAAAATATTTCCCAAGGAATTTCAAACTGACACTACTATCACAATTAATGGCTATCCACTGTATCGTAGGCGTTTAAACATGACAGTTAATGTTAGAGGAGTACCAATGGACAATACACTGTTCCATACAATCCATATCTATTACTTAAATATAATGCTCATATAAATGTTGAAGTTTGTACCTCTCTGCGTGGAGTTAAATATATTTACAAATATATATATAAAGGATTTGACAGTGCCAATATGGTATTGACTGCAGGATAACGTCAAAACAATGAAATTGCTAACTACATCGATGCACGATATGTAGGTGCACCAGAAGCAATGTGCAGATTGCTCGAGTCAAAAATGCATGATCGTTCACACGCAGTGATAAGACTGCCTGTTCATCTTCCAAATCAACAACGTATCACATTTACCGCTGGTCATGAGATAGAAGCCTTGCAAGGCGCACGATCATCGAAAACAAAGCTTGAAGCATGGTTTGAACTAAACGTAACTGATCCTGATGCACGGGCATTGTTGTACATCGACATTCCATATCACAACAGATATGTTCGTAATACTTGGCAAAAACGAAAGCGAGGAGGAAAGAAGGTTCTCCCAAGAATCTACAATGTTAGTGTAAAAGATGAAGAGAGATTCTATCTACGCATACTGCTGCTTCATGTGCATGGGGCTATAAGCTTTGAATTTTTACGAACGATTGACAATGTTGTTTTTGACACTTTCAAGCAAGCAGTTTTCCATCGTCACTTGCTGGAGTCAGATGAAGAGTGAGATTCACATTTACAGGAGGCTTCGATCTTTCAAATGCCAAAGCAATTACGTCAATCATTTGCATTTATTCTTTGTTTCTGTAATCCCACAAATGCATTAGACCTTTGGAGTAAATATTCTGTTGACATGGCACTTGATTTTTTACGTAACAATTCTGAAGAAGTAGAACTTAACATTTCACTACATGACATTAATGAAATTCTCATTCAACATGGATTGTCATGTGCTTCAGCTGGTCTACCTATCCCAACAGGAAGTCCAGTCAAAATTCAGGAGTATAACCAGTTTGAGGAAAAGGAAGCAGCAGAATGATGTATGGCATCTCACAATAATGAACAAATTGCTGCATTTCTTAAAATTACCACAGCTATCGACAACGTCAACGAAAATAATAGATATTTTTTCTCGTATGGTCCAGGAGGTTCTGGCAAAACTCACCTGTATTCAACGCTATTGCATTACGTTCGAGGTAAGGGGGAAATTGCTCTTCCATTTGCAACAACTGGCATTGCAGCAACATTGCTAAAAGGTGACGCACTGTTCATAGCGGATTCAAGCTACCAGTTCCTCTCCTTGATACATCAGTTTCCTCAATAAGAACAACATCTCCAGAAGCTGAAAATCTGCGACAGGCTTTGCTCATTATTATTGACGAAGTTACGATGCTAACTAAAGATGGTCTTCGTTGTATAGATATGCTGCTTCGCGAAATAATGAGAAATGATACCCCATTTGGCGGAAAAGTCATAGTACTTGGAGGTGATTTCAGGCAGACACTTCCGGTAGTCTCTAGAGGTACTTCTGTTGATATTATTGAAAATTGTATAAAATCAAGCCCACTGTGGAGCAAATTCATTCACCCCAGCCTTAAAATTATTATGCGTAGCATTGGCCAAAATGAGCACAATACATGGCTGTTGAATATTGGATTAGCCAATCTTCCTCTAATTTCAAGTTTACCACCTAATTCTGTTGAAATACCTGAGCAAATGATTGTAGAAAACAATTTAATTGAAGCCATTTACAGTGAGCAATTATGTAACATGCAAGTTGAAGAGTTGGCAAAAAGGGTTATTTTAGCTCCAACAAATAAGAAGACTCTTGAAATCAATCATGCAATCATTCAAAAAATCCAAGGAGATGCTCAAATATATTATAATGCAGTTCCATCGTATCTGAAGATGCAACTGATTTTCAAAATGACCCACCGGAATTTCTTCATGAGCTAACTCTATCAGGAATGCCACCACACATGTTGTTGTTAAAAAAAAGAGTCATAATCAAGTTGCTTCGTAACTTAAATCCCAAGCAAGGACTTTGCAACGGCACGCGCCTATTGGTCACAGGTCTTGCTTCAAACTTCATCACTGCAGAAATAGTTTCTGAATGCAACCGGGGAGATATTGTATTTTTGCCAAGAATAGAGTTAGCACCAAGTGACATTAATCTGCCATTTATCCTCAAACGTCGCCAATTTCCAATCATTCCAGCCTATGCCATGACAATAAACAAATCACAGGGACAAACTTTTGAGCATTTTGGAATTTATCTTGATGAGCCTGTCTTCTCACATGGTCAGCACTATGTTGCACAATCAAGATCTAGAAATCCCCATCAAATTAAAATTCAGATAAAAGAAAGCCAACAACAAGGGAAACTACAAAATGACAATAGATATTTCACCCAAAATATTGTTTTCAAACAAGTCTTCTGATAATTGTTTTTTTTTAATTACGCTTTAAATGACCCTCTTATTTAAAATTTTTATAATTTAAAGAAAATGTAAAACACACTCACTTTCTCTGATCTTCAATACACTTCGTTTACAGAAATCTGTTACTTTTGCTCCTACTTCTTACTCCCTTTGGATTTTATGTTTTTTGTCTTATCAATGGAGAAAAAGCGATATTTAAAAAGGAAAAACGCAATAAGTATTTATAAATATCTTAATCTACTATATAATACTTTTAGTAACTTTAAACTACATTTTTTGTTTCATTTATGTTTAAATATTATTCTGTCTTATCAACGGAAAAAAAACAATATTTAAAAAGGAAAAATACAATAACTATTTATAAATATCTGAATCTACTATATACAGTTAACTCTGTGAAATCCATATAATCGGTGAAATAATCCAAATGAATAATTTGTTAACTATCCAAATAATCTGTGAAATCTACAATGGACTTCGTTTACAGAAATCTGTTACTTTTGTTCCTGCTTCTTACGCCCTTTGGATTTTACGTTTTCTGTCTTACCAACGGAGAAAAAACGATATTTAAAAAGGAAAAATGCAATAAGTATTTATGAATAGCTTAAATTACTATATACAGTCAACTCCGTGAAATCCACTGATGTATAATCTGCAAATGTCTATTATCTGCACTACACATTACAAAGTAAACAATGAAAAATTGTCAGTAACAGTTAAACTCATATATATATATATATTTTTTCTTACCAGCTCTCGATTTTTCTATGAATAAATATTTAAATATAAACATTGGATGTAAGTAACTTTAAAATACATTTTTTGTTTGATTTATGTTTAATTATTATTCTGTCTTACCAACGGAGAAAAAAAGGCGATATTTTAAAAGGAAAAATGCAATAAGTATTTATAAATATCTTAATCTGCTATATACAGTCAACTCTGTGAAATCCATATAATCTGTGAAATGATCCAAATGAATAATTTGTGAACTATCCAAATAATTTGTGAAATCTACAATACACTGAGTTTCCAGAAATTTCTTACTTTTGCTCCTACTTCTTACTCCCTTTGGATTTTATGTTTTATGTCTTCCCAACGGAGAAAAACGATATTTAAAAAGGAAAAATGTAATAAGTATTTATAAATATCTTGAATTACTATATACAGTCAACTCTGTGAAATCCGCTGATGTATGATCTGCAAGTGTCTATTATCTGCACTTCACATTGGAATGTAAACCATGAAAATTGTCAGTAAGTTAAACTCATAAAATTAAATTTGGTATTTTTTTTTACCAGTTATCGATTTTCCTACAAATAAATATTTATTTAAATATGAACATGGATGTAAGTAACTTTAAAATACATTTTTTGTTTGATTTATGTTTAATTATTATTCTGTCTTACCAATGGAGTAAAAGCAGTATTTAAAAAAAGAAAAATGCAATAAGAATTTTTACAATCAACTCTGTGAAATAATCCAAACGAATAATCTGTGAGCTATCCAAATAATCTGTGAAATCTACAATGCACTTGGTTTACAGAAATCTGTTACTTTTGTTCCTACTTCTTACTCCCTTTGGAATTTACGTTTTCTTTCTTACCAACGGAGAAAAAGCAATATTTAAAAAGGAAAAATGCAATAAGTATTTATAAATATCTGAATCTACTATATACAGTTAACTCTGTGAAATCCATATAATCGGTGAAATAATCCAAATGAATAATTTGTTAACTATCCAAATAATCTGTGAAATCTACAATGGACTTCGTTTACAGAAATCTGTTACTTTTGTTCCTGCTTCTTACGCCCTTTGGATTTTACGTTTTCTGTCTTACCAACGGAGAAAAAACGATATTTAAAAAGGGAAAATGCAATAAGTATTTATGAATAGCTTAAATTACTATATACAGTCAACTCCGTGAAATCCACTGATGTATAATCTGCAAATGTCTATTATCTGCACTACACATTACAAAGTAAACAATGAAAAATTGTCAGTAACAGTTAAACTCATATATATATATATTTTTTTTCTTACCAGCTCTCGATTTTTCTATGAATAAATATTTAAATATAAACATTGGATGTAACTTTAAAATACATTTTTTGTTTGATTTATGTTTAATTATTATTCTGTCTTACCAACGGAGAAAAAAAGGCGATATTTTAAAAGGAAAAATGCAATAAGTATTTATAAATATCTTAATCTGCTATATACAGTCAACTCTGTGAAATCCATATAATCTGTGAAATGATCCAAATGAATAATTTGTGAACTATCCAAATAATTTGTGAAATCTACAATACACTGAGTTTCCAGAAATTTCTTACTTTTGCTCCTACTTCTTACACCCTTTGGATTTTATGTTTTATGTCTTACCAACGGAGAAAAAAAGATATTTAAAAAGGAAAAATGTAATAAGTATTTATAAATATCTTGAATTACTATATACAGTCAACTCTGTGAAATCCGCTGATGTATGATCTGCAAGTGTCTATTATCTGCACTTCACATTGGAATGTAAACCATGAAAATTGTCAGTAAGTTAAACTCATAAAATTAAATTTGGTATTTTTTTTTACCAGTTATCGATTTTCCTACAAATAAATATTTATTTAAATATGAACATGGATGTAAGTAACTTTAAAATACATTTTTTGTTTGATTTATGTTTAATTATTATTCTGTCTTACCAATGGAGTAAAAGCAGTATTTAAAAAAGAAAAATGCAATAAGAATTTTTACAATCAACTCTGTGAAATAATCCAAACGAATAATCTGTGAACTATCCAAATAATCTGTGAAATCTACAATGCACTTGGTTTAGAGAAATCTGTTACTTTTGTTCCTACTTCTTACTCCCTTTGGAATTTACGTTTTCTTTCTTACCAACGGAGAAAAAGCAATATTTAAAAAGGAAAAATGCAATAAGTATTTATAAATATCTTAATCTGCTATATAGAATCAACTCTCTGAAATCCATATAATCTGTGAAATATTCCAAATGAATAATCTGTGAAATATCCAAATAATCTGTGAAATCTACAATACACTTTGTTTACATAAATCTGTTACTACTTTTGCTCCTACTTCTTACTTCCTGTGGATTTTATGTTTTCTGTCTTACCAACGGAGAAAAAGCAATATTTAAAAAGGAAAAATGCAATAAGTATTTATAAATATCTTAATCTGCTATATACAGTCAACTCTGTGAAATCCATATAATCTGTGAAATAATCCAAATGAATAATCTGTGAACGATCCAAATAATCTGTGAAATCTACAATACATTTTTTTTACAGAAATCGGTTACTACTTTTGCTCCTACTTCTTACTTCTTGTGGATTTTATGTTTTCATTCTTACCAACGGAGAAAAGGCGATATTTAAAAAGGAAAAATGCAATAAGTATTTATAAATATCTTAATCTACTATATTCAGTCAACTCCGTGAAATCCATATAATCTGTGAAATAATCCAAATGAATAATTTGTGAACTTTCCAAATAATTTCTGAAATCTACAATACACTTCATTTACAGAAATTTGTTACTTTAGCTCCTACTTCTTACTTCTTGTGGATTTTATGTTTTCTGTCTTACCAACGGAGAAAAAGCAATATTTAAAAAGGAAAAATGCAATAAGTATTTGTAAATATCTTAATCTGCTATATACAGTCAACTCTATGAAAAAATCCAAATGAATAATCTGTGAACTGTCCAAATAATTTCCGAAATCTACAATACACTTCGTATACAAATATTTGTTCTACTTTTGCTCCTACATCTTACTTCTTGTGGAATTTATGTTTTCATTCTTACCAACGGAGAAAAGGCGATATTTAAAAAGGAAAAATGCAATATTTATAAATATCTTAATCTACTATATACATTCAACTCTGTGAAATCCATATAATCTGTGAAATAATCCAAATGAATAATCTGTGAACTATCCAAATAATCTGTGAAATCTACAATACACTTCGTTTACAGAAATCTGTTACTACTTTTGCTCCTACTTCTTACTTCCTGTGGATTTTATGTTTTCTGTCTTACCAACGGAGAAAAAGCAATATTTAAAAAGGAAAAATGCAATAAGTATTTATAAATATCTTAATCTACTATATACAGTCAACTCTGTGAAATCCATATAATCTGTGAAATAATCCAAATGAATAATTTGTGAACTATCCAAATAATTTGTGAAATCTACAATACACTTCGTTTACAAAAATTTTTTACTACTTTTGCTCCTACTTCTTACTTCCTGTGGATTTTATGTTTCCTGCCTTACCAACGGAGAAAAAGCGATATTTAAAAAGGAAACATGCAATAAGTATTTATAAATATCTTAATCTCCTATATACAGTCAACTCTGTGAAATCCGCTGATGTATAATCTGTAAATGTCTATTATCTGCACTGCACATTGGAATGTAAACAATGGAAATTGTCAGTAACAGTGAAACTCATAAAATTAAATTTGGTATTTTTTTTTTTACCAGTTATCGATTTTCCTATGAATAAATACTTAAATACAAACATTGGATGTAAGTAACTTTAAAATTTGTTCCTACTTGTTACTCTCTTTGGATTTTATGTTTTGTGTCTTACCAATGGAGAAAAAGCGACATTTAAAAAGAAAAAATGCCATAAGTATTTACAAACATCTTAATCTACTATATAGTAATACTTTTAGTAACTTTAAAATACATTTTTTGTTTGATTTATGTTTAATTATTATAATTATCTTAATTATAGATGTATGCTTTAACTGAGTATACTTATTATACCATGGTGTAAAATAGTTCATTGACAATGTTTTAAAATAGCATTAATAGTACTAATTTGCATGTTTTTTGTGAAATAGTTCTTCAAATTTTGTGAACTACGATCACTTTAATTGTATATATATATATACTATAATGATATGATTGGCATTTAATCTTACACTTTGGCGACAGTTTTAGTCAATGGGATAATAAAATAGTACCTAATTTTCTGGCAAATTAGGTTTGAATGAAAAAGGAACTATTTTTATAACTATTTTACCCCAACTGACTCTATTGGTTCGATCGGGATGAAATTTATTACTCCATCATTCTTTTTATAGTGCAATTCTATATCATTCTTTTAAAAATGCAAACACGTCATTCTGACGGGCTATCGTCTAGTATACTAGTAATAAGCATAAATACATATATTATTTAGAAAGTATACTATAGTTAAAATCTTAAAACGAACTGAATTTTCATTTTCATTTTTATTATTTACCCTTTGTTACACAGGTGTAGAAAGTTACGTTGTTACACAGGTGGCGCACATTGTGCGCCAGCCAATTTTCAAGCTATAAAAGCATCGCTTTTTATATTATTCAATAAATAAACTATTTAATGGATTAACATATATCATAAAAGATGTAATAATATATATATTTCTCAATTTTAGTTTTATATTTTGTAAAATAATAATTCAAATTCAACTAAATGAAATCATTGGAATAAGCATAGAGTTCATAAAAAGGAATACTTACTTTACAAATTCTTTATTCAGAAAGATCATGATCCTCATTAATTTCCTGGTTAATACATTTTATACAAGTGTATTCAATATTATACATATGATTTTTACAAGGGAAATTTTTACAACGTGAACAAATTAAAGTAGTGTTGTTGTTCTTCGCACGACCACAAGAGTTGCATCGGCCTTTCTTCTTCGGTGGTTCTTCAGCTTTCGTTGTCTCTTTTTCAGCGATATGTCCCTTGATTATCTCTCTACTTTTGATGGGCAAATTCATAATAGAACTTCAGCTCCCTAAATGTGGTGCTAAAATAAGTGCTAAAAATAAGTGCTAAAGATAAATTCTTCAAGAAATATCTTCTTTTCAGTGAAGCTGTATTTGGCGCTGAAGCCAAAATTATCTGGCTGTTTATCCCAGCTATGTTCAACAATGCATAAAAAATTGACATTGGCCATCTATATGTTTTCCTTGAGACAGTATAATTTCCTCCCAGCTGATCAACTACATCAACGCCACATTTTGTTTGATTATAATCCTGTATGACACATGGCTTTCCTGTTTCTTTGTCAATACTTGCATCGTCGTGCATTGTACTTAAGAGAATAACAGCTTTATTTCGTTTCGGTACATATGAAGTAATGCTTATATCGTTTTGAAATCCAAACAAAGAAGAACCAACTTGTCTTGATTTAGAAGGAAGAAATTCACGAGGAATTTCCTTTTTGTTCGATCAGAGTGAATCAGATCGAACGAGAGTGTTGATCAAAGTGATATTATCTTTTAGCAATGACTTTGCTAAAGGATAACTGGTATATCAGTTATCGGTTGTTAAATGTCTTCCTGATCCTTTTAAATGGACAATTAGTCTGTTAACGATGTCAAAAGGTTTATTTGAAACAAAATATGGCCCACCAGGCTGCTTTCCGCAATATACTTCCAGATTGTTTGTATAAAAAGTCTTTGCATCAACTAGTGCAAATATTTTTATCCCATATTTCGCTGGTTTCTTGGGGATATACTGAATGAAGGAACATCTACCACGAAATGGCTCAAGCTTTTCGTCAATAGTGATGTATTCCCCAGGTGAATAAGATTCTTTACACCGCTGTACAAAAGGATCCAAAAAATCTCTTATTGGGGCTAACTTGTCTTTTTTTCTTCTTATCTTTCTCGTACTTTTATCATCAAATCGAATAGCACTGAGAAGAAACTGGAA
This sequence comes from Maratus speciosus, assembly GCA_963932465.1. Lineage (NCBI taxonomy): Eukaryota > Metazoa > Arthropoda > Arachnida > Araneae > Salticidae > Maratus > Maratus speciosus. Next base: position 529,715,012 of record OZ010790.1, read on the forward strand.
TCTATTTTGAGACATAACACCACGTAATAGCTCTATACCTGTGCCATCATTTGCCCACAATTCACGTAGATTTATCTTGCTAGCTTTTTTCAAACCTATCAGGTTTAAAATTCCAATCACAGCCATAATTTCTTCTCTACTGGTATATTTTCCGACGAATTTATAATATTCTTTGTCATTTCCATTCTTACGTCTACTCTCAATATTTAAGTTTGCATTAGAAACTATTAGATCAATCATCCCTATATCAATAATTTTGAAAAAGGCAGAAATTTCATCTATAATATTATCATTTTGTTTTACAAATGACAATATCTTCTTTAGAATATTTTTCTGTCGTACTTTCGAATATTTACTTAAGACAGGAGATTTTTTTCCATTTGTAGATTTCACTTATTTTTTTTCCTTTTCCTTTTATACTTTCATATATTGTTTTAGTAAAATAGTTTTCATCTTTCTCTGAATCTGATTCTGTAATTTCTGTATCAGAAGATACCTCTATTTCAGATTCAGAATCATGATCACTCTCGTTTACCTGCTTTTCACTGTCACAATCGAAATCTTCGCCATTCAAATCGCTTAAATCTTCATCTGATAACTCTTGAAGAAGTCTCGCATAATCATCAGGATGAACTATATTTCTTTTTCTAGCACTCCTGAAACATATACAAAAATGTCAACTTATTTCAGGTTTATACTTATTATAATATATATATATATATATATATATATATATATATAATCTTGAAAATTAACGCGGAAAACTGTGACCTTCAACTTTTAACCAATGCACTTTCTGAAAGGAACAAATGAAAAGAGGTTAGGTTGAGAGCAAGTGTTAATCACGTGATTTTCTAGGAATTCATGAAGCATTTTTCAAGGACTGGCGCACTCAGTGCGCTACCTGTGTAAGTGAGGGTTAACTTTCAATTATTAAAATAAAAAATGCATGGTGTTATCCATATTCAAAAATAATAAATTTTGTACAGTCCGAATTTATTGGAAACCATCTTCTTCCTAACGTTTTGGCTTTTTACTTTCGATTTCACATAAAAACTTAGATGTATCGCATATCCGTTAACGACGATGTTGACAGAAAACCTAAACCCATAACGGTATCTTATGTAATCTATTCGTCTCACTATTTCACTCCGTCATATTTTCTTCCTAACATTTTGGCTTTTCACTTTGGATATCCCATTAAATCTTAGATGTGTCGCATATCCACTAACGACGATATTGACAAAAGTTCGAAGCCCATAAAGTATCCTAAGTAATCTTCTTATAACGTAACCCAAGTAAATTTGAAAATGAATTTTTTCCCTCATACTATAAAATATATTTGATATATTTTACGGCTTTGCAATTCTATGTGTCAAACATTTTTGTTGAGAAATGAGTAATTTTATGTTAAAAATGTTTTATGTAAAAATACTGGCACACAAGTATTATACCGTAAAATTAATAATAATAAACAATATACAGGGTGTCCGGTCTCAACGGTGTCCAATGGCTAATTCCTAAACCGTTAGTCATAGGCATATAGTTCCAATTACAAAAATGTTTTAAATCAGGTAAAGAACTATTTTTAAAGCGATTTGGGTCAATAAAAACATTTCTTAAAAAATTACGAAATTTAAATTTTTATACGGTCCTCCGGTCCTATAAGTTATATTTAGTGAAATTGTCCTTTTACACTGACAAGTAATACAAAAAAAGTCTGGTTATTCTACGATTAAAATTGACCGAGTAATAGCTGTTTAAAGTTGGAGCCTATTTTTTGCTGCACATTGGGGGTCATTCACAAATTTACTCCAAATATAATTTCGTCAGATATAAAAAATGTTTGGGAGTAAAATTAACATTGCAATATAAATTTGAAATCTTTAATCATTCTGGCATATTAATGGAAAATATACAATTTGTAATAAACATTTAAGAAGAAAGAAAAAACAGAATTTTTGTTAAATAAAATGATTCTGAATAAACAGCCTCAATTCTTTACAAAATGATACGTATTTTAAAATATTATTAGTTTGCACAAGCCTGCAAAAGTTGGGTTATATCATGTTTTTTAGCTTTTGATAATTGATTCTTATATATTCTGTACCACTGAATCCGAAATTGACCTTCATTTTTAACTATCATATCAGGATTTTTCGCAAATTGCAAATTTCAAAGTTAAGAAGTTCAACGTTAAAATTGAATTTCCTCCCCATCTCATCGGACCACTCAGATGATTAGCTGTAAGAATCCCAAGATAAGCAAAAATATCGAATAAATTTTTTAATAAAATAAAATAAAATAAAATAAAAAAAAATGTTTTACATATGTTTTATAGTATGAGATTTTCGCTATATTTTAACTTATACATTTGCGATTTGCAAAAAAATTCTAACGTGATGGTTAAAAATGAAGGTCATTTTCAAATTCAGTGCTAAAAAGTGCGTAAAAATAATTATCAAAAGTTAAAAAACACAACCTTCTCCTCTACTTTATAGTATTCGATTTTTGTTATTCTTTAAATTTGAAAATTTATGATTTGCGAAACATCCTGACATGATGGTTAAAAATTAAGGTAATTATCGGATTCAATGCTAAAAAATACATAAAAGTAAAAAAAAAAAAACCAACAATCGCAGTCTTGTATTATCTAATCTAAAACTTTTTCTTAAACTCCTTGGCAGAAATCTATCCGAAATTTTTTGTTATCCTGTAAAATAAGTATAAATGGTAACCACCGAAAATCGTAATATTATTAGATTGTTATCGGATTTGCGCCAGTATGTAAAATGCAATCTCGATCGGATATTTAAAAGTGGGTTAAAGTTCGAGTACAAATTTTGAACTGGAAAAACATGCATACGATTGTTGAAGTAACATAAAAACTTATAAAAAAAAACATAATTTTTGTTAAAAGAAGTCATAAGAGAAACAGTCTCAAATCCTGACACAATAAAACATATGTTATTTTAGCCAATTTGAGACTTAATCATAATACTTGTAGGATTTTTTTTTTCAAAGCGCAGGTACACATGAAGTAAGGTCTTCGAATACTTTAAACACTTGGTATATGATCCCTCAAAGACAAGCAGAACTCATTTGTTTTCAGAGTAGAAAAGTGGCATAAGTCATGCATTTTTAAAGTTTCATAACTCTCTCAATTTTAGCATTATATGAATGGGACTTTTTTTGTCTTACTTGTCAGTGTAATAGGAAAAAATTACTAAATATAACTTATAGGACCGGGGGACCGTATAAAAATTTAAATTTCGTAATTTTTTAAGAAATGTTTTTATTGACCTAAATCGCTTTTAAAATGTTTCTTTACCTGATTTAAAACATTTTTGTAATTGGAACTATATGTCTATGACTAACGGTTTAGGAATTAGCCATTGGACACCCTTGAGACCGGATACCCTGTATAATCTGTAGTATACAGTCTTACAAATATTCTAGCAGTAATACGCCGCTTATTACTGCCTATTTTACGGCTTATTATTGCTTATTTTACTGTATAATACTGCCACCATAAAACTTTTTTTTTATGCTGTAGAGGCATACTAGTAATGACCATAAATTTGCATGTTATTTAGATAGTATAGTATAGTTTAAAATCTCAAAGTCTAAATTTTAACTTCTATTATTTAACTTTGAATTATTAAAATAAAAATGACGCGTGTTTATCCGTATCCAAGAATTATCAATTTTGTACAGTCCCAATTTATTCCAGCCATCTCTCACTCCGTCATGTTTTCTTCCTAATGTTTTGGCTTTTCATTTTCGATGTCTCATTAAAACTTAGATGTATCGCATATTTAATAACATTCGATACTGACAGAAGTTCGAAGCACATAACGGGGTCTTACGTAATCTCCTTATGCTATTTCTCCCAAGTAAATCCGAAAATGGATTTTTTTCGCTCATACAACAAAAGATATTTAACATATGTTACGGCTTTGCGATTCAATGTGCCAAATATTTTTGTTGTGAAAGGTGTAATTTTGTGCAAAAATGTTGATTTTACTGTACAATGTTGGCACCTTAGCTGTCAGCATTATACAGTAAAATTAACATTAATAAACTATACATAAGCTGTACTATATAGTCTTACAAATATACTAGCTGTAATAAACTCTGTATTACTGCTTATTTTGTGGTTTATTATTGTTGATTTTACGGCATAATACTGGCACCCTAAAACTAACATTTTTTTAGAGGGGAGAGATATATTAGTAATAAGCAAAAATTTACATGTTATTTAGATAGTATAGTACAGTTGAAAATTTTTAAACGAAGTGTTTACATTTTTATTTCTATTATTTAACTTTTAATTATTAAAATAAAAATGTATCGTGTTATCCATATTGAAGAATAATTAATTTTGTATAAGTTCGAATTTATTCCAGACATCTGTCACTCTGTCATATTTTCTTCCTAACGTTCTGGCTTTTCACTTTCGATGTCCCATTAAAACTTAGATGTATCGCATATCCGCTAATGTCGATATTGACAGAAGTTCGAAACTCATAACGGGATTTTACGTAATCTCCTTATGGCGTTACTCCCAAGTAAATCTGAAAATGGATTTTTTCCCTTTATACTACAAAAGATATTTGATATATGTTACAGCTTTGCAATTCTATGTGTCAAATATTTTAAAAATATACACGTGAGAAAACCCCAAGAACCTATGCGTAGTTAGCAAGGATGCAATAAAATATATTTAGCTTTTCTGTAAAATGTATTCCTGTTAGATACACAATTTTACAGACAATGTTTATGTTCCCATCGAATGCTGTTTTATGTTTTTGCTATAGAAATGTTTATTTGATTATATTTTATGATTTGATCTGATTGATTAGATTTTAAATTGCTATATAACGTTTTATTACAAAAATACATGAAACAGCATATTCATATCTAACCCTTAACATTCAAAGTAAGCACAGACATATCTTACATGAATTTATTCGCTTGGCCCCATTTCTTTTCTTTCTTTTTTTTTTTTTTTTTTTTTTTTTTTTTGAGAAACAATTTTACTTGTACTTTGACAACATGGGCAAGAGAAATTTATTAAAAAATGTGCTTTTAAAATCCAGCGGTGCGAATAGAAAATAAAAATAAAATAATGTATATAAAGTTTGGGAGCCTTTTTGCCGACATTCGGCCGCAAAGGGTTAAATAAATTATGTTTTACAATTAGATAGTATTTTAATCCAAAGTTTCTGCGTCCGACACTTGAGGTTGACACTTTTTCACGCAATTGAAAAATTTTATCTTTTGTATGTGTTACTTTACCAATCAGTTTGATTAAGTAAAAATAATAAAATAATGTATATGTAACTAATAAAACAATAACAAATGGGTAAGTATGATGGAAGATCGCACAAAGGGTTTCGTTTACAATTCTTTTCAAAATAAATATCCTTCAATTAATAAATGCAAGTCATTAATTCATAATTATTAAATCATTATCAGTACCATTAAATTTTAATTTAAAATAATTATAAAAGGAAGTTATATTTCCGAATCAAATTAAAAATATTCAAGTGAAATTATTCATGCAAAATTCAAAATTCCGAATTTTTAGAAATTTAACTAAAGTTTAAGCAAAATTTAAAATTCCTAAAAACAAAAAAAAAAAATGTTTAAACAAAATTTAAAATTCTGAAAATTCACAACAATTTAGTGGATGTTCAAGCAAAATTTAATTTTCCCAATTTCTCAAAAAAAATTTTTGGGGATTAAAAATATAATTTTAGAAATATTTTTCAAAAACCTTTTGGCCTTAAAAAACAATAGAAAAATTCTGTAAAAATGAATCTATGAGATAATAAAATCGATTCCAAGTAAACAATTCCAAACTCCTATGCCAAGCTTTGAACAAGACTCTTTTGTATAGCAGGAAAACGCGAAAAAAGACCGACTGCGTAAAAAATGAACTTATTAATTATTTCTCATCCATGTGTAACTATTTTTTACATTATCTATTTTTTTTTCTTGTATTGATGACTTTTAAGTTGTGTTTAATTGTTATTTCTTATAAATTAACACTGTTTTGATGAGGCCTATAGATGACTATGAAGCTTTGAGTTGCAGTAAAGCTAGAGATCCTATCAACACAACATCCAGGATGCGTAATATTTAAACGGAGATTCTGATTGCAAAATAGTCAATGAAACATCGCCTTCATTTTGAAAGACCTATCCAATGATATGCCACACAATAGTGTGCGTAATTTTTTGTTTCGTCTCTACCACCATTTTGGATTTTACGGCCGCGATTTTGAATTTATAAGAACAAAACCTAGCCTATAACCATTGGTCGGTTAAGACAAATCGATAGAGACCTCATTCATTAAAATCCATCCAGCCGTTGGGATGTTTAGAGGGTATAAAGAAATCCACATACCCAGATACGCGTGAAACGCATAACCCTTCTTTGCAGTCGGGTAATTAAGGTTCTATTTTAAAATTTAAACCGAAAAAATGGTTGGATGTCATTAAATTAAATCATTTAATGAAAGTAATATAAGACTTCTTCAAAATTTTATGATTAATCTTGTGATCGGAGGCATTCAGCTATAAGTAGGCAAAATTTCAAGTCTCTAATATATACAGTTTCAGAGAACGAACTCTATGACTAACAGAGGAGTTAAACAAATAGGGTTACTTAAGATGAATGGACCCCTAAAAATGAAGGTATCAGCTTAGCATTTTTCTTAGAAGAAAAAAGGAAAATTTTCTTAAATTCTATATTTAATTCCAATATTGTTTAGCTGCCACTTTATATTTTTTAACAAATACATACCGTTATTTGTTTCAATATATTTTCAATAATAGGCATTCTCTTCCCCAATGAAAATTGCATTATAATTCATTATATTAACACTATAAAGACCGGGAATTTTACTCAAGTTTTGTAAAAATATTTGTCACCAGAATTTTTATTTAAAACCGTTTAACTTATTTATATAACATTTTTATTCTTATTTGTCTTTCAAACTTATTTTATAAAGAAATTTCTGGTTCGAACCGAGATATATTTATTTAATAGGGCCCGTCATGGTCCTTTTAGTGTTAATATGTCAGGGTGTTATTCACTGTTACAATTATTTTCTTATTATATATTTACCTTTGTTGAAATAAGTTGCTTGCTTTTCACGACATCAAACAGATACTATCCTAAATCAAACTGAATATATTTTGTTTAAAATTTTTGATCCCGTAGTGTTAAGATCTATAAAGATATCTCTTTGTAAAAATTTGAATATCGTACATGTAAAGTGTAATTATAAAATCTATGAAATAATGTTAAGATATTAAAGGCATAACAGCAATGCAAAACTTGCAGGTATGTAAAATAGTTTCATATTTAGCTGAAGTAACTTCAAACATTTTTACTTTTAGTACTGACATTTCTGCCTTCAGTACATAACATAGTTTTCATTTATATTTAAGAAATTCAAATTATGTTCAACATTTATGAAATGAAGTTATAATATTAATATACATTGCGTATTTTATATCTATATGGTTATAGCAAAAACATGTTCGTCCGTAACGTTCACTTTATATTGACGATGGCAATGGATTAAGCAATCCATTTATTTTTCATTTTTTCATTTTATTATTATTTCATAAATTATTATTTTTTTTTTAATATCGAATAATTTAAATTTTTACACAGTCTAATAGGAGAGTAGGATGTACTTTCCAATGCAATTTGCCTAAAAACGGTATCACTTTTTACTGGTATTTAATGATTTCAAAAGTAACTTTTACGCAGGATGAAAATCACTTTAAAACCTATCTGTGTGCAGTGCAGCTCGACTGTGGAAGATTAACCCGTTTAGTCTTAAAAGTATATAAATAGTTCAGCATTTTTTTCCTGCTAAAATTTCATAATATTATTAAAACCAAAAATAAATAAAAGAAAAAACGAAACTATTAAAAGGCAAATTTAATAACTTTACAAATATTAATAACAGATTTTAAAAAAATTTCGAAATGCAAGTAAAAAAAAGGAAATAATCAGAATAAAAAAAGTAGTGATAAATAAGGAAACCCTTAATGTTTTCCTCGAAAATTAATTCTTACCATGAGGTTAATAGAAAGATAACGCTTTTAACAAATTTCAAAGTTAGTTTTCAATAATTAATATTTTTACATATTTTTTTTTATAATGTAAGTGGCAACTAAAAATTACATTAAACGGAAATTATGTATTAGATTCAAGTAAAAATGATTTTCATCTATTTTCTGTACACCGGGAATTATGGCCTGTAACCTGGAAAGCCCGTAGTTTGGATTCTCTAGTATAGTTTTTTAAAACATCTAAATTATCTCCCTGATAAATTACTTCTAATTATTAGAGATCGATCTAAATTACCTATCTCTAATTATTAATCTATCTAAATTATCTCTCATTATTATTGTGCACAAACATTTTACACGTTCCCGAATTTTTAGTACTAACCTTTCAATCAACAATAACATGACATAATCTATGTAAAACCATTGTCATATCTAAAAGCGATACTTCATTTTTACACTTTTTGGTACTACACTGTAAAAAATTTTCAGAAACGTTTCTGAAAGTAAGGGAGACCTCTGCTGCACGATACTTACGGAAAGTTTTCTGATTCGAGTAGAACAATATTTCGGCTATAATATGGAACCTTCCCGATTCGTAATGAAAAGTTTCTGAGTATATCGGAAATCTTTCATTCCGAATCGGAAAGGTTTCTGAATACATATGGAACCTTTCTGAAGACTAGGGTTATTTTAAAATTCATAAAAAAGCACAAATCAATGTACTAAAATTACTTGCATGTGCATACATATAATATAAAATTACTTAAAATACATTAGATATATCTTAAAAATGCATTAAAATACCATTAAAAATGGTTTTTAATGTACTTTTAAGATATTTCTAATGTATTTTAGTAATTTTATATTATATGTAATGCACCTGCAAGTAGTTTTAGTACATTGATTTGTGCTTTTTTATGTGAATTTTAATTATATGCTCAAGGTGCATTTAGCGCTAGTATTTTAACTTTTATTTATTTAAGATTATTTTGTGAAAAGGGTTTAGTTTAGGAAAAGGGGCATTCCACATCAAATCAGGCAGTAAAATATCAATATGTAACCCACCACCACAGATTTTAATGAAACTGCGTGTGTTTGTTCTTACTAATAAGATACGATCACCGGTATATTTTTTTTGCTCCTTGGTGAAATAGTTTCTGAGAAAAAATTGTCAAAATTTTGGAAAACTGCTGTCAGTTGGCATTCTTGACTGCTCGGTTTTCAAATGTAGCATGTCATATATATAATCATATTTCAATATCTACTCTACAAATCATCTTCAAATAATTTATGCATAATATTTAGGGTACCCAGTTTATGAAAATAAATACTGTTCCGCTTATAGCATTTTGAGTGTGTCTAAAAAAATCTTTAATTCTTTAAAGTGGTGAATTTTTTATGAAAAATAATGCATTAACAAAAAAGCACTATCAACAAAAGGCGGTATTTTTATTAAATTTATTTTTTGTGGGATATATACTTAAAAGTGTCCTTTACCTGATTCTGAAATAAAAATAGTGGGATTTTGGGTGTTTTTAGTAGTATTTTCTATTTAAAAATATTTTAAGGCGCATTTCAAATCAAATCAAGCAGAGTCATTCCATGTCAGTTCCTCTAAGCCATTTAATTCACTGCCACAAATTTCAATGAAACTGGGTTTGTTTATAGCTCATTTTAAGACGTAGTCACCTTTAATTTTCTTGAACCTAAGTAAAAAATTTTTTTAATAAAAAAATATCAAAATTTTGAAAAAAAATTTTTTTTTTTTTTTTTAATGACAGTTCTATATTCAAAGACTGCATTAAAAAAAGTCATTTCAATATAAAATCACTAAATAGGTTTCAAATAATGTATATGTGGCAAATAATGTAGGCAGATTATTATTTCTTGTTTTTTTGTCATGTTTAAATACTAAGAGTGTCTTTTATTTTGGGAATTTTTAAAATCAAGAATTTTGTGAAAAATAATGTGTTAATCAAAAATTTATTATTTACTGAAGGCAGGGTGTTATTGCTTTTCTTTTAATTGTACGTAAAAATATCTTTTAAATGGTTGTAAAATAAAAATATTGAAAATATGAGAAAAAAATTATCAAAGTTTTGGAAAATTGCCACGAGTTGCCATTAATGATTGTTCAATTTTCAAAGGCCTGATTTTATACATAAAATTATATTTCAATAACTAATAAAGAAATCTTCTTCAAATAATTTAAGTAAGGTAAATAAAGTATGTAGATTATGAAAAAATATTGCTGTAATGTTAAAAAATATTTAAATGTGTCTAAAAAATTGTATAATCTTTGAAATCAAAAATATTTTACAAAAAATAATGAAATTATTAAAAAATAATGAAATTATTCAAAAAGCTTTATCAATCAGAGGCGGAGTTTCTATGACAGATTTTTTAATTTTAAATTGTACATAATACTACATTATAACTGGATCTGAAATAAAAATAGTGGGATTTTGGTTGGTTTTAGTAGTATTTAAATCATATTTAAAATTATCAATATTTTCAGATGTAAAATTTATCCAATCTCTGGAAATATTTTTATTTATACATTTATTTTATTTTTCAAATTATTTTTTATGTTCGTTTCTTAATAAAAAAAAATTAACAATATTGTTTTCTAGTAAAACTTCTGGAGCGAAGAGCAATTATCCCTTTCCAAAAAAGAGAAAAATCACTAGCTCCTCACTGCCCAACAGAAATTTTCAAAATGACACTCCTAATCTTAAAATTCATATTTGTCTGCTAATATGGAAAATTTAGCACTGAGCTGCTAATATTGAAAAAAAAATACCAAATTTCACTCTTTTGAAGAAAATTTTGACATATTGTGCTTTAAAAAAATGCAAAAAATGCATAATCCATTATATTTATACCTTTCAAATAACTATATCTAGAAAATTACTTAAAACTTAATGAGATGCATTTTTGTAACTTTACTCAGCTTCTTATGATATGCAATTTGATTTATTTCATCACAATAATGCTGAAAGATGGATTTTCAACATATATATATATATATATATATATATATATGTATATATATGTGTGTATATATATCCCTGTTCTCAAACAAATTATTTAAAAATTATTCACTTATGTTTAATAAATCATATATATTGTTTATACATTTATAGAGAATACATATGGTAAATTTTATGATATTATGTCAATAATATCTAAAAGTAAAGAACTTATCCAATAGTATGTAACGAAAAATTTAACATCTGGTGTAATGACAACAAAATTTTATAATTGTTTTACTTAATTTGAATCAATGAAGAAAGCGTACATGTTTATATTTTACTAAAGTACAAGTGAAAATTTCACAGACATTCCTATCCCAACAACTGAGTATGTCACATTCACACTACAGCTGATTTTTTCTTTTTGATCTGTCGGGTTTGATGGCAAATGGTCATGAATTAATCAGTTTTGTTAGAAGTGTCATTGCAGTCAGCATATTAGGTTCGCTATTTTTTTTTTTTTTTTTTTTTTGATTGACTCGATGAACAACAATATTTAAAGCGACCATTTCATGTATTTTCAATTAAAAGCTGATTTATAAATTCATTATGTTGTTTAGTTATTATTATCGTCTTAAGATAATAAGTTGGTATTAAGATTTTTAAATGTAGTTTATTTATTATTTGAACAAATGAAAGTATTTTTCAATAAAAATGGCTGTTGATTTTAAGTCGGCTGTTGAGCAGTGTAGTGTTGGTAAAGGAACTGGTACTATTTAATTTTAATTGTTGTAAATAATATTTGTTATTTTATTATTGTATGTATTATATTTAAGCAAGAGTAGCGGTACACGATATCGTAGTCGTTATAGTACATCTTAGCATGAAAAGCTTCAATATTTATCATTAAACTTTCACGTGTTATGAAAATCTTGTTAAAATTGCTCATATTTTCACTATTTTTATTTTATAACTATTTAAAAGATATTTTTATGTACAATTAAAAAAAGTAATAACACCCTGACTTCGGTTAATAATAAATTTTTGATTAACACATTATTTTTCACAAAATTCTTGATTTTAAAAATTCACAAGATTAAACACACCCTTAGTGTTTAAACATGACAAACAACAATAAATAATAATCAGCCTACATTATTTGTCACATATACATTATTTGAAATTTATTTAGTGATTTTATATTGAAATGACTTTTTTTATGCAGTCTTTAAATATAGAACTGTCATTAAAAACCTTTAAAAAAATTTTTTTTAATTTAGATTTTTTTTATCTTAAAAAATATTTTACTTAGAAGAAAATCAAGAAAATTAAAGGTGATTACGACTTAAAATGAGCTATAAACAACCCAGATTCATTGAAATTTGTGACGGTGAGTTAAATGACTTAGGGGAACTGACATGGAATGACTCTGCTTGATTTGATTTGAAATACGCCTCAAAATATTTTTAAATAGGAAATACTACTAAAAACACCCAAAATCCCACAATTTTTATTTCAGAATCAGGTAAAGTACACCTTTAAGTATATCCCCCACCAAAAATAAATTTAATAAAAATACCGCCTTTTGTTGATAATGCTTTTTTTGTTAATGCATTATTTTTCATAAAAATTTCACCACTTCAAAGTTTAAACATTTTTTTAGACACACTTAACATGTTTTAAGCGTAACAGTATTTTTTTGTCATAAACTGGGTACCCTAAATATTATGCATAAATTATTTGAAGATGATTTGTAGAGTAGATATTGAAATATGATTATATTTATGTCATGCTACATTTGAAAACAGAGCAGTCAAGAATGCCAACTGACAGCAGTTTTACGAAATTTTGACAAATTTTTTCTCAGAAACTGTTTCACCAAGGAGTAAAAAAAAAAATACTGGTGATCATATCTTAATAATAGGAACAAACACACGCAGTTTCACCAAAATCTGTGATGGTGGGTTACATGCCTGCCTGAACTGACATGGAATGACCCAAAATGAATTTGCGAAGTAGTCAGTTTTATTAAATCAGTTTTATCAAGGAGTCAGTTAAATGGATGTTGGTTTATGAATCTTTTTTTTTCTGAGTTCCCTGTTTTTTTTATGTCTGTTTAATTTTATTCTGTTGAAAAAAAAAAATCAATACTATTATACCTTTCTCATAATGTAGATAAAATTTATTGTGTTTTAACATTTTCTACTGATAATTTTTTAACCATGTGGATTAACAGGTAACATTAAAGTGAACTGTATTATTATTGAAAAGGAAACGACGAATTCTTTCGAAAAGTGTTTTTTTTTTATCATAGCATTATTTTTACTTATTATTTTAGTTCTTTACTAGCCTTTCTTTGCTGCACAAGCACTTTAATACATAACATCTTATTATTATAATTACTAGAAAGGTAGCCCGTCAAAAATGACGGAAATTTAGATATAAAGATATATACAACTCATGTGCAAGAATATGAGTTTTCTCGCTTGTTCCGCCGTGATAGATGAAAATAACATATTTTAAGAACGAAACACATTTATGAAAAACTGTGTACAGTTTGGTTCCAAGTGTTATGCAGATTTGAGACTTTTTGCGGTCATGTCTATTCAATCTTTATTTACATTTTTTTAAATTCCTATATTGGACAATTTAGATTGTTGGGCCTTAAAAATAAATAAATAACACGCTTGAAGTAAAGTTAAAAACTATTAAATTATCGTATACGATTTCATGAAATGGTATTATATTGTATTATATGTGTGTGCTTCACGATCTTGGTTATGACGCTGGCGAAATTGGCTGCAACTTATCATAATCCTAATAGTGGGGACCGCTATAACAAAAAAGTAACCAGTTTTTAGTAAAATTTCTAATATAAAGTAGCTTTCAAAAACTTGCGTAAAATTGCAGGCCGTTCTCGTGTTATGTCAGTCCTAGGAATAATATTTCTAACACTGAAGATTTTCCATGTATATATGGAATTTAGAAAAGCTTCTCCAAAAGGAAGGTCCTGAAATGGCATTGTAATTCCTCTAACTTAAAAGTTTAATCGGGCCCTGATGTTGATTACTGATATCTAATAAATACAGTTATTTTGAATATTACAACAGAATTAAACAGCTAAACTTATTTAACTTAAACCCGCTGTTACTTCCCGATGTTATTTTTTAGTATTAAGAAAGAAAATTATTTAAAATTTTCAAATCATGCATTTATGATTTTTTTCCGTCTTTAATAACTAAATAATGAAAAAATAGTCTTTTGTTCTGAGCTCATAAATATGACAATAAAATAATGTAACTAAGAGACATTGCAAAATTAAATCTTTGTGATTACAAACCATAAAAAAACGATACCGCCACCATTTTACCTACTATGAAGTCATTAGAATATTGCCCATTGATTGTTCGAGAACTTAGTTTGTGAATGATTACCTCAATGATTTAATATTTTTGACGTTTCACGATGAATGAATTACCTGTGTTTGTTTAGGTTTATGGAATGAGATATTAAGCTGTGAAACGAATTTCAATTGAAGTTATCCAAGGATATATGATTTTTTACTCGAAATTAAAAACAATGCTTTGATCTCGAAATAAAAAGTTTTAGTTTGTATAATTTGTTATTTCTGTTAATTATTTATTTAAGTTCTTTTCCATTATAGCGCATTTAAAAAAAAAATGCTTGGCGCGATTCGGGCATCAGAAAGTGAGATATGTTGCGAAAATATATAAACAGCTATGAAAACAAATCTAATGAATTTTTATCTTTGTTTATATATGCACTTATATGCATAAAAAAATCGTTTCTAAATATATATATAATTTTTTTATATACAAATTACGGCACAGATTTCAGATATAAACCGGGATACTTAACTGGCGCCAAAATGGTGTTATTTTGCCTGCTATGGTAACCCGGCTATTGTTTTTTATTTATTAATAAATTGTTTATTTACTTTTATTTTCTGTTTTTTAATTATATAAACTGCTTTGTTCTATAGTTATTATTCAAACTTTTATTTATTTATAGTTATTTCCTTTTCAAAATGATAGCAAATAATTGAAAAATATATAAGTAACTGGTATTCGAAAGCGAGATTTCTGCCAAATTGGCGTCATAGAAAAATCACGCCAACCCCCATGCCTATATGACATCTGTGCAAAAATTAAGGGAACAGATGTCATATTCGCCCCATATTGGCGCGATTTTTTTCTGTCGCCAATATCATATAGGCAACAGGTACTTAACTTGCGTCGAAGTGTCGTTATTTTGTTTGATGTGGTAACCCGGATTATGTTGTTTATGCTGTTGATGTTTTCGCCAAATTGGCAACCGAAAAAAATCGCGCCAATATGGGGCGAATATGACATCTGTACCAAATTACTTCTGTTTCTTTATAAAAATGGGTAAATAGCTTTTTTTATATTAAATTGTCGGCACAGATGTCATATACGCCCATATTGGCGAGATTTTTTTTGACGCCGATGTCATATACGCACCGGGTACTTAACTGGCGCCAAAGTGTCGTTATTTTGCTTGTAATGGTAACTCGAATGTTGTTTATGCTGTTGATGTTTTCGCCAAATTGGCGTTGGAAAAAAAATCGCGCCAATATGGGGCGTATATGACATCTGTGCCAAATTGTATACATATGGAAAAAATTGCTTGTGAGTATGAAGCAGTAAATAGGTTGCTAGAAAATACGTTGCCAAACTTCTTTCTCGCCAAGAAACATTTCTCCGAAATATTGTACATAAGCAATGATTGCTAGAAATGCATTTTTAATTATGATATGCGCTTTTATGTTTCACTATATTTATGCATACTATACTGTGTGTATAAATGCTACAGTTCATATGCAGGGCTACACAAAAGAATTCGTAAGGGTTACTGAGTATGAGAGTAAATTGCTTAAAGGTGGTTTTTAAGGGAGTTATGCATTTTTATGCTGAACTGCATTTAGTTTCCTAAGAAATGTTTGTGGAATATAGATAAATGATATACATGGTCACACAAAGAATTGGATACATAACCGTCTATGGATGATAATATCTGGAAATGTGATTTCAGTAGTTTTAAGAGTAGTTTAAATTAAATTTTAGCTAAAAAGTGGCATGTAATAACGGTACTATTGGCTATGGACGGTAACTGCTGAAATCAATTTTTTTATGTGTTTTCTAAAATGTTTACTTAGTTATCTTGGTACTTCTTAGTTATCCCGTCGACCAAATTACTGTCGCCAAATTGTAAGATTAATTGCCAATAATGGTTGCCATTAATTAATTAATTAAATGCCAATAATGGTCAATAAAACCATTAATTCGACGTTTTATTTGTATTTTTATTAATGTTTTACTATTGATTTGGCGATTTATATAATTTGGGCGAAATTGGTCGACGGGATATCTAAAAAGTAACGTTATCTTTTTTACCTTATTTCCCTAAGTAACGAAGTTTTGTTAAAGCATTCAGGATGTGTTGGAAAGTGTTTCATATTCTATGCTTAACGCATGATTTTTCTTTCTTCTTTAGTCTTATTTTGCATTTATTTTATTCTTAATTATATTGCTTATACTGCTTTATAGAAACTTATAGAAACCTTATAGAAATTTTGGTACAGTTGTCATATAAGTTATCATATATTGGCGCGATTTTTTTCCGGCGCCAATTTGGCGAAAACATCAACAGCATAAACAACAACATCCGGATTACCATATCAAGCAAAATTACGAGACTTTGGCGCCAGTTAAGTACCCGTTGTGTATATGACATTGGCGTCAGAAAAAAATCGCGCCAATATGGGGCGTATATGACATCTGTGTCGAAACTTTAATATCTAATGTTTAAACTGTTCGCTCCACTCCCCTTGCATATAGTACAAACTATAACACGGATAGCGCAAAATAATAGACAGTTTGGTACTTTTCCAGTGTAGGGACTTCGGCATTTTTTTAAAAAAGCTTTGTGTAATTTGGGCATCAGAAAGTGAGATTTCGGTACTTTTCCGTTATGTGGACATCATTGTCGTCAAGCGTAATAGTTGGCGCAAAATCGTGAATTGAAGCATTTGAAAAATAAAAGAAAAACCATTGTCGATACTAAAGTGAGCATTTAAAATATATAACATTTGAAAATTCCAGACTTTTACGAATTATTTCGTCAAATCACAAATATATACTTAAAATAAGTGAGCAAATAACTGCTATGAAATAAAGCAATAAAATAAAACGCATATTAAACTGCTGGCATAAAATTACAAATATCTTTTAGCATTTTGAAATAATTGGCGCATTAGCATACATTTTGGCATGGTTTCCGTATAACGGAAAAATATCGAGATTTGTTGTCAAATCATATAAACAGCTATGAAAACAAATTTGATGAGCGTTTTTGTTTGTTTCATATGTATATTATTGATGTTTTTATGTACAAATTACATCTGTTTCTGTATAAAATTAGAAAAACGGCTTTTTTATGTTAAATAAATCGTATAAATATCGAAAAAAATGCGTGTGTATATAAAATGAAACAGTGAATAGGTTCCCGGAAAATATGTTACAAAATTTCCTTTTTTGCCAAGGCACCTATACTGGAAAAGTACCTAAAGCACATTAAAATCGCGCAGTTAGGAGCTCACACAGAGCACCGTTGTCTATTGGCGGTTATTTTATTAGTAGCATCGGGAGGAAGATGTAAAGATGTACTTTAAATTCTCACCCATAGATTTCGAAAAAAATATCTTAAAAGAGTGGAGTTTAAATTAAATTCCGGTGACCTCCATTATGAAATATTAATGGTTTTAAATGGGAATTTCGCCAAATTAGCCAGCTATCGTCAAGTTGGCTAACATTTGGCGCTACTGTGGTAACCCTCCATTAATATTTTTCAACAATTACTCATTTCAACGAGGCGGTCCTACCGGAATAGTGAGGGACACACAGAGACTTGGATTTTATATAAATAGATTTGTGCATGTAAATAAGATATGATTGCAATTGATGTTAATGTTGTCTCAATGTCGTATTATTCTTTTCACAGCATAACATTAATAAATTAAAATGCCTTATAACTTAAAACAAGAAATTTTGTGTACTATATTTTCATTAAACAAGCTGATGGTTAACAATCTAGAGATTTTCAAATTTATTTATTGTAAAGTGCTTAAGTTAAATAACAACAATAGTATTTTTTTTTGTTCGCAATTCTGTCTCGCAAAATCAGAAGAAAGCATTTTTTTTTTTTTTCAAGCAAGAACATTTAGATGAACAAGGGAAATTCAAATCGCAAAAAATGCAATAGTTAATTTTTTCGAAGCATTGAAAAAAAAAGAGTGCGTGTGTGCGGGGGGGGGGGGGGGGGAGGGTTACATATCTGGACCTGAGTACTGAACAATTTAATTAACTTAAAACAATTCTTTTTAATTTTCTATCAAAATTTGAGGAGAAAAGAGGTTAATATAAAAAATTAATTAGATTAACAGAGTATGTTTAACATTATTCCATACATTTATAATACACTCATTGTAACTTAATTTAAAAATCAAATTATACTGAAATGTATAATTAAAAGTAAAATATTATTACACTAAAGATATACGTATAATTGAATTATTGATATTTCTATTGTGTATTGTTACTGACATATAAACGCTATTTCGAATTTTATAAAATTTTTAAGGAAACAGCAAAACAAATGAATCAATTTTATTAACTTTAATGATTTATAAAAATAAAACGTATAACTGAAAGAATAGTTTACTGTTTATTTTTATTTTTCACCCACAATACTGTATTTTTTACATAAAAGCAATCAATAATAAACAAGTAAAATGCCAATGAGCCTTCAGTTTACAGTACATATACATTTAACGTCTGAATTTAAAAACCATTAAAACACCAAATAAAATAAACTAAGACAGACTTGAGCACAGTTAAAAAATAAAATTTATAAAGACAATAAAAAACAATTAAAAATACAATATGTAAACGTTTCGCCATGCGACACGCAACACTGCAAATAGAGGCGTCTTAAATTAAGACACATATGTGACTGAAAAAGTTATTCAGACACTTAAGTGTCTAAATTTGAAATTTCAGACATAACAGATGTCTAAATTTAAGATACATAAGTGTCTTACTATGATCATGGCATAAATGAGCTGATTAAAATGTCTGAATAATGGTGATATGTCTGAAATTAAGACATTTAGAAATTTAGACACTTAAGTGTCTAAATGCGATACAGTTGTATCATATGTGTGATAACTGTATGTATAAATGTATTGCAATTTGTATGCCAGCACTACCAGAAAATTGTTTTCGAATGGATAAAGGATGTTTAAAATATTTTTATCCATTAGATTTGGTATTATTTTATTTAAAAAAAGTAATTTGATTAGATCATGGGACATCTGGAAAATTAAAATAGATCGCTTACTAAAGTTTTGGGACTAAGTTACTTTTGACGCAATAAATAAATCAGTAATTGCTTTTCACAAAATATATTTATTTCCAAGGAAGGATCAACCCCCCCTCCCCTCTAAATACTAAGAGATGTACCGGTAGAAAGAAATTTAGGGAGGGGCAAAATTTTGGAACAGGTGTGACTGGGGTCAACAGCGTAATCTGCTTTTCTAAAATGCAGAACATAAACATGAAATAGGCAAACTAAGAATATTTTGTCAGAACTCTTTGTGCAAGAAATTTTTAAAGATATCAACATAAAAATAAATATTAAATAAAAAATAAATAAAATTGCACGTCAAACGTGGCAAATGAGGTGCGTTCGTACTATAACTAGTTTTATAAGTACTTTTTGCACTGCATATTGTACTGAATGTATATTTTACTGCACTTCATAAGCGCATATCAATTTCATTCTTTTTGAAAAGCTGTAACATCATTAAAATGCACTTGAAATAATTTTTTTCCATTGGCCGTAATGTATCGGTAAACTTTTGACTGTACTAATTAAAGTATACATCCGATTTTCATAAAATTTGAAATGACTCGACAGAATTATGCAATAATTATATATTTTAAATTTCAAACAAATCGGTTGGGTAGTTTTTGCGCTGTTATAGACGGACAAACAGATGGACTGAACGACGACTGTAGGTACTACGTATTTATATAATTAAGAACGCATCTAAAAATTTAACAATTAAGAGATAGTAATCGTTCAAAAATAAGTTTCAAACGACAGTTTTGAAAATAGAGAACTTTTTTTTCTCAATGGACTCTTCCCCCTCCCCCCCCCCCCCACACACACACACAAACACCGTTTGAGATAAATTTGAAATATATGAACACCAAAAGAAGAAAAGAATTAAAATTGTCTTCTACGAAATGTTCAAAGGAGGGTGGGTTTCTCTGAAGTAAAATTCTTAGTAACATTTTCCCTTAACGTAAAATTATTCGATAGCCATTTGTAAGAAAAGAAATATCATTCATTTTTAATTATCAGACATAAAGAAAACATAATTGATTCAATTTCATCATACTGGGAGGGAAAATATTTCTTCAGTTCTTCCTTATAACCACCAGAGGGACTCTTAGTTGCGCATGCGTCATGCGTTTTAGATGTGTTTCGTTCTAATGTACGTTGTAATTCAATTTCAAACTGAAAGTTTATTTTGACTTTATTCATATTTTGTGGATTGTGAAGTTCTGTGGATTAATTCGTAACGACTTAGTGTTTATTCGTAATCATTTTATGAATAATACAGTGTTATTAGTCTTCTGTTCGTCAAATCTGTTAAATAGAAACTTTTGTCTGGCAGATTCTATTTTAAGAGTGAAAATATTTCACCCTTTTAATATAGTTAGCTGGATGTATACAGGAATTTTCGTTTTAAAAGATCCAAGTATTTCTCCCTCACGGATCATTAACCTAGCCACCAGTTGAAATTGACGCCCCCTGTGCGGGTATAATTTTGGATACCTTACACCTTTTTCCAGGTAAGTGGGACCTAGACCATGTATTGCAAACTCTCCGTAAATGTTTTCTCTTTAAATGGAACCCTTACACAAGTCTCTAGCTTTATTAGTTTCTGAGTTATACCAACATTTGTTTAAAGCATTTTGTCTGTTGAATTTCCGTGTTAAAATTTTATCTTGCTAATAATTAAGTTTCTGTTCTTAAAAACATCTGCAATCATGTTTCTATATTATTTTCTAACCAATGTTATCCTTAAAATCAGTTTTAATGAGTCTACAGGATGTTTTTTGCAGTTATTGAATTTATTGACTTACGCAATACTAAGCCTTCTTCTCGAACAGCATTTGTTAATGTTTACTTTGGTTTCATTCGATTTCTATATTTTTCAAAGGTTTATTATGTGATATGTACTGGAATGCCCATGTCTTTATAGCAACCATCCCAATTTAATAACTGTTTTTAATTATTATATTATGTATGCTTAATTATAAGTATTTAAAATTATACAGTTTGAACATCCATTCAACGCCGTTATTCAACCATATCATTCAATTTTTCCTATAGTAAGCAAAACCCGCCGATGATTCATCTGGCATTGCTACACTGGAAGGAGAAAAAAATATATATATAATGTCAATAACACTCTAATGATTTAGAGAATGATTACACTTTATCTCTTTAGCTATTTTATTAAGCTTTACTGATTATGTGCAGATTTAAGACAAAGTTTCAAACTGGAAATAAATTTTTCTTTATCTTATTAAAATATAATATTTATTTATTGATAGTTAAATAGCTCTTGTGATTATCATCTGATCTATATTTTTAAAAAATTGCCCATGTGTAAATATAAATTTTAAAGAAGACTTAATTTTTAAGAGGGCACAGGACCTTTTAACCTTTCAAAAAATCAGTTTTCTGTTTCTGTTTTATTCCGAATGTTTTAAAATTTTTCAACAATATGCAAAAAACCCCATTCAAAATTGAGTTATAATCATTTATAGACGGAGAGTTGAAGATCCGTTAGATATCGAAACTTTAAAAAGCGTTTTCTCATATTAGCAAGTTTGAAGTTTGTGCTTTTGTTGTTTCTTTCAAACTATGTAAGCGCAGCTTTTAAAAAAATAAACAAATATGCGTTTCTTTATAGTCTACATGCTAAAAAACCCAAACATATTTTGTTTATTTATTTGTTTGAACGTGAAATATTTTACTTTTTTAAATTTATTTTGTGCTGAAATTGAATTTTAAACCAAATTTTTTGCGTATATTTTTTATTTAATGTGGTGTGTTAATTAGGTGTGTTATGATTCTATTTTGTTCAAAAATTGTTTTCTATATGCATAATTTAGAATTTTATCATGCGTGCAGCACTTAGATTTTAATTCACGCATTAGTGATATGACGGCTTACATTTAAAATTTAGATATTAATTTTGTATATACAATATTTATTTTTCTGGATAATATTATAGTTATGAATATATATTTGAGGCAGAAAGGGGGAAAAAAAGATCTTAATTGCATATTATTTGCGTTTTGGTACCTTGAAAAATGCTTTGTTTTTTATCGTTTCGAGATATTCAAAGATCGTGCATCCTATAATATGATTTTTTTTTTTGTGTGTGTGTGTGTGTTGGGAGGGGGGGGGGGGGATATTTGTCATGCAATTTTCGTAAAGCAAATTTTTCGCAATTGTGATGCAATTTTCGTAATTTTTTTAAAAAAAATCTTTTGACATTGCACTGATTATAATGATATTTTGAACTTTTAGAGTAGGACATGATTAGAAACAATATATATATATATTTATCGAAATACTGTAAAAGTTCTCAACAGCGGACACCTGGGGCCTGCGGAATTTGTTCGATAATCAAAGGTGTCTGCTTTTGTGAAGTAAAAATAAACAAATGTCTGGGTTGTGGATTAAAAAAGGTTGTCGCTCAATAAAGGTGTCCGATATTAGGGAATGTTCATTAACCTTCATAACGGACACTCCCGAATACCGGACACCTCTATTTAGCGAACTTATAATGCAGGGTTGGACTTTTTGAAGATGAAGCACTTGATTAAATAATGGGAAAACTGGGCAGTATCCTCTCACTACGGTTTTAGGGGCCCCAAATTAAACATGCAATTTTTGTAAAGCTTTTATTTTAAATTTGTTTCGACATTGTATTGATTATAATCAATATTTTGAACTTTTAAAGTAGAATAAGATTATAAACTAAATAAATTTTTAAAAAAATCTAAATTCAGTAAAACCTCTCAATCAAGGGCACCTCGGCAACGAATGGCGGACAAATTCCGTAGTTTGTCCTAAGTCCTATTGAGAGGTTTTATTGTATTTAGATAAAAAAAATTTTGTTTTTAATCTTATTCTACTATAGAAGTTCAAAATATTGATTATAATCAGTACAATGTCGATAAAAGATTTAAATTATCAGCTTTACGAAAATGGCATACCAATTTTGAGAGCCCATAAAATGAGGCTGTATGGGGGTGGAGGGGCAGGACCATGGTCAAATATTTTTCCAGGATTCATTGTGGTCAAACATGGCTGCGTATCATGCTTGCAAAATGAAACGGCTGCGATTCAGACGTTTGAAGTGTCTGAAATTCAGACGCAAGAAGTGACTGAAAACATTCAGACATTTTAAAATGTCTGAAAATTGAACACTCCGTTTCAGTCACTTAAGTGTCTGAATTTCAGACATTTCAATTTAGAGTGAAGGCATCATCAGTACAAAAAATATCCATTGCATTTCAAACGTCAGAACAAATCAAGAACAGTTCCAGTTATCTATTTTAAAAACAAACAATATTCGCTAGGGAAAGAACGAGAATCATTCAAAGCATGCGACCGCAATTCAGTGAACCAAGCCTCCAGGAGCAATCTACCATGGTAGTTGTTGCAACCAGATTTCAAAATACTGACGTTCGCAATGAGCGGAATGTGATTCGTTTGAAGTGAATGCAGGACATTTTTTGAATTCAAATTACTCTTTTTTAAAGCACCAGTATGTTCTTTTAGGCGAATTTCCAATGATCTACCAGTTTCACCAATATAAACACTACTGCAATCTTTACAAGGAATAATATAAACAACACCGGGTAATTTAGACTTATCATATTGAAATTTATGCTTATTGAAAAAGGAACTCAATTTGTTAATAGGTTTAAAAGAAACCCCAATATTGAATGATTTTGGAATGCCAGAATTTTTTTTAGAAATGTTCTTATAATAAGGGATACAGATAAAGGAGCTAGGTTTACTACGTTGAAAAGGGGGGGAATAGAATTTAGAAAATTTAAAGTATTTTTAAAGATTTTTTTAACAAGACCAATAGGGTAGCTATTATTAACCAAATCACGATCAATTTTACATTTTTCTATTTCAAAATCATTACTGGAGCTGCAATATTTTATGGCTCTGAAGGCTGAAGTCTTAATAACGGTTATTTTATGGCTGAAAGGGCATATTGAATTGAAATTAGTATACTGACCAGTAGAAGTAGGTTTTCTGTAAACAGTAGTGGTGACAGATTGAGAGATATCAGTCGTGAGTCTGCGGATTAGAATGTCGAGAAATGGTAATTCAGCATTATTTTCTATTTCAACAGTAAACTTAATAGGGTTACCAATAGTGTTAGAAATCGTGAGAATATCATTTAAGTCTGTTTCTTTCACTATCAAAAAAATATCGTCGACATAACGTCTCCAAAAAAGAATACGTGGACCAAGTTCAGAATTAATAATACTTTCAATACAAGTTCAATACAAGCATTACAAGTTCAGAAATTACAACAGAGAGGGGGGATCCCATAGCGGTACCAGAAATTTGACTATAAAAACAGTTATTAAATACAAAACAGTTTGAGGTCAAACAAAACTTAACCAATTCAACAATCTCTTCGACATTAAAATCAGTAGGTTGTGTAGGAATAGGCCAGATATCTTTAATAACTTTACAGACAAGATCAAAAGGGATTGAAGTAAACAGCGAAACAACATCGAGAGAAGCCATGATGTAACCGATAGGGAATACAAAACTCTGTAAATCATCAAGAAATTTGTAAGGTGAATTAAGAGTGTAATTGGAGTTTAAAGTAAGAGGTTTAAGAAGTGCGGATAAGTAGCTAGAAAGATTATATAAAGGGGATTTTGAAAAATCAATAATGGGTTGTTTGCGTGTCGCTTGGCGAAACGTTTACATATTGTATTTTTAATTGTTTTTTATTGTCTTTATAAATTTTATTTTTTAACTGTGCTCAAGTCTGTCTTAGTTTATTTTATTTGGTGTTTTAACCTTCAGTTTGTTCGATAAAAATATAATACATAAATTTTCTTTTAAGTTATAACGTATTTAATAATTTATTAAGACCGCACTGTGTGCCGGAATCAGTATTAACATCAAGTTTAACTATATTATCTTATTTGCATGTACACATAACAGAAACAAGGTGTGATATATTAAAAAATAAATAGATTATATATTTCTTTCCGTGTATTGTAACAAAGCTAATAAAGAAGTAATTAATAATAAAAAATAGTAAGTAAAAGTAATACTGTTTATGATTAAAAAAAAACACTTACCCAAAAATGTAATAGTTCCGTCTTCAAAAATAATGATTTTCCGAAGCCTTAAAACAGTCCATTGAAAATATCCAAGGTTTATATTCCTTGTATAATTTTAAAACACAATAAAAATTACCCACAAAATGTAAAAAACATTATTATATTGTTTTTTTTCCCTAAATAAAATCGAATTTAAATCTACGTGCTACATAAGTTCTCACGTCGGACCGCCATTACTCATACAGACGAGTTGACGTTGGCAGACTTTCGGTTAATCCGATTTCAGCACATGGATGAAATACTTGGAGTGCGCATGCATTAGCGAGAATAGAGGCGAACCGCGGAAAGAAAACCCAAACATTCAGAAATGTTTCTGGATGTTTTAGAAAACGAAAATAGCTCTCACATATTCGATAGTATCGGAAATGTTCCTGTTAGAATACTAAACGTCCCAACTATTTTTTACAGTGTAGAGGTAAGTTTCAATCCATGATGACCTAAGAAACATCTATTTTGAATCATCAGTTACATAAAAATAAACAGATATGTCTAACAGATGATATTTACCAAATTTTATGAAGTAGTAACAAGAACGAACAATCATTCTTCACGGCATATATTATGAAGCAGTTTCTAATAGTATAAATGTTTAGAAATTTCATTTTTTCATAGAACTAATATAAGTATAACATCGCTTTATTGTTCACCGCACATTTTTTGGTACTAATATTTTGCTAACTTTTAAAGCCTCGTTAAAATTAAGATGTTTCGCATAGCCACTAAGAACTTTATTGATCGAAATCCGAAACCCATATCGAGATTCTGCTTAATTCCCTATGTCATGACTCGCAAGTAAATCTGAAAATTGATTTTTTTTTCGTTATACTGCTACAGATGTATGATAAATGTTACGGCTTTGCAGGTCCGTGTATCAAATAGTTTTAAGATATATGCGAGAAATTGTTAAAATTTATGTGCAGTTAGGAATGCTATAAAATAGATTTAGCTTTTGCTGTAATATTTATTCTTATTCGCAACACAGTTTTACGGGCACTATTTATGTTGCTACCGTATGCTATTTATGTCTTTCTTTGAGAATATATATTTGATTATGATTTATGTTTTCATCCGATACTTGATAATGTTAAGTCTAGGATTAGATTCCCTAGTACAGTTTTTTCTTAATTTCTAAATTATTCCATATAGAAAAATTTCACATGTTCACTATTTTAGTACTAACCTTCAGTCAACAGCACATGACATCGTTTTCATCCATATTCACGAACTTGCATTTAGGCACAGTCCGAATTCATTCGATCCTTCTGTTCACTGCATAATTTTTGGTCCTAATATTTTGGCTACTCACTTTTCAGGTCTGCTTAAAACTAAGATGTCTCACGTAGCTACTACGGACGTTATTGACAGAATTCCGAAACCTATATCGAGCTCCTACGTTATCACCTGATGCCATAACTCCAGAGTAAATCTTAAAATTGATTTTCCTTTCTCATGCTACTAAATATATTTCATAAATGTTACGACTTTGCAGTTCCTCGTGATAAATATTTTTGAGTGATATTTCAGAAATCCTTAAAATTTATGTGCAGTTAGCAATTCTATAAAATAGATTTAGTTTTTCCTGTAAAGTTTATTCTGATTAGCGTCACAATTTTATGGGCACTACTTATGTTGCTACTGTATGCTTTTCAAGTCGTTCCTTTCGATATTTATTTGATTATGATTTATGTTTTCATTCGATACTTTATGGTGTAATACAATCCTAGCACTTGACAACATACCGAGTATTTCAAAATAGATTATCCCTTAAACTATTTTGAAGATAGAAATATTTGCAATTGCTGTAACTATAATGAAATACAAGTAAATTTTTTTAAATATTGCATTTGTTTTACAGGAGGATACATGCATATTAAAATGCACAATTGAGTTTTTTGTACTATCCCTGAATTCTATAGGCTATATTTGGATGAATTATGGCCTGCGTTTCCAAATGACAGTGACGGCTGCTAGATACTCAGCTTCCGAATTCATCTCACTAATGTTAAGAGGTCTTGTACAGTCGTGGGGAAAAAAAAGTAAACACCCCCTACTAACTCCTCAACAAATTATCGTAGAAGAAAGTTACTGGTACCGAACGATTGGAAATATAGAAGAAAGTTACTGGTACCGAACGATTGGAAATAAAGTCTACTTTTAAATGATAAAGATAAAATTTGCTTAAGGGGCTATCTACATTTAAAACAAACCGTAACTTTGTTTTTTTTCAATAGCAGTACACAATTCTGACAGCATAAATGAACTCTACACTCTTCAATTAGCCTAAAAACAAATTTTTATGCAATTCGTACCATAAGTTTCTGAGAAATTAATTATTTTAAAACGAGCGTATTTTAAGGGCTGTATCCAAATTGAAATTCGGAACTCACCGAGAGAGCCCCCATCTTGATCAAGGCACCTTAAGAAGTCAATGAAGCCTGCTAGATTACACGACAGCAGAAGAAATTTCAAAATATTTAGTCACTTCTATCATAGACGACCCCTTAAACCATCATTTTGCCACTTTTTAAGCATAATTTGAAAACTACTTGGAAGAAAAATGTGAAATTTTGGATATCCCTAAAGCAGGACTTAATAAATCTGAATCCATCAAAAAAATTATAGGTTGCAATTCATAATTTGTTTAAATATTAATTTCATAATTCATACCAGAAAATTACAAAAATTGCAAATTCAACGTATTTACGTTTGGGTATATTAGTATTCTTGCTACACAAAAAATTAGCACATTAGGAGCATAATTTCTGGAGATATAAATAAAAATATGAAAATGTAATTTAACATTAGAAGCACTAAATTTTGAATCTTTATAATTCAAAAACTTATCATTCAAATGACTTGAAATTCGGTGTCTAGGCATAGTTTGAACCGAAGATTTGAAATATCTCGTTAAAATTGGGTATTGTCATTGAAAAAAAAATGAAGTTTGGATTCGTTTTAATATGTAGATGACCCCTAAGCAAATTTTATATACATCATTTAAAAGTAGACTTTATTTCCAATCGTTCTGTACCAGTTACTTTCTTCTACGATAATTTGTTGAGGAGTTAGTAGGTGGTGTTTACTTTTATTTCACGACTGTACCTTTTAAACGCGACGTAATTTAACGAAAAAATTCCAACTTTGAATTAGTCTATTTTCAAAACTTTCTTTATGTATAAACATGAGATGTTGGATATTGATTAAATAGATTGTGCTGTGTAATATGCTGTCATTAAAAATTTATTAGCCTTTTACAGAATTTGCGTATTTTTGAAATCAAAATATGTCTTTTTTTACCCCATAAGTCATTGCGCACATGATATCTTAAGAAAGAATGTATGGATTGTCATGAAATTTGGCAAAGATACTAAACATATATGTGTGTTTAAAATGATTTACTCTTAGGCAAAAATTATTTCATTAACTATATAAAAAATATTAAAAATAAAAATAAAAAATTTGTATTTTTAATGAATAAAAATATTCATAACTAAAAATATCACCTTTGTAAATACTTTAAAGTAGTTCACTTTAAACACACATATTTGTTTATTATCTTTACCAAATTTGATGACAATCCATACATACTTTCTCAAGATATCATGCGCGCAATGACTTCTGGAGTAACAAAAAGAGCTATTTTGATTTTAACAATACACAAATTCTGTAAAAAGGCTAATAAATTTCTAATGGTAGCATATAAGAAAGCACAGTCTGTTTAATCAATATCCAAAATTTCATGTTTACACATAAAAAGCTTTTGAAGATAGACTAATTCAAAATTTTCGGTAGTTTTCGATGCGTTTAAAGGTACAAGACCCCTTAAGTCTATGGGCGTTTGCTGCATTTGTATATTTAAAATATCTCCTCGGAAAATTTATATTTTTAACTTCTTTTTTCTATGTACTCTTCTTAAAGAATGTCTCATTTTTTTCTTAGTTTTCAAAATATTTCTAACTTTATTTTCTATGAAACGTTAAAATGTTACTCGCAGGTCGTCAAATTTTAACAAATAAAATATTAAATTAAGCTTAAGTTTTAGATATGTTTTAATAACTAAGAAAAACATAAACATCTTTTAAGAAGAATGCAAAACAAAAAATCAATTAAAAACATTAGTTTCCAGAGGAGATAATTTTAAATATATGGATATATTCTACGCTTATAGATTTAGCTTTAGTAAGGGGAATTCGGAAGCTGAGTGACTAGCAACCTTTAGAAATCATATTGATCATTGAAGAATGGGATTAGTCCAACAGGCTCATGAGAACATTTTTCTTACCCCTTCACTGCACCACGTACCACATCTGGTACATACCTAAAAATAATGTAATTCTTATTATGTGCTATTGAATTATAGCTATGAATTTGGCAAATATGATCTCTATCCCTGATCAAGAATAGTCGAAAAAACGAAATAACACTTATTTTGTCTATGTCAGATGGGCTGCATTTGATAAAAAATTAAAATTTGTTCTTCGGAAACAAAACAAAAATTCGATCAAGCTATTATTTAATTTCATTACTTTTACTGAATACATAAAAATATTAATATGAAAAAAGTTTCTGATGTTAAGCTGATAAAATTAATTAATTTAAGCTGATTTAGTTGTAAAATATAACAATACAATATTTTAAAACCCCAATTGTGTATACGACATAAAATATCAAATTTTAGCTGAAAATTTTAAATTTATTTTTTTTTTACTATCTGTCCCATTATTAGACTGATATATAGATTTCAAATAATTGTTTTCATAAAAATAGAAAAAATCGTGCAGTGAAGAGTTAATGTAACTTATAAGACACAGGGTCGTATAAATAATTATATTTCAATTTTTAATATTTATTATAGATTTTTGTAAAGCTAATTCCATGTCTAACAGTTATGATTCATTTTCATACTTTCTGTAATTAGAAGTAGGTTTCCATGATAAGCAGGATAAAGGATAATTATGACATTTTGACTATCTATTAGACATTTATTTTGAATTATTGGCATATATAAAAAAAAAACAGATATGTCTAACGGATGTAATTGATCAAATATAATTAAATAATAACAAGAACGAAAAATTATGTATCAAGGAATAAATTATGAAACACTTTCCAACATTATGTGTGTTCAGAAACTTTATTTTTTATTAAAAAGAAATGATACAATAAATAAGTATATACAAAGGCAACATAACGCAGAATGTGCTGCCCATAGCGGTAAAGTGTATGAATTATTCATCTAGACCTGCTTAGGATCTACATACCTCATAATACACTAAAACTTGTTAAGTTTAAAAATGCATATCAAAGGCTGAAAACGCACATCCAGCAATTATCGCTCTTGCCCAGTCTTTTAAGCGAATTATTTCAAATATCTCTGTAAATAAATGTCAAAGTCTTCAAACTCAATAAGGAATAGAAAACATGTGGTAGTGCGCCTGAGTAATGTACAGGATGTCCATAATTAAAGGACCCTATTTTAAAGTTGTCAACACAAGAAACTATTGTTCATACACATGTGAGATTTCGTGAAAAACATAATAAAGATTATAAACTACAGTGAAACCTTCCTGTGCGACCAGCTCCATTAAGCGAGCACCTCTCTGAACGACCATTTTTCATGGAATGAAATTTATTCCCATAGGCTCAATACTAATTTTACCTCCATTCAGAGACCATCCCAGTTGAACTCCCTCCATGAGCGATGAATTTCTCTGAAGAAAATTAAACAAATTTCGTTTTTTCCTCGTCGCTTGCGAAGGTTTTATTAGAAAAATAATTCCGGAGAGCGCATTATTCATCAAATTTCTAAACTAACTTTAGATTTTTATTATTATTATTCCGTTTACTTTTAAGTGTTTAAACCCCTTTGTGCCTTTTTAGGCAATGAATTTCATGAGAAATTAAAAATGACGGTCAATAAACTGCTCTGCCCTATTCTGCCAGGAAACTAAAGATAAATTAATGAAATCGTCATTATTTGTTCCCGTCCAAAAAAAAATTGCATTTATTTACTGAACTTCGGAAGGTCTTGGAAATAAAAGTTTTAAAAGATAAAAACTTAAAATCAAAGCAAACGACAATGTAATCATTTTTTAAAGTTTGCAGTAATTAACTTATGTAATTAACTTTTGTTTTGATACTTAAATTTTCATATTTTTTCCCAATGTAAAAAATACATTTTACTAACATTAATTGTTATCGTTTTTCAACAATTAAAATAAAGATTTTAATATGACCTTCATTAAGAGACTACCTCTCGGAGCGACCAATTTTTATTGGAACGGAACGCGGTCGCTTTAGGGAGGTTTTACTGTATATATAAAAATCACTTCAAAATATCAAAGTACTCAATAATTGCTATAAGTGGTAAAAAATAAATTTTACAGGCAAAAAATATTTTTATTTATTTACATTTCGACACGTTGCATTGCATACGACGGCAACATTCTCAAGAAAATAAAATGATAAAAATATTTCCCCAAAAATTCAAATTGAACAACTAGTAAACAAAAACATCCATTATTTGCCATCCATCATCAGAGAATCAATAGGATTCTTACGCATTGAGAGAATATTCGCAATGGTTCAGCATCCATAGAGATTCCTAAAATTTGGAAATAAATTCTATACAGAATAATGAAACAATAATATAAAATAATTCACGTTCACAAATTTCCATTTTTAATACTGCAGTTAATTTCATTATGTTTGTGTTCGCAAGATTTTTAGTTTTGTTTCTGTTTACTAGTTTTTCAATTTGAATTTTTTTGCTAAAATATTTTTATCATTTTATTTTCTTGAGAATGTTGCCGTCGCATGTAATGAAACATGACGTAATGTAAATAAATAAAGGTATTTTTTGCCTTTAAAATTTATTTTTATCACTTATAGCAATTATTGTGTAATTTGACATAATAAAGGTATTGGAATTTTTTCAAGAAAAAAAAAAAAGATTAGTTCAATATTTTGTCCCCAGAGGACGGTTTTATGAATATACATTTACGATAGTGTAAAATTTTCATTTATTAACTTTTTTTGATCTGAAAGACAGTATTCCATGACATTTTCTTAGCAATTCCCAGAACAAAGGGAAGTCAACTGTGGAACGTGGAATCTTACGTTTCCAGATGGTATATGAAAATGAAGACTATCTTTAGAAACATAATTGGTTATATAAAAAAAAAAAAAAATTGTAAACTGCACTGTAAAAAAAAATCCGACCAGTTTTCCGTTAGGAATCTAAAAAATAGTTGTCCTTATCGTACCGGAAAATTTTCCGACCCAGCTTGGAATAAAATCCGTAAAAAAAGGAAATAGTCAATAAAACGGTATTTTACGAATTTTATTCCGAGCTGGGTCGAAAGTTTTTCCGGTACGATGAGGGCAACTATTTTTCCGATTCCTACAGGAAAGCTGGTCGTATTTTTTTTACAGTGTGCCGTAAATGTATGCTAATTGTGTAAATTGTCAAAAATAGCCCTCTGGCGGCCAAAGTTTGAGCTAATTTGTTTTCCCCAAACAAATTTAAATAACTTTATTCAGACCTCCACACAATTTCACAATATTTTCTACAATAATTTGGTCTGTAGACAACTTTAAAATAGAGTCATTTGATTACGGACACTTTGTATATCAATTGCATTGTTTCAAATAATGTAACATCATTCATATTCACGACAAACATTTTTACTCCATAGATCTTAGTGTAATGGAAATATTTTGATAATTGACGCAATTTGGGCTACAGATAGTGAGATTTGTTTTCAAATGATTTAAATAGATATGACAACACAGGTAATGAAATTTTGTGCTTGTTTATGTATGTACTTACATATAAAAATTTATATTCATATTCATATTATTATTTTATATGCAATTTACTGCTGTTTGTATTTAAAAATTGATAAATGACTTCTTTAAATTACATAAATTGTACAAATATAAAAAATATAAAAATTCTTTCTTTTGTTCTTCCAATGATCTAACAAATTCCAAAAGATTTTTATGCTTAACCAAGAAGAAATTCGTTTGACTAAAATATGTCTGTGCCAAGTTATTAAAACTGTACAGGTGTAAAAATATTCTAATAAATCTAAAATATACATCTATTACAATGTTTTGTCAATATCTCTTTACTGCAAGGAATATATTAACAATACAGATTTATTTACAGATTAAAATTTTTAAACACTGCATAAAAATTCCACAATCTTATTCTTCAACTTTAACTCTTATTTTTAAGCCAAAATATTCTGAAATCTTTCTAAACATTTTTCAAGAAATTCAATTTATGTACAGTCCCGCCCCATCAGAGCCATCTGTCACTCCGTCATATTTTGTTTCTAACGTCTTGGCTTCTCACTTTTGCCGCCCCATTAAAACTAAGATGTATCGCATAGCCACTAACGACGTTATTCACAGAATTTCGAAACCCATAACGGTATTCTACGTAATCCCCTTATGCCGTGACCCTCAAGTAAATCTGAAAATCGATTTTTTTTTCGTCATAGTACAAAAGATATTTGATAAATGTTATGGCTTTCTAGTTTCGTGACTCAAGTATATTTGACATATATATGAGAGATTTTTATAGTTCATGCGTAGCTAGTTAGTATGCTATAAAACAGATTTAATTTCTATAAAATGTGTTCTTTAGATGTGAATTATATTTTTCACTTCTTTTAATTTATTTTATTGCCTTTTGTGTTTTAATGCTGGCATTGAATATTCTGAAGGCATGTACACTTTAACTAAAGGCAAAAAAAATCAATATAGATATTACTGAGTTAATTATATAAGTATGCAGGTATATTGATAAATACTTTCTAAGGTTAATTTCTACAAAATTCGAAACTTGAAAGCGGTGAAAACGCACGAAAAGCGCTCTAAAAACATTCTAAATTACGATTTCTCCGGAATTGTTTAAGATAGAAACTTGAAATTTTGCATTCTAAGATGTAAATTCCCCCTAAGAACAGTTTTTAAAAAATTCCAAATTTAAAAGTGTGAAATGAGCGAAAAATGTTCTAAATTTCGATTTCTATGGAATCTCAGGTAATACCAAGCCTTTTTCAAAAGTGATGGTTTCAAATTGTTGATGACAGGTCCTGCTCCAACATAGACTATATTTTATGTCATTGCCACTGCCACTAGGAGCTTGTAACGTCCAAAAAAAAACGTTCACGGAGCAAAAAACGTTCCAAAATTGCAATTTTCGTGATAATGAAGGAGCTAGAAACATAAAATTTTGAATGGTAGTTACTTACGAGATGTATATGCTCTCTTAGAACAGATTGTAAAAAAATCGAAATTTAAAAATGGTTTAAATGCGCGAAAAGCGTTTTAAAAACGTCTTAAATTACCACTTCTATGAATTGTCAAAGATAGATCCTGAAATTTAACATGTTATATACTTAGAAGACGAAATGCTTTCTAAGAACAGTTTCGAAAAAAATCCCAATTTAAAAGGGTGAAACGAGCAAGAAGCTTTCAAAAAATTCTCTAAATTAGTATTTCTAGAGAATGTCAGGAAATACCAAACCGACTTCAAACATAATTGTTAAAAATCGATTGTGACAGTCCCAGCTCCAACATGGGCTATAATTTGATATAAAACAGATTTAATTTCTTTAAACTGTGTTCTGAGGATTTGAGTTATATATTTCATTTCTATTAATAAAGTTTATTGAACTTTATGTTGTAGCACTGACATTTAATATTCTAAAGTAATATGTACTTTAACCCTTTATATTCCAAATTATGAATTAAAAAAATTAAATCCTTGAAACTTTTTCCCCTTGCATTACTATGATACTTTATAAGATATTTGCACTAAAAATAAAAGATTTAATTTTTTTGCTGTTAATTTCGGCTAATTACTTAAAATGTTACTTCAAACTACCTCTGGGTCATAACAATTGGGGAAAAAATCGAGACTTAGAAAAATAAAACTGTATCTATTTTTTTCTTATTATTTTAATGTGACTTACTGTGTATATATCTACATGCATAGATGATTATGATGTATATATGACTAGATGATGATGCTGTTATTTGATAATCAGCGATTATTTCGTCATCAGAAGAATATTCTATAGTTGTATAACTATCGTCCGATGGAAAGCATTTTTGCGAGAAACTTGCAAACGTGTAGTTATAGACAACTCACAATGCGTAATAAACATTTTGCTCATTGTAGTTACCAACTAAAATGATGACCAGCAATCCAAACTAGTGTTAAATTAATTATTTGGTCAATTAAAAAATTTCTATTGGAGCATTTTCTCCAAAAATGTAATTAACAATTTTTATTTGTATAAGGGAGATTTGGAATAACACA
The DNA here is from genome assembly GCA_963932465.1 of Maratus speciosus. Lineage (NCBI taxonomy): Eukaryota > Metazoa > Arthropoda > Arachnida > Araneae > Salticidae > Maratus > Maratus speciosus. Next base: position 529,751,004 of record OZ010790.1, read on the forward strand.
TTTCACATTCTTTAAAATCTATAAAAATCCTAAATCTTCATGGATTCAGAAATTAATTCGAGCTCAAAATAACATAATAAAATTTAATGAAAAATACAATTGACCTATCACAAAAACGTTAATTAATTAATAATTGACGTGACTTTATCCAGGAACCTTGTTTTCTAAAAAAAAGGAATAATGATTTTTTTTAATTCCATTGTTGCAAAGAGAATAAATAGTATTTTTTTGAATGAATGAATGAGCAATTGTAGAAGAATTTAATAAAAGATTTAATAACATGGAATATGTAATTGTAGAAGAAGCGGAGAATGTGTTGGAATTGGGTATGTTTTTTTAAGGGATCTACATCAAAGTATAACTCCAATTCAGAAATTAATTTGAGCTGAAAACAACATTATAAAATTTAAAAGAAAATACAATTAATTTATCACAACAACGTTAATTAGTAATCATTGGCGTAATTGTATCCAGCGACCTCCTTTTTCTAAAAAAAGAGTAATGTTCTTTTTAATTCCATTTTTGTAAAGAGAATAAATAGTACTTCGTAGAGTTAATGAATGTGAGAGGTGGTATAAGAAGAAGAGTTTGTGTTGGATTTTAGGTACATTTTCTTATCTACATCAAAATATAACTTGAATTCACAAATTAATTCAAGCTGAAAATAACATTATAAATTTTAAAGGTAAAAAAATGATTTTTAACAAACAAGTTAATTAATAATCATCGGCGTAATTTGATTCAGCGACCTTAAAAAAAATCATCTTTTAATTCCATTTTTATAAAGAGAATAAATTATAATTTTCTAGAGTGAATGAATGTGAAAGATGGTAGAAAAATTTAATTCCATTTTTGTAAAGAGAATAAAAGGTAATTTTGTATAGTGAAGGAATGTGAAAGATGGTCGAAGAAACGCAGTATCTGTTGGAATTTGGGTACGTTTGCTTAAGAGAGCTACATCAAAATGTAACTCAAATTACGAAATTAATTCCATCTGAAAATAGCATTATAAAAGTTAAAGGAAATATAATTGATTTATAACAAAAACGTTCATTATTGGCGTTATTTCATCCAAAGAGCTTCTTTTACTTAAAAAATAGAATAATGCTTTTTTTAATTGCATTTTTGTAAAGAGGATAAATAGTAATTTTGTAGAGTGAATGAATTTGAGAGATGGCCGAAGAAGCTGAGTTTGTGTTGGAATTGGGTGCGTTAACTTAACTCTTTGAGGGGCGGTAGTATGTTAATGAAACCAATTAATTTTAATACCCAAATGCTACAATGGTACCACAACTTTGGTACAGAAATTTTCTGTTTGTTATGTACGTGAAATATAGCTTTTTCTTATTTACAAATAAATTTGTTCATAAAATCCGGTGTTATTCATTCGTTTCAACATTTTAGAAAAATAATTGCTTTGCCCCTGACAGAGTTAAGAGCTCTACATCAAAATATAACTTCAGCAGTTAAGGTTAGTTGGGGTAACTGGACCCACGAGGTAAGTGGGCCATAGGCTATTTCATAAAAAACTGTTGATGTTTTTTAAGTTTTAGCTTTTGTGAACAATGCACCTTAATCTCTACTTCCTAAAACAACGTGTGTCAAATCAGTCATAACTCTCACTTTGCTGCGATAGGTTGTCAAAAATTTACGTTTCTTTTTTTTTTTAAACAACGTCAGTATGGTTGAACTTCCTCGACTTTTTATTAAAATACTGTAAGTACTTTTATTAAACAATCTTTTTTTAAGATTAGGCATATAACTACATTAACATTATTAGGTATATATACACATTTACTTGATGTTTCAAATGTAAGCGCGGTGTCCCAGTTACCCCATAAATTTTTCAAGAATGGGGCAACTGGACCATGCTGGATCCAGTTACACCAATAGCTATAAATAATTTTTTGAGTTTCTCTTACTACGGAAAATAAATTTCTCCATTGTTTTTTGCTCACAATAAAGAAAATTATAGAATGCCTTATTAAAATTACGTAATAAAAAAAAACATATTGGGTGGTATTAAAACAAATTTCTTGACTCCTTGAGAGGCGGTGATGCCGTTATTTCATCACATAGTTTTAATCCCTAATTGCCACATTGGTACCGAAATTTTATAATGAAAATTTCATCTTTATTAAGTACGCGAAAATATACTTTTACTTGTTTACAAATAGATTCCCTTGTAAATGTTGGTGTCATTAAATTATTTCAACGTTTTACGAATGCAAGTACCTTGCACCTGAAAGCGAGATAGCCTGAACTTGAAATTGTATGATGATACATATAAAGTACTTAAGTACTTACGTAGCCGTTTGTTCATAGATATACCTTGCTATTTTTTTCCTTAAAATACCCATGTGACATTTATACTTATTACCTATACTAAAGTACATAAGTACTTACTTAATTTTTATGTTTTGGTATAAATAAATCTAATATTTTCAATTTTAGTGCTTTTTTAGACACATTGACAGCAAAGATTTACCTTACAATGCTCTTTAGTTGATATATAATTTATATGATCTGCCTATGGTTTAAATTTTTTTAAGTTGTTTACACTTTTTCAATCAGGACCTGATATCCCATATGAAAAAAAATAAACGCGTGTGGAACATATATCCTCCTGGTACGCCTACCCCATTTTTATGGGGCATTGGGGCAACTGGACACATGAGAAAAGAAAGATGAATTATGCATATTTTTATATTTTTAAATATTAAAATGTTATTTTGAGCACTTCTGCCTGATAAAGGGAGCCTAACTGAACACATTTACAGAAGTTCAGACTTTAATTCAAATGAACATTAGCTTTTTGAAGCTGAATTATCAGGAACTCCAGAGTCACATTGTAAAATCATGGCCCAGTTGCCCCAACTAACCTTACTTTCAGAATCTCTCTTTTTCTTAGAATGAATACAAATGCTTGTTTTCGTGAAAAAATAAAAATAAAAATAATTTTTTCCGTTAAAATGGGCAAATATTATACTTTTTTTCTCTAGAAATAGGGGAGACTCAAACAAGCTATACATATTTTTAAGCATATATTAATTAAGAGATTAAATTTTAGGCATTGATTATCCGAATTGATTATGCGAAAATAATGCGAAGTTTTAATTTATAAATGTCCTTTTGTATCAAGGCACTTTTATATGTCGAAAAAATCCTGGTTTTGGTTATCCTGGTTAGATTTTTAATGTAAATGTTAACACATTCATTGTTAAAATCGCGTCTTTTTAATATGTATAACTCCTACCACCCCATACATATGCATCTTAAGGATTACATTATTTCTAAAAAATAAACAGTATTCCAGTTTATAAAATTAATGGGTTACACATATGAACACTTCGATAAGAAACACTCCCAGTATTTTATGCATTCATTTAAAATATAAACACGAACCCAGAAAGTTTTGTTAAACCCTTCGGGACGAGCGTCATTTAAAGAATTTTTAATATTTGTCACCGGTTTTTTAAAACAGAAAATTTTGCCTAAATGAATCGAGAAAATGCTAATCATTATATAGTAGTTTTATAACTACAGTTTGACCATTTTAAATATTCTTTTAAAATATTTTTCATTTATTTATCTTAAGTCTTAACTTAATATTAGATTTATTTCTCTTAAATTCTTAACTTTTTAATTCCTCTTTTAATTTCTTAATTTAATTCTGAAATAGTTCTAAACTACATTTAAATTTTTCCCAATGGCTCACAAAACATAAGATACTTCAATTGCTAGTCTGGGTGTTAAGCTGTTATCAGCTAGGTAACTCCTCAATGCTGTTCAACTGTTCAGCACCTATTCGGATTAAACAAGGCAAAATTTACTATAAAAATTTACTGGTGAGAATAGTCACTGATTCTAAGCACCTTACGCGTTACGTATACCGGTCGCTCGTCCCCAAGGGGTTAAATAATGTAGCAAGCCAGAGAAACGTCCATAGGCAAGGCTTTCTCTTTTAAAACAAAAACTAGCCGTCCACCCTTTCGCGAGGGCTGCACATTTCATATTGTGAGAAGAGACTGCAAAATGTTATTATCTTTGTTATCATTTCTTTCAGCCATGGTGTAAATTAAGAGTGGCAGACTCTGTTTTTAATAAAAAATATAAAATGTTAATTACTCAGAAATCTAAAACAGAAGAAGTAACTTATAAAAAAATTCTATGATTTAAGGAAGTCCGGGACACATTTTAAAATAATTTTTATTTATTGAATTAAATTTCTGAATTTTTTTGTGATGGTTAACCTTATCATTTGTAAACAAAATCACATGATAAAGCTTCTCAGAATTTTTTTTTTTAATTGAAATTAAAAATTTATTAAAAAAGTCCTTCCGGCCAGTGCCGGGAGGAAGAGGTAGCTTTCATAATCTTTATTTTAAAAAGCCAACTTATATCATGCAAACACACGAAGCTCAATTTAGTGGAAACCGAATATAGGAGATTCAATACTAATTTTTATCAATATAATGAATGAGAATTTCGCGAAATTAGTCAGCTTTATCCAAGCTGCTTTTCTTTAAAGTAACTTATATTTGGCTGCCAAATTCGGCAATTTCTTAAAGTGCCTGTCATTTTAAGACAACATGGTGGATGAGGCTAAGCAGTGAACTTGGTCGAGACCTTAGTAATTGCTGTGCACATGCTCACTCACATCGGAATCGCTTAATATATAGGAGTGCTTTCGCATGCAAAAAATCAGATTTTCAAAATGTCACCCACAATAGAAATTGAAACTGCTATATCTGAGCCATTTTTTAAGGTAAAGACAAACAAAAAATGCTCCTGAATCCTTATATCAAGATCAAATACTTAAGAAAGAAACCTTTTTCAATTTCTAATTTTTTTGCACCTCACTTTAAATATATATATATTTTTTAATTTAATGGCCGCCATTTTGAAACAAGATGGCTGATGAATCTGGCCAGCGAACTTGGTCGAGGTGTTGATGTATACTATCCACATGCCTTCTTACATCGAAATAGGCGAATACGTGTGTTATCGCGTGACAAATACAAGATCGTTTCAAAATGTTAGCCATGCTAGAAATTCAAAGTGCTATAAATCAACCATTTTTTAAGATATCAACAAAAGAACAAATTTTCAGAAACAAAAACTGCTCCGGAATCTTTGTATCAAGGCCAAACACATAAAAAAAATCTTTTTCATTTTCCAATTTTTTAATACCTCATTTTGAATTTTAAATTTAATTTTTTTTAAATGGCAACCCTTTTGAAACAAGATGGCGAATGGAGCTGGCCAACGAACTCGGTCGAGACATTGGTATGTACTATGTACAGACCAAGTTACATCCAAATAGGTTCATAAATACGCCTGTTATCGCGTGACAAAAATCAGGTCGTTTTAAAATGTCAGCCACAAGAGAAATTCAAAATGCTATTACTCAGCTATTTTTTTTTTTTTAGATATAGACGAAAGAAAAACTGTTCCGGAATCTTTGTATTAAGGTCAAACACATACAAAAAAAAATCTTTTTCATTTTCCAATTTTTTGGTATCTCATTTAAATTTTTTTATTTTTTAATTTTTTTAAATGGCCGCCATTTTGAAACAAGATGGCGGATGAAGCTGGCCAACGAACTCGGTCGAGATATTTGTATGTACTATGTACACACCAAGGTACATCCAAGTCGGTTCATAAATACGCCTGTTATTACGTGAGAAAAATCAGGACGTTTCAAAATGTCAGACACGCTAGAAATTCAAAATGCTATAACTCAGCCATTTCTTAAGATATAAACGAAACAAAAACTGCTCCCGAATCTTTTTATCAAGGTCAAACACATAAGAAGAAAATATTTTTTCAATTTTCAATTTTTGGTACCACATTTCAAATTTAAATTTTTCTTAAAAATTTAAATGGCCGCCATTTTTAAACAAGATGGCGGGTGAAGCTGACCAACGAACCCGGTCGAGACATTGGTATGTACTATGTAAAAACGAAGTTACATCCAAATCGGTTCATAAATACGCCTTTCATCGCGTGACAAAATTCAGGACGTTTCAAAATGTCAGACACGCTAGAAATTCAAAATGCTATAACTCAGCCATTTTTTAAGATATAGACGAAACAAAAACTGCTCCGAAATCTTTGTATAAAGGTCAAATACATAAGAAAAAAATATTTTTCCATTTTCAATTTTTTGGTACCACATTTCAAATTTTAAAATTTTAAAAAAAATTTAAATGGCCGCCATTTTGAAACAAAATGGCGGATGAAGCTGGCCAACGAACTCGGTCGAGAGATTGGTATGTACTATGTACACACCGAATTACATCCAAATCGGTTCATAAATACGCCTTTTATCGCGTGACAAAATTCAGGACGTTTCAAAATGTCAGCCACGCTAGAAATTCAAAATGCTATAACTCAGCCATTTTTTAAGATATAGACGAAACAAAAACTGCTCCGGAATCTTTGTATAAAGGTCAAATACATAAGAAAAAAATATTTTTCCATTTTTAATTTTTTGGTACCACATTTCAAGTTTTAAATTTTTTTTTAAATTTTAAATGGCCGCCATTTTGAAACAAAACGGCGGATGAAGCTGGCCAACGAACTCGGTCGAGACATTGGTATGTACTATGTACACACCGAATTACATCGAAATCGGTTTATAATTACGGGAGTTACAGTGTGACATAGGTCATATATATATATATATATATATATATATATATCAATTTTGAACGGAGGGTGGTTTCGGGGTCTGGGGGTCATGATCGATGAAAATATACCAAAGTTTTTTGAAATCGCTTTCCTCCGAACGGCTGCAATAGGTAGCTTTTTTGTAAAGAAAGCTACCTAAAAGTTGGGTAATTTAAAATCGTTAAAACTCGAAATATTATTTATAGAATTTAATTTTTTTTTCATTTAAATAAACAGAAATATGTAAGTTTTAATTTAGATTCAGTATTTTTTAAAATATTAATTTATATATGTAAAAAAAATATATTTAACGAAAAAATTTCGAAAAAAGTGGTGCAACTTAAAAAAAAAAAAAAAAAAAAATTAAAAACAATAAAAAAATCATATTTTCAAAAGTGAATATTTTTTTCAAATATGCTGAATCAAAATTAGGGTAAAGCAATTGAAAAAGATATGTTCCAAGATTGAACCCTGTATCTTTATCGGTTCTCGAGTTATAAGAATTTAAATATGAGAAATGGTGAAAAAACATATCATGAAGAAAAAAGCAATTTTACAAGAAGTCGTTTCCATGACAGCCATTGCTTGAAAGCTAGATTTTAACTAGAAAACAAACCAAAACGAAAAATGTAATATTTTTTGTTCTAATTCAGATAGAAACATGATTTGAATGTAATTTTAAGCAGGACAAAACAGAGAAACTTCTTATGAAATAAAATGTTTTTGCAAAGTTTGAAGATTTTCGTGTCCCGAACCCCCTTAAACTATCTTTTTCTGCAGTAAAGGGTCCCTTTTTAAATTTAAATTTTGGTATTTTTGAATTAAACGTCTAGCCAACAAAGAACTGTGTTAACCTCATCGCCGTGTTAACCTCGCCTAAACCATGAAATGAGAAAAAAAGGACAAAAATGAAGCTTTCGCAGCACAAAAGCATTTGGAACATCGAGTTTTAAAAAATATGTATAATGCAATTAGCAAGAAAATGATGGAAGAGAAGAACTACAAACATAATATAAAGAAAACTTCTGTTGCAAAAAAGGGGGTCTGATAATTCAGAATCTAAAAAGAAAAATCTAGACAATGATGATTGGTTTTGCCTAATTTGTAAGAAAAATAAAATAGCAGCAATGATTCAGTATTCAGATTGCCATATACGGTTCCATGTTGTGTGCGCTGGAAAGCAAAAATAATAAACAAAATTCTTGTATAAGCTTTGCATTTGCATTACTCCTTACAGCATAGTCCAGTAACTGACAATTAGTTCCACAATTTCTATTCTTAATTACTGATAATTTTGATTTATATTTTGAATTCATTTTGATTTAAAACAATTAATCTTATTTTCAGATATTTGATTTCATTATATTTCATTGCTGTTATTTTGTTTGATTGTTTCATTAATCGCAAACTTTGCTTTTAATAAAATTAGTTATATTCATTAGATCATTAAAACAACCTGAAATTATTTGGTCCAACTTAGGACACTAATCGTTCCAACATAGGCGACCAGTTGCTGAATTTGGACCACTTTTGACAAATTTTTCAAATTGAAATAAAATTTAAGATTTTCAAAAAGAAATTGACCTAAATACTTATTTAGTTGGTAGATGAATAGATTGACACTGTGTAATGATCTTTGCTGATATTCCAAAAATTAAGTGAGTTACACCTGAAAATAAGTGAAGTTGTCCAAATTCGGCTACTCTCCCCTATAGTAGCTCTTATGGAAAATTTCTTTATCCTTCAACAACTTATAGGATTTTTTTATAAGTTCTTCAAATATGCAATAAATTTCGAACAAACAATTTCACATCTTGGAAAATTTTCTAATTCAAAAATAAACTCATCCTGTAATTTGTAAATTAATACTTTGCGAGTTACATTTATGAAAAATTTTCAAGTACATTAATAATGTTTTTCTATATATTTTATTTTTATTCAGAAAATATATAGACTGTTTTGAGATACAGACAAATGTCTAAATTTTTATTAATATATACACATATATTGTTAAGAATTACTTTCAAATAACCTTTATTCTTTACATCAGTTTAATCCTCATCACATTTAGGGAGGAATTCTTATCTGTCTTTACTTCCTTCAAAAACTCAACCGCGGGCTGCTGAGTTACTACTGTTTTTGGATGTTAATCTACGCACCTTATGTAGTTCCATAATTGCTATAATGAAATAATGCAACTATTTCTTTTCTTAAATATTGGTATTTTTGCAGATATAGATTGGTTTGATGAAAGCGCCTGGGCTATGCTGGTTCAAAGTTGAGAGTAGTTTCTATTTAGCTTTCAATAGGGGTGGACGTATGTGTTTTATTATGTGACCGGTCGTCATCCAATCAGTTGGTGATATTTTGAACTTGGAACAACCCTATGCTTAAAGAAGATGTTCGACGTTTTTCATATGAATTTTTAATTTGGTTTGTTATTTCAATCTTTTTTATATGCTGAAATTTCAGAAAATGATATAAATTTATAAAATATTCAAGATGCAAATATTATATTAAAAACGCATATTATACATTTATCCATATATACTTGTATACATTTGTTATTTACATTTGTGAATATTATAGTTTTTTTAAGTATTTTAAACGCATTTCAGTAAGTACATTAGTAAAATTAAAGATTTAATATTTTTAATGCATTTTTTTCGCTTTCATTGAGTTAAACTATTTTTTGTTGGAATAAGGTACCTGTACCCAATATAGTCACACTAAGGAAAATTGATTTTTTTCACCCCCGTGTACACGTCATCGGACTCCAAAAATATATGACCACTATCCCTGGACAGTTGACTATCATTATTAAAATTAGCGACCTTGTAATTATTCTGGTTTAATTTTAATGATATAAACAAAAAACGTTTACAAGTTTTCATATAAGGAACCACCTGCCCCTATTATGGACATGCATGTCTATATTAGAGACAGGTGGCTCCTTATTGACCTACTACACAGGGTGTATGGAAGAGCCACTCTTTCAAGGGATTTCGGATGAGAGGGGATAAAGAAATATATCTTAAAGTATTGCGGGGCAGGGGAGGGCACAGTAAATATCACCAGAACATGCACTTTAGAAAGGGGAGGTTGGTCATTTTCGGTTGTGGCTCTTCGAAGACCCATGCAAAGCACCTCAGTTACTACAAAATATTATGAAATAATATAGTTGGTTTTGCTTAGCTTTATTGCATCTCTCTGCAGAATTTACATCTGTTATTACTCAGCCCTCACAGGAAGGACAAATAAAAACTCCTTCATCATGGGCGGTAAGTCTCACACAGTCCTCATGGACATGTTTGCCGCAGCATCAATACTGCATAAGAAGCAGTACCTCCTTTGTTGAGGAAGTCATACCGCTGGTACCTGCGATTTCGCCAACAGATACCCTACTGAGGGGAGGCTTCTTTTGATTTTTCTGCAAGGGCTTTTTCGAGGATTTGTTTCTTGGAGGATTGTTCAGGTGGCATCTTGTTGAACAAGGATTTTACCACTTTGATGCCACTTTGCTGTATCTCCAATGTGGACATAAGGGGTCCATATTGGGAATTGGGCATAGTTTTATTAAATATTGTAATAAATAAACAAAGAAAACATTTTTAAGCAATATATGCAATAGCAATCGAAAATAGTTTTATCAGCTTTCGAAAGCTCTCCACAATTCAATATTTAAACTTTTTTTACCATATCTAATAAGACTTACCTGTAATTACAATCAGCACACCACGAAACAACAAGTTTCCTTCCAAATGGCGAACAGCGTGCTTTTTTGCACTTTCCAGGTTTAATTATCGTTTGAATCTCTTTTCTTCACGGACATGTACCGCCATCTCTCGATCAAAATTGTTACTTTTAAAGATATTAGGGGTATCCATATTGAGAGCACTGTCCATATTGGGTACAAGTACCTTATTTGCATTAAAAATTATAACACTTCACATTCATTTAATGAACATTTCAGATAACATTTACACATGTCTGCAATATGCCTACATTTTTAAATGTAATCTTTAACACTTTCATAACTGATGATGGAAATTCGCAATTTTTGAATATGTATTACTCCATCCAGGTGGTACTTTTAAACTTTAAATATTACATCATTTCTAAAAAAATACACAGTATTATTTTTTATACAATTAGTGAAATATAATTATAAATACTTCAATGATCAATAGTCCCATTGTAGATATTTTAATTTAAAATATAAACACGAAAACAGAAAATTTTGTTAAAAAATACAAGAGACAAAAATAAAAACTATAGGCAGCACTTATGCCTATGAAACGAAAAATAGCGCTCATGGAGTAAAGCTTCTTCGCTATGCTGCACTTCACGTATCCTCATAAGATACTTATATTCATATAAATCTCAGTTATCATATGTTATCATTTCTTTCTGCCATGATGAAAATTATACGCGCCAGATTCTTAAAAAAAAAGTTATTTACCCAGTAATCTAAAATAAAATACGTAAATTTTTCCAACAATAAAACTATCTTTCTCTGCAATAAAAGTAATTTTTAAACTTTAATTTTAGTATGTTTAGAATGCGGACGTGCGAAACTCCTACAAATCTCCCGTAATATGTAAATAAATTTGATCTTGGAATAAGAAGTTTCGCACCAGAATGTTTAAAAAAATTTAATTTAAATAAATTGGACGTAAGAACTTGGAATTAAATAAACAAAGATTCTTCAAATAAATTTTCTTGTACGAAATAATTAATCCGAGTTAAATTAACCCATATGTTACGGAATTTTTGTGGGAGCTTAGCACCTGTAAGAATGTTTTCTTATAATGAAAATACATTATTACATTTCCAAATATTAAACTGATCTTATATATTTTGCATATACAAAATGTTTCAAATGTTGTTGTTCATAATAAGAAAATCAAATCATGTCATAACAGTTTTTTTAACTTAATGTTTCGCAGACCCCCTATTCCTCGTAAGATGTTTTTTGAAAATTTTATTTTGTAACTAGTAAAGCTGTGAAAATCCTACTATTTTATAAGCAAAATTTACCGAATTATGTTTTATGAATTTTCAGTATCTTCGGAACTAAGCGGAGAAAACTCTTTTCTGGCATTTGCCAGAAAATGCTTATCGTAACACAGTAAATTTTGTGTTGTAGAATAATTGGATTTTTACCACTTTAACAGTTAGAACATGAAGTTTTTCTAATATAAACTTCAGTACCCAGAGAAAGTACAGGAATTGAAATATCATAACTTTCGAAAGAAAAGCGATTTTAACATAAATTGATTTTGATATGATAAAAAACTTTTCTAGTATTTTTTTCAATTTGAACCACACCTCGAAAACTAACAGTTTTGAGTTAGCTATTCGATAACTATAAGGACGGGTATCCTGTATTTCAAGTGTCGTTATCAAGTAATGTTTATTTATTTATCAGTCGATTTGAATGTGTTAAGATAATTAAAAAAGTGTAATTACGTGTACATAGTTTGTTGGAGTTCCTTTATGTGCTGTTTATTATTCGGTTCAGCTTCAAATAAAGGAGCAGATGTCATTACGAAATGGTTTTATGAGTGAATTTTGTTGACTGGGATGTCGTTCGTGTAACTCAATTTGAAGATCATTGTCAATTAAATACAAAAGGTTCTGGGTTTAAGTCTCTGCTTTGGCACATTTTCACGCAGCTCTAAAAATAAGTACTCGTATATTTTCTCTTCACTTATTTTCTTCAATGAAGCCCAGTATCGTAGTAGTCAGTACGTCTGTATGCCGAACTACACTACAGGTAGCGAGTTCGACTACTGTCTGGGCAAGATTCACTCAACCTTTCATCCCAATTACGGATGGGGACAGCTAAATGCAACAATGTTTAAAAAGCTTAATCGAAGAAGGGAGAAGGAAATCTCGTAGGGATTTCGAAGCACATGGGAAAAAAAAAATAATAAGCTTTTCCATTTTTACTGGCGCCACCTACCAAAAATATTTGAAAATAATATTAAAAACGAAATCTTTAAAACACAATCTTTCCAACATTGTAGTAAGAAATGTTTAAATAAAACAAATATCTACAACTTTTAATTTTAAAATTTAAAAGCAGTTCATCTTCTATGTCAAAATAATGTTATTTACTAATTAACTCATTTCATATAAATTGATAGGGATGTGTATGTGGCGTTCTAACAGCTTTCAGAAAATTAGTTTCCAAGGGATACAATGAAATTATTATTTCTTATATTAAGCTAAATATTTTGACTTCACTGTCAGTCAAGGCTTTAGAAAACAGTACATATGATTTAACTAACATACACTTCTATAATTAAAATATATGTAATTTAATACTTGTTCCATAAGTATAATTGTGTATATGAAACTATTATTATATATAATACGTCACTGTGGCTTAATTTTTATTTTTCTTACTGTAGAAAGATTTAAAAGCTATTACTATTTGTTTTCTCTTTGTTCCTAATTTAAGATGTTTCTTTGTTTTAAAAAAATCCAATTGTGAATGCACAGTTCAATTTTTTTTAAATTATTACGTTGAACTAAACATATTTTAATTTTATGATTCTTTCAGTTCCTATTTTATAGCAAATGTATAAGGAGAACATCTCATAAACTTTTTATCATTAGAATATTAATCATTATAATGCATTCTCTTCAAGTATTAACATCTTAAATTTTAATAAAAATATGAGAAAACAAAATATAAAGCACATGAATAATTAAAGTACTAGCTACAAATGAACACCAACACAATCAAAACATCGTGCCAAAGCCGGCTAGAGATTTTTGTATTTCCCCCCATATCGTTATGCAGTCGAAGTTTTAACATTGTTGCATTAACTTGTAACTAGAGACATGAATTGCCTTACGCAATTAGAGACATAGAGTCAAAAAAACTCCAATGTTATTTTTATTTTTTGTTTTTTGTAAACAGCATTGGAATTTATTTTGGAAATGCAATATATTCTGTAAATCATGAAATGATAAAAGAATTACTTGACGGTACTCAAAAGATGATTTTATTCAAGGAGAAAAACCACGTGATAATCAGAGCCAAAGAACAACGCGGAGTCATTTTGACTCCCGTCACCAGTTACGGGTTAAGCCGTCCCTATCCGCTACTTTTATCCCTTCGGAGTCGATAAAATGAGTTCTAAACTTACTTGAGAATTAAACACTGAGAATCTCGGGTTAGGATGACCACTTGACCGGGAGATATGCTGTATAGCACTTCAGATCCCAGGGTCAAGTAAATAGTTTTTGGCACTGTAGCCCCATGTCCTTCATGGATCGTAAAGCCTCAGGGTTAGTTTTATTTTATTGAATACTACGTTGGAAAGCTGTCTCCACTTTTGGTGCATACCTCTTCAAGTTCAAAAGAGCCCTTTCTCCTCTATGTGAGTGCGGTGATGTTGCTGTTGTCTCTCATTCTTTCTATAATTGTCCTTTAACAACTCGCTGGCATATCCGCCGTCCTCCTGTTCTTCCAGATGGTTGGCTAGCAAATATTTTATTGCGCCCGACTTTGCTCTCAAAGCTTAAAAACATCTCCAACTTCTTATGTGACCTTTCAGTTTTACTCCATCACTGAAACAGGGACTTGGATCCTCCCTTATTCAGTACCCAATATCGGGTAGCAGCAATTTGTATAATATTGTCTAACTTTGTATTACATTGCATTATTTAATGTCCTTATATTTCTTTCTAAATTTTGCTAACGTAATATTTGTTTATATCTTATCTATATAACCACTCCGCCATCTGTCGGGCGTATTGGTGGGATCAGCCTCGGCTGAAATTTGTATTTTTTTACCTCAATAAAGGGGACCGGGAGGGACATCTATGCTCTACAGACTCGTTTCCTAGTCTGATCAGCCTCTCTCGGGCTGTAAAAGTAAAAGTCATTAAGAAAAAGATTTAAACTACAGGTAAAGTTTTCGGAAAAAATATTTTCGAGTTTTTTTTATAGATTAATTTCATGGTCATGATTCATAAAGTCAAAATGAAAAAGAAATAGTCTTTAATAATATCTAAATCAGTACAGGATTTTCATTTTCTAAATTAAAATATATTAATTATGAAAGAGACATTATTGATCTGAAAACCAAAGAAAAAGCTGAAAGTATACAAGAAAATTAAAAATTTCAGACATTTTTGAAACCTTTATTTTTTGCAACGTGGTTATTGGATATCAGGAAAGCAAATAATTAAATCAAACGCAATTAAAAAAATAAAAGTTTGTATTTATTTATTGCTCATCCCTTTAAATAGTAATATAAATAACATATGATTGTCATCCTTCCACAGTGAGAGTTCTTTATGAGAATGCCACTTTATGAGAATGTCAATGACAAGAGTTAGCGATGTAACTAGGAGAAGTTTGCATGATATAAATGGTACTGTGAATGTATTTATTAAAACCTGTATGCAAGTAGTCGCTTCTAATGATTGATATCTTAATTTTTAATTAAATTTTAATAAATTTATGTTACTTATCAACTAAGTTCTATTACCGATGAATTTCAATTTTTAATTCTTTTCATGCCTATAACTTATAAAAACCGCGCCCAAAAGAAAACAAAGCATTAATAAAATTTAAATCAAATCCCTTTTCTCATTTTCATACTAATAATATATTAAACATGAACCGGGCATTATTGATCAAAAAACCAAAGAAAAAAATAAACCTGAAACCATACAAGCAAATTCAAACTTTCTGCGATATCAAAAAACTTTCATTCTCTGCAACATATTTATTGGATACAAGCAAAGCAAAGTAAATAATTAAATCAAACGCACTGAAAAATTCAAAGTTTGTATTTATTTATTAGCCATCCCTTTAAATAATAAAAGAAAGAACATCATGTTGCCATCCTTCCCTAGTGCAATGCTTTATAAGAATGGGGAAATGTATTCTTAAGTCAACACCGCTCTCAATAAAGATACGGAAAAGTCACTAGACGCAGATATCTATTATTCACGTCACGGAGAAGGCTGCATCGCTTTAGCCTCTTAGACTAAGCTTCGGAATGGGAAGAGAGGGAGAATTCTTGATAAAGCCTTGATTGATTATTGATAAACAATTCAGACTCTTTCTCCTTCCCCGTTACGCTTACTTCAATTGCCTCTGCGTCTTACGGGTGGGGTAGAATACAAGAAAAAATACCAGGGGAAAAGGGATGTGGCAGCTTGCGCCCTTGGTCTTAATGAAAATCTTTTATTACAGAAAACAGAGCCAGGGGTTAGGTATAAAGTAACAAAAGCTATGTGATATGCTATTATACATTCTGCGTTGGTTTTTCTTTCTTTCTTCCAACAATTGAATGGGAAAGATTTTCCAACTTCATTTTTTATGTGTAAGATAAGATTATTGAAATGTGAGATTTTTTTTGCAATTTCTATTGAGAAACGCAAAATACAATTTTCGACACGAATATTGAAAAAAAAAAAAAAGTTTAAAATAAATCATTTTTAAGAGTGTTGTGAGATACTCAGTTTAATGATATATAATTGTGAATACATATATTTAAAATTCCATCTAATAGCTTATCAAATGAATTCTGTACCAATATGATTTATTGTTGTTAGAAGATATTTATATTAATTTAAATAATGCTATAAAAAGTGATAAAATATCTTTATTAAGATTGACGATCCTTTCGTCGCACAAGCGGCGACATTTTCAAAATCATTTATTCATCATTTTAGAAGATATTTAGTCATTTTTGCTATACGAACTTTTAAATTATGTTTTGATTTCAAAAGTATATTTCATATTTGACATTCTATAATTCTATCCTGCTCTCTTGTGAGAATTGTTGTGGGAATCTATTTTTTAGCTTAGGAATATATTCTTTGCATTTTGCATTTGATACTTACTTTTAAGCCCAATTTTGGATTTTACATATATTATTGATTAATTTTTCTTAGAAATGCATGCTGATTGAAGCTATTTTACGCATCTTAATATATGTACTTTTTTACACTTTTAGAATTGTTTTCAGTATATTTTCAGTATCATTTCTAATTCTTTTGTAGAATTCAAAATGCATATATTTTAAATTTTTACTATCAATTTCATTTAATAGATTACCTATTGAATTCTAAACCATTATTATTTTTGCTGTTATAAGAGATTCGCTCACTTTTGTTACTTAAACTTGTAAGTTATTTTTTTTTTCAAAGGTGCATTATATATTTGAAAAATTGTAATAATATTCTGCAGTACACGAATTGGTATAGTTTTTAGTTTATGAAAACTTTCATTGCATCTAACATTTGATACTTATTTTTATAGCTCATTTTTTTTTCTTAGATGTATTTATTTATCAGTTTTCGTGGAATACCTGATGAATATTGCTGCATTGAGCATTTTATTAATATTTATTTAGATAATTATATGCAAGTTTTTTATTTATTTTCAGATCCACGCATCATTTCACATTAATTAGTAAATTCAAAATATACATATTTTGAATATATATATTTATATATAATACAAGTTTTCATACAGCTCTTTATTGTTGCAACAGATTTGAGAACTATGTTTTACATAAAAAATTCGTTTTCATAATGAGCTTTGTGAGAAATTTATTAAATTATACCCTTTTGCCTGTCGGATATTTGACTCACATGCTTCATTATGTAATCCGATATAACTTACGTAATGAAAAATATTTACATGGAAAAATATCGTTGCATGGAGCAAATTAATCACACAAATCAGTAGAAATACATGTAAACGAAACAAAATCATGAAAAATTATTATATCATTTATTTTCTGAGAAATTTACTTTTTTATATTATATTACTTTTGACTTTATTATTAATTTTATTATTGTTACTTTTATTATTACATTTTTAATTTTTATTACCTTAATCGGCATCTTCTTTAAAATTTCAACAAAAATGAATGCTTACTCGGGCGAAAATAGCCAATTTGCTCTTTAAATGTATACAGGGAAGTAACTTTGTTTTACTTTCACTTGGCCTTATTAAAAATATTTTAATACAAAAACATAGCTATGGGTTATGTTCCGTTCCGGAAATAGAACGAGCTCCCCCTAGCGAGCAGTCTGTAAAAAAGTTAGTTAAGCTGTTGATCGTCAAAGCATCAACACGTCTCTAAAAGC
Organism: Maratus speciosus; assembly: GCA_963932465.1. Taxonomy (NCBI): domain Eukaryota; kingdom Metazoa; phylum Arthropoda; class Arachnida; order Araneae; family Salticidae; genus Maratus; species Maratus speciosus. The sequence continues at coordinate 529,768,812 of OZ010790.1, forward strand.
ACTCCATCCAAACTACGCGATGGATATTAATTATGATTTGCAATCTACTCAAATTTGCGAAATTTATGTTGTGTAAATGTCTTGTGCAGTTTTAAGTGTGAATAAACTCAATTAAAAAGAAAATTAACGTCTACAGTCCACATCATATCCACCATTGTGGTCCGAGAGAGCCTGAGAGCTACTATGGATAAGCTTAATCGATTAAAAGGCACCGTAAAGGCTGCTATTACAAGATTAGAGCAGTTTTTAACCGACACTACTGATATAAAAACAACGAATGTGAGCACATTAGAAGTAAAATTAAAAAAGACGGAAGCTCTTCAAAATAAATTAGAGGAAATTAGAGAACAATATTTTGACATCCAAGAATTATCTGCGCAACAAGTGCAAGATATAGAGGAGGATATCGACACTGCTAATGAAAGGCTCGAACAAGTAGAGGTAAGATTAAAAATTTTATTAGCATCTTTTGAAAATAAATGTAATATCGCAAGTGTAAATATTAATGATCATTCAAATGAAAACAAAACAAAGGTGCGCCTCCCTGAAATTCCATTACCTTCATTCGGTGGTGATTACTGTGACTTTGCTAATTTTAAAACGCAGTTTACTAACTTGATTGTTAACAATCCTCAATTAGATAATAATCAGAAGCTATTTTATTTAAAAGCTTCTTTAAAAAACGAAGCTAAACATTTAGAATCACCTGATGATGATTTCAATTCATTGTTTCAAGCTCTGATACACAGATACGAAAATAAAAGATTGTTAATCGATTCACATATTTCTGCAATTTTAAATTATGAAAAAATGCAATATGAATCCCCTAAAGAGTTGCGTAATTTTATTGATTGTGTTAACAAAAACATTCGCGCACTCAAAATTATGGAATATACGCAAAATAATTTATCAGAAAGTGTGTTCATAAATATAATTCTGAAAAAATTGCATAACGAAACTCAAAAGCAGTTTGAATTATCTCTTCAAAACTCAGATGTTCCGAGTTTTGACTATTTAATTGCTTTTTTGGAAAAAAGATGCCTAGTTTTAGAAGCGATAAAACTTTCGACTGACGCCGGAATGTCTGTAATGAAGCCCTCGAAATCTAAGAACAATTACGCAGTAAATAAATCCAGATCATTTTTTATCAACGATAATAAAAATAAAAATAATGTAAAGCCATGTGTGTTATGCAATTCGCCTCACCCCCTTTTCAAATGTTCTGCTTTTTTAAACATGAGTATTCGTGAAAGGAAAATGATTGTAAGTAAGAATAAATTATGTTCAAATTGTTTACGATTACATCAAGGTCAATGCAATTCTAAATTTACATGTAGGAGATGCAAATTAGTGCATAACACCTTACTATGTGAAGTAAATGAAAATATCATGTCGGAAACGGCAATAATAAATAAAAATAACGAGTTTGTTAAAAACAAACAAATAAGCAATTCTGAATCTGAGAATAAAGAAACGCCATTAATTGGTTCCAATTTGTTACTAGAAGATAAAAGAAATTGCGCAATATTAAACACAGCTATAATTTTAGTAACAGATGTGTATGGAAATAAAATTAGATTAAGAACAATTCTAGATAATGGGTCGTCTATCCACGCTTTAAGTAACAGCGCATGCAAGAAATTAAATCTAAAACCAAAACCATTCAAGGGTGTTATTTCCGGTATTAATGAATCACACCAGGAAATAAAACAAATTATCAATGCAAAAATATCAAATGAAAAAGGAACATTTTCTAAAACATTAGAGTTTGCAGTTCTACCAAAAATAACAAACAATATTCCTGTTGAAAGATTAGACATTTCAAACTTATGCATCCCTAACTACATAGAATTAGCGGACAATAATTTTCATATACCTGGTCAGGTGGATGCATTGATTGGTAGCGAGGTATTTTTTGACATTTTAAAGAGTGAGCAAATTCGTTTAGCAAATGCTAATTGTATGTTACAGAATACAGTATTTGGGTATATAATCGCAGGTTCACTTCCACAAGTTGAGAATAAGTCATATTGTTGCCTCTTAACTGAAAATAGCTTAGACAATACTTTACAGAAATTTTTTGAAATAGAATCTTTACCTGGGGATAATAAAGAAACTGTCAAAGGGGATGAAGAAATATTTTGTGAGGAACATTTTAGAAGAACCTATAAACGCGATCACACCGGTAGATTTACAGTACAGCTACCATTGAAAGAAAATGCAGAATCAGTGTTAGGAAGTTCTAGAGAAATTGCAGCTAGGCGATTAAATAGTTTATGGGCTAAATTAGATAAAAATAAAACAATAGCTAATTTATATACAGCTTTTATGGAAGAATATGAAACTTTGGGGCATATGACACAAATTAAAAATGAAAACGAAAATAAGCTATCTTATTACATTCCACATCATGCTGTGTATAAACCAGAAAAATTATCCACTCCCCTGAGAGTTGTCTTCAATGCAAGTTCAAATACATCTAGTGGTTATTCACTTAATTCTATTTTATTAAATGGGGGAACGGTTCAGCAAGATTTATTTTCGATTATAACCAGATTCCGTACCCACAAATATGCATTCTGTGCAGACATTAAGAAAATGTACAGACAGATACTGATTGACCCACAACAGAGAAATTTGCAAAAAATTCTTTGGAAGTCCAGTACGGACGCCCCGATAAAAATATATGAACTCAACACGATTACATATGGCACTGTTAGTGCTCCCTTTCTTGCCACACGAACGTTGAAAGCTCTTGCTGATGAAGAAAGAAAAGATTTTCCAAAAGCTGCAGAAGTGATTCATAACGACATGTATGTTGATGATTGTTTATCTAGTGCAGGTTCCTTACAAGACGCACAGGACTTGCAATCTCATTTAATTCTGATCTTAAAAAGGGGAGGGATGGAGCTACACAAGTGGGTTTCTAATCATCCTGAATTATTACAAGACGCAGCCATATCAGAATATGCATTTGACGAACACTCGCAGCAAATTTCTGTAAAAACTTTAGGGATGCTTTGGAAACCTGAATCAGATAATTTTACTTTTAAAATTAGTATCGAACCCAAAGATGTTTATACTAAGAGAGAAGTTTTGGCACAAATTGCTAAAATTTATGATCCCTTAGGCCTAATTGGCCCTATTCTAACCAAAGCAAAAATTTTCATGCAACATTTATGGGAATTAAAGATAAATTGGAATCAACATCTGCCTGCCAGTTCTCTTCGGGAATGGCAAAATTTTCTGGTTAAATTGACAGAAATGAATCATCTTACAATTCCGCGATATGTTTTGTCTGACAACATTGCAGGTCTAGATTTACACGGATTTTCAGACGCTTCTGGAAAGGCCTATGGAGCAGCCATCTACATAAGATCTCTCTCCACAACTGGACAGTTCAAGTCTAATCTTTTGTGCAGCAAGTCCCGTGTGGCCCCCCTAAAGCCAATGACCATCCCGCGACTAGAGTTGTGTGCAGCTCTACTTTTGACAAAACTGGTTCAAAAAATAATTCCCATCCTACAGCTATGCTTTGAAAAGGTGTGGCTATGGACAGATTCGTCGATTGTTCTATTTTGGCTTAACACACCACCCCACAAACTTAAAACTTTCGTTTCCAATATAGTCACCACGATCCAGTCTATTTCTGAGAATTATCACTGGAACCATGTATCTTCAAAATCCAATCCAGCAGATATCATCTCCAGAGGTGCAACAGCCAAGGATCTGATCAATAATGATTTGTGGTGGTTTGGTCCGGAATTTCTTCAAAGGGAAATTATAGTTCCCAAATAATTTCCTACTCTCAAAGACATTGACTGTGATCATGAACTAAAAACTGATTTTAATTTATTGACTTTTCATAAAGACTCTAACGATTTTTTTAATGTTTTATATAATTCTTCTAATAATTTTCTCAAATTACTTAGAGTATGTAGTTTTATTTTTAGATTCATCAATAACAGCCGCCATAGAGATATAAAACGGAAACAGCTCACAGGAATTGAGCTACAAAATAGTTTACAATTTTTGGTAAAAAAGGCCCAGGAAGGTAAGTTCGCTCCTGAATTAGCAGCACTCAGAAAGGGACAAACTGTTCCTTCTTGCAGTAAGTTAAAGGGATTAGACCCCTTCATTGACAACTGTGAATTACTTCGTGTAGGGGGCAGATTAATAAATTCTGACTTACCTTTTGATGCTAAGCACCAATTAATTCTGCCCAATGATCATAAGCTCACTAAATTAATTTTTGAATACTTTCATAAAAAGTACTTTCACATAGGTGCTCAGGGATTAGTTCATCAAGTGCGGATGAAATATTGGCCTATAAAGGCTAAAAGCATTGCCCGAAAAACAGTGCACGCTTGTGTCACATGTTTCAGGCGTAACCCCAAAACGCTAGATCAGTTAATGGGAGACCTCCCATCGCAACGCGTAACACCTAACCACAAGTTTCTCAATTCAGGTGTCGATTTTTGTGGCCCCTTCCACATTAAGTACAAAAATCAGAGAAAGGGCACTTATTCCAAAAGTTATGTGGCCATATTTATATGCATGGCTACCAAGGCTATTCATCTAGAGATAGTAAGCGAGTTATCCGCTGCTGCATTCATCGCTACGCTTAAAAGATTTTGTGCCAGGTGCTGGACAGATAATTACACCTGTTTATTTTTTATTAAATATATTCAAAATTGTTAATTGGTCCAAATCATCCAAGCAACCTCATAGCAAATTGGTATATAGTTTTATATACCTTAGATGAATTTAAATAATATAAGTGATCGTACTTACCTAAATTCTAGTAGAAGAGCAACGCGAAGCATTAATAAAATTAAATTATAATTCGCGTCAAAAAGTAATTATTAAATTTGAATAATTACGAATAAAATTAAGAGTTTGCGTTGTGAATTATTTAGACGAACTCTTCCACTTATGAATTAAACTAAAATTTAAGCTGTAAAAAAAAGAATTGACACACTTTAAATATTATTAATTAAATAATTACAGAAACTTTTTAAAACTTGATTAAATATTTTATTTACATTGAACATAGCTATTTACAGAAAAAAATAATATTAATTCAAAAAATAGAAAGCAACACTTTTGTTTGCTTCTCATTATTTTAAGTATGTTTAATCTTTTTTAAAAAAAAAGACAATATTTTCACGTACTCTAATTATTATAATTGTTTCTTTTTGCTAAAAGAAATACTCTCTTTCATTTTTAAAATTACCTTAATCTTATTTAATTATTGGTTTGGTCGGATCTCAGATAACTCTCTACCATAAAATATCAGAAAAGTATTTTTTTTAGATTTTTCATATGATCTTAAGTGGTAAAAGAAAATGTTTAAAATAGTACCTTCTTTTAATATACGGGATGGTGGCCTTTATTCGTCAAATTCCGAGTTGTTGCGTTGCTTAGGATCATGGCAATGTGTCATCAGGAACGCATCCTCAATTTGGCTTGATTAGGATCACTCCGATATGTACTTCAGGAAGACATCCTCAATTTGGCTTGATTAGGCTCACTCCGATAGGTACCTCAGGAAGACAACCTCAATTAGGCTTGATTAGGCTGGATTAGGCTCGCTCCAACATGTCCATCTCGCCTGGGCTTTACTAGGGCTTACGGGACTCATTGCACGGGCTTTCAGGAGAGCTCTTGCATCCTCTACATCTTTTTTCAGACTATCCTTTTTTTTAACTTATTCTTCTTGCACACCAGCTCCTGCAGTGGGAGGAACTATTTTTGTCTAGTCCACTGTTATTGGATGTGAGAAGATTTTTTATTATACTTCGATAGGCCTATTAGCTAGCAGTCTGCAAATGGCCCCTAACATATGCTTTAATATTATTATCTGCCTTAAAGTTTGGGTGGTCTGAAAAGTCATAAATTTATCCCAACACTTTTATGATTTTACGACTTCTAATTATACACCACTTTCCATTGGCTTGTCATAAAACGACACCATGGCGTCTGGGTATTGTTGTTGTCTGAGATCCGAACTCCATTCAATATTATACATTCATTTTACAATACAACAATTTTTTAAAAATATATATTTACTATTTAAAATCAACTTAATAATTTTTGTATGAACTTACACTCTTATTTTACTTAAATATATAAACATTATAATTTTACACTCATAATTATATTTTATAAAAAATATTTATACAAACAGAAATAACAAATTACGCAATTTTACTTTGATTTAACCAACATGGTGCGGGAACATATCATAGTTATATGTTGCCCAGCACCAGGAGAGGCAAAGTAAATACGCTAACTTCTGACAATGCCACTAATTTTAAAGGTGCGTCAACAGAATTAAATAACTTTAAGAAATTATTGGCCACTCCCAACGAGGAATTATCAAATTTCTTTGCCGAAGAATTTATAACTTGGAAATTTATCCCTCCGCGATCTCCTAATTTTGGCGGTCTATGGGAAGCTGGCGTTAAGTCCTTCAAACATCATTTGCTTAGGGCCGTAGGTAATAATAAAATTACTCTAGAGGACTTTGAAATTCTAGTAGTCCAAATTGAGGGGATCCTAAATTCCCGACCTTTATTTCCGCTTTCTGATGACATAAATGAGTTTGAAGTGCTTACGCCAGGGCATTTTTTAATTGGCAGACCCATTAATAGTATTCCAGAGCCTAATGTTATAAATATTTCTGAAAATAGATTAACCCATTGGCAATTAATTACCAAATATGTTCAATGCATTTGGAAACGTTGGTCTATTGACTACTTAAATCACTTGCAGCAGCGCGGTAAGTGGCAATTTACAAAAGAAAACATAAAGTTAGGATCTCTAGTGTTATTAAAAGAAGAAAATCTCCCACCATGTAAGTGGGCTCTTGCCCGAATTCTGGAAATAATTCCAGGCAGGGACAATAGGGTTCGTGCAGTCAAAGTCAAAACTGCATGTGGTATATTTTTAAGAGGCATTTCAAAAGTATGCCTGTTACCCATTCAGGACTCTTAAATAATGTTTATGCATCATTGTATTTCTTATATATATTATTTTTAAGTAATTTCCCTGATTGTTTTGTATATTAGTATTTTGTATTTAAGTATCATTTTCTAGTGTTAATTAGTTATCTATTGTATTATGTTTATATTAATTGCTGAAATATGTCATATTTCATCCCCGGGCGGCATGTTCCGTTCCGGAAATAGAACGAGCTCCCCCTAGCGAGCAGTCTGTAAAAAAGTTAGTTAAGCTGTTGATCGTCAAAGCATCAACACGTCTCTAAAAGCACTCCATCCAAACTACGCGATGGATATTAATTATGATTTGCAATCTACTCAAATTTGCGAAATTTATGTTGTGTAAATGTCTTGTGCAGTTTTAAGTGTGAATAAACTCAATTAAAAAGAAAATTAACGTCTACAGTCCACATCATATCCACCAGGTTAGATATAAACAAACAAAAACTTTTTGAAATGCTGTTATAAGTTTTATATTGGGTTTTTCTGTGTTTTTCTTACAAAAATTGAAATGTAGTGCTCAAATTCTTAAAAGTTTGCTTATGTAGCTGCTGTGTATATATGTTCTGTAAATGGTTAAGATATTGAAAATTTTTTGAAGCATTTTTTTTTATAACCTCTTGTTGCTAGAGTATTTTTTTAATGAATAAAATGCATATTTTTCACTTAAAACCGACTTATAATACATTTTTAAGAACTAATGATGCTGAAATTTTAAAAGTCATATATTTATTACAAAGTTACGAAAGAGCTTGTTATAGCATATGCAGCCATTGTGCAGTTATTATTAAGTAGTTTATTTTTAATCATTTAAATTTGGAAATGTCACCACAAAGCAAGGGAAAAAAAAGAAAAAAAGAAAAATTTTCGGTCATGTCATTATTGAGACTCTACAGTTCGGATTATTTGAGAAAAGATTATCCTACGCAAAAGAGACAACAATCGTCAAAGGATGATTTTCTAACCGAATATTGGAAACAACAATGATTTTGCTATATATTGCATTTCGCAAGCATTATTGAATTCCATATGAGGTTTATATATAAAACACCATAAAAATAAAATGCATACCATTCACTCACTGTATTTTTTAATACAACCAACACACGATGTTTAATGCATTTGAGAATTAATTTCAGTGCTGTTTTCACTAATATTTTCATAATAATTAGATAAATTCTTAAGTAGCTAATTATTGGTATCTTTTTTTTTTTTTTTTTTTTTTTTTACTTTTGAGTAATTGAATTTTATGTCTATATATTTAGTAAAATTTAAGTTGCAACTAATATATAATTCTGTAACAAGAAAAAAAATAAGAAATATTTAATGCTGAAAATATAAATGTTGATTAGTATATGCATTGATATAATAAGAAAAATAAAGATTTTAAATTTCAAACAAACTCTTAGAAAGTAATTAGAAAATTTTTCAATAAAATATATATTTTTAAAGAAACATGCATTTTATATGCCACACCTTTTCCCAGATATATTGTTTTTTTATACCACAGATTTTCTTTACCCTCATTATTATTATCGTTATTTTCGTTGTTATATATTTACTTTTTACCCATCTGAAAAGAAGTGTTATGTGTTTCACGCGTATCTGTATATGTGGATTTCTTTATACCCTCGAAACATCCCAACGGCTGGATGGATTTTAATGAATGAGGTCTCTATCAATTCGTCTTAACAACCCGATGGTTATGGGCTAGGTTTTGTTTTTATGAATTCAAAATGGCGGCCGTAAAATACAAAATGGCGGTTGAGACGAAAAAAAATTACGCACCCTATTGAGTGGCACATCATTGGATAGGTCTTTCAAAATGAAGACGATGTTTCATTGACTATTTTACAGTCAGAAGCTCCGTTAAAATATTATACAACCTGGAAGTTGTGTATGTAGGACATCTAACTTTAGTGCAACTCTAACCATCATAGACATCTATACACCTCCTCAAAACAGTGTTTATAGATATGAACTAACAATTAAACACAACTTAAAAGTCATCAATACAAGTAAATAAAAAAATAGGTAAGCAATATAAACAAGTAATATAAAAAAATATTTTAAGTCAATTCCTACTAAGGTCAGTAAGAGAATCCCTCCCCATTCTTATTTCCTTTTGAGTGGCACTTAAAATGCCTTGATCAAGAAGAGGGCTCTCTCGATTATTGAAAATTAATTAATTTAATTTAATTAATGAATTAATATTTAAAAAAAAAAAACTGGATTAACAACAAGGGTCATCCATTACAAGTTTTAAAAATAATTATTTGAGCTTGATTGGATGAATAATAAGTATTTTATTAATGATTGAAAATTTGAACAAGATATATATAGCGAGAGTGTGAGCTAATAGTAGAAATTGAAAAAAAAATACTTTCACATTGATGAGAAATAATTAATTACGTCGCTTTTACGCAGTCGGGTTTTTTTTTATTTTTTAAATTTAATTGTTTATTTAATGAATTTTTTTGTTTTTCATTTAGCATCTTTTAAGTTTTGAAAATATTCTTCAAATTTCCATACATATTTAACGTTTTTGTAAATTAATAAGTTTAAATTTAAATTGTTAATTTTTATTACAACAAAATAAAAAAATACGAATGCAATGTTTCTTTGCAAAGTTTTTCCAAAAAATGTGCTTTGAACGTCGGCAGATACATTAAATATTTGCACCAAAATGTAAATCGTAAAAAATAAAAAAGTCTTAAAAAGGAAGGAGTAAAAGTCATACATTGTGCTATGATAAATATTTTATCTTTTTCTGCATTTTAATATATCACTTCTACAGAGCACACTTTACACAAAAGCTAAGCCTATTTTATAGTATACTAACTAACTACGCGTAAACTAAAAAAAAAAAAAAAATCTCACATATCTGTCAAATACATATATGTGTCACGAAACTGGAAAGCCATAACATTTATCAAATATCTTTTGTAGTATGACGAAATAAGAAAAAAAAACTGTTTTCACATTTACTTGGCAGTCACGGAATAAGAGGATTTCGCGAGATCCCGTTATGGGTTTCGAAATTCTGTCAATAACGTCGTTAGTGGCTATGCGATACATCTTAGTTTTAATGGGGCGGCAAAAGTGAGAAGCCAAGACGTTACGAACAAAATATGACGGAGTGACAGATGGCTTTGAAGAAGCGGGACTGCACATAAATTGAATTTCTGGAATATGGAAAATATGAGTTATTTTATTCTTCAGTAAAGAGTAGTATTAAGGAACAAAAAAGAACGAAAAGTTATACTGAAAACATAGATTATGAAACACTTTCCAACGCAGAATAATGAAACAAAACTTTTCAATTAATACATAACTAATCTGAAAACACAAATTCAAAAATTACTAATAATAGTCGAAAAAATTACCCAAATTGTTTTGTGCAGCACTAAACATGGTCCATTCATTTATTTGTCTACTACAGTGTGTGTTAAAATATTTTTCAAAAAAAAAAAAAAAAAAATAGCACAATTGAAAATTCTGCTTTTATTAATTAGAAATTGTTCAGCTCGCTATTTAATTTTTCATTTTTAATATAATATCCAGTTTCTTTACAAAGAAAAATATAGTACATATTAATAAATAAGTACGTTTACTTAGATAATAAAATAGTCTAAATATTAAATACTTTTTTGAAACTCAAAATACATCTGTTGGAAATAAAATGTGCACTGTAATCACGTGATATAAAAGATGAGTAAATAAATAATTAAATGTATTTATAAACATATATATACCGTTATTTATCTTTAACATTGCGTGAACACTTTCTCAGCGTGCTTATTGTTTTCAAAGTTAAACAATTTAAGGATATAAATAGATAGCAAAACAAAATGGTAAAGATGAGCGGGCTGTTTCCATTTACAGACTTCCAATAAAACATTAGAAAAATTTAGCATTTTGCGTGAGATTTATTTAAATTCTCTTTCGGACTGCGTATTTGCATCACACTGGTTAGAATAAATGATTAACTAACTGATTTTTAAATTTTAAATCTGCTTAAACAAGCATAAAGAAACAAAAGTTAAAATGAAACTTGTGTTTACCCTAATTGAAAATATGAACCATTCCAAATATCAAATTTAGATCTGAATTGAATCTATTCATATTCCTTTTTAGTATTGTATGCTAATATTTCTGTTCTGTGTTATTAGTCGAGTTATTTAGTTATCTATTTATAAAATTCATCTTTTAATTTTGGCAGCAAATTGTTTTCTATCCTCCCTTTCTGTGCACTTTTCAATTCCTGTCCTAAATCTTTTTGGAGAAAAGCAATGCTTTATTCAATTTTAGCTTACCTGCCAAGTTCCTCTTATGCCCATTTCCACTACTTCCTAATCGTAACCTTCGTCTTTTTCAAAATTCAAAAACACAGATATAGTGCGCACATGCCTTAAAGTGAAAGAAGTCGAAATTGCATGTCAAACGAGGCAAATGACATACGTTAGTACTATAACTAGTTTTATAAATGTTCAGACCTTGGAGCAATAGCTGTTGCACTTTTATTAAAAAATGAATGAATATAAAATTTATCACGATTACATATACTAGGACTTTCCTTTGAGGAATTAGTCTGAGCGATAATGCTGAGAACATAGATTTAATAATAACATGTGGAAGCAAAGAAAGTGAGATGTTATCTTTAGTTGTCCATATACTGCGATAAATTGAGATGATGAAAATAAACGAGTCGTAGAATTACAAAATGTTATATATAAATTCGTATACACTGTTTAAAAAAATGGGAAAGCAAAACATGCAAGACAGACATGCATGGATATAAAATTGTAAGTACGCAATATATTAAAATTAAAATAGAAAATGAAACTCTAAATTATTTTATATCGTAATTGTAACTGTATAAAATGATGTCAAAAGCACACTCAGACGCTCCGCACCAATTTGAGTAACTTTAAATGACAAATATATGATGTTTGAAAAGAATGGACTATACTTTATATAGTGTGTGCTCCACCGGAAAAGTTAATATTGTACAATATCTGTTTTCCACGCATCCAATGAGGTTGAGGATAAGAATTAAGGAATTCTCTCTTCTAAATCTGATGTAGTATCAAAGTATCGAACACATCAATAGTGGCATGCAATGCATCGTTAGAGTCTGTTTTAGATATGCTCGATCGGATTTAAATGATGAGTGCTTACTGGCCACTGCATACGCTGTATTGTTTTGTTTTCAAACATATTCTGCACAAGTTGAGCTGTATTTAGCATGTATTAAATAAAAGAAATCGGCAATGACTGCAGCATAAAATATGACACAAAATCTGAATATATCGTCTGCATAACCTTTGAGTTGTCAAAGTGTCATTTGAAGTAATTTACAAATCCATACATATTTTTTCAGCAAATCATGCAAGCTAAAATACGCCTATATGAACCCGATTATGAAATTTCACAAGAATAAGTTAATATATAAAAAAATTTACTAATGGCAATTGAGAATATGACCTTATGATAAAATCTCTAGAAAAATGAATCAGAAAAAAAAAAATTCATATCAAATTTAAAACGGCACTTCCCGCTGTTAGTGGTCTTGGTGAGAGAGAGAAAAGCCTTGAGAACGAACACTTTAACAAGTACTTTCGGGAAACCTACTCACTGTTTCATACAGGACTTTATTTAATGTTTACACAATTCATTTAATGCTAGGTGGGTATGTATCTGTTTTGTTGCATTTAAATTGCATATTTTGAGGAGGAAATGCGGCATTATGAAATATTTAATGTTTCTATACCTAATAATTCCAAATTAATGTTAATTGAGAACGCTTTCCGTTCATTTCATCTTTTTAGATTTAAAGTTTTTTAGAAACCATTCACATAGACAATTTTAAATTTTAAAACTAACCCGAAGCAAACTTTCAAGGTTTTGGGCTCAGCAGTAACACAGAAATAGAAATTTTTCGAACGTTTTTTGTTTCTGCAGTGTTTTATATAGCGACATTTATAGAAACTGTTCTATTGCGAGAATTTACGTCATGATAAATACAGCCATGTCAATTTTCATGTTTATAGTCCTGACAATTCCATGTACTTTGTTACTTAGATTATCTTTAGATCTTTTTTTTTCGCTTTGTTTAGTCTTTCGATTTTTTAGAATTCATTCTACAACGAGCATTTACATCATATAAATTACTGCCATGCGAAAGTTCCAGTTTCTAACCCCAACAGTATTCCAGAAATTTCCGTATTCCAAATAAATCATAATTTAGAACCTTTCTAGAAATTTTTACGTTTATCTGTCAAATTGAATTTTCGAACCTTTTAGAGAGCGTTAATAACGAGTATTTACATCTTAAAACTAACCATAACACAGAATTTAAAGTTTCTAACCAAATCACTATCACAGCAATCGCAAATTTAGAATATTTTTGCTCCGGCAATGATGTAGGTTGTTTCACTGACATAAAATATAGTCTTTTCTTCGGAGCAGAAATGGCCACCAACATTTTTTTAAGTTGGCTATTTAGTTTCAGACTTAACACCTCACAAACGCGCAAACATTATTAATATTATACACTTTATAATATTATATCGCTTTATAATATTAGCATAGATGTACAAATACAGAAGTCATTTATCTGTTACAAACTAAAGTTTCTGGCGTTGCCCAAAAATTCAAGAATGTTTGTTCTGAAAAATTAATTTCAAAATTTAACATACAACATAAAACAAACATTAAAACAAGTTAGAAAAATCATGCGTACAGCATAGATTATGAAACACTTTCCAACACTCCCTGAAAGATTTAACGAAACTTCGTTACTCTGGGAAATAAGGTAAATAAGATAACTAAGTAAACATTTAAAAATCTGATTTTAGTAGTTACCGCCCATAGCCAAATATGTATTCCAATTCTTTTGAACAGCCCTGTATCTGTATGTTGCTATATATACTATATAATGGGAAAATTCAGTTTAGCAAGAAAATGCATAACAGGTTGAAATTCATCTTTCAGCAATTTATACTAATAGATGGAAACATCTTGAATACTTTTGTACAGCCCTGTAGTTTACCTAGTACCTTTATTGCATGCCACTATTTAGCTAAAATTTAATTCAAACTAAAACACGCTTAAAACTACTGAAATTACATTTCCAGAAATTATCACCCATAGCCGGCCACGTATCCAACTCTTTGCGTGGCCCTGTATATCATTTTATCTATATTCTACAAATATTTCTTAATACACTAAATTCAGTTCAGCGTAAAAATGCATAACTCCTTTAAAACCCACCTTTAAGCAATTTATGCTCATACTCAGTAACCTTTACGAATTCATTTTTGTAGCTCTGTATATGAACTATAGCATTTATACGCACTTTATAGTATGCATAAATATAGTGAACAAGTAGGTAAGTGTGATCACAGATCGCACAGAGGGTTTCGTTTAATAATACATTCAAAACACTTTATCCTTTTGAAAAATCTCTTACTTCCACGTTTCGCAACAAGGGAAGCACATTTCGCAACCACTCTATTCTAAACAAACCTCTATCCGAACGAAACTACGTTTTATAGACTATCCGTAGATATATTAGTCGAGGGGATTGGGCGGATAGCACCCGAGATAAGAAGGCGCCCCTGGCGGTAAAAAGTGGGACTAAAATATGTAAGGCTATGGTGCATAATATGAAATAATGGTCAAAGGGGTGTCGGCAAAAGTTGGAAAAGTGCTCCCCGGGTGAAAAGAGCGGAGGCTAGAAAAATTGCTTAAAATACCCAGGTTAGAGCCCGGAGGAGTAAATAATATAAAATTTTAATACTTTTTGAAAATTTTATGATTTGTCGTGTGGTCTGAGGTATTCAGCTATACGTATGCAAAAAGTCATGTCTCCAACTTAATTAGGGGCTCCGTTAGAAAGAATTGCTTAAAATACATATGTGGTAGCTCAAAGGGTTAAGCGTAAGACTTTTTCAAGATTTTATGATTTGTTGCCTGGTCTCAGATGTTCTGCTATAAGTATGCAAAATTTCAAATCTCCAATTTCTCATTTAGGAAGAATTGCTTAAATTACGCATGTGGGAGCCCAAAGGGTTAAATGTACGATTTTTTCAAAATTTTATTATTTGTCGTATGATATGTGGTGTTCAGCTATAAGTATACAAAATTTCACGCCTCCTACCTAAGTAGGGCTCACTTAGAAAGAATTGTTTAAAATACACATGTGGGAGCTCAAAGGGTTAAATGTACGACCTTTTTCAAAATTTTATGGTTTGTCATTTGATGCGAGGTGTTCAGCTATAAGTACGCAAAATTTCACGCCTCCAACCTAATTAGGTATTCACTTAGAAAGAATTGCTTAAAGTACCCATGTAGGAGCCCGAAGGGTTAAAAGTACGACTTTTTCAAAATTTTATAGTTTGTCATTTGATGTGAGGTGTTCAGCTATAAGTATGCAAAATTTCACGCCTCTAACCTAATTATGGCTCACTTAGAAAGAATTGTTTAAAATACACATGTGGGAGCTCAAAGTGTTAAATGTACGACTTTTTCAAAATTTTATGATTTGTAGTTTGATGTGATGTGATCAGCTATAAATATGCCAAATTTCACGCCTCCAACCTAATTAGGTACTCACTTAGAAAGAATTGTTTAAAGTACACATGTGGGAGCCCGAAGGGTTAAATGTACGACTTTTTCAAAATTTTATAGTTTGTCATTTGATGTGAGGTGTTCAGCTGTAAGTATGCAAAATTTCACGCCTCCAACCTAATTAGGGCTCACTTAGAAAGAATTGTTTAAAATACATTCGTCGGAGCTCAAAGGGTTAAATGAACGAGTTTTTCAAAATTTTATAGTTTGTTATTTGATGTGAGGTGTTCAGCTATAAGTATGCAAAATTTCACGCCTCTAACCTAATTATGGCTCACTTAGAAAGAATTGTTTAAAATACACATGTGGGAGCTCAAAGTGTTAAATGTACGACTTTTTCAAAATTTTATGATTTGTAGTTTGATGTGATGTGATCAGCTATAAATATGCCAAATTTCACGCCTCCAACCTAATTAGGTACTCACTTAGAAAGAATTGTTTAAAGTACACATGTGGGAGCCCGAAGGGTTAAATGTACGACTTTTTCAAAATTTTATAGTTTGTCATTTGATGTGAGGTGTTCAGCTGTAAGTATGCAAAATTTCACGCCTCCAACCTAATTAGGGCTCACTTAGAAAGAATTGTTTAAAATACATTCGTCGGAGCTCAAAGGGTTAAATGAACGAGTTTTTCAAAATTTTATAGTTTGTTATTTGATGTGAGGTGTTCAGCTATAAGTATGTAAAATTTCACGCCTCCAATCTAATTAGGGCTCACTTAGAAAGAATTGTTTAAAATATATATGTGGGAGCTCAAAGGGTTAAATGAACGACTTTTTAAAAATTTTATAGTTTGTCATTTGATGTGAGATGTTCAGCTATAAGTGTGCAAAATTTCACGCCTCCAACTTAATTAAGGCTCAATTGGAAAGAATTGTTTAAAACACACATGTGCAGCCCAAAGGATTATGTACGATTTTTTGAAAATTTTTTGATTTGTCGTATGATATGTGGCGTTCAGCTATAAGTATGCAAAATTTCAAGTCTCCAACATGTATAGTTTCTGAGAACGGGCTTTGTGACAGACGGACAGACAGACAGAGGAGCGAGACGAATAGGGTTTTGTCAGATGTGCGAAAACCAAAAAAAATAAAGAAAATAAGAAAAAATGATGCTATAAAGCAAAATATTTTATTAAACATCATATAATTGTTTCTAATTTTCACACGCGAAATATAAAATAGGCTTTTGGCGATTAAAAAATGCTATTGTAAGATTATCGCAAAATCTCAAATCAAAGTTTTTATGCCTTTTTTCATTTTAATGGAATAACAAACAGATTTCTTTTCCTGTTTGATCAAATTAAAAATTTTTATGGCACTTCATTATTACTGCATGCGTTTTTTTTTTTAAATTATTTACTCCATGTGTTCAAACCAGTTGTCTACGAAAACATCTACCAGTGAAAGTGACGCACAACAAATATCTGTGAAGAATGCAGATAAATTTTGCTTTTTTATCAGTTTTTTTATATAATTTTTAAGGGGTTAGGAACTTATTAGGTAGCTTTCTTTACAAAAAAGCTACCTATTGCAGCCGTTCGGAGGAAAGCGATTTCAAAAGATTTTGGTATATTTTCATCGATCATGACCCCCAGACCCCGAAACCACCCTCCGTTCAAAATTGATATATATATATATATATATCTGACCTATGTCACACTGTAACTCCCGTAATTATGAACCGATTTCGATGTAATTCGGTGTGTACATAGTACATACCAATGTCTCGACCGAGTTCGTTGGCCAGCTTCATCCGCCGTTTTGTTTCAAAATGGCGGCCATTTAAAATTTAAAAAAAAATTTAAAACTTGAAATGTGGTACCAAAAAATTAAAAATGGAAAAATATTTTTTTCTTATGTATTTGACCTTTATACAAAGATTCCGGAGCAGTTTTTGTTTTGTCTATATCTTAAAAAATGGCTGAGTTATAGCATTTTTTAAATTTCTAGCATGGCTGATATTTTGAAACGTCCTGAATTTTGTCACGCGATGAAAGGCGTATTTATGAACCGATTTGGATGTAACTTCGTTTATACATAGTACATACCAATGTCTCGACCGGGTTCGTTGGCCAGCTTCACCCGCCATCTTGTTTAAAAATGGCGGCCATTTAAATTTTTAAGAAAAATTTAAATTTGAAATGTGGTACCAAAAATTGAAAATTGAAAAAATATTTTCTTCTTATGTGTTTGACCTTGATAAAAAGATTCGGGAGCAGTTTTTGTTTCGTCTATATCTTAAGAAATGGCTGAGTTATAGCATTTTGAATTTCTAGCGTGGCTGACATTTTGAAACGTCCTGATTTTTCTCACGTAATAACAGGCGTATTTATGAACCGACTTGGATGTACCTTGGTGTGTACATAGTACATACAAATATCTCGACCGAGTTCGTTGACCAGCTTCATCCGCCATCTTGTTTCAAAATGGCGGCCATTTAAAAAAATTAAAAAATTAAAAAAATTAAATGAGATACCAAAAAATTGGAAAATGAAAAAGATTTTTTTTGTATGTGTTTGACCTTAATACAAAGATTCCGGAACAGTTTTTCTTTCTTCTATATCTAAAAAAAATGGCTGAGTAATAGCATTTTGAATTTCTCTTGTGGCTGACATTTTAAAACGACCTGAATTTTGTGACGCGAGAACAGGCGTATTTATGAACCTATTTGGATGTAACTTGGTCTGTACATAGTACATACCAATGTCTCGACCGAGTTCGTTGGCCAGCTTCATTCGCCATCTTGTTTCAAAAGGGTTGCCATTAAAAAAAATTAAATTTAAAATTCAAAATGAGGTATTAAAAAATTGGAAAATGAAAAATATTTTTTTAATGTGTTTGGCCTTGATACAAAGATTCCGGAGCAGTTTTTGTTTCTGAAAATTTGTTCTTTTGTTGATATCTTAAAAAATGGTTGATTTATAGCACTTTGAATTTCTAGCATGGCTAACATTTTGAAACGATCTTGTATTTGTCACGCGATAACACACGTATTCGCCTATTTCGATGTAAGAAGGCATGTGGATAGTATACATCAACACCTCGACCAAGTTCGCTGGCCAGATTCATCAGCCATCTTGTTTCAAAATGGCGGCCATTAAATTAAAAAAATATATATATATTTAAAGTGGGGTGCAAAAAAATTAGAAATTGAAAAAGATTTCTTTCTTAAGTATTTGATCTTGATATAAGGATTCAGGAGCATTTTTTGTTTGTCTTTACCTTAAAAAATGGCTCAGATATAGCAGTTTCAATTTCTATTGTGTGTGACATTTTGAAAAATCTGATTTTTTGCATGCGACAGCACTCCTATATATTAACCGATTCCGATGTGAGTGAGCATGTGCACAGCAATTACTAAGGTCTCAACCACGTTCACTGCTTAGCCTCATCCACCATGTTGTCTTAAAATGACAGGCACTTTAAGAAATTGCCGAATTTGGCAGCCAAATATAAGTTACTTTAAAGAAAAGCAGCTTGGATAAAGCTGACTAATTTCGCGAAATTCTCATTCATTATATTGATAAAAATTAGTATTGAATCTCCTATATTCGGTTTCCACTAAATTGAGCTTCGTGTGTTTGCATGATATAAGTTGGCTTTTTTTAAATAAGGATTATGAAAGCTACCTCTTCCTCCCGGCACTGGCCGGAAGGACTTTTTTTCATATTAGGTGCATTCCGTAAGCGACCCGCATAGGTACCTTCTGGTGCAATCAGAAATGAAATCCGGTAAATATTTTTTGAGTTATGCTTGACGAAAGTTTTTATTGAGGCTTTTTTTTAGTAGGACATGGCCTTAATATCAATCGGAGCTGTAATATTGCGTTGAGTATTAGCTTTCGCTTCGCTCAGACAATTAAGTTCAATAATGCGGAGATAATAGAACTCCATCTTAAATAGGGCGTAATAACTATTGCAACCTAGAATCTATACCTATCATGGAATATCTTTGAATTAATTACGTATGATAAGATTTAATCGAATAATCACCATGACAACCCAGAATCATTACCTATCATGGGATATCATTGAACAACTACGTATGATATGATTCAATAGAATGAAAAAATCTTTAATTAATATCTTTTTAAGTGTTCATTTGATTTTCATAAAATTTGAAGTGATTCTACAAAATTCTTCAAAGATTATATATATTAAATTTCAATCCTTCGTTTGGGTTTGTTTTTGCGCTGTTAAATGCAGACAGACGGACGAATAGACGGCGACTATAGGAAGTACGTATTTATATAATCACGGACGCACCTAAAAACAACTGCAAGTTCCATAACAATTTGGTGATTAACAGCTGCACATCATTTAACCTCTTGTTAAAGTGTCTTCATTATTTAAAGTAGAATTTCGTAGTTTTTTCTGCTGTCTTGCATTACTATATTGGTAAGTCGCTTATGGAGTACGTAATACGCTGTCTGTATATTTCAGTTATTTATTCCATTTTTATTTCTTTCTTTTTTTTTTTTTTTTTGCATTTATATTTTTTAACACTTTCCAACAAAGTTGAAAAGTGTTTATGCCTTCGGTTTGTCTGCTCGCCTGTCCGTCTGTCCACTCTCTAACTCCCGTAAATATACTCGCATTCTCATGCAATTGATAAACGTTATTTAGGGTCACCAAATCATGTTTGGTAGTGTATGTGAAGTATGGTGGATTGATAGTTGATTTACAGGGGCACTCAATGAATTCCATAACATTATGGTATGTGCGGAAAAATCTTTTGCAGAGTATTTTAATGAGATTACTCAAATTCAAATGTATTGAAACTGATCTAATCACTGAATTTCACTACAAGGTGATTACGATAGAACAGGGTATTCATAGAATTTGTCGTTCAGGGACACACATAGGAAATACATTACAGTACTCTCTTTGAGTAATAATTGCTGGAAGTGCGTTTTAAATTTCGGCATGTGCTTTAAATTTAAATAATTTTTTGCATGTTACTCATTGTATATAAATTATGTACAGTCGTGGAAAAAAAGGAAACACCCCCTACTAACTCCTCATCAAATTATTGTAGACGAAAGTGACTGGTACCGGATGATTGGAAATAAAGTCTAATTTTAAATGATGTATATAAAATTTGCTTAGGGGACCATCTATATATTAAAACGAATCCAAACTTCATTTTTTTCAATGGCAATACCCAAATTTAACGATATATTTCAAATCTTCGGTTCAAACTATGCCTAGAAACGAAATTTCAAGTCATTTGAATGATAAGTTTTTGAATTATAGACATTCAAAATTTAGTGCTTCTAGTGTTAAATTACATTTTCATATTTTTATTTATATCTCCTAAAATTATGATCCTAATGTGCTAATTTTTTGTGTAGCAATAATACTAATATAACCCAAACATAAATAAGTTGAATTTACAATTTTTATAATTTTATGATATGAGTTATGAATTATGAAATTAATATTCGAAAAAATTATGAATTGCAACCTACAATTTTTTTGATGGATTTAGATTTATTAAGTGGAAAATAGAAATCCAAAATTTCACATTTTTCTTCCAAGTAGTTTTCAAATTATGCTTAAAAAACGGCAAAATGATGGTTTAAGGGGCCGTCTATATAAGAGTGACTAGATATTTTGAAATTTGTTATGCTGTCCACCAATCTAGTTTCAATGACTGCTTGAGTGTTGCTTAAAGACCTGGATCAAGAAGGGGGCTCTCTCGGTTAATAATCGAGTACCGAACTTCAATTTGGATACAGCCCTTAAAATACGCTCGTTTTAAAACAATTAATTTCTCGGAAACTTATCGTACGAATTGCATAAAAACTTGTTTCTAGGCTAATTGAATGGTGTAGAGTTCATTTATGCTGTCAGAATTGTGTACTGCTATTGGAAAAAACAAAGTTATGGTTCGTTGGGGACAAGGGACCTTACAAAAGTCCTTCAGGCCAGTGCCGGTAGGAAGAGGTAGCTTTCATATTCCTTATTTTAAAAAAGCCAACTTATATTATTCAAACACACGAAGCTCAATTTAGTGGAAACCGAATATAGGAGATTCAATACTAATTTTTATCAATATAATGAATGAGAATTTCGCGAAATTAGCCAGCTTTATCCAAGCTGCTTTTCTTTAAAGTAACTTACAATTGTCTACCAAATTCGGCGATTTCTTAAAGTGCCTGCCATTTTAAGACAACATGGTGGATGAGGCTAGTGGTGGTCGAGACCTTAGTAATTTCTGTGCACATGCTGACTCTCATCGGAATCGGTTGATATATACGAGTGCTGTCGCAGGCAAAATATCAGATTTTTCAAAATGTCACCCACATTAGAAATTGAAACTGCTATATCTGAGCCATTTTTTAAGATAAAGACAAACAAAAAATGCTCCTGAATCCTTATATCAAGGTCAAATACTTAAGAAAGAAACCTTTTTCAATTTCTAATTTTTTTGCACCTCACTTTAAATATAATTTTTTTTTAATTTAATGGCCGCCATTTTGAAACAAGATGGCTGATGAATCTGGCCAGCGAACTTGGTCCAGATATTGATGTATACTATCCACATGCCTTCTTACATCGAAATAGGCGAATACGTGTGTTATCGTGTGACAAATACAAGATCGTTTCAAAAAGTTAGCCATGCTAGAAATTCAAAGTGCTATAATTCAAACATTTTTTAAGATATAAACAAAAGAACAAATTTTCAGAAACAAAAACTGCTCCGGAATCTTTGTATCAAGGCGAAACAAATAAAAAAATCTTTTTCATTTTCCAATTTTTTAATACCTCATTTTAAATTTTAAATTAAATTTTTTAAAATGGCAACCCTTTTGAAACAAGATGGCGAATGAAGCTGGCCAACGAACTCGGTCGAGACATTGGTATGTACTATGTACAGACCAAGTTACATCCAAATAGGTTCATAAGTACGCCTGTTATCGCGTCACAAAAATCAGGTCGTTTTAAAATGTCAGCCACAATCGAAATTCAAAATGCTATAACTCAGCCATTTTTTTAGATATAGACGAAACAAAAACTGTTCCGGAATCTTTGTATTAAGTTCAAACACATACGAAAAAAATCTTTTTCATTTTCCAATTTTTTGGTATCTCATTTTAATTTTTTTAATGGCCGCCGTTTTGAAAGAAAATGGCGGATGAAGCTCGCCAACGAACTCGGTCGAGACATTGGTATGTACTATGTATAAACGAAGTTACATCCAAATCGGTTCATAAATACGCCTTTTATCGCGTGACAAAATTCAGGACGTTTCAAAATGTCAGCCACGCTCGAAATTCAAAATGCTATAACTCAGCCATTTTTTTAAGATATAGACGAAACAAAAACTGCTCCGGAATCTTTGTATAAAGGTCAAATACATAAGAAAAAAATATTTTGCCATTTTCAATTTTTTGGTACCACATTTCAAATTTTAAATTTTTTTAAAAATTTTAAATGTCCGCCATTTTGAAACAAAACGGCGATGAAGCTGGCCAACGAACTCGGTCGAGACATTGGTATGTACTATGTACATACCGAATTACATCGAAATCGGTTCATAAATACGAGAGTTACAGTGTGACAAAATCAGATATATATATATATATATATATATATATATATATATAACCATTAATTAAACATAACCTTCCACCGTCAAATATTATGAGTTAAAGCTGTAAGTATTAAAATAATAATAATAATAATAATAATAATAATATAAGAATTATTATGGAAGAAAAAGAAAAAAGTGGACACCGACAAAAATTGAAAAGCTTATACATTGAATTACGTTATCAAGGGCACAGAATTCAATGATATAAGCAAAATGGTTGTTTTCTGTGGGAAAAATAAGCTAAAGCTAAAAGTTATTTTCCTCTGTGCCCAAACAACCATAAAATCAAGTGAATTGATTAAAAATGAAAGCAGAATAGAAACAAATAATATGAAATGGAAGAATCAATAAAACGTATTTAAATATTTATAGGATATAAAATATAAATAATAAACACCATACCGATTAATATTTCAGTATTTTACAAAAATCCACGCGCACATGGCTGCCAGTATATCAAAAAGATTAAGGTGAATAAAACAGTTAAGAAATCACAGTAAATGATACCAAAGGATGCAGTTAATACATTTTGAAATAAAATTTGAAATACCTTGTTAAACACATTTAATCTAATATAAAATAAATAGATATTAATTACATTATTTAAAATGCACTATTAAATTAATTAATAACAGTTTAACAATATCGTCAAAATTTAGCTAAAAATACCCCCTGGTGTATTAAATTATAACTGAAATGGAGCTAGAAAAATTAACAATTAGAGATATCTTAAAGAGACAAATTTAGTGCTGCCATCTAGTATTACTTCTATTAAACAACTAACTTCAAGATAAATGTTTGTAAGCATTTGAATGTAAATAACTGTATAAATAATTGTAAGCATTTGAATGTAAATAACTGTATAAACAGCAAAACCAAACATATCCTTATATATAGAGAATTATAAACCGAATATAAACCACACAATGTATTTAAAAACTATTGTAAATACAATTTAAAAGCATACAATATATTCTATTAGCTAACTTATTCAAACTAAACTAAGAAATAAATAATTCTAGAACATTGATAATATATAGCATATAGCTATATGCTATAAAACAAAATAAAATTCAGTAATAATTAATATAAATAATTATTAAATATAAAAATTATTTTTTATGAATTATATATCAGATATTTATAAAATGAACAGGAAATAAAAAACATGTGGAAGTAAATAGAAGGTTAAATGATACTTAAATACCCATTACTTAAAAAGCACAAATATAGAGTGTGGATTATCTTCAGACATCCATAAAAAACCATAAAGTATGAATGTGGGACATTCAAAAACATTAAACCGATAATAAATATTAAAAAGTATAGAGTAATAATAATAAAAGTAATTACCCAATTTTAATGCATACAGTATAACTATATTTATATTATACATACTTATATGTATATTATTCACTATAAGAATGGCATACTATTAGTAATTAATATGATATTGTCCTTAGTAAATTTAAAATTTAATAACAAATAATTGTAAATTAGATTAATCAATAATTAGGCTAATTATAATTTTAATGAAATTCTCCAATTACATATAAAATATCAAATCAACATCCATATAAAATACGTAACAAAAATATAGTAATAATACAAAAGCCCCCATTTTTTTTAATATATAATTAACCATTGCGTATTATCCAGACAACACCACCCTCCTCCGTACTCTAACATCTACCCACCCAAACAACCTATAATATTTTTTTAATATTATTTTACAATTTTTAATTTTTTATAGATATTTTTTTATTTTATAATTTTTTTGTAATTTTGTTTACGCATGTGTTAATTTGTTTTAATAGATCATGTAAGAAAAGTACTAATTGTATATTAATGAATATATGAATTTTTTTGGAAAAATCAATTTTGAACGGAGGGTGGTTTCGGGGTCTGGGGGTCATGATCGATGAAAATATACCAAAAATTTTTTAAGTCGCTTTCCTCCGAACGGCTTCAATAGGTAGCTTTTTGTAATGAAAGCTACCTAATATATATATATATATATTGTAAATTTTACCTTAAATATTATTTAAGGGTACATTATATGCATTATGGCATGCATTTATCACAAAAAAAATTTAAAATAAAATTTACTTTTGAGAAAAAAAATGGAATTTTACGCGTCGTCTTAGAAATCTTCGAAATGCCCCCTGCGTCTTCCATATCAATGTAAATCCCCAATATTTTTTATAAAAGTTTGGTTTATATATATAAACAAAATAGAGCATCGAATTTTATATATTTGAATTTAAAGGTAAAAAAAAATTTTTCGAAAAAAATTTCAAAATTTCAAAATTTTTCATTTTTTTTCTTTTCTTTTTGTAAATTTTATCTTAAATATTATTGAAAGGTACATTACATGCATTACGGCATGCATTTATCACAAAAAAAAATTAAAAAAAAAATTTATTTTGGAGAAAAAAATGGAATTTTACGCATCGTCTTGGAAATCTTTGAAATGCCCCCTGCGCGTCCCATATGAATGAAAATCCCAAATATTTTTTATAAAAGTTTGATTTATATATATAAATAAGATAGAGAATCGAATTTTAAATATTTGAATTTAAAGGTAAAAAAATAATAATAATAATTTTGAAATTTTTTCGAAAAAATTTCCAAAATTTTCATTTTTTTTTTTTTTTTTTTTTTTTTTTTTTGTAAATTTTATCTTAAATATTATTCAGGGATACATTATATGCATTATGGCATGCATTTAGCACAAAAAAAATTATTTTTGAGAAAAAATGGAATTTTACACGTCGTCTTAGAAATCTTCGAAATGCCCCCTGCGCATCCCATATCAATGAAAATCCCCCAATATTTTTTATAAAAGTTTGTTTTATATATATAAATAAAATAGAGCATCAAATTTTATATATTTGAATTTAAAAGTTTAAAAAAATTGAAAAATTGAAAATTTTTGATATTTTTTCGAAAAAATTTCAAAATTTTTATTTTTTTTTTAACCTTTAAATTCAAATATTTAAAATTCGATACTCTATTTTATTTATATATATAAAACAAACTTTTATAATAAATATTGGGGATTTTCATTGATATGGAGAACGCAGGGGGCATTTCGAAGATTTCTAAGACGACGCGTAAAACTCCATTGTTTCTCAAAAATAATTTTTTTTTAAATTTTTTTGTGATAAATGCATGTTATAATGCATATAATGTAACCTTGAATAATATTTAGGTGAAATTTACAAAAAATAGAAAAATTATTTTTAAGGATTTTAAGGTCCCTTGTCCCCCTAAGCAAATTTTATATGCATCATTTAAAAGTAGACTTAATTTCAAATTGTTCGGTACCAGTAACTTTCTTCTACGATAATTTGTTGAGGATTTAGTAGGGGGTGTTTACTTTTTTTTTTTCCACGACTTTACCTCATATACAGTGCTGCACAAAAGAATTCACGTACCTATCTCCTTATTATCGGAAATTGCTGAAAAGAAATTTTCAACAGAGGAATCTTTATTTTTTAACTAAATTTTGGCATGCATGTAGTTAATAGATACA
Organism: Maratus speciosus; assembly: GCA_963932465.1. Taxonomy (NCBI): domain Eukaryota; kingdom Metazoa; phylum Arthropoda; class Arachnida; order Araneae; family Salticidae; genus Maratus; species Maratus speciosus. The sequence continues at coordinate 529,795,588 of OZ010790.1, forward strand.
AATCTATATATCATATACAGGGCTACTCAAAGAATTCGGATAATTTTCCGATTATAGATGGGAACAGCTCAAATTGGTTTTTCAAATGTTTTATGCGTTTAAATATGTTTGAATTAGAGGTCAGGCAACCTTTGAACCAATAAAGTACATGGAGAAGTGACCTCTGTAAGAATTGCAGTTATTCTTTAAGTAATTAACTTTTAATTATAAAATTGAAAATACATGTTAGAAACGATTTATTTTATCAATCAAAGTTGCTAGAAAACGTATATACATATAGTTTTTTTTCAATTTATTTTTAAAGATAATACAATTTTTACGAAAGAATTATTCTTGCATGCGTTGCGCGCATGATTTTTCCATTTCAATGGCTGAAACAAGCCAAATTTTTTTTTTATGAGTACAGATATAAAGTGTTTTCAAAATGACCTACAATGAAAAAAATAAAACTTGTAGATCTCGAGAAAAAAATATTTTTTTTAGAGTAATTCGAAATATCGAGATTTGTTTTATACAAAAGTAGCCGTGAATTCTAAACTTCTTACTTGAGAAACATAATAATAGGTCATTTTGTTCTTCTGTACGTTTAATACATCCACTAAAAATTTCGTGAAATTCTAGGCAACCGTTTTTCAGAAATCGTGCGCGCAATGATCAAAATCGCTGTTTTGAGAAAATTAGCTTTAAAGATTGAAAAACACGTTGATCATAAAGCAAAAGCTCAAAGTGTTTTAGACATAACTTCTCTTCTAGTGCGAATTTTTGTATGGGGTTTTATTTTAAATGTTCCCAAAGAATCATATTTAATTATAAGCTATTTAAAAAAAAAATCGATTTTTGGACGCTTCAAAGGTTACCTGACCCCTTAGACATAATATTTTAACTTATTAAACGGTGCAGTTTTGTTATATTATTCTAAATATGTTGGAAAGTATTTCGTAATATGTGCTTGAAGTATAATTTTTTCTTACTTGTTTAAAATATAAATTGGAACAAGATACAATTTCCAGGTGAATGGCTATGATTTCGAACGCATGATATTTTCTTTCTTGTTTTACATAAATTTGACGTTTATAACTTTCGTACTATTTCTAGGCATTGCATTAAAGAAGAATAACAGCAAAATTGATATTTCTGTTTCAAAAGGTCTTGACAGCCCGGGTTTTTACGTGATTGTAAACCAATCAGTTTTTCTGTGTTACTTCAAACCGGTCGCGTTGTATTAATTCTAATTAAATTAGTCTATGTTTACCATTTTACTGTTTATTATATTTATACTGCTATTGGGCATCGTTTTAAACAATAATATCATTAAAAGTTATTTTTTAAGCTTTAAAAACCTTGACGCATACAGTAAGTAGTCTGTTTTTATGTTACTATACAAACCTACAGTGTTATATTAATTCTAATTAAATTAGTCTTTGTTTAACATTTAGATGTTTTATTACATTTATACTGCTATTGAGCATTCTATTAACCAAGGATATCATTAAATGTTGTTATTTAGGCTTTGAAAAGCTTAACTCATACAGTACGCCGTCCGAGTTTTTATGTTACTACAAACCGACCGTGTTGTATTAATTCTAATTAAATTAGACTTTGTTTACCATTTTGCTGTAAGTTAGTATTTAGGCTTTGTAAAACTTAAGTCATACAGTACGCAGTTCGTGTTTTTATGTTACTACAAACCGACAGTGTTGTATTAATTCTAATTAAATTACACTTTGTTTAGCATTTTGCTGTTTATTACATTTCTGCTATTCTATTTAAAAAAGATAACATTAAAAGTTGTTATTTAGGCTTTAAAAATCTTGACGCATGCAGTATGATGCTGTCCGTGTTTTAGGTAGATTTCGTATGAAATACTAGCTATTACATTCTCTCCTGTGTTGAAATTTCGGAAAAATTTTTTGCAGATCTACACCATCATGACCCCTACATCGTAAAAGCATCCCCGGTAAAAGACTTTATCTATCTATCTATCTATATATTACTTTTTATGGACACGATAACTTCCATAATTCTGCACAAATATTTTCCAAACTGATACATAAAATCAAGGGCCATAAAATATCGATCGGTCAAGTTCGTTAATGGGCTAAACCGAACCAAGGTTATGGAAATAGGGAGGGGCTTTGTGAAAAACGAAAAAACTCCATAACGTCTTAATTATAATACATATCGACTCAGTTTAAAGTTATTATTACTTCTGAAAAAAGGGACAAAAATTTATGTATGACAGATTATTGATAAAATTATGGGCTCAAGGGGCGAAAAAAATAGGGTTTTGGGGAGAAACAAATTCATAACTTCATCAATTCTCAAGATAATAAATCCAATTAAATTTACTATCATTTTTTTTATATTATCTATAACTTTTATATTGAAGAGTTTTTGATAGAACCAATTGTTACAGAAAAAAAAAAAAAAAAAAAAAAAAAAAAACGGGGAAAAAAGAAGGCATTGAAGAAGAAAAAAATCCATAACTTCGTGAATTCACAAGATATCAAGTCCGCATAAATTTATTATATATCTTCTTAATATTATCTACAACTTTTATTGCGACAAGTTTTTGATAGGACCAATTCTTACAGCAAAAACGAATTGAAAATACATAGAGGTTAAAGAAAAAAGTATCGTATAAGGGTGTACTTAAATCCAAACTGCTTATTTTCTGACTCATTTCTAAATTCATTTTTGCTTTCAAGCTCCTCCAATTGGTAGGTTCTCTTATTCAGAAACTATATAATGTGCCATAATGATCGATTTTTTAATAGAGGCAGAATATATTTCAAAAATGATATCAAAGTGGACATTTTGAGCAGAATTTCACCGATTGTTTTGGAAACGAAAAATATGGTCCAACTGAGAAAATAATTGTTTATAAATCAAGATCTAATTAATTGAACGAAAAATTATTCTTTTTAAAAAATCACGTCAGCAAGTTTCATGTTTTTCCTTTTAAAAACTAATCTGAAAATGCGTCAGAAAATTGTCAAACAGGGTTTATCTCTAATCATGATTTAATTTTTTTTGATGAAATTATTACTTAACTTCTAAATCACCTGCGCCTGCATGACAAACCGGCATCGATTTTTGTATGTTCCTGCAATCCGTGAGTGTTTTTATGCCACTGCAATTCGTCCATCTTTTTAAAGGCTAACTGCAAATTTTTATCATTAAATAAATTCTGTAATTATATCTATTCAGAAATAGTGACACTAAAAATATATAAGTTACGGTAGATATGTTATACATTCTCAATATTCTAGTCAGAAAGAACCGGAACTTTCGCAGGATTTTTTAAAGTACAATAATATCACAAACAAGTACAAGGTGGCCATAATTAAACTGACGATACTTAGACTGTCTACTGTCTGTACACTGTTAAAAATTTTATCGTCAGAAAACGGTCGTTTGAACGGCAGCATTCTGTCCGGAAATTCGACCGTATTTAGAGATAACGGTTACTTAATCATATTGTATATATATTCCCATATGACCGTAAAAAATATATATATGGTCATTTGACCCTAATTGTATAAAAAGGTCAAAATGCTCATTTGACCGTAAATGTATAAAAAGGTCAAAATAATCGTTTGATAGTACAATATATATATATATATATGGTCATTTGACCATATTTTTAGAAAATGGTTATATAACCATATTAAGAATAAATTTGCATTTGACCTTGAAATATACATGGTATGGCCTTTTGACCGTATTTTTAAAAAATGGTTATTTAACTGTATTAGGATTTTATGACTGTAAAATACGGTCACTTGATTGCATTATGGATTTATTAATAATGATACACAGGGTGTTGCCGAATTCGACTGACAAATAAAGAGGGGTGATTGTAGGCATCAAGAGGATGAAAAATTGCCATGCACCTTTCCATGTTCTAAGCCACATTGAGTGAAGGGAAATCGCAAAAATATTTATGAAGGGAGTGATGGTCAGTGAAAAAAATAATAAGTAGAAATGCACTTATTTGACCTAAGCAGAATTACAATGCATAACAGTTCGACATGAGAAAGGTCACGACAAGGCATTTTTATAGGAATTGTTCGAAGTTGAAACCATGAAGATAATTGCACAGCAGATATCTACAGAAAGATTTCGGTGCAATGATCTTTAAACATGAAACTTCAAACATTTCCTATAAAAATGCCTCGTATCCTTTGACGTTTAACTGTACTGCATTGTAATCCTGCTTATGTCAAATAAGTATTTCTCTATTTATTTGTTCCATTCAATGTTGCACTCTTCATAACTATTTTTGCAGTTTTCTTCCACTTAATGAGGTTTGTGACCACATCATGCTCTATGGTAATTTTTCATCCTCTTGATGATTATTATCAGCCCTCTGAATGTGTAGGCCAAATCCGGCAAAACCCTTACAGGTACATACTAATAAATCCATAATGCAATTAAATGATCGTACATAGATATTTTACAGTCATGTGTTAATAAAATCATAATACAGTTAAATAACCACTATCATCCCTTTGAATTTGTCAGTGAAATTCAGCAACACTTTGGATATGTTCAGTCATTTGACTATAATTTTTAGAACAGTTACTTAACCATATTTTCAGTTTGTTATATAACCTTACAATATATATGTGTGATTTTTTGACTATATTAAAAACAAAACAATCAAAAGTTCATACATATATATCTTACAGTCATAAAACTATAAATTAAAAATGCATGTAATAAATGGAAAATAAAAATTCTGATTTTCATATAACAAGAATATTTGGAAGCACACGTAAAAATGTGTCAAATTGGTCAAATCGATTTTATTCTTTACTAATGTATACATACACAGTCTTTTTTTTTTTAAAAAAAATAGCAGTTCTTGTATAATAAATAAATATTAAAAAATATAAAAAGTTAATAGTACATAATGTTGACTATGCCTGATCAGGAGGCAACTTTTCTTTTGGCCATATAACAATAAATTCTTTGCTGCGCTAGACTAGAATTTCTTAATCATACAAAATAGATTATTATCCATGATATAACAAGGGATTTTGTTCATATTATAATGTTATATTTATTAAACAAGAACTTCAATGTACTTAAAAATTTCATATATTTCCAAAGAATAATGTAAAATTAATAAAATTGACCAAAATTTTATAATTATTGCCGAGATTCTTGTTACTTACTTGGAAATTAAGAATTTTTATTTTTTTCTTAACATACAAATCTATCTAAATTTTCTTACTTTCAGTTAAATGTTTAAAACTGCCACTGTCCAGCAAATCAAACTTTTGTAATTTTTTTTTTTTTTTTTTAATGGAAAAATAGTGTTTTGTTATTCTTGCAAAACTTAGTATATAGTTTAAAACTTAGAATACTAATAATAGACTTAGAAACTCTGTATATAGTTAACTTAGCATATATTTTTTAGAGTATCATTGAGAAGTTTATTACAGTGTGTTGGGGTTTTTAACCCTTTATGTCTGAAATTATGAATTCATGAAAATTTCATCTTAGCATTTTTTATGAATTTTTTAAACTACATTAGAAGATTTACACAATCATTTAATAAATTTTTGAAGGATTTTGCCAATTAAAATTAATTAATTAAATTTGAATTTATAGGTATTTTGTGCAATATTTATAACTCCACTTAAATCTTTTATTTAAAATGTTTTTTTTTTTTTTTTTTTTTTTTTTTTTTTTTTTTTAGTATTTTATAGAATTAGGAAATGTAATAAAAAATAATGCTCTTACAATAGAAATATTTCCAAACTTAACCCTCCCCCCCCCCCCTCCCTCATCAATCTTTCAACATCAAGAAAGCTGAAAAGATGAGAAAGAATGAAAAAGAAATGATCCATTTAAAATATTTTTGTTTTTTGCAACCAATAATGCTTTTGGATCAAGATAAAGAAAAGTATCTATAACTCATTCTAAATTGTACTACTACTAATCAATGTATTAAATGAATCTTGTAACAAATTATTTTAATGGTACATTACAGTACCATTGGAGCCTAAAGGGTTAATGAAATCAGTTATGAATAGTAAGGTTGCACAATAAGTTATGAATATTTAGATTTCCAGTTGATGTAGAAAGAATATACAAATTGCTATATTTGTGTTTTTTAAAATGTAATTTATAGGTATAAAAAAAATATATTTTTTAATATCTATACATTTGAAAACTTACCATAGATTTTTTTTTTAACAAGCCTAGACAAACAAATACAAAAAACTTAAGACAATATCTAAATATTCACAACTTATTTCCTGAATGACTTAATTAGTTACAGCACAACCAGACATTTTGAAGTGTATGAATTTACATTTAGTACTCAAGTGGAATACATGTTTACTTAATGGGTCTTCACAAATAAATATGTAGAAGTTTAGCAGGCTATAAAAACATTCATAAGTAACAAATTATTAATGTCATTTTCTACAACAAAACAAAAAAAGATTGATAAATTAAAATGAATAAAATAAATTTAGAATTTTTACTATTTAATAAAACTTCTACATATTAATTAAATACTGACTTTATTAAATCAGTTAAAATGCAATAAAAATATTGCTGTACGAGTATTTAGAGAAAAAAAAAACGTACTTAAAAATCAAGATAACTGTTTTTAGTAAATTAAAAAATAAATAAATAAAGATTATTGTGAATCACAAATAATCAAAACAATCAATTAAAACATAGAAATATATTTATTACAATAAATAAATTACATTATATTATAACGCATTGTTATATATTTATACACACAAATTGCTTTTACACATGAATGCATTTTATTTTTTATAAAAATTTGCATTGGCTTGGACATATTACAGAACTATAATTAACTATGAAAACTGATTTTCTGTACTTTGTTTCACACACAGGGTTAATCAACATTGGGTACCTTAAAGAAAAAGTTAAATGCATTAAACTTGGCTATAGTACAATGATACTTTGATATAATACATTCAAATAACTTTTCTAAGAAAATACAAAAGTAATTTATAGAAAAAGTTTTATAAAACCATATTAAGGCTAAAAAGGGGGAAAGCTGACTAACAGAAACCACAACCCTTAGCTCAATGCATTCTTTGAGCAGTACAGTCTCACGAAAAAGAACTGCATAGGATCAAGTGGGGGTAAAATATGCAGGTTTTTAAATTAAATTCATGAAAAATACAAACTATTTTTTTTTCAATTGTTTTACATAATTAGTGTGTTAGAATTATCAGGAATTTAATAATGAATAATAAAATATTTCCTGTTATATTATTATACTTTGTAGTCATTTTAAAATCGTGAATAAGAAAACTTGGTTGAAATGAGGAGAAAAACTTTAGATTTAAAGTAAATAAGAACTTATTTTCAGCTTATTTATCTATTATATTGCATAAAACACTTAGAATTAACTTTCTGCATTTTTTAATACAGAATAACTTAATAGTTATATTTTATAGCAAAAAACATAACTGGAATAAAATAGTTAAGATGTTAGGCTTAGCAAACAAATAGCAATTTTGTTTTTACTTTTTTGATAATTTTATTCAGGGTTGTCGGCTTTTAGCCAGGCCAAAAAAAGCCGGCTTGCTTTTTATGGTTTTAACCGCTTAAAAAAGTCGGCTTTTATTTTTCAAAAAGGTGGTTTATAGATAATTCATATAAAATTTGGATTAATTTAGTTTTAATACACTTATAAATATTTTCTACGAAAATAATATAAACTTCTATTAAATTTTGTCAAATAAATAAGACTTTATAACTGCTAGAATGAAACTGTGAAGGCATTATGTCTGAAAAAAAAATAAAAATTATGAATATTCAGAAGAATACATTAAATTAGACTAAAGTATTGGTTTGGAATTCTTTATCATAGCTCTATACATACCACACATTTTAAAGATTATATGAAAGAATAAGAGGATGTCACACATTAAAATAGAAACATTCTTACATATACTGATATTTACTTTAAAAATTGATTAAAACTAAATAGCTTATATGTATTTAATATCTGAAATTGTCTTATATAATACTTGAGCAATAATAAACAATTGATAATATGTAATAAGCAATTGATATTCTGATAACTTATAAAAATGATATATGTAAGGTTTTTCTGCTACTAAGCTGTTATGTAACGTCTTCCAGATATGTCCATACGGACTAGGCCTGGGCTTTAAATCGATTTAAAGCTTACATCGGAAATCCGATTTAACCACTGGACTTAAATCGATTTAAGCTAAAATCGGAAATCGCGATTTAGCTAATGTCTTAAATCGCGATTTAGCCATTATCTTAAATCGCGATTTAGCCCTTGTCTTAAATCGCGATTTAGCCATTGGCTTTAAATCGATTTAAAACAAAATACTGATTCAGAGCTAACATCGGAAAAACGATTTATCTACTTTGATGTATCTACACTTACATGGCAAGCTGGTGTTAAATCGATTTAGGAGGATCCGATTTAAGCAAATATCGCAAGCCTCAATGCTTTCCGATTTAAGAAAAATAAGGCAAGCTGGTGTTAAATCGATTTAGGAGGATCTGATTTAAGCAAACATCGCAAGCCTCCATGCTTTCCGATTTAAGAAAAGGCAAGCTGGTGTTAAATCGATTTAGCAGGATCCAATTTAAAAAAACATCAAGCCTCAATCCTCTCCGATTTAAGAAAAAGGTGGTTTAAGAAAACGATGATTTAAGTAAAAATTGATATTTATTTATTTATTTTGTAAACAAGATTCAGAGTTTATGAGATTGGAATGTGTATTTTTCAGAAATTAAGAACTTATATAGTGGAAAGTTGAAAGGAAAAAGTAATGTTTAAATCTTAAAATCCAAATTCATCGAATTTCAATTTATATGCTAATGCAATCTTTTGATGAAAAATTAAGTTTTCAAATATTTGAGTAATATTGCAATATGTATTTTTTTATTTTCCAATATTCTGTAATTAATTAAAATGTTTTAAAGTAGAATCCTTCATTGTTTCAAAAGATTGTTTTCCTGAAATTCATTCAGCATTTATATGATTAAAAATAATAATAATAAAGTTTTATATTTAAAATCCAAACTCATCGACTTGCAGTTTATACTTTTATGCATTTTTATTATGAAAAATTCATTTTTCACACGTTTTAGTACTATTTTAACATTTATTTTTTATTTTCTATTATTTTGTAATTAATGAAATTATTTTAAAGTATAGTCATGCATTGTTTTGTGTATCACTATTTGGCCGTGATCCACATCAAGACTAAATCTTTTACTAATATTTTTTCCCTGAAATTGATTGAGTATTTATGGTTGGAAAAAAAGAATAAAGTTTCATATTTAAAATCCAAATTCATCGAATCTCAGTTTTTATGTTTATGCATTCTTTTAATGAAACATTCATTTTTCACATGTTTGGTAATATTTTAATACATATTCTTTATTTTCTATTATTCTGTAATTAAAATATTTTAAAATAGTCATGCATCAGGTTTGACATCCGATTTCAGCGCCAGGCACGCGGATTGAGTATCTTGCTGAAATTGATTCACTATTTACATCCAAATTCATCCATTTTTAGTTTATATTTTTATGCATTACTTTTATGAAAAATTAATTTTCATATGTTTGAGTATTATGGGAATATTTTAGTTTTAATTTATTATTTTGTAATTAATTAAAAATACTTTAATAAAGTTCTGTAATGAGTCAAGTAACTTTATTTTTACAGCAGAATGAGGGAGGGGTGGAGGAGGCATTCATTAGATTTTTCTGCAGATCTGCGATTTTCTGTTTTTTCGATATTTTGTTATCCTTAAAAAGAGATTATTTTAAGATTATATTTTATTACTAATCTTAAAGGATGGCAACGGCCGCGAAAAGAAATCAGCAATTTCAGTAATGTGCTCCAACTTTCAATCCTTCTCCATCCGCTATATAAATGTAAGCATTTATGTTAAACAAATCTTATTATAATCAAAAAGTTAAAAAGATGTAAAATTGCACCTTATTTCTCATAACTCCCCCCCCCCCCTTTATTTTATTTATTATTATTTTTTGTTTACACTACTTTTCTCATCATGATAAATGAATAGTTAAATTCATCATTGAATTCTTTTAATGTGCTTCTGTTTTACCTCAATAACTTTTTAAATCTGTGTTAGTAAAAAAAAAAAAAAAAAAAAAAAAAAAAAAAAAAGTGTGTGTGTAGGTTGTTAGCAATGAAGTGCTATTTGGGTGGGCTAGGGGAAGTCCCCCCCCTCCCTTAAGGAATTTAGATTGTAGCAGGCATAACAAGTCAGACTAAAAAAAAAAAAATCATTTTCTTTTATATTACTTCTTAATGAATGAGTTTATAGAATGTATTAAAATAGGTCACTAATTTTTAAAATTGAAAAAAAAAAAAACAGTGTTTTGGGACATTCAAAGTTTTTTTATGTGTAAAATATACCTCTTTTCAAAGTTATTTGAAAAATTAAAAGCTAAGTATACTAAGTAATACAGGAGGGGGGGGGGGGGCACATAAAGACCGTATTTTGTTATTAAAAATTAAAAAATAGGCTTCCAGATTCTAAAAAGTAAAATCAGTGTTAAATCGCGATTTAGCACTAAATCGCGATGTTAGATGGACGATAAATCGATTTAAGAAATTTCTATATCGCCCAGTCCTAATACGGACAGATTAAAATCATAGAATGGACAATGTTGAAAGAGAAATTAGGAAGGATATAACATTTGAGGAAATTTTAGTACATGTAAGTGCATAAAATAAAGAGAACAATTTTAAAAAAAAATTCTCCAAATAAAACTTGTTGAATTAAATTTTGAAAAGCTAGTGACTATTTAAAATAGTGCATATTCATGCATAAATTAATGCATATGTTACTACATACTACTGTACTAATACATAATATTATTACATAATACTGTTTTAATAGAGAGAAATGACGTTTTTATTCAGTGATTTTATGTGTGATTTTAAATTTATGAGAAATAAAATAAGACTTGAATTATTAATATCCCTTAAAATTAGTTAATAAAATATATAACTAAGCAACCGTTGTCCTTTTTAATTATATAAAGCAGTAAAAAGAAAAAAAAGGTGTTAAGTGCAGTATAAACCAGACAAAGCAATTGGTATGGCCTTTTATTCTAATATTAATGTCTTCATTATTGAAAAATTGGGTTATATTGATTTCTACCTCAATTAAATGTCTTTAAAACTAATTAAAAAATACATCAAAATGTGTTGTTTATAATTAAAATGCTTCATTGTATAAAAGCCAATTTTGGCCAAAAAAAGCCGGTTAAAACCAATAAAAGTCACTGGCCTGGCTTTTTTTTAATTTTAACCGGCTTTTTTGCAACCCTGATTTTATTACATTTTCTTATGTAACATTTGACATTAAAACAATATAGTGCTGTAGAAATAAGACTTATTAAAAATTAATTTGATAAATTAATATATAGTAAAAGAAAAATAAACAACTTTAGGATATTATGTTTACTTTATACTAATTGTCATACAAGGAATTTTTAAAGTGATGTGAAAAAATAGAAATGTAAACCCGAAACTACAATTAAAAGTCTTGCCAACAGAGTTATTGATGATTTATGAATTTAGAAGAAAAAAAGTTTATCGAATTTAAATTAGTAATAGTAACAAACTATATGAATTGGAACAAGAATTTTGAACAAGACAACAAATTATATATTTCTTGGGGTCTTAATGAGGAATATATAGTTCAGTACACAAAAGAGAATAGGAGGTCTCTACTTCATATTTCTTTAGAAAGACCCCTGGTATGGAGTGAAATAAGTGTTTTAAAATTCCATTATAAGTAATAATTTGCAATTTTATTGTTAAAATTGTTTTTGAAACGCTGGGAGCAATGTCTGTTTGCGTGTTCTAAGTAATTCTTTTGTAGATTAAATATTTTTTGCAATTACTTTACTTCAAATGACCTTATTTTTATCTCTTCACTGTTTATACTACTTTTCCAGAATAATATGGATAACTGCAATAGCCAAAGTTTTGTATTTCATGTTTACAAATGGGCATATTTAAGTTGTATGTCATCATCATGTTGTACAAATCAAATTGCACTTTTATAAACTTGGTGAAAAAAGCTGTAAATTTGCATTTTCTTAGTATCAGAAAATTTTATTAGAAAATTATGATGTGAATTCAACATTACAAAGCCCATTTCTTGTGCCTCAATGAGTTAAAGTAAAGAACTTTTTGAAGAGACCTTCAAAAGAACTCTATTAGGTAGCTTTCTTTACAAAAAAGCTACCTATTGCAGCCGTTCGGAGGAAAGCGATTTCAAAAAATTTTGGTATATTTTCATCGATCATGACCCCCAGACCCCGAAACCACCCTCCGTTCAAAATTGATATATATATATATATATATATATATATATATATATATATATATATATATATATATATATATCTGACCTATGTCACACTGTAACTCCCGTAATTATGAACCGATTTCGATGTAATTCGGTGTGTACATAGTACATACCAATGTCTCGACCGGGTTCGTTGGCCAGCTTCACCCGCCATCTTGTTTCAAAATGGCGGCCATTTAAAAATTTAAAAAAAATTTAAAACTTGAAATGTGGTACCAAAAAATTAAAAATGGAAAAATATTTTTTTCTTATGTATTTGACCTTTATACAAAGATTCCGGAGCAGTTTTTGTTTCGTCTATATCTTAAAAAATGGCTGAGTTATAGCATTTTGAATTTCTAGCGTGGCTGACATTTTGAAACGTCCTGAATTTTGTCACGCGATAAAAGGCGTATTTATGAACCGATTTGGATGTAAATCGGTGTGTACATAGTACATATCAATCTCTCGACCGAGTTCGTTGGCCAGCTTCATCCGCCATTTTGTTTCAAAATGGCGGCCATTTAAATTTTTTTTTTAAATTTAAAATTTGAAATGTGGTACCAAAAAATTGAAAATGGAAAAATATTTTTTTCTTATGTATTTGACCTTTTTACAAAGATTTCGGAGCAGTTTTTGTTTCGTCTATATCTTAAAAAATGGCTGAGTTATAGCATTTTGAATTTCTAGCGTGGCTGACATTTTGAAACGTCCTGAATTTTGTCACGCGATAAAAGGCGTATTTATGAACCGATTTGGATGTAACTTCGTTTATACATAGTACATACCAATGTCTCGACCGGCTTCGTTGGCCAGCTTCACCCGCCATCTTGTTTAAAAATGGCGGCCATTTAAATTTTTAAGAAAAATTTAAATTTGAAATGTGGTACCAAAAATTTAAAATTGAAAAAAATATTTTCTTCTTATGTGTTTGACCTTGATAAAAAGATTCGGGAGCAGTTTTTGTTTCGTCTATATCTTAAGAAATGGCTGAGTTATAGCATTTTGAATTTCTAGCGTGACCGACATTTTGAAACGTCCTGATTTTTCTCACGTAATAACAGGCGTATTTATGAACCGACTTGGATGTACCTTGGTGTGTACATAGTACATACAAATATCTCGACCGAGTTCGTTGGCCAGCTTCATCCGCCATCTTGTTTCAAAATGGCGGCCATTTAAAAAAATTAAAAAATTAAAAAATTTAAATGAGATACCAAAAAATTGGAAAATGAAAAAGATTTTTTTTGTATGTGTTTGACCTTAATACAAAGATTCCGGAACAGTTTTTCTTTCGTCTATATCTAAAAAAAAAAATGGCTGAGTAATAGCATTTTGAATTTCTCTTGTGGCTGACATTTTAAAACGACCTGATTTTTGTCACGCGATAACAGGCGTATTTATGAACCTATTTGGATGTAACTTCGTCTGTACATAGTACATACCAATGTCTCGACCGAGTTTGTTGGCCAGCTTCATTTCGCATCTTGTTTCAAAAGGGTTGCCATTTAAAAAAAATTAAATTTAAAATTCAAAATAAGGTATTAAAAAATTGGAAAATGAAAAAGATTTTTTTTATGTGTTTGGCCTTGATACAAAGTTTCGGGAGCAGTTTTTGTTTCTGAAAATTTGTTCTTTTGTTGATATCTTAAAAAATGGTTGATTTATAGCATTTTGAATTTCTAGCATGGCTAACATTTTGAAACGATCTTGTATTTGTCACGCGATGACACACGTATTCGCCTATTTCGATGTAAGAAGGCATGTGGATAGTATACATCAATGCCTCGACCAAGTTCGCTGGCCAGATTCATCAGCCATCTTGTTTCAAAATGGCGGCCATTAAATTAAAAAATATATATATATTTAAAGTGAGGTGCAAAAAAATTAGAAATTGAAAAAGGTTTCTTTCTTAAGTATTTGATCTTGATATAAGGATTCAGGAGCATTTTTTGTTTGTCTTTACCTTACAAAATGGCTCAGATATAGCAGTTTCAATTTCTATTGTGGGTGACATTTTGAAAAATCTGATTTTTTGCATGCGACAGCACTCCTATATATTAACCGATTCCGATGTGAGTGAGCATGTGCACAGCAATTACTAAGGTCTCGACCAAGTTCACTGCTTAGCCTCATCCACCATGTTGTCTTAAAATGGCAGGCACTTTAAGAAATTGCCGAATTTGGCAGCCAAATATAAGTTACTTTAAAGAAAAGTAGCTTGGATAAAGCTGACTAATTTCGCGAAATTCTCATTCATTATATAAATAAAAATTAGTATTGAATCTCCTATATTCGGTTTCCACTAAATTGAGCTTCGTGTGTTTGCATGATATAAGTTGGCTTTTTTTAAATAAGGATTATGAAAGCTACCTCTTCCTCCCGGCACTGGCCGGAAGGACTTTTTTTGCTTGGATTCACCTCATTTATATATATATATTAGGGATGCACCGAATAGTGATTTTGACCGAATACCAAATATTCGGCCAACAGGCGAACCAAATACCGAATCTTCGGCTAGCCGAATAGTAACTGTTAGGCCGAATACTGAATATTCGGCCAGCCGAATAGTAACTATTCGGCCGAATACCGAATATTTGGCTTGTCGAATACTTTTATATTTCAAAGTTTAAAGGCATTAAAATGTTAAATTTTAAAACAATTTTGCATAATATTTAAAACAGAAATTTTTATTCTAATAAACAAGAGCTTTTTTCAAGTAAACTTTATGTTGAAAAAAATCTGCTTTGAGTTATTTACGAAGAGGATAGTTATAAAAAAAATTTTAATTAATAAAATTTTAAATTTCATAGCTTCTTCTGAGAATTAAAACAAATGAATAAAATTTTCTTAAATTCTAAAACAAACATTTTAAAATCAAAGAGAGATTGTGAAAAAATTGGAAGAAAAATTGTACAGGATCATATATTTGCTTGTCAGGAAGAGACTAAAGTAAAAGTTAATAAATAATACAATCGATTCGAATTTTATATGGTGACAACTTAGCAAGAATAACTGTTTTACTCCCTTTGATTAAGCAAGGAAGTTTTTAAATGCATCCTAGATCGGTGTCTGCAGTGGGCAATCATTTTCAGAGATTGTAAACGTTGTTCTTAAAATCTTAGCAAGAAACAGATTATTTACTGGACAATGCTGAGGAACTTGCATTTGTACATAATTAATTCCTATGAAAATCCTCATGATTGGCTAATTTTTTTAAATAATACTTAACAAACATCAAATAAATAATGTAAAAACATTCTCTTTTATTTAAATATGATTTTGTTTCTAATTATTCTGAATATCTTTATAAGTTGACTGTTAAACGTAGAAATTGTATAAGGTTTTAAAATATATGTTTTAAAAGTTTTTTTAAGTATTCAGTTCGGCCGAATGTTTCGATATTCGGCCAAACCGAATATTCGGCATGCCAAATAATTAGCTATTCGGTCAAGCCGAATATTCGGCATACCGAATAGGCCGAATACCAAA
Organism: Maratus speciosus; assembly: GCA_963932465.1. Lineage (NCBI taxonomy): Eukaryota > Metazoa > Arthropoda > Arachnida > Araneae > Salticidae > Maratus > Maratus speciosus. The sequence goes on from OZ010790.1 coordinate 529,811,475, forward strand.
TAGATACCGAATATTCGGTGCATCCCTAATATATGTACTTTTTTTAAATACAAAGAATTAAAAAAAAAAAATCAGTCTTTTTCACATACACTCATGCACACATACATTTGTAGAAACAGACAGAAAAAATTTCTAGTTGCCAGTAAAAAACATTTGTTTTTGAATCATATGTGCAAGGGCAAATGCACACCACAAATTATGAATAAATTAACTTTATAAACTTTAGAAAATTAAAAATCCTTAATACCCTTTGAAACAAAATGAGTATTAATTAGTGTACAAATGATTGATTAAATGATTATCTAGTAACAACTTCAAAGTTTGCACAAAAAATACTAAAAAGAAAGAAAAAAAAGAGAATAGTTTATTCAATTTCCTAAAATATAAGGCAAGATATGAAAAAAAAAAATTCAAACTGTATTTGCCTATATTCTATCACTCTGATTAAAAATACATTACAAAGCATTATATTCAGCCTAAAAATTTCCTTCCCCTAGTAGAAAGTGTATTGTTTTACTAATAACTGAAAAATTCACATGAAAATATTTCCTAACAAATTTAGATATTTATTAATAGTCAAACAGATGCATTAATCATTTGACAAATTTTAGCTTAAATTCTCTATTAGCACTTTTATTTTATAATTCAACACTTGATTTAAAAAAAAGCTTAAACATGGATTTATGCCCCCTTTCCCTCATCAACTCCTAAAATATGCAGCAAGTTTATGCCAAAACAAAATATTTATTACAAAATATCTTGATCTAAATTCAAAATATAACAACTTCTTCGAACTGTTAGATTTAAATCAAATATAAAAAGTAACTGATTAAAATCAAGCTAATAAAATTTAAATTAGAAAATCGTGTTACTGAATATACAATGAAATTTTCTGGCAAAATTTCAAAAATCTAATAATGAGAATTTTTTCCCCCAAAAACGGCAACTTTGTGATTTAGAAAAAATAAAATGTATGTTTATCTTGTGAAATTATTTACAGATTTTGGTTTTATAACACAAATGAAATTGAACTACAATAACGTATAATAAAATAACATTTAAAAATTTCTATTATTGCTTTGAAATATGAGAACTCCCCCCCCCACCCCTCCTAATAACAGAGGTATATCTCTGGAGAAGGAGACAAGAGCAAAGTGCTATGAAAATTGCAATTGTAAAATTATTATTCTATATTTATTAAAGTAATAAAGAATTTCTGAAGCAATACACCATTCCAAATGATTTTACTAACCCAAAAAGTTCCAAGACCTTTTAGGAGTAAAGCTGTTTGCACTAGAAATAGCTTAAACTTACCTTCTGTCTCGCTTCTTCCTTGATTTATTTCCTGCTTTGCGTCCCTTTTAATGAGGGTTCTTGACATCATAACAAATCATTTACTATCAGGGTATGGTGGGGATTCAGTTTCAAAAACAATGACAAATCTTTTTCAAGTAGCCATGTCCTAGCTGCTTTCCTCTATTTATCATTTACAAACTAAAAAAAAAAAAAAAAAATGTAGGGACTATTGTATAATGTATAAAAATAAAATTTAACATAAACAAATTGTTCTAAATAATTAAACTGAAACTACACATGTATGTATATGTATATGCACATATTATGTATGTGTAAATATTGAAAATGACAAACTGTCTTCTTTTAAGTTATTGATTTAAAGAATGTTTAATTACATTGATTTCATATTATAAATCATTTACTCAGAGAATATTTGTGTCGCAATTGTGGTTTATATCTAAAGTTTTAAGGGGACGAGGGACCTTCCTTATAAATCAATTTTATTTTTTTGAAAATTTCAGTATAAATATTATTTAAGAATACATTATATGCATTATGGCATGCATTTATCACAAAATAAATAAAATTTATTTTTGAGCAAAAACGGAGTTCTACGCGTCGTCTTAGAAATCTTCGAAATGCCCGCTGCGTGTTCCATATCAATGAAAATCCCCAATATTTTTTATAAAAGTTTGGTTTATATATACAAATAAAACTGTGCATCGAATTTTATATAATTGAATAAAAAGGTAAAAAAAAAAAAGAAACATTTTGAAATTTTTTCAAAAAAATTTCAAAAAATTTATTATTATTTTTTTAATATATACCTTTATATTCAAATATATAAAATTCGCGCAGGGGGCATTTTGAGGATTTCTAAGACGACGGCCCCACCAGTGGCTGAGAGGTTCTGCTCTCGAAGTTGGTAGACGGGAGGTGCTGGGTTCGAACCCAATCGCGCCCGTTGGCCTAACCGTTTCGGAGTTTTTGTGGTTTTCTTCAAAACCTTGGATTTCCATGCGTAAATACGGGTTAGGTTCCCTTAGAGACACCCCCACGGAGGGCACTTCCCATAGGGCCTATATCCCTCGAGTAGATAACTGGCCGTCAAAAATCAACCCACTCTAAGACGACGTGATGCGTAAAATTCCATTTTTTTTCTCAAAAATAATTTTTTTTGTGATAAATGCATCCCATAATGCATATAATTTGATGCAGAGTTTATTTACATATATATAAACCAAACTTTTATAAAAAAAATATTGGGGATTTTCATTGATATGGAACGCGCAGGGGGCATTTCGGATATTTCTAAGACGAAGCGTAAAATTTTATTTTTTGTAAATTTCACTTTAAATATTACTCAAGGGAACATTATATGCATTATGGCATTATTTATCACAAAAAAATAAATAAATAAATAAATAAATAATGGTACCTATTTTTGAGAAAAAATTGGAATTTTACTAAAATTCCACTTTCTTCTCAAAAATACCATTATTTTTTTTTTTTCTGTGATAAATGCATATAATGTACCCTTGAATAATATTTAAAGTGAAATTTACAAAAAAAAAAAAAAAAAAAAAAAAAAAAAAAAATATTTTTTAGGTCCCTCATCCTCTTAAGTTACAAAAACAAACATGTAGAATCATTAAAAATCTAGGTAACTTATGATCAGTCTAGGTAACTTATGCTTAGTGGCCGCTTTCGCTTTACACATTTTTATTTTTATTTATTTATTTTTTTTTTAGCATAAATTAGCTAAATTTTATATAATAAACTGTACACTTAATAGTAATAAAGAATTACTTTGAAAAATGAATTTAATAGTATTTTCAATATTTTTTGCCATTTTTTTCTGGCGTGACAGCTGACAAATAATTTGAATTATGATTTATAATTTTATTACAACTTAATTATAGTGAATAACTAAATAAAAATTATTTATATAACATATAAAATTATTACTTAATCAGTGTTTAGCTTGATTTAATATAAAGTTTCACTAATGATTGCTAAAAAAAAAGTGTATAAGGTTTTTGACACTTTTTGTCAGTTATGACATGTCATGTCAAAAACCTCTTTTTGATGTCAAAAACCCAACTATGGTTACTTTAAGATATACACCCAAATTAAGGTCTGCAGATTAAGATAATAAATCAGCATGACAGTCCGGACGGAAGAGGGATAGTGACATTAAGAATATATATATATATATATATATATATATATATATATAGAAGACAAGACAATAGATGGAGCACAAACACCCTACAGTGGTATCCCAGAGATGTAAAACGACCAAGAAGACGACCTCAAGTAAGATGGAGTAATGAAATCAGAAAAGTAGCCAGTGTAAACTGGATGACTAAAGTACTAGAAAGAAAACATTGGAAAAATCTGGGGAAGACCTACATCCAGCAGTGGATTGAAAACGGATGATGATGATGATATATATATATAATATGACAATTCACAAATAATCTTCTTTATAATAATAATAAACCACTTTTTAAATTACTGCTAAAAGGACAAAAAGGAATTAAAATTCTTTCAACTTTACAAAGTTTAATATAATCAAAATGTTAAATTCTAGAATACAATTTTAAAATACTTTAAGCATAACCATACATACCACATTTTTTGTTATGAAGACTTATCGAAAACGCAAACTTTAAATTGAGAAGTAGCAAAAAACTTCACCAATTAAATCCTGAAAGCAAATAAATAAACAATCAAAAGCAAATTGGTGAACAATTAAAAGCAAATAGATGAACAGTCTGATAACAGGATATGCATATAAAATGTTATCACTTTAGGGGGAAGGGGGGTCTGGCACATGATATTGTGATATATCTCTAGGGGAAGAGAGATTTGTCTTTTCATACTGTTATCACTTTTTATCCGAACAAAATTTTCTCTTTTAATTTTTAATTTGTTCTTTACATGAAAATAGCCTGATATATATATTTTAGTCTGTTATCTGTTTTTACGAAAATACAAAGTTATTAAAATCATTAAATGACTATAAAATTATTTAACTCCAAAATGTGGAATACTCTAACGTTTGGCATTCCTATTCTATTGTCATATGTGTATGCATATATAATCCGCTGTTTGAGAAACTATTTCTGAAGTTTAAAATTATACTTGTGTTTACTAGTGAAGAAAAGTGAAAAAAAAAAAAATGTTATTCACCTGTTTTGTTGATAGAAGTTTTGCCTGCCCCTTCGCTCCCCATTTGCAGGGGTATGTGTGCAAGAGGACATATCGTTGAATGCATTGTGTAACAAAAAGTTATTATTAAATACTTTTAAATAGTACCCATTTCTTTTAAGTGTTATTTATTTGATATGAAGTTATTTTATATATATAATTGTGATATTTTATTAACTCGTTCTCATTTGAATCCAAAAAGTATCAGAATAATAATGTATAGCTATATCTGTACATCACTGCGAGCAAAAGAAAAAAATGCAAAAATCAAAATAATTTTAGACATTGATAACGATATCATTAGGGAAGGTGGTGGTGGTGGGGTTGGCAGGCTGATAATATATGATATCCAAAAGAGGGAAGGAGGGGGGGGGGAGTCCAAAGTTATTAAACAGTTGATAATGTTATATATGAGTCCCTAATGAAACTCAATACATTTTTAATTAAATTACTATGGTATACACAAGCTTCTAGTATATTTAGCTAAATCTATGATTCTTCTATATAGGGTAGATGTGCCAGTAATGGACACCCTTAAGGAATTTCTTTCAAAATTATTTTTTTATTAATAGTTATAATTACTATATTCCAGTTTTTTCAATATTATATTAACATATCAACAATATTTAACCATTCTTATAGTCTCATTTCCGAATATGAATCAAAATTTAATTTTAAATAACAGAAATATATCAAAAGCCCAGTAATGGACACCCCATAAAAAGCAATAAATATAATTGTTTTTGTGATTGTATTTAGAACCAGAATTTAATGAATACATACTAATGAAACAAAATGGTTATTTTAAAATAAATTTAACAATTAGGATACCAGTAATTAATAAATTATTTGTGATAATCATGATAGTTTAAAATACTAAATATCAGGCAATTACAGCTATCAAATTATTGAAACAGTGGGGGATTTTAAAGTCAATTAAATAAAAAAAAGTTTTGGAATATTAGTGTTTAGTTTTGTCTCACTATTTTTAACAATTAATCTTCCAGAGACTACTTGATATATCATTTATAATAATTAATATTACAAATAGGAAAGAAATGATATTGTGAGTTGAATATTTTAAATACTGAATAAAATAATTTAAAAATAAAACTGTAGAATGATATTTGAGGCCACTGATCTGCAGATTCACTAGTTTCATGAATATTACCTATAACTTTCATTAATATTACTTTTTTTTTTGTCAGAGATGAATAAGGAAACATTTAAGACAGAAAATAGATTTTTAATAACTTCTATAACTTAATTGTTTTTATTTAAACAGAGAGGGATTAAGCCCTATGAGCCCCCCTTTGGCTGTGCTCTTAAACAATATTTTCTGCTTCCTGGCTGGTTTGATTGCCAGATTATAAAATATGCAAGGTAATATATATAAAAAAAATAAATAAAATATTAAAGTTTTATTAATCCACATAAAATAACTTGAAAGCAGCTATTTATAAAAGTTTTGGTGTTATTACATTTTGGTAAGTATAATTTAAAAATTAAATTTGATTATTTAGGTTTGCAGTTAAGTCAAAATATTTTATGCACTATAAACATTACTGAAATTGCATTTTTAGCAATGTTTACATGGGGTGTTCATTACTGGAAAATGACTAATTAACCGTCCCAGTAATGGACACCCCCTCTTAAAACCTTAAAAATAAATGAAATTTTGTAAATAGCCGTTAGTATATAAAATTCTAAGTTTTCTATTGCTAATCAAACAAAAACATTCAAATTTTGCAAAAAGTAAATAATATATAACTTAATTAAACGAAGCCAGCTCTTAGCCTCTTCATTAAGATTTTCACAGAAAAACAGCGAAACTTTGAAACATTATTTTCTTCTTCCTGATTGGTTTGATTAAAAGTGTCAACAACAACACAGTTTTATAAAACATGCAAGGGGGAATTATTAAAAAAATAATTAAAGCTAAATATTTATTAGTTATTTTTTTATTAACTAAAAACATCAAGGGGTGTCCATTACTGGCACATCTACCCTATTTTTTAAAGAATCTTTTAACATTAATTAAATTTTAATTATTTAAATCATATTATTAGCTGGGAAAAACCATGAATTCTGTCAATCAGTTAGAAGATGAAGCGGCAAGTCACGAAAAATAATGCGAAATTTAATAATCGGTCGCAAGGAAAAAATCATGAAATTTATCAGGCAATTACAGGAAGAAAAATTGTAAATTTAGTCATTTGGTAGCAGGAAAAGGGTGAAATTTGTCAACCAGTATTGTAGAGCAAAAACAATTGCAAAATTCATCAGGCAATTGCATGAAAAAAAAAAAAACCTACGAGTTTCAAAATATGTTGTAGGACCAAATCCAGAAACTAGCTGTGTTGGCAATTGTCCCAGTAGCAGAAAGTTCAAGACGGGAGACGGGCATCGCAGATTTTCTTTTCTCTTTTGCAGATTCTTTTTCCATTGAACCATTATTTTGCTTTATATTATGTTTAGTTTTTTATTACTTAATACAAAAACTTAAGATTATTATTAATAAAAAACTATAAAATGCATAAAAACGCTACAGGTAAGTGATTGTTTGATTAATTAACGTTTCAATTGTAAAAGTATTTTACCTGCAGATTATTTTTTGTCTTTGAAATATCTGTCGCAGATACCTGGAGAATTTTCTGCTACTGGGGCAATTGTGAAAAAAAAAAAAAAAAAAAAAAAATGTGAAATTCATTGATCAATGGCAATAAAATATTAAATTTCCCGGCTAATTTCAGGAATATATCACAAAATCCACCAATCGTTTGGGAAGATATCACAAAATTTTACAGATAACAGGGAGCTCTAGACAAACAAGTATAAAATATTATGTTTTTTGAACGGAACACATAAGTACCTTTTTTGAGAATACCGAGCTTTTTTTATTGAATTCTACTCGGCAGCAGTTTTATTCTAGAATCAACACTAGTCAATAATGATGTTAATAAAATAAAAGTACTTTTGTTACATGTTTAAGCACCATGAATTAAGCATTGTAAATTTAATAAACTGAAACATACAATAGGGGAGACCGGGGTACAGTGGTCCACTTTTGCAGTTAACATTTTTTTTTCTCTTTTAACGGAGAGACCAATCTACCTGAAAATATTTTTGAATATTCTTTAAACCTTTCTACATGCCTCATAATTTTCACAGAACATAATTTCCAATACATTTTTCAAAAAATTTTTTTTTACATACACTCGTGAAGTGGACCAGTGTATCCCGTTTCCAGGGTACACTGGTCCACCCACTGGGGCACAGTGGTCCACTATTAGTTATTGTCTAAAATACAATATAAATCTATTTATAATTAATCTAATTCTTTTTTATTTCCCCTTTACCTCCAAAATAATATAATAATAGAAATTTGCAAGTAGCATTTTGAAACAAAAAACATATAAAACTAAAGAATTATCAAAAAATTTATTATATTTTGATTTTGAATATAACAATATAAGATACAGGAGTGATGGCAAACAAATTATTAATTAAGTACAAAAAAATCAGCAAAAATTTAAGACAAATATGATGATGAAAAATTTATTAGAAGATTAAAATAGGATAAAATAGTTTATTATGAGCTGACCATGTGCTCTGAAGTTATAAATAACCAATCCAGTGAGGTCATCTATTACTTATTAGGCTACAGTTATATTTTTCAAATGTAGTAAATACAAAACAAAATATTTCTTAATATGTTAACTCTACAATGCATGATTTTCATTTCTCTCCTTCTCCCCCCCCCCCCCCCCACAAAAAAACAACAAAACAAAACAAAACAAAAACTGCTATATTGAACAAGAAAACTTACTTTAAAAATCACATGTGAACTGTTATCCATAATTTAGGAGAAAACTAAAGTGTCAGATGGCTACATTATAATGTGAACAACATACAAACTAACATGAAATTTAAAGTGTGCCAAATGCTAATCTATGCATTGTAGCATTAAAAAAATTGTCATTTTTCTTTGTTTACTTTATTTTATAGTTAAATAACTATTTTAAAACAATATTTCTTTATAGAGAATAAGTGATTATTAAATATTTTGAAAATTCTTCATTACAGGAGCAGTATTCATTGTGGACCACTGTACCCCAGCAGTGGCCGGTCCACTGTGCCCCATGTTAAAGTTCAATACATACTGATAAAAATATTATTTAAAGTTTTCTTTTAAGCATATAAGTTTTTAAATTTAATAAAGACCAGTGTTTTACCTTTTCAAAAAAGTTGTTTTATCTTATTTATCCATAACCTTTAATTACCCAATAAAGAAAAGTATGATGATGAAAATTTTTACTTTTAGGAGCTCAAAACAACCAGCCAGGATAAAAGGGTTCATTCTGAGCTAACGATGTGTTCTGAAGGCTATAAGTAATCAGTCCAGTGCTCTTATCAATTAGCCTAAAAGAAAAGCTTTAAAAATAACTAAAATATAAGGGGTGGTCCACTGTACCCTGGTCTCCCCTACTTACTATCACATTTCAAGTTTTAAATCATGAGTAGATTTCAACACACAAAATTTGCTTTGCAATAAAATTTACTTGACTAATGTCTATTTCTGGAGATACTTCATTAGTTATAGGGAAAATAGAGCATTGCGAGTTGGGCTGGTGAACTTTGGATGTAAAAGTGGAAGTCAAAAATATTCTTTATATATTAATGAAAATCGCTTACCATATTCACAAACAGAAAATCAGTTTGATATGCCTAAGTGTAAGTAAAAGTATAAAATGTAATTTTTTTCTTCGGGGGGGGGGGGGGGGGGTACTAAAATAAGTTTTTGAAAATAAAATAACATTTACAAAGTACATTTAACAGTGTAAATAAGGAATTCTTATTTCAGATAAATTGTATATGAATTACATGTTACAGATAAAATTATGCTAGTAATTTTGATAATAAAAACTTGTTTTATTGCTAATATTAAAGTATTTAAAGTAATACAATTATACATGAAGCTCTTACAAAAAATTTTAATCAATAAGTAATAAAATATAAAATTTAATATCTTCAATTTTATTTCTAGAAATATAAACTGCAAAAGTGGTACACTATGCCCCAGTCTCCCCTACAGTAATTTGCCCAAACACTTTTTTTTTTTTTTTTTTTTTTTTTTTTTAAAGAAAAAAAGCATACACTGATCATTATCTATTAAAAAAAACTAACAATAATGATCAGTGTATGCTTTTTTTCTTAAAAAAAAAAAGTGTTTGGGCAAATCACTGTAGGGGAGACTGGGGCACAGTGTACCACTTTTGCAGTTTATATTTTTTTCTCTTTAATGGAAAGTCCAATCTGCCTGAAAATATTCTTGAACAATCCTTAAACATTTTTACATGCCTCAGAATTTTTTCAGAATATAGTTTCAAATACATTTTTCAGAAAAAAAATATTTGCATATGTTCATAAAGTGCACCAGTGTGCCCCAGAAGCGGGGTACACTGGTCTACCCACTGGGGCACAGTGGTCCACTATTAAGCATTATTTGAAATACAATATAAATTTATTTTTTATTATTTTAGTCCTCCTTTATCTCCCCTCTACCTCCAAATAATATAATAATGCAAATTTACAAGTAACATTTTCAAACAGAACATATACAGACAAAACAGAAAAATTATCAAAAGAAAATTATTGTATATTTTAAATAATAACAAATTAAGATACAGGAACGATTGCAAATAAGGTGAAGTTATTAAATAAAATAAAGTCATCGCACATTAAAATTTGCAAATGAAACTCCAAAGTACTTATAAGCCTGAAATTTTCCAGAAATACTTTTTGGGTCTGAGGGCGATTTTATAATAACAGTGATATAAACAACAGATTAATAACCATACAGTTTTGATTTCAAATTTGTTTTACGTTACATCTAAAATGAGTATGTATTGACAATTGAATTAGTTCAGATAAGTATATTAATTTCAATATAAGACATTAAATAATTTTTATAAAAAGTAAAAAAGTTAGAATTTTATTTTTTCTGAAAAAACAAAAAAAAAGGGGGGGGGGGACTCAGTCCCTAATTATTTAAAAATATTCATACTTTAATATCTCACAGCCGATCTTCATAATCGAATGATGATGTTATGAAGATCGGCTGTGTTAATATTCCTAATGGCATGCAAGATAACTCTGTTCCATGCAATGTCAGGGGAAGGTCAGTACAGGTCATAGTTACCAGTATAGGAATGTCCTTGAATGGAGACAGGAGGGGATTAGATTGCAAACCTTGTGTGAAATAGTGTGAGAAAAGAGGGGTGAAGAATTAAAATGTTTAAGATAGTATAGAATTCAGTACAATGTTTTTAACAGCAGTAATTTGGGCGGTTGAAAAATATAGCTTAATAAAAAATTAATACATTTTTGGTATATATTCTACAGCCTGCAGTTTAAAAATAAAATAAAAATTGATTCACATTTTCAGAAAATCTACTCGCTTGTGGGGTGTAAAATGATTTATTTCCCCACCCCTGTATGGCAAAAACACAATTTTTTTTAACACAAAGAGTTCATTTCAAGAAATTTTCAAGAAAAGGTGACTTATTTGCCCTTTAAATTATTCCCACCTATTCATAAAAATTAAAATTTAAGAAAATTCAGATTTTTTGTCGATTAATTCAATAGGATTGCATTTAAATTTTTGGAACAACTTGCGTTTTTGCAAAGTGTAAAAGTAGAACGATATACCAGCCTAAAATTTTACCAACCTAAGATTTTTTTTTTTTTTTTTTTTTTTTCCTGTGATTCACGAAGATATACAACGTAAAACATAAATAATTCGCAAATAAAATTGAAACTTTCCAGAGCAACGCGAAAAATAGCCCACAAAAGAATATAAAATAACATTTGTAATCGAGTGATTTTAAAAATATGAATCAAATATCAAAACAGTTATCTTTGACCTACATGTTTTCCTTGTTATGGTGTCAGCAATTTTGTTGCGAAATGTAAAATGTCTGCGTTAGACGATAAACAATCTAAATTAGATATTTAAACATAACTTTAGAAATAAATCGTGTAAAATAAATATAAATAACATAAAAAAGAACTTACTTTTCATGCAGATCGTTCGGCAAAAATGCTGGAAAGGACGTAGCGTTCAAACATTCTACCGCCATAATAAACACAAACAAGTTTCTGTTGTTGCCAGGTCTAGATTCTTGAGGAGAAATGTTCTCATTGGTTACAAGCAGGGTACAAGGAAAGTAACGTTGCGTAAAATAACACTCGTTCGACCGGATTCAGGAATCATTGCTAAACGATGATTTTTTTATCATTGGTCGAACGAAATATTTGTAAATAAATGGTGTTCCTACAATTATCTATGAAAATAGTAAAGTGAATGTCAATTATACAGTTGACGCATCATTAATTTACGGAAATTTTTAACAGTGTAGCGCGATCTAATTGCGAGAATAGCGCCAAATTTTTTAGGAAGATTAAACAAGACGGTGGACGAAGGATTCCGCGAAAAAAAAATAGTTCCAAAAATCACCGCCAGGGGAATATGTGACGCTATGTATTCGAAAAAGAGTGTTTCAAAAAAGAAGAATCAATACTGAAATAAAATTACCGTTTATTTAGCACATCCAACTCAGGTTCTATGTGGTCGCCGGTTTTGTGGACCGCATATTGCATTCTGTGCACAGCATTTACAACAGCAGAGAAAAACATATCTGAAGGAATCTCCTGTACAATTCGCGATATATTATTCTTCAACGTAGCCAGGTCCTGGACACCTCCGTGATAGACCTTGGACTTTAGGTAACCCTATAGCCAATAGTCACAGGGTGTAAGATCAAGGGACCGACGTGACCATGCAGTTGGAAACAGCGGCTAATGACTCTTTCTGTTGTGAATTTCTGTCGTAGCAGCTGCTGTACCCGCAAAGTAATATATGGAGGGGCTCCATCTTGCATGAAAATGATTTTCTCCAGGCACTATCTTTGCTGAAGTGCCAGAATAACAAAGTTTTTTAGCATTTGGCGATATTTGTCTCCGGTAACAGAAGAAGTTACAAGTCCTGTCGGAGTAATGTTCTCATAGAAGAATGGACCTATGATCATATCTGCTGTGAAACCACACCAAGCAGTTATCTTTGGTGAATGCAAACGAATTTCTTTGAATGCTCTTGGTGGCTTGTTATCCCAAATTCGACAGTTCTGGGTATTTACAGTTCCATTCAGGTAAAAGTGGGCCTCGTCTCCCCGTAAGATTTTCCAGGGCCAAGCCTCACCCAACTCCATTCTGGCAAGAAAAGTGAGAGCAAAAGTCAATCGCTTATCATGGTCGGTGTGACGTAACTCTTGTACATGGCTGATCTTGTACGGATCCACTTGCCTGGTGCTCTGTCGACAATCGCCGTTGCCACTTCTTCGACTGTATCCGGTGATACGGGCTTTCATCTTCTGCCTGACTGAACATTTAGAGAACCTGTTTTCTCAAACTTCTCAACCATTGCTTTTAAACCATTAACTGACAAAAGACAGTTACCTTTACGCATTTTTTGTGGTTTCTAAAAGCACGAAGAGCGGCTGGCGCATTGCCCTGGTTGAGGTAAAAGAATTTGATTAGTAGAGCTCGCTCGGCTAAAGAAGGAGACATTATGAAAGATAACTTTCAATGAAATTGCTTCTAACAATAGGACATTACCTTTTAAAGATGAACAAGCTGGCACTGGGCCAAAACAAGATGTAACGTGAAATTTGAATAAAGAACTTCTTCTTCTGCTGTTGCTTTCTTTGGGGCTCTGTAAGTGAAATTACAGATAAAGAAACTTTAGCAGTGTTTATGTAAATTTTTAGCTTTTTAAAACTGTTACCATTATGAGCTTGGATTAAATTGCTAAATTTGTTAAATAAACGGTAATTTCATTTCAGTATTGATTCTTCATTTTTTGAAACTCTCTTTTTCAAATACACAGCGCCAGATATTCCCCTGGCGGTGATTTTTGAAACTATTTTTTTCGCGGAATCCTTCGTCTCCCGTCTTGTTTAATCTTCCTACAAAATTTGGCGCCCTTCTCGGAATTAGATCGCGCTACAGAACACTCTGAGTACCGTCAGTTTAATTATGGTCACCTTGTGCATACCGTCTTAAACTGAGGTAACAATAAGTCAGTAACAATTTTAAAAATAAAGAAATAACACATCAAATACAGATTATGAAACACGTTCGAACATGCCCAGAATACTGTAATGAAATTACATCGTTCAATAAGTAGATAAAGATTACCAAAGTAAACAATTTAGAAAACGTATAAAACAAAACGAAATTTGAACAATTATCGTCTACAGGCATAAAATAAATTACATTTTTTTTGTTAAGTACAGCGCGCGATATTTAGCTTTGCACACGTACTACATAGCATACTAAAGTTAAGTTTATTTAGAAAACACATAGAAAATTTGAAAACTCACCTTGGAAATATCTTTCAACAGAAGAAAATGTTTTGAATTTGTATATCCATACGTGTTATGTAAAAGTTTTTAAACACAATACATGCTAAGCTAAAATTCAATCAGATTAAAAAAAATCGTATAAAACAACTAAAAAATCCATTAACGACATTGTATCAAGATGTGTACCTAGCTTTGCATATGAATTTGTTTATACTGTACAAACATTAACATATCAAATATATTTTACCCCAAATTGTATAAGACATTGAAAAATCACCTTTAATCAATACATACCGATAGACATTAATGCTTATGAAATGCTCGAATTAGAATGGCTATTTCTGCTTGTTTTTCAGACAATTTGATGATTAAATCTTATACAGCTTTCTTTTTTTTGGCATTCTAAAATACAGAATACAACACAGAAATATTTTGTTCATATTGAAAACGAATAACAGTAGCACAATTAAATCTTAATGAATTACAGTAAAACTTTCGAAAAAGGAACCGTTAGGTCAAGTAAAAAGTTCTGTTTTAAAGAGGTGTCCATCTTAGTAAGTACAATTTTATGGTATTCCAATCAGGGTCAAATTTGTTGTTTGTTTGTTTATTTGTTGAATTAAAAGTGGATTTCGTAATAGGTTCTGTCTTTACGTGTTTTAATGAGTATTTCTGACAATCGAATCCACGCGCGGCTATGTGTTATTATACTTGTTGCACTATAGTTACTTAAAGCAAATTATAATGGGTTTATTTGCTAAAACCATGTTAACAGCCAATTTAGATACCAGTTACAAATCTACCCTATTAAAATCCGTGCGCGTATCTATGTAACCTCAAAAACTCGGAAACCACAGAGTGCAGGACTACGAAATTTGGCACACGGGCTTCTGGTGGCCGCCCCATGAACGATTGAGGCAAAAAATTCGAAAATTTTAAAAAGATTTTTTTTATTTTAAGTCTTTTCCGAATTTCTGCCTTTTTTATGTTTAAACCGTAATCGCAACAGTTCTAACTAGTTCTAAATGTTAACTGGAATGTGAGATATGCATATTACGTGCGCCACGCTGCAATACTAAGAAGCTGTAGCGGGTATTACGAAAATTCTTTTACCTCACATGCAAATAATTAGAGATTATTTAATTTCGTTTAATTATTACCTTTTAAAAAAATGAAGACATTTTTTATAACAAACATCAACAAAGCTTTTTATTCTATTTATTCCCTTATTCCAAATATATCGTTTTATCGTCTGCTGCCATAGCAACATGATAAATCGGCAAAATTTTATTTTTAATTTTAGTTTTAGAATTAAATTCCTGAACTCCCGCGCGTAGAACGGATTAAACAGCTAGTATATATATAAAAAAATAGCATGGAATATTACTGTCTATTATAAGCATAAAATACATTCAAAAATGCATATACGAGGGCAGATAAAATAAGAGGGAATCTTATTAATATATATTTTTTTAAATATTAT
Source organism: Maratus speciosus (assembly GCA_963932465.1). Taxonomy (NCBI): domain Eukaryota; kingdom Metazoa; phylum Arthropoda; class Arachnida; order Araneae; family Salticidae; genus Maratus; species Maratus speciosus. The sequence continues at coordinate 529,826,895 of OZ010790.1, forward strand.
TTGTTAAAGTGTTACCAATGCTATTTTTTAGATAGTTTTGTTTATCATCTTCGCACTTTCTTCTAGATATTACGGGGTGGTATATTTCATGGCCGATTTCCTGCGAATAGATACAGGCCGAGGATGGGCGGTTCCCTTCCATGGGGATCTTTCGACGGGTACTTACATTTACACAGGGTTATGCGGGTTCGAGGAAAACTATGGAAACCTCCGAATGGTCAGGTCAACGAACGCAGATTTTCTACAACTTGTGTATGATGAAGACCCCTAAGCCTATTTTTAATACTTTCCAACAAAGTGGAAAAGTGTTTATGCATTCGGTTTGTCTGTCCGTCTGTCCACTCTTTAACTCCTGTAAATTTTCTCCAACTTCCATATAATTGATAAACGTTATTTAGGGTCTTTACCTGGGTATTTATTCTTCAATTAAATATAGCTAAGAAAAAACTTCATATTGCTTGTAGTTATGATGGATTACCGAAAAATTTAGAACTTTAGACTTAAATTTCAAAGATACTCAATAGATTTACAGCAAAATATGAAGTATCCAATACCTGGGTATTTAGCCCAGTCTTGGGTCAATACCAGAGTATATAACCCAAAAATAAATACCAACCGGATGGGTATATACCCTTCCCACATCACAGACTCTAACTACTTTAAATATACCCGAATTACCAAGAATATTTTATATGTTATTCAGATTTACTGCATCAGGATCGTTATTGGAAATGTTGCACAATAATGTAGCATTGGAGTATGTAGCATTTAGAGTTCGCTTACAAATGTACACTCAAAATTATTCTCTACATTAAGATCAATAGGGAAAAATCATTTGAAAGGCATTTTGATGGTTTTATGCTATTCCAAACATCATGCATGCATTGCTTTGCACTTCTCAGCTGCAATGAATCTTGCTCTATCGAGTATCGTATGCCAAGCGTTTGTCTTTCATTTACAGGGCCACTCAAATAATTCCGTTACATAATGGTTTGAAGGGAAAAAAATCGTTTGCTGTGTATTTTAATGATGCTACTATATTTTAAAATTAATGAAATTAATATACATTAGTGAGATGCGTTATAATATGAAAGTGTAAAATATTGTGTGCATAACATTTATTGCTTATTTCCAGGGACACACAATAATTCTGTTGCAGTAAGTTGTAGTATCTAGGAGCGATAACTACACTGCTCAAAACAATTAAAGGATATTTGAAGTTTTATATAAAATAAAGATATAAACGAATTTTTTTTTGCCGAAAATAGAAGAAGAGAATCACAAATGCAAATTTTTCTGGTTTTCAAACTGTGGAGTATGCAAATTTTGAGTTCGACCTCAAAAAACGTCGCTTCAGCGGCAGCGAATGAAATTTGACTTTCAACTGGATAAAAGAGAATGAAGACAAGGATGATCGGCATTCAGTGATTGCTTTGTTTCGATGAGTACGATGTCTCAGCGAAGTCATTTGACAGATTCAGAAGCTTTGAGAATTGTTGGCAGGTTAGAAGGGGGCCAAACTCAAGCCGAAGTAGCGCAAGCCATTGGAGTGTCACAAAGTGTCATTTCCAGGATCTGGAACCGTTTTTTGGAGAGTGGATGTGCATGCCGAAGTCCAGGGCAAGGTCGTAGGCGGGCAACAACGCCCAATGAAGATCGGTATTTAGCGTTAACAGCTCGGAGACACCGAACCATGAACGCTACTCTTTTTCAACAACACCTTCGCTCGGCTACAGGCACCACGATTTCAACTCAGACTGTCCGAAACCGGCTCCATGCTGTAGGTCTGTATGCTCGCCGACCGATGGTATGTGTTAGATTAACATCAAGGCATCGTCGCGACCGCAGGGAGTGGGCAACCGAGCATGTCAACTGGAGGAGAAATGAATGGAGCAATATTCTGTTTTCTGACGAGTCCCGTTTTTCTGTGCATCCGGATAATAGGCCTATTTTCATCTGGAGGGACCGTGGCAGTAGGAATAATCCTGCGTTTGTGCACGAAAGTGTCAGATTTGGCGGTGGAGGAGTGTTGGTGTATGGTGGCATCTCCATTGACGGGCACACTGACCTCTACATCATTCGAGATGGAGCTCTGACTGGTCGCCGATATAGGGATGAGATCCTCAGACCTATTGTAGTCCCTTATGCTGCAGCAATCGGAGATAACTTCATTTTAATGGACGATAACTACAGGCCACATCGCGCAAACCTGGTGGAGGATTTCCTTTTCGAGGAAGAAATCGTTCGAATGGAATGGCCAGCGTGTTCTCCAGACATGAATCCAATCGAGCACGTTTGGGACGCTCTAGGAAGACGAGTTTCTGGCCGCCAACAACCCCCACAAACTCTCCAAGAACTGGAAAGAGCTCTTCTGGAAGAGTGGGGCAGAATACCCCAACTCGTCATTAATAGCCTCATTGAGTCCATGCCTCAAAGGTGTTCAACGTTGCTGGCCGCCCGTGGAAACCATACCCCCTACTGAAAATGATTTTCTTTGAAGAAAACACCTTTTCTTATTCTTTTTTTCTCACATGCACAAATTGTGTTTTTTTCCTTTAGTACACAAATGCGCAATAAAATGCATTTTTTTCTGCCAAACATGTGTAATTTATTCTCATATAACCTATTATGTCAGTCGACCATGTATCAATCAGCTAAACAGTTTACCAGATACAAAATCCACCTAAAACTGCAATATCCTTTAATTGTTTTGAGCAGTGTACTTCAAGTGCTTGTAAAGATGTGGTATGAGTTTCTAAGTTTAATTAATTTATTTATATTCCGTGGTGTGTATAAATTATATTTATCATATCGCTATACAAATTAGGTAATAAGTTTTACTGCCTACGGCCGTAAATGAGACAAGGTTGATTTTAATTTCGTTATGCATTTTCCTTCTGAACTATATTTAATATGCTAAGAGAAGTTTATGGAATATAAATAAATTCATATACAAGGCTGTGAAAGGAAATGGGTACAATGCTATTTATAATAATTGGTAAATGCGATTTTAATAGTATTGTGTTTTATTTACCTGAATTAGATTTGAGCTTCATATGTGGTGTGTATAAAAATATCTACACAGTATAAATGTCTGTACAAAAGTATTGCAGTGCATTTACGTCTATTGGCGAAATTGCTAAAACTGAATTCTCATCTATGTAATGCGTTTTCGAAAAAAACAAATTTTAGCATACTACGTAGTATATACGCAAAGATATAACTCATATAAGTGCTGTCAAAATAATTCGACTACTTTTCTCAAAACGGACGGCAATTGCTGAAACTGGATTTGTAAATGCGTTATGCGTTTTATAGACTTTTTATTAACATTTCTTTTTTCACCTTAATTAAACGGTGAATTTCCGTGAGAGGTTTCTGGATGCGTTGGACATTGTTTCATAATCTATGCATGGCACATGATTTTTCGTTGTTGTTTAAATTTATGATAGGTGCTACATTTCAGAGACAATAAGTTTTTTTGGGGGAAAAAACGTGGAAAATTGTTTAGTCTACTATTTGCTGTTGGAATAAGACATTTTCCAAATATCTTCAAAAATAATTTCTTAGCCTATTATCATAATAATATTATGCAAAATATCTATATTCGTTAAATTTCAGAAAATGGTATATTGGTTAAATTTCAATAAGCCTTATATTTTATGATTTGGATTAAAAAATAAATGGACATTTAAATTTTTAAACCTAAAAGTAATTTTTCTCCAAAATAATAATAATTTTAAAAAAATCAGCGCGAAATGGTTAATGAGAAATTGGGACTTATATTAAATAATGTTTGAATGTTTTTTTTTTTCGTTTTCATAAAATTATTTTCGAACTCAAAAAGCCCAATATCAATCACCCAATATGAAAGCACCAATTTTCGTTTATATGGAATGAAAATTGTTCCAGAGACGAAGTAAATTTTTAGATACAAAAATAACGCCACATATTGCAAAAAACTGTGCGTTTTATTCTAATATCTGATCAAAGAAAAAATTTACAATTCAATGGAAATGCCCTGTTTTTCACATATTGGAAACATTAAGGCTAATGAATTCATGAAATTTAGAATAAATTCCCTTTATTTTAATCCACTGTACCTTATTTAAATACAAAAGAAAAAAATGTGTTAAAAAAAAAAAGAACAATTAACTTTTTGAACAATTTTACAAGATATTTTGACTTGCGTCTAAAATGATTAAGGCTGCTAGTCACTCAGCTTCCGTCTTCCTGTCACTAATGCAAAGTCTATGGGCGTTTGATGGATTCGTTTATTTAAAATATCTCCTCGGCAAATTAATATTTTAAACTTCTTTTCTCTGTGAACTCTTCTTAAAAGATGTCTCTTTTTTTCTCAGTTCTCAAAATATTTCTAAAATATATAATTGATTTTATATGAAGCGTTAAAATCTTACTCACATTTCGCCAGCTTTTAACACATAAAATATTAAATTAAGCATAAATTTTAGAAATGTTTTGAGAACTAAGAAAAATAGAGAAATCCTTTAAGAAGAGTAGAAAGAAAAAAACAATTATAAACATTAACCCTTTAAATTAAATAAAAAATTGCACGATTGCACCATGAAATATATTAAAAATTATGTATTTAAAACAAATACACTATTCTAAAAGGTACACACACGTGTGTGTACCTTTTAGCATAGTGTATTTGTTTTAAATACATAATTTTTAGTACTAACCCTTTATGTACTGAATTATGAATTCATGAAAATGTTATCTTCTAAAGCATTTTACTAAGAATTTTTGAAACTACATTAGAAGATTTATATAATCATATAATAACTTTTAGAAGGATTGAAGGATTTAGAAGAATTAATTAAATTTGAATTTATAGGTATTTTGTGCAATATTTATGACCCCACTCAAATCTTTTATTTTAAATATTTTTTCTTAGTATTTTGTAGAATTAGGAAATATACAGATATAATGTTCTTACAATAGAAATATAGAAATGTTTCCGAATTGACCCCTCCCCTTCCCCTGACGCCAAGAAAGCTGAAACGAAATCATCCTTTTAAAAATATTTTTTTTTTTGTGTGTAACCAATAATGCTTTTGGAACAAGATAAAATAATGTATCTATAACTCATTGTAAACTGTATTATAACTAATAGATACATTAAATAAATTTTATAACAAGTTATTTTAATGGTACTTATAAGTGCCGTCAGCAGATAAAGGGTTTTAATTTCCTGAGGAGATATTTTAAATATACGAATGCATTATACGCCCATAGATTTAGCATTAGTGGGGGGAATTCGGAAACTGAGTGCCTTAAGGGGTTTCAGGACCCTTAAAGTTTCAAAATTTCAAAATTTTCCTTTTTGTCGATGTTAAACTCCCATCTTTTCTGAACATTTTGATATAACTGTTTTCTTGAAATTCCGATTAGAACAGAAATTATGGCTTTTAGAATTATACCCGCTCAATAGCGGAAGCGGCCTTTCCGAAACTTTGAAGTCAATTTTCTCAAAATGACGTTTTTGGGCATACCGTGCAGGATATCTCAAAAACTTTTGAATAATTTTTTATAATATTTAAAACGCACGTTTCATGTTAGTCTGTATAAACTGATCCTAAAATTTCCTTTTTGTTATTAAAACAATTACTTTTTCAGGTGATTATATTTTTGAGATTTTCAAAATTTTGTATTATCTAAATACAAATTTGTATTAAAAATATAAAAATTCTTTAAATACAAATTTATTTAGGTTCAGGATAATTATTATAATTTCAAGTATAATTAGGCTCAAAAGTTTTCATTCAAATTGCAAAATTTATTTTGTAATCCTGCGCGTAAGCTGTCATACTACTGCTCTGATCAACAATTGTCTGATTGTTTGAAGCACCCTATAAATACTAATTCTGCATCTTGTAATTTTTTAAATACATGAAATGAAAGAACATACTTATTTCTTTCATCCCAATAAAAATTGTGTTTTAAAATCATATACATTTTGAGAAATCAAATGTTGAATATGATCTTTTCTTTTCATTTTTTCCAGTTTTAAGAGTCCTGAGACGCCTTAAGGCTTTCGAAACAAGTAAATATGAATTCTCTAAAATATCTGAAACCGCAATACACTTTTTAAACATTCATTTAAATTATGCTTTCATTTTTTAAATTAATATAATTAAAAGTATGAGCAGGAAAATTAATTCTTTTTATTTCTTTCGACTGGAAGACTAGAGATATATTTTATCAAATAAATAATAAAATTGGTGAAATCATAAATTTCTGTTTCAACAGCATTTTTCTTGAATTCTACGTTGAAGTTTCAGACGTAAACATCTTATCTTCATGTTCAACGAAGTCAAATTAAAATATTCTCTTCTAAATAATATTTTCAGAAAAATAATTACCTGGCATTAAAACTGTATATATATTTTTTTTCATTAAAAATCTATAATAAAGGATAAAATTAAAAGCGATACATATATAATAAAACTAAAGTTGAATTAATTTCGAAGCGATTTGATAGATGGCAGCACCTCCTGTAACATATTTTTGCTTCCTGATATAAATATCACCATTCTCCGTTTTAAAATGCTTTTTTACATATTTTTTAAAGATCTTCAGGAAAATTCCCTTTTTTCTGTTAACCTTTTAAAATTATTAAATGAGAAATGCTTTATAACTGACATAAGAAATTAAATTATGTTTTTGTGAACAAAATGTAAAGCAGTTAGAATACATATAATTCTTCTTACACTTTCAACATTATTAATTTAAACATCTAACCGATAATTTAACAAAAGAAAATTCATGAAAATTTGTGTTTTAAATATACAGATTACTCTGGATTGATTTTATGTTTCTTTCAGAACGAATTTTTAATAAAAAAAAATAAGTAATAAATAAATAAATTTACTGCTTTGTAAACGTTAGAATAAGAAATCTTTATTGCTCAAAAACCATTACTACATCATGTAAAATATTTAATAATAATTTAAAATAATGTCTTAATTTAATTACTTTAAAAATAAACACGCATATCAGAATTTGTAGTAAAATAATTCTGCATAAAAAATGTAATTAATATAGTCAATTCATTTGCTGCTTAAATTTCACTCTGTAATTGTTTTATTTTTTAAATATTATATTTCCCAGGCATTTTATAACCTCCCAGAGTTATTTTATTTATTTATTTATTTATTTTTTTAAATTTCAGATCAGAAACAACACATTCACATCACATGTCTTTCCTGAGATTCGAACACGTAATCAGTTCTAGAGTAAGAATTTTTCCTTGCGATTCGGCGCAATGGTTGATTGGTTGCTTGGTATGTTGTCAAAACATTCATTTTTTTAATTTAACAGTAATGAATAGACTTGAAAAAGATAAAAAACTCGCTTGAATATATGAAAGTATAATTTTCTTCAAGGAACATATCCTGATGTGAAAGAAAAAAAAATAAGGTAGAGCGAGAGAAACCAAAGAAAGTGGAAGTAAGGTTTTCGTTTTAAGGAGCGTTTTCTTTCTTTTTTTTTTTTTTTTTTTCAAAAAAAACTTGTGAAATATTTTAATGATTTCTGACAATAAATAAGTGACCATATTTCATACTTTTTTTTTCTTCTTTTTTCATATGTTTTGCTTAATTCTTACTATCTTTCTTTTTTTTTTTTTTTTTTTTTTTTTTTTTTTTTTCGTTCACACTAATCTGATAACGCTGATTTACATTTTCTACAAAGTGAAAGGCGCACTAAACGAAAATTACTATTTGCAACATTTCCATACGTAAAAAGACAAAAAAAGAAATAAAGAAAGAATGAATAAATCCTCTATGAATATAACATATGAATAAATCTTCTTTTTTTATATGTTTTGATCAATTCTTCTATCTATCTTTTTTTTATATTTGTTCACACTAATCTGATAAAGCTAATTTACATATTCTACAAAGTGAAAGGCACACTAAACTTAAATTTCTATTTGCAACATTTTCTTACGTAAAAAGAAAAAAAAAAAAGAAAAAAAGAAAGAATGAATATATCTTCTATGGATATAACATATGAATAAATCTTCTTTTTTTTCGTACGTTTTGCTCAATTCTACCCATCTTTTTTTTTTCTTTGTTCACACTACTCTGATAAAGATAATTTACGTTTTCTACAAAGTGAAAGGCACACTAAACGTGAGTTTCTGTTTGTTACATTTTCTTATACGTAAAAAGAAAAAAAAAAGGGAAAAATCAGGCATGATTAAATCTTCTATGAATATAACATATGAATAAATCTTCTTCTTCCATATGTTTTGCCTGATTCTTCCTATCTTTCTTTTTATTTTCTTTTTCAATTCGTTCACACTAGTCTGATAAAGATAATTTACATTTTCTACAAAGTGAAATGTACATTAAACGTAAATTTCTACTTGCAACATTTTCTTACGTAAAAAGAAAAACAAGTGGGTAAGTGTGATCACAGATCGCACATAGGGTTTCTTTTAATATTCCTTTCAAAACATTTTATCTTTCTGAAAATTCTGTTAGTTCCACATTTCGCAACCAGGGGCGCACTCTCTTCTAAACAAACCTCTATCCGAACGAAACTCCGTTTTACGTACTATCCGTATATATATTAGTCGAAGGGATTGGGCCCATAGCACCCGAGATAAGTAGGCGCCCCTGGCGATAAAAAGTGGAACTAAAATATGTAAGGCTATCGCGCATAATATGAAAGAATGGTCAAAGGGGTGTCGGCAAAAGTTGGAAAAGTGCTCACCGGGTGAAAAGGGCGGAGGTTAGAAAAATTGCTTAAAATATACAAGTTAGAGCACGGAGGAGTAAATAATATAAGACTTTTTGAAATTTTAATGATTTGTCGTGTGTTCTGAGGTATTCAGCTATACGTATGCAAAAATTCATGTCTCCAACTTAATTAGGGGCTCTGTTAGAAAGAATTGATTAAAATACATATGTGGTAGCTCAAAGGCTTAAAGGTGAGACTTTTTCAAGATTTTATGATTTGTCGCATGATGGTGTTCAGCTATAAGTATGCAAAATTTCACACCTCCAACGTAAATAGGGTGTCACTTAGAAAGAATTGTTTAAAATACACATGTAGGAGCCCAAAAGGTTAAATGTACGACTTTTCCAAAATTTTACTATTTGCCGTTTGATGTGAGGTGCTTAGCTATAAGTATGCAAAATTTCACGCCTCCAACCTAATTAGGGGCTCACTTAGAAAGAATTGTTTAAAATACACATGTGGGAGCCCAAAGGGTTAAATGTATGGCTTTTTGAAAATTTTATGATTTTTCGTTTGATGCGAGGTGCTCAGCTATATATATGCAAAATTTCGCGCCTCCAACCTAATTAGGGGTTCACTTAGAAAGAATTGTTTAAAATACGCATGTGGGAGCCCAAAGGGTTAAATGTACGGCATTTTCAAAATTTTATGGTTTGTCATTTGATGTGAGGTGTTCAGCTATAAGTATGCAAAATTTCACGCCTCCAACCTAATTAGGGTTCACTTAGAAAGAATTGTTTAAAATACACTTGTGGGAGCCCAAAGGGTTAAATGTACGACTTTTTCAAAATTTTATGATTTGTCGTATGATGTGTGGTGTTCATCTATAAGTATGCAACATTTCAAGTCTCCAACATGTATAGTTTCTGAGAACGGGCTCTGTGACAGACAGACGGACAGACAGAGAAGCGAGACGAATAGGGTTTCGTCAGATGAACGAAACCCTGAAAAAGAAAAAAAAAAGAAAGACTTAATAAATCTTTTATGAATATAACATATGAAAAAAATCTTCTTTTTTCATATGTTTTGCTTAACTCTTTCTATCTATCTTTCTATCTGTTTTTTTTTTTTTTTTTTTTTTTTTTTTTTTTTTGTTCACTAGGGGGCTTTGCCCCCTACGAGCTACGCTCGTCAACCCCCGTTCAGGCACCGCAGACTCTAACAGCACGCTAATTTGATCGCCTTTAAAAAGATTTCGGAAGATTGAATTATAATTTGAATCTGACAATTATATTCTGACGTAATTTTCACCAAACTTTTCTTTCTCTTTTTAATACTAGGGGGCTCGGCCCCCTACGAGCTACGCTCGCCAACCCCCGCCCAGACACCGCAGGCTCTAAATGCACGCTAATTTGATCGGCTTTAAAAAGATTTCGAAAGATTGAATTATAATGTAAAAAGCAGTGGCGATCTCCCTATAAACGAATTTCTATTCATTTGTCTTTGATTGGGGAATTTTAACGCCAAATCCGCTGCGGTACTGCTTGATTATCTCTTCGACCAATTTCGCCAAATTATATAAATCGCCAAACCACTCACCAAATTATACAAATTGACATAATTTTTTATTTTAAATAACAATAGAACAAATAAATTCGTACAACATTAATAAAAATACAAATAAAACGTCGAATAAAAATAACTTGATGACGTAGATACGTGTAACAACATTTCAAAATAAGCTAATATAAAAGGAATTAAGTAAACAGAGTCTTTGTCTCCTGGTATTTTTTAACAAAGCGAAAAGAAAGTTCTTTTAAATGAGACATTTTAAATTAATCGTTTTTAATCTAACGTAATTTTTACCAAGCTATTTTTTTCTCTTTTAAATATTCACGTGAAGATACTTTTGTTAGAAATGAAATATTATTTGCGCTTTCCTAACAAAAATAGTTGAAAAGATCCTCTCAAAATATTAAATAAATGTCTAGCGCAATTTCTAAATTTAAACTTTTTTGCAATATTATTTTGTGTTCATTTTATGTAATAACTATAATGTGGCGTAAATATGACGTAATTTCTCCTACGACTTCTAACGCATGTTAATGAACTTATTATTTTACAATATCCTTTCTCTTTTAAAATTCACGTGTGCACTTTTTATGACATAATTTTTAATAAATTCCTGCTTTTTATACGTAATTATTTAATTTTAATTTGAAAGTTTTTTTCCTGTTTATAATAGTTACGTGTAAATAAATTTTTAATTTGAAGCAAATATTATTGCTTGCGCTTTTAATACAGTTGGCAACAGTTTAAATTAGTACAATTTTCTGAAATCTGTAAAAAATATCTCTAGAAATGCTGAAAATTTGAATTTAAAATAGAAATAAAACCTGAAAAAATGAGTCAAAATAAAAAAATTAATGCAATCTGCACTCCGACAAATTCTAACGCATAAAATGATCTAAAAATGATTACACTGCTATGTATAGTTTTTGCTGCTATAAAACTTTTTTAGTGGAACGATTTTGTCCAACTTTAGCATTAAATATCTCTTAAAATAATTCTTCGATTTGAAAACTGTCTGCATCAGCATGTTTATCAAACATTTCTGTATAAAACCACCGATTTTCATATTTTTGTATGCATTATTTTTCTTAATATTAACGAAGAAAGACCTCCGGTCACAAAAAATTCAAAACCGGCGGCGGCGGTGACAGCGGTAGTTACTTTTTTTTAGAATAGAGAGATTCACGTCAAAATACTTTTGTTAGAAATGAAATATTATGATCATCTTAAAATGTCAAGTAAATGTCTCGCTCAATTTTTAAATTAAAACTGTTTTGCAATATTATTTTTTGTTCATGTTACGTAATAAGTTTAATATGACGTAAATTCTCCTATTTAGGACTTCTAACGGATGTTACTGAATTTATTATTTTACAATATTCTTTCTCATTTAAAATTCACGTGTAACTATAGTTTTATGACGTAATTTTCAATGAATTCCTGCTTTTTATATTTTTTGTTTATAATAGTCACGTGTAAAATAAATTTTTAATTTGAAGCAAACATTACTGCTTTCGCTGATTATACAGTTGGCAACAGTTTAAATTAATACAATCTCTCTATTCTAAAAAAAAGTAACTACCGCTGTCACCGCCGCCGCCGGTTTTGAATTTTTTGTGACCGGAGGTCTTTCTTCGTTAATATTGAGAAAAATAATGCATACAAAAATATGAAAATCAGTGGTTTTATACAGAAATGTTTGATAAACACGCTGATGCAGACAGTTTTCCAATCGAAGAATTATTTTAAGAGATATGTAATGCTAAAGTTGGACAAAATCGTTCCACTAAAAAAGTTTTATAGCAGCAAAAACTAGACATGGCAGTGTAATCATTTTTAGATCATTTTATGCGTTAGAATTTGCCGGAGTGCAGATTGCATTAATTTTTTTATTTTGACTCGTTTTTTCAGGTTTTATTTCTATTTTAAATTCAAATTTTCGGCATTTCTAGAGATATTTTTTACAGATTTCAGAAAATTGTACTAATTTAAACTGTTGCCAACTGTATAAAAAGCGCAAGCAATAATGTTTGCTTCAAATTAAAAATTTATTTACACGTGACTATTATAAACAGGAAAAAAACTTTCAAATTAGAATTAAATAATTATGTATAAAAAGCAGGAACTTATTAAAAATTACGTCATAAAAAGTACAGACGTGAATTTTAAAAGAGAAAGGATATTGTAAAATAATAAATTCATTAACATGCGTTAGAAGTCTTAGGAGAAATTACGTCATATTTACGTCACATTATAGTTATTACATAAAATGAACACAAAATAATATTGCAAAAAAGTTTAAATTTAGAAATTGCGGTAGACATTTATTTAATATTTTGAGAGGATATTTTCAACTATTTTTGTTAGGAAACCGCAAATAATATTTCATTGCTAACAAATGTACTTTCACGCGATTATTTAAAAGAGAAAGAATAGCTTGGTAAAAATTACGTCAGATTAAAAACGATTAATTTAAAATGTCTCATTTAAAAGAACTTTCCTTTCGCTACCAGGAGACAAAGACTCAGTTTACTTAATTCCTTTTATATTAGCTTATTTTGAAATGTTGTTACACGTGTCTAAGTCATCAAGTTATTTTTATTTCGACGTTTTTTTTGTATTTTTATTAATGTTGCACGAATTTATTTGTTCTTTCGTTATTTAAAATAAAAATTATGTCAACTTGTATAATTTGGCGAGTGGTTTGGCGATTTATATAATTTGGCGAAATTGGTCGACGGGATAATCAAGTAGTACCGCAGCGGATTTGGCGTTAAAATTCCCCAATCAAAGGGAAATGAATAGAAATTCGTTTATAGGGAGATCGCCACTGTTTTTTAAATTATAATTCAATCTTTCGAAATCTTTTTAAAGCCGATCAAATTAGCGTGCATTTAGACCCTGCGGTGTCTGGACGGGGGTTGGCGAGCGTAGCTCGTAGGGGGCCGAGCCCCCTAGTTTTCTAAAATTTGTAAAAAATATCTCTCGAAATGCTGAAAATTTGAATTTAAAATAGAAATAAAACCTCGAAAAATTATTCAAATTAAAAAACTAACTGCAATCTGCACACCGGGAAATTCTGACGCATAAAATGATCTAAAAATGATTAAATTCCTATGTACAGTTTTTGCTCCTATAAAACTTTTTTAATGGAACGATTTTGTCCAACTTTGGCATTAAATATCTCTTAAAATAATTCTTCGATTTGAAAACTGTCTGCATCAGCGTGTTTATCAAACATTTTTCTATAACACTACCGATTTTCATATTTTGTATGCAACAGTTTTTTTAATATTAACGAAGAAGGACCTCCGGTCACAAAAAATTCAAAACCGGCGGCGGCGACGGCGGCGGCGGTGACAGCGGTAGTTACTTTTTTTTTAGAATAGAGAGACACTAGTTACTAGTCTGATAAAACTAATTTACATTTTCTATTAACTGAAAGGCACACTGAACCTAAATTTCTATTTGCAATATTTTCTTATGTGAAGAAAAATAGGAAGAATAAATAAAACGGAACGAAATACGAGTAAAGAAAAAAAGACAAAAAAAAGAGAAGAAGAAAAAAAAAAAAAAAAAAAAAAAAAAAGAAAAAGATTTTACGAACATTATTTTTTAACTTTAAGTCTTGCCTAAATTTATTTTTTTTTCTCTCAGATAATAAGTGACCAGACTTTCCATAATTGTTTTCTTTTAATTGTTCAAGTTAGGCCGGATTGAGCTGATTTACACTTGCCAATATTGGTTTTGCTGCTGTAAGTTTATGCATGTTTTCGGAATACCACTAATGATTATTATAAAATTCACAACTGATTTTCAATATCAACTCTTGTTTTCAACATTTTTTTATATTAATTAAAAACTGACACAATTTTGAGCGGTTTAAAAATTTTAAGACCTCATTTCTTATCTAAAGTATTCTTCAGACACACGAAAATAATATTTTATTAGTAAAATATCGATATCAAAACTGAAAGAGCATTTTTAGAGGTACAGCGAAAGCTCCCTGTGCGACCACCTCCATTAAGTAACCACCTCCCTGAATGACCATTTTTTTCATGGAACGAAATTTATTCCCATAGGCTTAAAACTAATTTTACCTCCATTCAGAGACCATCCCAGTTAAACTCCCTCCATGCACGATTAATTTCTTTGAAGAAAATGAGTCAGATTTCGTTTTTTCCTGGTCGAATGAAGAAGGTTTTATTAGAAAAATAATTCCCGAGAGCGCATTATTCATCATGCTTCTAAACTAGGTTTAGGGATTTTTTTAAAATTTTTATTATTCCGGTAACTTTTAAGTGTTTAAACCCCTTTGTGCCTTTTTAGGCAATGTATTTAACTCTGATGACAAATTAAGAATGACGGTCAATAAACTCCCCTGCCCTATTCTGTCAGAAAACTCTCAAATAAATTAATAAATTAATGAAATCGTCATTATTTGTTCCCGTCCTCTCCCCCACCAAAAATGCATTTATTTGCTGAACTTAGAAAGGACTTGGAAATAAAAGTTATAAAGGATAAAACCGTAAAATCGCAACAAACGTCAACGTATTCATTTTTAAACTATGCAGTAATTAACTTATGTAATTAACTTTTGTTTTGACACTTAAATTTTCATATTTTTTCCTAATGTGAAAAATAAATTTTAGTAACATTAATTGTTACTTCAAATGAAAATCAAATTTCGAAGTAATTGCTTAAAAGGCGCAAAGGCCAACACAGTGAAAAAGATTCCAAGCCGGGACTCGAACCCGGGACATCCGTATAGCGCACTGACGTTCTACCGACTAAACCACTTGGAACGATATATATTCCATCTTGTGCTGCGTTTGTAGCCTTGCCAACATATATTAGTGAGAAATTTTCCGAGCTGTGTATCGTTCCAAGTGGTTTAGTCGGTAGAACGTCAGTGCGCTATACTGATGTCCCGGGTTCGAGTCCCGGCTTGGAATCTTTTTCACTGTGTTGGCCTTTGCGCCTTTTAAGCAATTACTTCGAAATTTGATTTTCATTTGAAATAGTGTATCCAAGGCGAATGTTTCTCTCTGGAATAATTTCCTTGTATTAATTGTTACTTTTTTCAACAATTAAAATCTAGATTTAAACATATCCTCCATTAAGACACCACCTCTCGGAGCGGCCAATTTTTATTGGAACCGGACGTATTCGCTTTAGGGAGGTTTTACCGTATTGAAGTGGAGTAACAGCGAGTAAAGAGTAACGAAAACTTTAAATTTCGATTTTTTTTTCAGAACAGCTTTTCGTACGGACACTTTAGTTCCGATACTTTTCGAACAATCAACTGAATCATTTTGAAAATCATTCGTTACACGTTTTTCTAGTGAAAAACAGAATATTTTCCGAAATAATGATATTTAGCTTTTCTGTGTAACTTTAATTAACGAAACCTTTGGTGAAAATTTTGCATTTTACTTTCAATCGTTCCTATTTCCCTAAAGAGGCGTTTTAAAAAAATAACAGCTGCATACTTCACTTGCTTTTGAAGTAAAAAGGGTGTTTCTTTTTGTCTCAATGGGCGGGTCCACAGACCTCATCAAAGTCACCGGTGAGATTGGTTACGTGACGTCACGGTAAGTGACCGGTCTCTAACCGGTCGACAGACCTACTGGACGGTACTGGTGTTACTTACTATTGGCGCCATCTGTATTACGTTGCCGTAATTATTCTTTTATTATTGTTTCATCATGTACCATGCAAATGTAAATAAACTTTCATGTAACCGATCACGTGACCCAACTGACCAAGAATTTTCTTCGGTTAGTTCGGTCTCTCACCGGTCACTTTGGTTACTTGCGCTGAACGACATTGGTTGCGACCCGGTTAGCAGCACTGAACGCCTTGGTGACTAACCGATCTCACCGGTCACTAACCGGTGGCTCCTCTGGACGCGCCCATTGTTGTATGTTAAGTGTATCACGAGTTGTCAGATTAACCGTTTGACACACTTTTTTGAAACACTCTAGCAGATCACCTGTCAAGGCACCATTTTTAAATATATCAAATAAAAAAAAAGTAATTCCTACTTTAATATATGTATAACGATTCATTGTAAATGTATATATTTTATAAACATTTCTTGTTTCTTTAATGTCGAAAAAGGTCTTAAATTTTAAGTCGTCAAAACAGTGTTACTGCTTAATTTAGGAAGAAAGCAAAATGATTAAATGAAAGTGCAGATTTTGATAAAGATTTAAGCTTAATTAATACCCTCCAATGGGAATATTTGTGTTGATGTGTTGTGGTGTGGTGAATTCACACCAGAATTTCCGAAAAGATTCAATTTAAAATAAATAAATGCAATTTGAAATATTTTATTTAAGCAAACAGTGATAGGAAAAAACATTCAGAACATTGTACTAATTTAGATTTAAATTAGGTGGAATAAATAATATTTCACCGCTCTTCATGGGGTTAATCTTTCAGTTCTTCCATAGGATCTGCAGAAACAATTTGCATTTTTTATTTTCTTCTATAATAGGGGATCTCCCCCCCCCCCCCCCTGCTCGCTTCGCTCACCAACCACCCGCGATTCCATTCGGTATTGCGAAGCAATCCCTATTTTCTAGGTAACCCCAGACGTAATTGTTTCGCGTTTCCATTTTGGATAGCTTCGCGATCCCTTATTTTCTATGCATTCAATTTTTAGATTCCACTTGGTAAAAACGCGCTCCTCCCCGACTCCTGACAATTTTATTTCCTTATCTCCAAGCACATAATCATTAGAGCTTACAGAGTTTCATAATTATAAGAATTGTTATATATAAAATTATATATATAGTGTTACGAACATTGTAAATAGTTAGTGTTTGTGCTTAAAGATAATGTAAATAGTTCAATTAAGCTCTATCCATAAGCTAATATTAGTTTGTGTTGCATTGAAATATCTCAGTTTGCTAATTTTCAGCAAGCAAGTAAACCCTATTGGATGTCGATGGGAGTCTATGGAAATTTGGCGAAATACTGGAAATAGTGCCAAGTTGTCGTCCCTTTTGGCGACTAATTTTGGTCGCCAAATTTTTCGATATATCGCTAAGTTGGCGACAAACTTGGCCATATAGCCGGGTCCCCCCCCCCCTCTTTGGTAACCCCTCTTACAGCGTCAATAAGCTCTGACCAATTAGATGCGTTTCGCGGTATCTACGCAGATTTTCATTGGTTCATTTCCTAAGCGTTACTTTTTTTTTATATATATATAGAAGGATATACAAGGAAAAAGCTTTGGATTTGTTAAATATTTTGACTTCCGGTTTTTGTCAGATTTATAAGTTTTAGAAGTTCCTGAACACGATTTGACTGTTTTTCGGAAATGTCAATGTGTGTATCTGTTTGTATGTGACACACATTTTGCGGGCGCTCTAAATCACAAGCATGTAATTTAACAAAGCCTATGATTCACATTAATTCCATGTCATAAATTGGTGCGTATTCGGTTTTCGTGTATATCTTCCAACTTGTGACGCTAAGCTATGTTTCATTTTTTCACGATTGCCAAAATAGCTATTAGGTCACAAATGTCCGTCTTGAAAGCTGATTTTTTTTATTTTGAAATCTGAATTCTCACCAAAAAGTTTTAATAGTTACTGTGAAACCTCCCTGTGCGACCACCTCCATTAAGCGACCACCTCCCTGAACGATAATTTTTTCATGGAACGAAATTTATTCCAATAGGCTCAATATTAATTTTACCTCCATTCAGAGACCATCCCAGTTGAACTCCCTCCATGAGCGACCAATTTCTTTGAAATTAATGAAACAAATTCCGTTTTTTCCTGGTCGCTTGAAGAAGGTTTTATTAGAGAAATAATTCCGGAGGGCGCATTATTCATTAAACTTCTAAATTAAGTTTAGAACTTTTTTTAATTCCGGTAACTTTTAAGTGTTTAAACACCTTTATGCCTTTTTAGGCAATGAATCTAACTCTGATGACGAATAAAGAATGACGGTCAATAAACTCCCTTGCCCTATTTTGTTAGGAAACTCTCAACGAAATAGATAAATTAACGAAATCGTCATTATTTGTTCCCGTCCAAAAAAAAATTGCATTTATTTACTGAACTTCGAAAGGACTTGGAAATAAAAGTTATGAAAGTTAACCGTAAAATCAAAGCAAACGTTAATTGTCTGAGCGAAGCGAAGGCTAATACTCAGCGAAATATTACTGTCCGGACACATTACTACTACGATGGATATTAACGCCATGTCCTACTAAAAAAAAAGCCTAATAAAAACTTTTCGTCAAGCATAACTCAAAAAATATTTGTCGGATTTCGTTTCTGATTGCACCAGAAGGTACCTATGGGGGTAGCCTACTGAATGCACCTACTATGAAAAATAAGTTCCAAACCGTTTAAAAATTATACAGAAAAAACTCTTAAAAAAGCACAATTTATCTACATACGTCACAGAAATTTGGTGTGCGTCACTTTCACCGGTTGATGTTTTCGTAGACAACTGGTTTGAACACATGGAGCAAAAAAAAAGAAATACGCACGCAGTAATATTGAATAGATCCGTTTCAACCACGTGATCACAAACCTTGCAACAACCCGTGGCAACCAGTTTTGGTGGGCAAACAAATAATAATACAGTATTCCGTACCACGGTGACCGTTTTTAGCCTGTTGTATAAAATCTGGCATGTTGTATGACATACAATTGTGGATGATTAAAACAAAAGACATGAGTGTTTATTGATCCGGAGGTTATCTTTCTCTGGATGTCTGTCTGTCTATCATACAGCATGCAATTTTCTTGTAAAGGATGATATTATTATGCAATAAAACCTCCATAACGGACACACCCGATTAGTGGACACCTCTATTTAGCGGGCATTTTTCCGATTACCAACCCTTTAATAACTGTACATTTTTTACTCTCAGTAGCGAACACCTCCAAATAGAGGACAAATTCTGCCCTCCCGAGGTGTTCGCTATTTAGAAGTTTTACTGGTAAAACCTCCATAGCGGACACACCCGATTAGCGGATACCTCTATTTAGCGGACATTTTTTCGATTACCAACTCTTAAATAACTGTACATGTTTTACTCTCAGTAGCGGTCACCTCTAAATAGAGGACAAATTCTGCATTCTCGGGGTGTCCGCTATTCAGAGGTTTTACTGTATATAATATTGATAATTATTTTACAGGGCCACACAAAAGAATAAGAATATATGAAACGAATATAAACTAAATTCGGGATTGGTAGATCGCTGATGGTAATGTAATTTTAGGATGTTGTTACAGTCATCCGCAGCATGTTTTTAGAGTTTCGTCCATCTAACGAAACCCTACCTGTCTCACTCCTTTGTCTGTGTGTTTGTCCGTCTGTCACAGAGCCCGTTCTCAGAAACTATATATGTCGGAGACTTGAAAATTTGCATACTTATAGCTGAACACCACACATCAAACGGCAAATAATAAAATTTTGAAAAAGTATAATATTTAACCGTCTGTGCTCTAACTTGTGTATTTTAAACAATTTTTCTAACTCAGCCCCTAATTTAATTAAGTTGGAGACATGAAATTTTGCATACTTATAGCTGAACATCTCACATCAAACGACAAATAATAAAATTTTGAAAAAGGCTTAATATTTAACCCTTTGGGCTCTAACTTGTGTATTTAAAGCACTTTTTCTAACTCAGCCCCTAATTAAGTTGGAGACATGAAAGTTTGCATACTTATAGCTGAACACTTGCAATAACACGACAAATCATAAAATTTTGAAAAAGTCATATTTAACCCTCCGGTCTCTAACTTCTGTATTTTAAGCAATTTTTCTAACTCAGCCCCTAATTAAGTTGGAGACATGACATTTTGCATACTAATAGCTGAGCACCTCACATCAAACGACAAATAATAAAAAAATTAAAAAGTCTAATATTTAACCCTCTGGTCTCTAACTTATGTATTTTAAACAATTTTTCTAACTCAGCCGCTAATTAAGTTGGAGACATGAAATTTCGGATACTTATAGCTGAAATCCTCACATCAAACGACAAATAATAAAATTTTGAAAAATGCCTGATATTTAACCGTCTGGGCTCTAACTTATGTATTTTAAGCAATTTTTCTAACTCATCCCCTAACTAAGTTGGAAAATTGAAAGTTTGCATACTTATAGCTGAAAACTTGCGATAACAAGATAAATCATAAAATTTTGAAAAAGTCATATTTAACCCTCCAGTCTCTAACTTCTGTATTTAAAGCAATTTTTCTAACTCAGCCACTAATTAAGTTGGAGACATAAAATTTTGCATACTTATAGTTGAACACCTCACATCAAACGACAAATAATAAAATTTTGAAAAAGTCTAATATTTAACCCTCTGGGCTCTAACTTGTGTATTTTAAGCATTTTTTCTAACTCAGCCCCTAATTAAGTTGGAGACATGAAAGTTTGCATACTTATAGCTGAACACTTGCGATAACACGATAAATCATAAAATTTTGAAAAAGTCATATTTCACCCTCCGGTCTCTAACTTCTGTATTTTAAGCAATTTTTCTAACTCAGCCCCTAATTAAGTTGGAGACATGAAATTTTGCATACTTATAGCTGAACACCTCACATCAAACAGAAAATAATAAAATTTTGAAAAAGTCTTATACTTAACCCTCTGGGCTCTAACTTGTGTATTTAAAACAATTTTTCTAACTCAGCCACTAATTATGTTGAAACATAAGAATTTGCATACTTATAGCTGAACACCTCACATCAAACGACAAATAATAAAATTTTGAAAAAATCTAATATTTAACCTCTAATATTTTGTCTCTCGCAATTTTTAAATTTAAACTGTTTTGCAATACTATTTTTTGTTCATTTTGCATAATAAGTGTAATGTGACGTAATTTGTTCTATTTCAGATTTCTAACGCATGTTAATGAATTTATTTTACAATATCCTTTTTCTTTTAAAATTCACATGTAAATACAGTTTTTATGGCGTAATTTCCAATAAGTGCCTGCTTTTTATACCTAATTATTTAATTGTAATTTGAAGGTTTTTTTCTGTTTATAATAGTAACGTGTAAATATTTTTTTTTATTTGAAGCAAACATTATTGTTTGCGCTGTTTATACAGTTGGCAACAGTTTAAGTTAATACCATTTTCTAAAATATGTAAAAATTATCTGTCAAAATGCTGAATATTTGAATTTAAAATAGAAGTAAAACCTCAAAAAATGAGTCAAATTAAAAAGAAAAATTAATGAAATCTGCAGACCGGAATCTTCTATTGAATAAAATGATCTAAAAAGGATTAAATTCTCATGTATAGCTTTTGCTCTTATAAGTTTTTTTTTAATGGAACGATTTTGTCCAACTTTAGCATTAAATATCTCTTAAAATAATTCTTCGATTTGAAAACTGTATGCATTAGTGTGTTGATCAAACATTTATAATACCACCGATTTTCATATATTTGTATGCAATAGTTTTCTTAATATTAACGAAGAAAGACCTCCGGTCACAAAAAATTCAAAACCGGCGGCGGCGGCGGTGACAGCGTTAGTTACTTTTCATAGAATAGAGAGATATATAAAAATGAAAACTTGTCTATCTGTCTGTTTGTAATTCTAAAAAAAATCCACAATTTGGAAGCCAAAATTGTGAAGAGATACGTACATGTGTATTAAAACATGGCCGAGACAACTAAAGTAATCCGGAATCGAAATAACTTATAGTTAATTTTTAATTAATAAGAAACCACCAATTTAACAGCAATTTCTTATCAAATGTAAACATTTTTCGTTATAGCAGTTTCCAACAATTAAAAAGCACAATAAAATTATTACTACAACAATTAATTTTCTACTGCAAGATTTCCACGTGAAAAATGAAAATGAAATAAATAGTTTGCCGAATTTAAAAAAAGGGTGAATATTACGTCATAACTTTTCTATTGCAAGATATTCACGTGAAATATGGAAATGAAATAAATGGTTTGACGAATTTAAATGAAAGTTAATATAACTTCATAACTTTTCTATTTCAAGGTTTCCACGTGAAAGAGGAAAATATTACGTCATATTGGAAATATAAAGAGCATGGTGGATATAGTATAACGTCATATCAGTGTGAAAATGTATTGAAGCATAATAAAAACCCGATTAGGGAAATATTGGCGTATTTTAACATTATTGCTCCAATTATAAATTGAAATAAGTTCATTTATAGCTGTATTCTTTTACGTCTGTTATATACATTTATACATTTACATTTTAGTCATTTTTATATAGCGTTTTCATATGATTCATTCAACAACATTTCGACTGCTTTTTTTAATGTTTGTTTTGTGTTGTATGTTAAATTTTGAAATTGATTTTTCAGAACAAACATCCTTCAAATTCTGGGCAACGCCGGGCAACGCAACTTTAGCTTGTAACAGATAAATGGCTTTTGTATCTGTACATCTAATGCTAATATTATAAAGCGTTATAATATTATAAAGTATATAATATTATTAATGCTTGTACGTTTGTATGGTGTTATCTCTGAAACTACATAGCGAAGTTAAAAAAATGTTGGTGGCCATCTCTGCTCCGAAAAAAAGACTATTTTATGTCAGTGCAAGAACCTACATCGCTGCAGGAGCAAAAAAGTTCTAAAATTGCGATTTCTGCGATATCGATTGTGTTAGAAACTTTAAATTTTGTGCGTTAGTTACTTTTAAGACTGCGATATTGATTGCGTTAGAAACTTTAAATTTGGTGCGGTAGTTACTTTTAAGATGTAAATACTCGTAATGAACGCTCTCTAAAAGGTTCAATTTGACGGATAAACGTAAAAATTTCTAGAAAGGTTCTAAACTGTGATTTATTTGGAATACTGAAATTTTTGGGATACTGTTGGGGTTAGAAACTAGAACTTTGGCATGGTAGTAATTAATAAGATGTAAATGCTCGTTGTAGAACGAATTTTAAAAAATAGAAAGACTAAACAAAGCGGAAAAAGATCTAAAGATGATCTAAGTAACGAAGAACATGGAACTGTTAGAATATAAACATAAAAATTGACATGGCTGTATTTATCATGACGTAAATTCTCGCAATAGAACAATTTCTAAAAATGTCGATATAAAAAACAGTGCAGAAACAAAAAACTTTCAAAAATTTTCTATTTCTCTTTTACAGCTGAGTCCAAAATCTTGAAATTTTGCTTCGGGTTAGTTTTAAAATATACAATTGTCTCTATGAATGGTTTCTAAAAAATTTTAAATTTAAAAAGATGAAATTAACGGAAAGCGATCTCAATTACCATTAATTTGGAATTATTAGGTACAGCAACTTTAAATATTTCATAATGCTGCATTTCCTCCGCAAAACATGCGATTTAAATGCAACAAAACTGATAGATACCCACCTAGCATTAAATAAATTGTGTAAATATTTAATAAAGACCTGTATGAAACAGTGAGTAGGTTGCCCGAAAGTACTTGTTAAAATGTTCCTTCTCTAGGCTTTTCTCTCTCTCGCCAAGGCCACTAACAGAGGGAAGTGCCGTTTTAAATGTGATATGAATTTTTTATCCGATTCATTTTTCTAGACATTTTATCATAAGGTCATATTCTCAATTATAATTAGTAGATTTTTTATATATTCACTTATTCTGTTGAAATTTTGTAATCGGGTTCATATTGGCGTATGTTAGCTTGCATGATTTGCTGAATAAATATGTATGGATTTGTAAATTACTTCAAATGACACTTTGACAGCTCAAAAGTTATGCAGACGATATATTCAGATCTTGTGTCATACTTTATGTTGTAATCATTGCCGATTTCGTTTATTTAATACATGCTAAATACAGCTCAACTTGTGCAGAATGTGTTTGAAAACAAAACAATACAGCGTATGTAGTGGCCAGCATACACACATAATTTAAATCCGATCGAGCATATCTAAAACACACTCTAACGAAGCATTGCATGCTACTTTTGATGTATTCGGTACTTTGATACTATATTAGATTTTGAGAAGAGAATTCCTTAAATGTTATCGACAACCTCATTGCATCCGTGGAAAACAAATATTGTTCAATATTAACTATTCCGGGGGAGCACACACCATATAAAGTATAGTCCATTCTTTTTAAACATCATATATTTGTCATTTAAAGTTACTCAAATTGGTGCGGAGCGTCTGATTATGCTCTTGACATCATTTTATACAGTTAAAATTCCGATATAAGTAAATTAGTGTTTCATTTTCTATTTTACTTTTAATATATTGCGTACTTTCATTTTTATATCCATGCATGGCTGTCTTGAATGGTTTGATTTCCCATTTTTTTAAACAGTGTATACGAATTTATATATAAGATTTTGTAATTCTACAATTCGTTTATTTTCATCATTTCAATTTTTCGCATTATATGGACAATTAAAGATAACATCTCATTTTCTTTGCTTCCACATGTTATTATTAAATCTATGTTCTCAGTAATATCGCTCAGACTAATCCCTCTGAGGGAAGTCCTAGTATATTCATTTTTTAAACTTTGCAGTAATTAACTTACGTAATTAACTTTTGTTTTGATACTTAAATTTTTATATTTTTGCCCAATGTGAAAAATAAATTTTAGTAACATTAATTGTTACCTATTTTCAATAATTAAAATCTAGATTTAAACATGACCTCCATTAAGAGACCACTTTTCAAAGCGACCAATATTTACTGGAACGGAACGTGGTCTCTTTAAGGAGGTTTTACTGTATTTTTATATCATACGATAATAGATGTTCCAAAAATAAAATAAAAGAAAATTACTATTCAAAATTGTCTGGTTTAAATCAAAAATTTATACGTAAAAAAAAAAAAAAAAACACTTTCAAATCGGACGTTACATATTTAATGACCTAATGTATCACGAAAACAAATACACAAAATTTCATCAAACTTCATGCTCTGTTTGAACTTGACATAAATAGATGTTTATTCTGTATTGAGTTTGACATATCAACAGGTAGCGCTTTTATCCTGTGCTTGGTAGAGCAACTGTAGGTTCTCTCGTGCTTGGAGAAAAATTCCTAATCTTGTCCACAATCAATTGATGCAATTTAGCATATTTACAAGCAATTTAGCGTGCGTGATTTTTGTATTATTATTCACTGATCACTCTAATGCTATGCTAAATTCAAAAGAAGACATTATACGTCATATCAATAATTGTCTCTGTGTGAATATGCTATTTAAATTAATGTATTATGATCATATAGAAGAAAGTCTTTTGATAGCCACATCATAATTGTTTTAATAAATTTTAGATATTTTCCGCCTAAGGGGACAATAATATAGGATTTTTTTTCTTTGTTATAGTACTACCGAAGAAAATCTTTCAAAGACAGTCGAACATCAACTCAAAGAAGGAGGTGCTTTCTGGATTCTTTTCTTTAATTATTTTGATGAATATTTACAGATGCATGGTTCTATACATATATACAATAAAGATTCTCAAACACTTGATGTGGTTCTTCGAAATAAAGGAGGCTTAGCCTCATCAACAACTGTAAAAATATTACAGCGATCATGCTTTTTTAAATCACAACATTGCTTCGTTTCGTTCCAGCCAGAACAAAACAAAATCGCATTCTAAGGTGGGATGCGCGCGCATCGCCCGACCTTCGTTGTCATGGGAGCAGAGAAAAAGTTTCTCTTCACACTCCCCACCTGAACTCTTAAAGAGTTCACAAATCAGAATTCCATCATAAAATCATAAAAATTCAATTTTTCGTATCAGTGGTTCAGTAATCTAATACAATTTTTAAAATTCGAATACAAAATACTAAATGTAAGAATTCAAACAATATCTAATTAATCACTTAATTAGTCAAATTCAAAATATCAATAAATTCTAAATAAAACACTTTAAATTACACAGTAAAAATAATGACTGTTAAATAACACACTTTTTTTTTTTTTTTTTTTTTTTTTCCAGTTAAATCATATACTTACTTATACCAAAATTCAAAAAGATTCTATATATAAATAACACTAAAAATTAAAAAAGAGAAAGAAAATATTTAGAGTCCTAAATGCAGAAAAAACAAACTAAATAAATGTCTATAAAAGTTTATGAATGTTTATAAAAAGTCTGCAGAAAGTCACTTGTTAGTCGTTTTGTATTTCAAAGGGATACAAGTGCTGAATGGATCTTTTTAAGATTCCACTCGCTGTTTTTATTTCGTATGAACGAATATTGCCATCTCTTCAAGGAATGACAGTCTGAATCTTACCAAGTTTCCAAAGAAACTTATTTTCTGCGTCATCTTGAATTAAAACAATATCGCCCACTTTCAGTGGCGTATGGGCATTAGGATTTTTCAATGAATGGGCTGTTTTTAAATCCATCAAATATTGTTTTTTCCATTTGGTCCACAATTGTTTCAATAGTAAAGATTGATATTTTTTTCTTTTCAGGAGTGTTGATCTCTTCGAACAATCTTCAATTATTTCAAAAAAATTAATAGGAAATGAAAGTTCTTTTCCAAAATTTAAAAAGTGCATTGGAGCAAGAGGTTCTGGTTCATTGCTGTCGCTATATACATACGTCAATGGTCGCGTATTCAAAACTGCCTCCACTTCTGTCAACAGAGTCGCTAATTCATCATAACTTAAGAGTGCTCTACCAATTACTTTTCTCAAACAGTCTTTGACTGACTTTACTAGTCGCTCATAAAAACCTCCCCACCATGCAGCTCTTTCTATAATATTCTTCCATACAATTCTCTCTTTTGTAATAAAATTTAAAAATACTTTGTCTGTCAGTATGTTGTATAAATTTTCGAGTTCACCTTTGGCCTTTTTGAAGGTTTTTGCGTTGTCAGAATAAATAATTTTGGGATTTCCTCGTCTAGCTGTAAATCTTCTGAATGCCATCAAAAAGGAATTTGTTGTCATATCAGACGCGAGTTCCAGGTGAATGGCTCTAGTCACACCGCAAGTAAACAGGACAATGTAAGATTTTTGCGTTTCTTTAAAATTTCTGATATAGATCGGACCGGCGAAGTCTAAACCGCAGATTGCGAATGGCGGTGCTTCACTAGCTCTGTCTTTTGGTAAGGGTGCGGTGATTTGGTCTGCTGGTTTGGAGAAATATTTTTTACATATTATACAATTCTTGATAACACTCTTGACCAACTGACGACCTTTAGGTATCCAAAAACGAGATCTAATTTTTGCCAAAGTACTGGCTGTCCCTCCATGCATAATTTTCTCGTGCTCTTGACGAACTATTAGAGTAGTTAACCAAGAATGTTTGGGGAGAATTATTGGGTTTTTCTCTTCTGCGGACTGGTTAGAAAATTCGAGCCTTCCGCCCAACCTCATCAACCCGTTCTTGTCAATAAAGGGCATGAAATTTGATAAGGATGACGTCTTATCCACTGATTTACTATTTTTTAGAGATTCTATTTCTTCCTTATAAAATTGTTTTTGTTCAGATTGTATCAAAAAATTTTCAGCTTCGAGTAATTCTTCGGTTGTTACTACGTCTTGCACTTCAGTTGATTTTTTCAGCTTCATAATGAATTTCTTTACCCAAACGGTAATTCTCAAAAGTTTCTCTAAATTACTATATTTTGAAATGTTTATGGGATTTTCGAGTTTTTTGACTAAGCACTCGCTCTGAAAAACATCGTTAGGATTTTTTTTGTATTCTAATTCATCTGAGTAAGCGATTTCTTTGTTTTCTGATATTGGCCAACACTCAGGAGGTAAACTTAGCCATTCTGGTCCCTGTAACCAAGTTGTATCATTGATTATCCTAGAGATTTTTGATCCTCGAGAAACTATATCAGCTGGATTGGCAGTACCAGGACAATGATACCAGTTATCAGGTGAGGTCAATTTATGGATCTCTTCAATTCTGTTTCTGACAAATGGTTTAAACTTTTTAGGGGATCCTTTTATCCAAAAATAGGATATTTTGGAATCCGTCCAGTAATAAGTCGGTACATTCAATTTTAAAGCTTTCAAAAT
This sequence comes from Maratus speciosus, assembly GCA_963932465.1. Taxonomy (NCBI): domain Eukaryota; kingdom Metazoa; phylum Arthropoda; class Arachnida; order Araneae; family Salticidae; genus Maratus; species Maratus speciosus. Next base: position 529,855,183 of record OZ010790.1, read on the forward strand.
GTTACTACTTAGCTTGGCCGACAACAATGCGGCCATCAATTCAAGCCTTGGCAAGGTAAGCGCTTTCAGTGGAGCAACCCAGTTTTTCGAAGCAACAAAAACTGTTCGAACATTTTCGGTGGTTGTTGCTACACGTAAATAAGCAACCGTACCATAAGCCTTCATGCTCGAATCAGCAAAAATATGTAATTGTAGGTCATAATCATGCCAATTGGTGATGTCAGAAAAATAGTATCTGGGTACTGAAAAGTTTTTCAAATGAAGGAATTCGTTACACCAGCTACTCCAAACTATACGTAAATCTCCGGGTAAGGTGTCATCCCAATCTAGACCCAAATTCCAAATTTGTTGAATTATACATTTTAGTCTTAATGTAAATGGTCCTAGGAATCCAAGTGGATCAAAAATCCTACCTAAAACTTGTAGAATAAATCGTTTGGTGTCTATTCTTCTTGAAACGAAATCAACTAAACCTCGGACATCAAAATAAAGTAAATCTTTGGAATTATTCCAAGCGATTCCTAAAACTTTATAAGGGAGATTTTGTTCTCCAAAAGCTTCAGAATTGACTTCTGAAGTTATGCCATTTTCTTTCCATAGTTCACTAAGGTGTAAAGAGTTCGTATGCCATTTGTGTAAATGAATACTTGCATTTTCAAATATATCAATACATTGTAAACTAGTGGATAGGGCTTGATCAATATTTTCATGACTTCCTATAACGTCATCGACATATATATTTTCATTTAAAAATTTTACTGTGTCTGGATATTTTTCGGTGTATTTTTTCAAGTGGTGTTTAATTGTTGCAGCCAATAAAAAGGGACTGCTACTAATTCCAAATAACACTCTGGTGAATCCATAAATTTCAAAGGGTTTAGAATTATCAAACAAATCTTGTGAAAATAAAAATCTTGTTACATCACGATCGTTTTCATCTATAATTATTTGTAGAAATGCTTGTTTTATATCAGTTGTAAAAGCTATGGGATTAAATCTAAACCGTAACAAAACATCAAATATTTCAGGATACAAATTTGGACCTACATGCAGGCAATTATTCAAAGACAGTGAGCCTGTGTCATGAGCAGAGGCATCGAAAACTATGCGTAATCTGCTCGTTGTCCTATCAGTTCTAATTATTTCTCGATGAGGTAAATAAAAAGTTACATTTTGTTTTTCTTCAGGCTCTGTAACTAACTCAATAATACCTTGTTTCAAATAATCTGCTAACACCTCCTTATACTCAAAAAATAATTCAGGGTTTTTAATCAATCTTTGTTTGAGTTTAAAAAATCTATATTCTGCAATTTTCCGATTGTCATTTAAACGTTCCCTTTCAAGCTTCCACGGAAATCGAACTGTATATCGCTTATGATTGTATTTAATTTCTGACTCAAACTGCTTCATAACATTGTTTTCCGAAAAATCTTAATCCTGTTTAGTATTAAAAAGGCCAGATGATTCGATATTCCAGAATTTTTCAATCTGTTCAGAAATAAAATTTTTTTCTACTATTACATTAAATGCTAAGGGCGTATAACTGTCAGTTGTTTTTCCCTGTAGACACCAACCAAAAATGGTGTCGACAGCTTCTAATTTTTTATTCAAATGTTTTATATTTCCAGTAACAATCTCATAATAATAGTCAGCACCTATAAGTAATGTAATGGGTTCTTTGGATGTGGGTGTGTCCGCAAGGGTTAAATTTTCAAATTGTTTACTTTTCATCAAATCATTGATTTCAGGTGGGGGGATTTCAGTAGCTGATATTTGATTGGTGACTAGCGCTTCTATATCTAATTTTGAATTAGGCACATTTTTATTTTCAATAGTTAGTTTAACTACTTCAAAGGTTTTTTCAATGGGGTTCTTATTTCCAAATGTAAAAACCGACAATTTTTCTTTTCTTATTGCCTGTAAATTCAATTTATTTGCTATTTCTTCAGATACAAAGGTTCGCATGCTCCCACAATCTAAAAGTAACCTAATTAGAGATTGTTTTCCGTTTGATTTTATTTTTACACAACAAGTTTGTAGAAGAATTTTATTATTTTCTGTAGAGGAAATAGCCGAAATCACCTTTTCCCTAGTTTCACTTTCATTACCTTTTAATTCGGGTGTGTTTACTTCCTTTATTAATTTAGATTTTAGGCATATCGTTTGATTATGTCTGCCTGAACAGTTCTTGCAACTAGTTTTAGAGTTACAATTTTTGATAACGTGTTTCCTGCCTAAGCAAAGGTAACATCTTCCTTGAGATTTCAACAAATTCCTTTTAGTGTTTACATCAACAGCCTCACACAAATCAGATGAATGTTTACTATCGTTGCAAAAAATACAATGAGCGAGCTGCCTATCTGAAGTCGATTTATCATTCGAAATGTTCATAAATTCACAAGTAGATTTAAATTCAGATTTTGTTTGGTGACTCTTGATTTTTGTTTTATTATTTTCAAATGCTTTCATTCTCGAAAAAAATTTGTGTTCTCTGCTTTTTATTTCAGCGTGCAGAAAATCTAATAATTTATGTATATCTGAATGTGTTAAATTATCTACATTTTGTCTATTATATTCCAAAGCTAATTCTGCAGGTATTAATTTTAAAATTACGGCGATAAGCATGGAGCCATAATTTGCTGGTTCGAGTCCTAATGTGGACAAACATCGAACATTTATTTCTATATCACTGTGCAATATTTTCAATTTTTGAATTTCGTTAGCCTTATAAACAGGGGATAAATTAAGAAGCTTGTTCAGGTGATGATTAATTATCACGTCTTTTTGACCATACCTTGTTTCTAAAACTTTCAATGCTGCGTCATAATTAGCTTCTGATATTTCAAAACCTTCTACAGCATTAGCCGCAGCTCCAGATAAGTAACTCTTTAAATAATGAAATTTTTCAATTTTCGAAAGCGATTTATTTTCGTGAATTGTATTTTTAAAGGTATTAAAAAATGAAATAAATTGCGTACAGTCGCCATAGAATTTTTGTATATTGAGTTTTGGCAATTTAACAACTGAGTTTTCATAATTAATCACATTCGATTTTAAATCTTGACTGTTATTTAAATCAACATTAACAATTTGTTTGTTTTCGGTTAATTTTTTCTTCACCCGGAATTTTGCAACTGATATTTTATCCACGTAATCATAAACAGAATTGATTTCAGTTTCATAGTCGTCTAGCCCTAAAAGGGGCTCAATTTTCTCGTCAACTGACATCAATAATTCTGCTTTAGTATCTAACTGAATAAATAATTCTTCTAAATTATCAACATTTATTGGACTATCCTTCATAACATTTTCTATATTATTAATCAGCTTTGTTACTGCTGTTCTCAAAACTGTACGATTCTTTTTCAACTTTTCTAAATCAGACATTTTGAAATAAATATGAAAAACTTAATCTTACCTTTGCCGTCTTCTTATCACTTATTATGCTCAATTTCCTTATTTGTGTTTTGAAGACATTAATAGGGTAACGAATACTTTTTTTTTTCTTTCTTTCCGGCGTGATGCACCTTGAAGAAAATCTTTCAAAGACAGTCGAACATCAACTCAAAGAAGGAGGTGCTTTCTGGATTTTTTTCTTTAATTATTTTGATGAATATTTACAGATGCATGGTTCTATACATATATACAATAAAGATTCTCAAACGCTTGATGTGGTTCTTCGAAATAAGGGAGGCTTAGCCTCATCAACAACTGTAAAAATATTACAGCGATCATGCTTTTTTAAATCACAACATTGCTTCGTTTCGTTCCAGCCAGAACAAAACAAAATCGCATTCTAAGGTGGGATGTGCGCGCATCGCCCGACCCACGTTGTCATGGGAGCAGAGAAAAAGTTTCTCTTCACTACATAATGTAGTACACACTGGACACTGGAAAAATAACTCTTTGGTAATTTTCATTCACGGGACATAATGATTATTCTTTAATTTTCCTGCTAACGACGTAACTGAAAAAATATTAGTACTCACTTTTACAGGTCATAGTAACAAAACTTTCAAACAAAACTTGCGCAACATCAATTTCTTCCGAGATAAAAGTGCACGAAGTAGTCTGTGAAGCTATAAAAGCATCTAGTTAAAACAAGTAGAATTGTATTGACATTTACGTCTTCAGAAGTTCTCCAATAATTTAAAAGGTTAATTTGATCATGCCTATCGTGACGTTTTTAAGATTTACGGAACAAAAAAAAAAGGCGTACCTGGAGAGGGCGTTAATAACTGAAAGAGTAATTAATACAGTTAAAATATATTTTAAATAGCACTGTGCTTAACGTTTTGCATCATTATATTTAAACTAAGGAGGTCCGCCCCTTGCAAGCTACGCTCGCCAACCCCCGTTCAGACACTGCAGAGCACGCTAAAAGCACGCTAATCTGATCCGTTTTAAAAAGATTAGAGAAGATTGAATTATACTGAAAAAACGTGTAGTGATCTCCCTGTAAACGGATTTCCATTCAATTCCCTTTGATTGCAAAATTTTAGGACAGAATCAGTTGCTGTTAAGACATGCAATGGTTGTTTTCGTGTTTGTTTAAAGAAGATAAGTTATACATTTGAAAAGAAGCTAAAATAAAATGAATTAAGTAAACAGAGTCTTTGCCTCCCGGCATTTTTTAACAGCGTTATAAAACGATTGACATAATACAATTTACTACAATTACTAAAATTTACCGCTTTAACCCTTTCAAGGGCGGTGGTTTATTTTTAGATCATATAATTTTAATTCTTAAATGCTACATTGGCACCAGAATATTGGGATGAAAATTTTCCTTTTATTAAGTAAGTGAATAGGACATGCGGTCCATTAGCCTAACGTTTGGCGTCCTGGCTGGATGTCCAAGTAAGTGAATAAAAGAATTTTTGTATTTCGAAATATGTTTGTAAATACTGGTGCCATTCACTGATTTCAAGATTTTACGAATAGAAGTACCTTGTACCTGAAAGGGTTAAACGCATATCAATGTATTTATTATTTTAAAGTTTCCTTTCTATTTTAATATTCACGTGCAAATACAATTTTAAAGACATAATTTTCAATATTTTCCTGCTTTTAACACGTACTCATTTAATAGTAATTTTAAAGATTTTTTTCTGTTTTTAATAGTCACGTGTAAATAAATTTTTAATCGTTAGCAAATATTATTCTTTGCGCTGATTTAGTATTGAAAACAATCTCTATAATAATAGTCTAAGTCGTGTGACTATCATCAACAGTTCCGGGCGGATCCCTTCGCTTTTTAAATTCCAGACGGTCATTTTGGTACTTTAATGTTAGCCAGCCCCACGTGTGATAAGTCGCCAAATATTATTCTATCACCATTATTTCACTTATATTATAACAGTCCAAGTCATGTAACTGCCATAAACAATTACGGGCAGATCCCTTCGCTTTTCATAAGAAAGGTTTCCATTTGGATTAAAGAATCAAAATTATCTTTTGGAATAAAACTACATAAAAGTTTCATGATCGCAAAGAATTCCTGGTACTTTTCTGTTAGCCGGGTGCAAATCTCGCCAATAGCTTTTTTATTTTAACTCGCTAGTTAATATTTTTTTTCTATTGGTAAATTAAAACGGTGCTACTTGGTTATCCCATCGACCAAAAATCTGTCGCCAAACTATAAGATTAAATGCCAATAATGGTTGATCGTAAATGTCATATTCACATGACTTTAAGAAAGTTACACGTGTTTACGCCATCAAGTGATTTTTATTTCGATGTTTTATTTGTATTTTTATTAATGTTAAACTAATTTTTTTGTTCTTTCATTATTTAAAATATAAAAATATGTCAATTAGTATAATTTGGGGAGTGGTTTGACGAATTATAAAATTTGGTGAAATTGGTTGACGGGAGAAGTAGTACCATTAAAACATTGCTTTAAAGTTGAAATTAAATGTCATGATTTGTTGCATTGTCATATTTGCACCGGGTTTGGCGTGATTTTTTTTACGACAATTTGGCGATAACCCGTTTTCGAATACCAGTTACATATGTATTTTTAAATTATTTTCTATTATTTTTAAAATAAAATAATAATAAACAAATAAAAAGAAATTAATTAATAACTTTAGAAAAAAAATATAACATTTTTTCTAAATAAAAAGAAAATAAATTCAAACAAACATTTATTAATAAATAAACAACAATAGCCGGGTTACCATTTCAGGCAAAAAAAACGCCATTTTGGCCCCAATTACGTACCCCTTTGCGTATATGGGATCTGTTCCAAATATTTTTCTTTTCGTTTAATTTGAAAAAAAGAACGAAGTGAAAGCTATTTATTTTAAATGTTTCAGTTTTAAATGTAAGTTTTGTATTAAATAAAATGATAATGAAATACAAATTGAATTATGAATAAAAGTAACATAGTACATATCTTAACATTTAAGGGAATCCAAACTGGTCGCCAAATTAGTTTAAAATAATAACCTTTTCTAAAATATGAAAAAAAAAAATCTGTTATGATTAAAATTTGAGTTGCCATCATTAGAGAAACGTATCTGAAATTAGAAAAAAATTAATATTTCAAAAACTAGTCCGAATTTAAAAATTCTAATACCAGTTTTGAGATCTGCGGATGAATAGGGATTTTTGGTGTGAATTACATCGCAAAATATTTCATATTTTGGGAGAAATCGCCGGGAAACATAATCAGTTGTTTATTCAGTCGTTTCATAAAATCGTTTCATAAATTCATTTCATTTCCGTCGTTTCATGAAATCGTTTCATAAATTCGTTTGATTAGGATTTTATATATGTAGGGTAGATATAGATATACAAACGTTCACTGTAAAAAAAAAAAAAAAAAAAAAAAAAAAAAAAAAAAAAAAAAAAAAAAAAAAAAAAAAAAAGACGGACAAAACTACGGAAATACTACTGGCAATCGAGACGCCAGTACTATTTCCGTATTTTAACGGAAATTTTTCCCGGTAAATGACAGAAAATTTTCCAATTTTCTTTGGCATTTACGGGGAAAAACTTTCGTTAAAATACGGAAATAGCACTGGCGCATGGCGTCTCGATTGCCAGTAATATTTCCGTATTTTAATCCGTTTTCATTACAGTGTATATGTATATACACTGTAAAGACACTTATATATATATGTGTGCGTTTTATGATTCATAGAATTAAATAATTTAACTTTAATAGTAAGTGCCAAATGTGAAGAGATTACAGATTATTAACAGTGCAGAGATGAGTATTTTCAGAATGAGAAAATCCGTTGTGAATGAGTGAAATTAGAAAACCAGGTTAATACTGCGAGTGCATCAAAACCATCTATTGATTCTGGAACATTTGAATTTTATTTAGTGGTTTGGAAATATGTTAACGCACAAATGTTTCCGATTAAGGACAACACGGTCGCACCCAAAATAAATAAAAATACATTGTCCACTAGAGTGCCTTTATAAAAATGTAGCTAGGCTCTCTGACTTATATAGGGTCTTTTTTTATTGACAGAAGGCAATACAACTAAGTGGATTTTTTATGAAATATTTATTAATTTTTTATACATCTATTATACCTTTACTTATTAGCAATTTTTGTCTCATGGCGACTGGGTTGTCGTGCGCGAATGTTTAGTTCAAAACGAACTTTAGTAGCATTTCTAAAACATCTTTTACCTTTATCACAACGTGAACAAACTGTTTTCATAGTTTCTGAACAAGAGCACCTACCAAACGTAGCAAACTAAAATAAATTCAGAAATATTTCAGGCGTAGGCAGATTGAATTATGAAAACTTGAGGGAGAAACGTGAAAATGACTGCAGTGGCATCTGCTTACTCCCAAAAAAGTTTTCGTGTCTATAATCTTTCTTGAAATGTGCTTAATATTTAAATGCTTTAAGTTGATTTTAACCTAGATTATTATAATCCTAGATTAAAGTACGAATTTGACATTTTTTCTAAGCCATAATTACAGTGACTAGAAGTATATGGTGTTGAAATCAACAAGCGAAACCGTATCCAAAAAATTACATTGTCACCAGAGGGCGCTATGTTCTAATCTATTGCATATTTCTATGCGCATGGTAACTAACGCTTAATGTGTACACTTTCAAGTAATAAATTCGATGGCAGCACCGCCTAAGAAAACGTAATTTTTTGGATATACAGTCGGATCTCTATTTAACGAACCTCTATTTTGCGAATTTCTCTATTTTGCGAGCTTTTCCTCGGAACCAACAACATTTTGCGAATTTCTTCGCAAAATAACCTCCAAATAGCGAAGTGTATTCTCTATTTAACGAACCTCTATTTTGCGAATTTCTCTATTTTGCGAGATTTTCCTCGGAAGCAACAACATTTTGCGAATTTCTTCGTAAAATAACCTCCAAATAGCAAAGTGTATTCTCTATTTAACGAACTTTTTCTTCTGATATAATTTTTTTTCTCCCTATTTCTCAAAATATTTCCGGACACTTCAAACTTATTCTTTCTTTTACACATTTTATAATGCTCAATAACCTTGAATTAGTTTTACCAGGTGCCTAACTCAACGAGAGCACTAAAATCCCTGTCATTCTTTGCATTTCATCCAGGAAATGCAAACTTTCAATATCCCTCTTTCACAGTCAAAAGGGCTGTTCTGTAGTGAATAACTTTCAGTAATAAAATTTAAGGACGCATGTAGTAATACAATGCTTAAAATTACTTGTTATAATAAATACGATAATGTCATTAAAATTCATTAATTTTAATGTAAATACTTTCTTAAAACTGAAAATACAGTGTATTTCCGGACAATATTTTTTAAATCTCTTGTTGCCCTTACAGATTTCTTTTTAATGGGTAAAATGAATAATAATGATAATGAAAAATAAATAAATGAATAATTTACAAAAAAGTGTGATTAGTTAAGTTTTTTAATAATGTTTAGTGTTTATGAATTAAAAATCTGTTTTGTGTAGTTTAAAGTATTTAAAAAGGTTCATCTCTATTTAACGAATTTTCCACATAACGAACTTTTTTTAGAGATTTAGCGATTTCGTTAAATAGAGGTCCGACTCTATTCTAAAGCAATACCGATATATGTGACTTCCACACTATACATTTCTAGACATTGTACCATAATATAGTTACTAAATTAACTTACTTTTCTTTCCAGACAGTTTAAATTAATTTAAAAGTAACGAATCAAGTAAAGCACATATCCGCTGTCTTCTTTTCAAATTTAATTCAAAAAATGGTTTTACCTTTAAATTAGTATAAATACTAAAATTAGTATAAATTGGTATAAATATAGAATCGCTGATAAATTTGTTAAAGTCCTTTTGCAAAAGATACATGTATATAACGGAAATTCTCATAGCCCCTGCAAAATAAATCAGTACAATTATATTTCATTGCTTTCATACTATTGTCAAATGACATTCCAAAACTGAATTTTGTCGGGCTCCTTATATTTCCACTTACCAGATTTTACTATATATTCTATTTTTATATTTGATTTTACTAATTAAGTTAACAAATTACATGTTACCAATCATTTGAACGGAAAGGAATTACAAAACATAGATTTAAATGATGTAAATGTGAAGTGAATCGTTAGAATCAAACTGATTATGTCGAACACTCTCGATTTCCACCTTACAGATATTACTATATACGCTATTTTTATATTTGGTTTGACTATGTAAGTAACAAAATAATTTTGTCAATCGCTTGAATGGAGAAGCATTACAAAATATAAATTAATAAAATGTTGGAATCAAAGTGATTTTTGTCGCGCTCTTTTGATTTTCACCTATCAGATTTTACTATGTGTGCTATTTTTAACCATTTGGAAAAATGGTTATTGTTATCGTCAGGATGGGAAATTAAAAGCATATCTGAAGGTTTTTATTGGCTTAATCCGCATTTTATTCGTTTTCTGATTGGTCTATACAGTAATATGTATTTCCCTTTATTTTCAACACAGATGGACAACATAGTGTTGCCACTATGACAAAACGGTAATAAAAACTACAAAAAAAAAATAATAACTCAGAAACAAATTGAGATACATCTTTCAAATAAATTGCACTTAAAAGTACATTTTTTTTCTCTATACGACGGTGTAAAAAGTAATATTGTCGGATGTTTAGAAGTTTAAGAATGAAATTTCATTTAAAATGGCTCGTCAGATTTCTTGGAAATCTGACGATGGAAAAGCCTTTTCCCGAACAGCCAATGGAATGCTTGGATAATACATAAGTTTCAGGTGGATAATACGTACGAGTGGCAGGCGATTTTTGTCGCTTGGAATTTCTACGTGTAATAACACTATTAATGTTTAATTCATGGCGTATGTCATGTATGATCAACCCCGTGCGATTTTTTATGTCTTAAATTTTAGTCTTCGAAAAAATAATTTTCATAATGGTCGTTGTAATTTGATAAATTGCTTTTTTTATTCTTTTTATCTGGTTTTACTAATTAAATAACAAAATACCTTTGCCAAAAACTTGAACGGAAAGGAATTACAAAACAGTGAATAATAAAATGTTATTGTTCAACTTTAGAATCAAACTGAATTTTGTCGGGCACTTTTGATTTCCATCTACCAGATATATATGCTATTTTTATGTTTGGTTTTCCTCATTAACAAAATACCTTGTATCAATCACTTAAACGGAAAGGAATTACAAAACGGTAAATAATAAAATGTTAGTGTTCAACTTTAGAATAAAACTGACTTTTGTTGGGTTCTTTTGATTTCCACGTACCAGATTTTACTATATATGCTCTTTTTATGTCTGTTTTTGCGATGTAAGTAGCAAAATATATTTTTACCAATCACTTGAACGTAAAGGAATTAGAAAAAAGAGATTAACAAGATGTTAGTGATAAACTTTAGAATCAAATTGATTTTGTCGAGCTCATTTGATTTCCACCTACTACATTTTACTATATATTCTATTTTATATTTTGTTTTACTAATTAATTTACAAAATTCCTTTTTCCAATCTCTTGAAAGGAAATGAATTGAAAAATAGAGATTAATAAAATGTTAGTGTGAAACATTAGAATCAAACTGATTTCTGACGGGCTCTTTTGATTTTCACCTACCAAATTTTACCATATATGCTCTTTTAAAATTTTGTTTTACTAATTAAGTTGCAAAATTCTTTTATCAATCACGTGAATGGAAAGGAATGACAAAACACAGTTTAATAAAACATTAGTGTGAAATGTTAGAATTATCCCAATTATCTTCATAATATCTGTACGACATAAATTATTTTAAAATAATTCTAATAAAAAAATAAGACTGTATTATATAATCATGAAAAATGTAAATCTACATATCTGTTAAACATACTATCATCTACTATCTATCTACTATCTAACCTATCTGATTGCGTATCGCATTTTTCTTATATTACTAGAAAAATATCATATGTATGCTATCAGAATTGCTATAAAGTATTGAAAACTTATAGTAAAAGTTAATTTTCAAACAAAATAATATAAGAAACATTCTCTGGTGATTAATGTCACTAAATCTATTTGCATAATGATAAAATCAATATCAACTAAATTCCCTTAAAATATTTTTAAATTTTATGTTTTTAAATTTCTCTAAAATAATGTTTTCCTAATCTTATTTTATAAAAGTATTTAAACAAATTAAATGTTTAAGTGGTACATTTATTAAATTCTTTCTTTGAATTAATCGAAATTTTGAGACTTATCTTTAAATTGAATATTTAGATTAAATAAATTGTTTTTCCGAATTATACCAGATGTTTCTACTTCCTTGATTAAAATTAATTAAAACTCCTTTTCTTCAAAATCTCTTGTAGCATATCTTCCTTATTAGGAATTCAAATATTTCCTATCACGAAGATAATCAAATTTATCGTGTTTAGCCTGTTTCCTTTTTAATTATTAAGTTATATCGTTTTCTTTAAATTTTATCTTAAGAGGACGGTACATTTTAAACAAAGCAAAATACGAATATATTTGTTTGTGTTAAAATTAAAACTATATGTAAAATTGTGGAAATCCTGGCTTACTTACTGTGAAGCACTCAATCGAATAATAATGCATTACTGGAAGTTATGTAACTTCTACAGATTTAGCGCAGCATATCATTCGTGAATCGAATCATTATGATTCGATAAATAGCCGATGCATTGAGTTGACGTTGATGCAGGTCGTCGAATGAAATTATACAGGGAGTGGAATTAAATAACATGGAGTTTCTCCATTACGAAATAATGAGGCAGTTTAGGTCTTCATACCTTTATTAACACCACATGGTCGAAAACATTCGAACATCTTCATTGATAAGCTCAGGCCTTAAGATGTTAATAAAATCAACGTTATGATGGTGAAGTAAATTTGAGTAAAAATTACTGTAAAGGAACTACCAGCCAGAGGGATGTTGGCAAATGAAAAATCGAACAAATTTTGGGTGATCGTTCCATGCGTCCGCTTTTTGTCATAGCTCGCATTAACACAAATCATGACGTCACGCGCTTTGGCCAATGGAGTGAGTTAAAAGCACGCGTGAAGCTTACGTAACGTCCAATGGGAGAGATTTTGTAAAGAGTCCTGACAATTTGGAAGCGGATGGATTTTGACGTAAAAAATACCCCGGCACGCGAAAAGTTCTCGGAATAAAATAAGCAAAAAAGAAATGGCTTTTTAAAAACATACGAATTCACACTAAATAATAGAAATGGTCAGAAATAATGATACAAGTTAGGAATAAACTAAAAGCTTGATATTTAAGTAATGTGGGTAAAATAATAATTAATTTAAAGAGAATTTAATAGGATTAATGATAGATATTATTGAAGAATAGGAAATTAACGAATATATCGGTAATTTAGCATAATAAAAGTAAATATCGCGAAGGAAGGATTAATAATATAACATATATATATATTGCAAATCATATTGCTTCATACAAAGGTAAATAACGAAAATAACATTTTCGTTACCAAATTATATATTAACAAAATTAATTGTGTTATAATACCAAGATTATGGCTAGAGTTACTCCATGTTTACGATTATAGAAATAAATTACCAAAATTATGCCTAGAGTTACTCCATGTTTACGATTATGGAAATAAATTACCAAAATTATGCCTAGAACTCCTCCATGGTTATGATTATGGAAATAAATTGCCAAAATTATAGCTAGAATTCCTTTGTGGCTACGATTATGGAAATAAATTACCAAAATTATGACTATAGTTCTTCCATGATTAAAATTATGGAAATAAATTACTAAAATTATGGCAAGAGTTCCTCCATGGCTACGATAATGGAAAAAAATACCAAAATTATGGATAGAGTTCCTTTGGAAATAAACATCGAAGCAAAAGTAACAAATAACATGGCAGCTCTGAAAGATTATGTGGAAAACTGGATGATTTTGTTTCAGATCATTTCATCATAGATCGTACAGTTTTAGAATATTCTTATTTATTTGTTTGGAAAATGGTTCGAATAGAGCCGAAACATGTGCAGTCTAATCTAACAGATTTTGCTGTTTCAAAGTTTACACTTTTTAGCAATTAAAAGACGAAACGAATAAAATAGCATATCAATATGTATTTCAAATGCATTTTCCTCAGAAATATACTTCCAATGCATTTACTCAAAACAAATGTTCTGAGGTCAATACATTTTTAATATGCCCCATGCGTTTTGATTTTGTTCAAAGTTTTCAGTATCGTTAAAGGACTATCTTGATCTACATTAAATTTGATCAATCACTTAATAATCTCTCACGCAGTTTTTTAAATAAAGTAAAAAAAAAAAAAAAAAAAAAAAGAAAAAGAAAAGAAAAACTAACAAGAAGCTGAATTATTAGGAAATTTTTCACGTGTTAATGCACTTTTTTGCTAATTTCGGGACCTTAATAATCCAGTATTCTAAACCGATATAACCGATTTCTTATCATAATATTAGGAATTTTAAACGAAAATTTAAACGCATGAAAAAATTAAAAGATATATAATTTATGGAAAATTAGTTTTTTAGAAAATGCAGTTCAAATACATTATATGTTACTTTTATTGCTTATCTTTATGAGAAGTAGAAAAATTCTCTTTGTGACAAATATCTAACAATATATTAATATTTTTCACACTTTGAAACACAGCTGAAACGTGTTTATGAATTCGGTTTGTCTAATTGCCGTCTGTCTGTGTACCAACTCACGCAAATATTTTGGGATTTCCATACAATTGATATATGTTACTGAAATTCACTAGGATTTTTCGGTATTGAAAATGAAATGTTTACCATTTATAGTTCGTTTATAGGGGCGCTCAAAAGAATTCCGTTACATTGAGGTCAATGGAAAAAAATCGTTTGCAATGTACTTTAATAATATTACACAATTTGAAACATATTGAAATTGCTATATAATACTGAAGTGCACTAGAAGGTGCTTTCTATAGTATAGGGTTTTCGTAGTATTTACGTTTATTTACAGAGACACACAAAATAATTAGGTTACTGCAATGTCTATCTTATTTGGTGGATGTGCGTTTTAACTTGTTATTGGTGTTTTCAAATATAACCTCCTAGCTTCTGAAGTATCGCATGTGATACTTCCGAACTGAGGAGGATATAAACTAAACTGTTTGATTTGTTTTACATTTTTACTTCACTTCTATATAGCTGAATGGTTTTGGCTTTGGATCAAAACCAATAAATGGCATAAAAAGCTAAAATCTTTAGCAACTATTTTACGCACAAATAACGTACAAACACGAGAAAAAAATCCCATACGACCGTTATGAGGATTCCTGGATCCCTTTTTTCAGTGAGGAAAAAAATATAATTAAAATGGGTTCGAAGAACTCCTCGGCTATAGCCCCGAGTACTTGCTTATGGACTGATTGAAAAGGCAAAAACAAGAGTTTATATATCTTAAAGAAATGACCCAATGGACCAGAACCAACTGAAAAAAAGGAGTCAATGCGCAAGATCTCTCAACACTGGAGAAAGAAAAGGGGTGCTGGTCATATCATTTACTAATGAGGAAATATGTTTATGAATATAGAGAGCTTTGTAAAAGTCTAGATTGAAAACTGAGTTCCATATTTGAATAATTTTAGACTCTGGATAATTAAACTGGTGGTTAGAAGTCCAACAATGTTTCGCTATTGTGGATTTCTGAATTTGAGAAATCAATTTTGTTTTTGCATATTACTTTGCATATATTAATTTTCTAGATCCTATAAGGGACTGCACAAAATATCCCGGTACATTCCCGTTTATTCCTCTACCCGTGAATTTGCAGTAGAGGAATTTATAACTGTGCTGTGAGTTTCCCAATCTAAGTACATTTTATATACCATGTATAATATATACAAATCTATATTCCTATACAGGGCCGCACAAAAGAATTGGGGTAACATTACGATTATTGACGGTAATTGCTGACATAGTGTTTTCAAATATATTACGCGTTTTCTAATTCATAATCTTTCGCCATATTATACTGTGAAATTTTATTGCAGTATCCTGGTATGTTGAAAAGTGATTTATTATATAATCTTGCAGCATGATCTTTAGTTTTTGTTAAACTTTAACACAAAACAAAAGTTCTTATTTCTGCTCTTCTCAAAGTCCACCTTCATCTTAAACTAACAAGTTTCTTTAACCTGATCACTGTAAGTTATATATATTTCTTTCCCTATATGAAAACTTTAATGATTCAGTAGTATAGCACTTGTATAAGTCTTAGAAATAAAAAAAAATAAAAATACAACCAGATCAGAAAATATAAGAAACCTTCCTTAGAGGTTGACCCATTGGGTTTAAAGCTGGGAATATCCCTAAAGACCGGGAGAAAAGTTCTATCGATTCCCAGCTAAAATAGTGAGTCGGCGGTCAGGAAAGAATACCGTTTTATTGATTTAAGAAAAAATACACTGTTTTATAATGACATTACAATTTAGGAGTTGCTAATTAGTATTTTCAATGTCATTATTTGAGAGATGTACGCTATTTAATTATTGACATTAATATTTTTTAATATACTTGAAAAGATAAAATCAGTTCAATAAGTTAATTTAGCTAGAAATTTTCACCTTAAATAATTTTTAGGTAGATTTCGTATGAAATACTACCTATTATATTATCCCTATGTTGGAATTTCTGAAAAGTTTTTGCAGATCTACACCGATCATAACCCCTAGAACCCAAAACCACCCTCAGTAAAAAACTTTCTCTCTCTCTCTCTCTCTCTCTCTCTCTCTATATATATATATATATATATATATATATCACTTTCTTCTCGACACGATAATTTCCACAATTCTTCACAAATCTCTTCCAAACTGATACATAAAATCAAGGGGCGTAAAATTTCGGTCAAATTTGTTAATGGGCAAAATCGGACCAAGGGAATGGAAAGTTTTTGAAAGGACCAATCCTTACAGCAAAACACAAATTAAAAATACACAGCAGTTGAAGAAAAAAATCATCTTATTAAGGGTATATTAAAATCCAAACTGCTTATTTTCTTACGCATTTTTAAATTCACTTTTGCTCTGAAACGCATCCAATTGGTAGATTCTCTTATTAAGAAACTATATAATGTACCGTAATGATCGATTTTTTGATAGAAGCAGAATGTATTTCAAAAAATGATGTCAAAGTGGGCATTTTGAACAGAATTTCCCGAAGCGATTGTGTTAGAAAGGAAAAATATTGTCCTACTGAGAAAATAATTGTTCATAAATCAAATTTTAATTAATTGAACGAAAAATAAAAACACAATTCGCTTATAAATCTCTTCAAAAATCATGTCAGCAAGTTTTATATTTTTTCTACTAAAAACTAATCTGAAAATGTGCCAGAAAATTTCGAGTTATTGAGCATGGAAAAGTATTTTTTTTAATACCTCCTTAACATGATTCTGATAAAACCAGCAATTATAAAAATGAAATAAAAATTCGTCAAAAGCGGCCAGATGAAATTGTTAAAGTGGATAAATTTCTAATCATGATTTAGTTTTGTTGGTGAAATTAGTATACTTAACTTCGAAATCTACCTCCGCCTGTAGGCTGGGTCGGCAGGGATTTTATAAACAACATAATCTGATTGTATAATTGCATAGAAGAGAAATGATTCTTAACGTTGTTAAATTATTTTTTTATGAGGAAAAGTAGTCAGGTCTTTAATAAGGGAAAATCTTTATCTCTTCATAAGAATACTTTGTATCATAATAAACGTTCTTATGAAATGTTTCTTAAATATGTTGTAATACAAATAGTTGAGACTAAGTGCTATTAGGTATTAAGCTACTTATAAACGATTATAGTATGCGCAAGATTGAATGATTATTTCAATAGCCCTATGGATGTATTTTTAAGTGTTTAAATATAAAAAAAATACTAATAGAACAGTGTTTTTCATTCTTTCGTATCTAAAAGCAAATTTTGTAGGATGCTATTTAACTTCCGTGTCACAGTTGAGCCTATAATTATAATTCGGCGGTACTAGTAAATTATGGCGATTAAATAACACCCGACAGAAAAATACATTTATTTATTAACATAAACAAAATTATTTGCAAAATCGCAGTTGAACAAAACGACAACAAAATTATTATGATCTACAAAATATTATATTTGTAACATTATGTAATATTACTCTGTACTATTCAAAAGGACTCTTTCCTTTCAAATCTCACTTGACAATTTCAAAATGTTGAAAACGGAAGATTTTTCTTGCAGTATTCCTAAATAGACAATTAAAAGTAAATCAATATATTATATTTACTTTTACAGATTTTTTTATTACAATCCACTACCATAGCTGTTATTTATTTGTTTATTAGCAAATTCTTCACAAAATTAAAAAAAAAATGTTTGTGGAGCATCTGAATTTCCATTACGAATCCCAGTATTCCGGGACACACTTGTTACAAACTTCTGTTCGAGATTTTAAGGAACTGGGATTTTTTTCTCTTTTTTTTTGCCTCTTTAATTATCAAAATACGATTACAGATTAAACTGGTTAATTTCATCTGCTTTCAGTTATTTCTCATATTATAATAGATACAGCATTTGACAAGGCTCTTAATTCTTTATTGAATACATTAATCTAAATTTTATAAATGCGGCTAAATACGCATGTGAAATCGCCTTTCTGAATTTGTTCTCTTAGGGCTTGTTAATTTCGCTGCATTAAATAAGGATTCCAGAGATAAAATTAGTCACTCTTGAGCGGAAGCACGATAGTATTGTTATACTTATTAAGATAGCGTCGAAGAAGTGCACGAGATAAACCGAGGCTGAACTGCTGCTCCGTCATCGTAGCAGTAAAGAGGTGCAAGTAAGTACTTCTTTAAATACTGAAGGAATATAAATATTGGGGCAATAACTTGGCGTAAAATCAGGGATGTGTCAGAGAGGCTAAAAAAATGGTATCATGCTTATGCGTGCGTTTGGTGCAAAGTGAGATAAATTCACGATTTATTCTGGTATCGAAATGGACGTTCCAATGGGTCTAAAAGGAACGATGTGCACCTGGTAGCCATAAAGCACGGCATCAAGACTCTGGTTGAAAAAGACCTAATTCAGGGAGACTAAAAATGCGTCATTCCCTTGTAGACAATAATCGGTTACTAACCCGATAGGAATTGCTGCATGTAGGGAATGAAGGTCCCACCCTAACGTTTTTCACGAGTGAATATTACGACGAGAACAAACAGCATATAGTAAGATTTTATAGAAGAGTTTATCGCAACAGGTAATACATAAAATTGCACTTTTGTAATAGGCCAAACAACAACGAACAGGAGCAATAGCTCAATTGGAGGCGCGCAGTGTTTTCCGACGAATAACAGTTGGCTATTTTTGTGAATGATACAGGTTTTTTAATGCACCGATGGAGAAATGAGGCATTTAAGTGGCAGTGTGTGATGTTTGTTGCTCATATGGAGTATACTCTCTGATAGTTTTAGTGTATTTATCATATTCTGACTTGGGTGATTGATAGAGCTGAGAATTACCACAATCCAGGGTTTTTATTTGAGCATTCTTGGTTATCATATGTTAGCTTTCATCCAACACCTTCTTGATGAATATGCTATAGACACATCGTGTTTCCAATAAGTGATATCAAACCTTGTATATAGAGCTACATGCGTACGTGACTGGTTTACTAAACACTCGCATGACCTGTATTTCCCGACTGCCCAATAAATTCACCTGATTGTAGCCAGATAGAAAATCTGGGGGACTTATTTGGACATGCGAATTAAATGCTGACATAAGAGCCCACGCTGTTTGGTTGCCTGACATTAACTACTCATGAGTGATTGATGTGAAATGAATGTGTCATACGTGTAGTACATTGTAGAAACCATTACCAGACGAATCCAGGCAGTTATACAGTCCGGAGGCAGTGTTACACTACATTAGAGAGATATTTTAAAGATGTGACTAATTTTTTTATCAGTATACTTATGTTAAATTGTTCTCTCTTGTATTTCATATAAAGAAGCCATCAGACCACACACAGCAAAGAAAGAAACAGTGGGCCATCAGCTGGAAAAAAGATGGCAGCCAGCAGTGCCATCAGCGGTAAAGTGCAAGGGTTCCATTACTTAAAACTGTCGAAAAGTGTCCGAGCCGAATGCAGCTGGCCCATCAGCGATGGCCAACAGCAGGCCAGCATTGGTATGTAATCACTTTACTTCAATCCGGCAGCTTTCCTGCAGTGCTAGCACCTATCCCACGGAAATTCCTTTGCTTACCCAGCACTTTCCCTTACAAAAATTTCTTACAGAATTCTATAAAAAAACAAAGTATTATATAATTATGGATCTTTTTTCTATTAGCTAGTTTCACCAAGAGCTAAAGAAATATCTGTAGAAGTGTCTATAATAGAAATGTCTATAGAAATATTTGAACTTTTAGCGGTTTTGAACTTTCAGCGCGCTCGATGCTGTTTGGTTTTCGTGATCGGGAACGAACAAGTGCTTTCAGCGTACGCTACGACTGCTCGTAGTTTTCAAGCTCTCATTACACTATTTCAAGTTTGTTTCTTTTCTGATTTACGTTCCCAATCATTAAACTGATATAGAAATTATTCTATTGTATAGAAATCCTATGTATTTTATACGCTTTTTTTTTCATTATTGATTCTGAACTCCACAAATGATGAAAACCGAAATCCTTTGTAACCTAGTAAACGAGATTTAAGGAGAAAAAAAAGTACGTTGAAATAAATAATTTATTTATTTATACATTTGCTTATTTATTTTGTTGGTGGCAGTGGTGCTATATTTTTTACAGTTTCAAAAAAAAAAAAAAAAAAAAATTAGCTTTACAGCTTAAATTGTGTTAAGATATTCATTTCCGATTTGTGTTCAAATACTCAATGTCTTCGATATTCGCAGCGCCACCTAGCGTAAGGGCTCCCAGCAATAATACAGCAAAAGTTCGTGCACTTCCATGTAGTGGTGGGCCAGCGCATGAGATAAGATGGATGTCCACCAGAATTTTATCTCATGATTTCCAACAGCAAAGTTGACTGAAGCTGTCCAGCAGTGGTCATGCAGTGGTAGACCATCAGCCAACAATTCTCCATCATTGCCAGCACCTATCTTGCTGCTGGCCAGCAATTTTCTCTTTGCTCGGTATTTATATATATATATATAAGAATTGATCTCATTGATAAACTAATTAACTCCAAAAAAGGCAACATATCTTTTGAAATATATCCTCAAGTTCAATAGACGTTATAAATAATATTTCAATCTTGACAGAGGATGAACACAAATGCTATACAGAGATATATTCCTTAATAACTAATTCGTAAACCAGTAATTTTAAAAGTATAGGTCACATTGAAAAAAGGTTATGCTTCATCATATGAAGCACATTTTTTTTCAGCATTTTCTTTAACGAAAAAAAAAAGTGGTTTAGAAAATATAACGTTGGAAACAATAATGAGGAAAATCATTGTTTCCGCAGAAACAATTTTTTTCTCAAGTAAGTATAATAATCAGAACCTCAGATTATAAGCTGGAGTAAACTAGTTTTTATTTTGCATTTATAAATGGAATGTTACGTAAGATAAATACATGTGAAAGAGTTAATTTTGTACAAAGTTTTTTTAACGCATTGTTGGCACATATGCTAAATTTCTGAAATTAACCTATCCTTGGCATTCATGCTATGTTTGGAGATTATTCAGATTTTTATGAATTGGGCATGCATTAATCAAAACAAAATTTTATGTTTAATTTACCGAAATAAAATCGCTTATGCAATAATCCATGCATATATATATATATATATATAACATGTACTTTAGTGCATTTAAATGTAATTCTAAAAGTTTGATATAATAAGGTAACTTTCTTTCTAATTATGATATTCCCTGTTATTGCCTAAATTTTAACATATCTTGAATAACGCATAATTGTAAAGTTGTATTTGTTTGTTTTTATTTTGAAGATTTTTTTCTGATTTAAAATATAAATTTTTCTAAGTTTTCTCATTCTTTTAACAAAGAGTACATTTGTTATCAATCTCGATTCTACTAAAAAATTTTTTTCACCTAAAATTTTTGTAACTCCCTAACACTCTGTAGCACTTGAAGAAATCGTATTATTATAACGAATATTTATTTGGTCAAATTTGTGAATTCAATGAGGTTCTAGCGATGTTTAATATTTCATTATAACAACATTTTTATCGATTCGAGTCAAAATATATCAATATAGTATATCAGGGTTCGGACGCATCACTGGATTCGAATGATTTTAGGTGTTTTAGTAACAGAATTTTCGCAAAGTACTGGTCGTTATATCCGAAGATAGAATATATTTTCTTTAAATATGGCAACTATTAATTTACAAAAAGTTTGGTAAAATGTCCTTGAAGCGTACGAATCCTGCATATGTGTGAACTGCGACTGCAAAGAATTATTTAAATTTAATTCAAAGACAATTAAGTAATAGCATTGAAAATATTATAATTGTAAGTTGATTATAATCATATTTATTTTATGTTTTCAGTTAGAAGCAATTTGAATTTAAATAATTCATATTTTTTCCCATTGCAAATTAAAATTGCCATTAAAATTATAAAACTTTGTAAAAAATCACCATAAAACAAAAACAATACATAGAACGCGTTTCGAGCTAAAAATATAACAGCTCGTCATCCGGTACAGTATACACGTGTCCGTAAGGGGACCAGGTCAAAAATGAATTGAAAGGTAGAGAATGTTGCAAAGAGTGCGACAGATGGCGCTAGCCGAAAGGAAATGCAGAAGAGGAAAGTGTTGCCAAAATGATATAAGAGAAATTGAAAGGGAAAAAATGGAAATAAAAGAAATAAACAGAATTAAAATAAAATAAAGAAGTAGATTAAAGAATATAAATAATAATAATAAAGAAATAAATAAAAAAGAATAAACCAAGAAAAACCAAAAGATCCTTTATTATTATTATTATTATTATTATTATTTATCTTTAATTATCTTTATTATAATTATATTTTTTATTTTCTGTTCCTGTTTTCATTTTTTCCCTTTCATTTTCTCTTCGATCATTTTGGCAACACTTTCCTCTTCTGCATGCTCTCCTTTCAGCTAGCGCCATCTGTCGCATTCTTTGCAACATTCTCTACCTTTCAGTTAATTTTTGACCTTGTCCCCTTACGGACACGTGTTTACTGTAGCTGATGACGACCTGTTATATTTTTAGCTCGAAACGCGTCCTATGTATTGTTTTTATTTTATGGTGATTTTTTACAGTTTTTTTTAATTGCTTCATATCGCCTGTTTTCGGCGCTGTTTCGCTAAAATTGCCATTATAATGAATTTTTTTCAATAGAAAACTGTTATTATGTGTCGTTCATTTCTCGTTGAAGCGGAACTCGATTGTAAAAATTACAGGAGATTATAAATAGGCTGTTTGAATAAAATATATTTTGTTTGTAAGTGTATGTCATTTTTGTTACATAGGATTAATAATGGATTAAAGAATCAACATGAAACCTTTTAACAAAATGCATTTTAATATAACATAATATTCATAAATGTCTATGTACAATAAAAGTATGATAATGATTTTTTAAATAAGTAATTATTATGCACAATATATCTTTGAATGTCATATTGCCACATTTCAACAAAGAAAATATACATATACAACAAAATTTAACACATACGTATTTGAACCATATACATATTTTATAATATATTAGCATATACAGATAAAACTGAATTTTTGTTATAATGAAAAATAGATTGTTTCATTTCCCTAAAAGTTTTGTCTAACTTCGATTCTATGAAAATGCCACAAGTTAACAAATGCAAATTTTGTATTTCACTATGCAAATTTTCTATGAAAAGGTTCATTCAGCAAAGCATTGTTGATGTATGTTTTGACCCCATTTTTAGGTTACATATATGTATCAAAGAGTCCTTTTTTTAGCATGTTTTGCAAAATTTCGTGTTGTTTACCTTTAATGTAAATTAGTATATACACATTTTTACAGAAATGTTCAGCATGGAACGCAAAATATTTGCTAATAAAAAATTTTCTATGAAAATGTTCATTTAGCAAAGTATTACTTGATGCATGTTTCAAAACTTTTTTTTAGATTACGTATATATCAAAGGGTGTTTTTTTTAGTTTGTTTTTCGATATAAATTTCTCTTTATCTTTAATGTAAATTAGTATTAGAGAATTTTATAGAAATCTCGAAGTAAATGTTCCTCAAGAAACACAAAATAATTTCCGATGAGAAATTTTCTTATCAGAGAATATTCTTTTAGTTTGTGTTTGGATTTTAATTTATCTTTCTCTTTATTGTAAATTAGTATTAGATAATTTTATAGAAATCTTGAAGTAAGTGTTCTTCATGAAACACAAATAATTTCTTATAAGGAATTTTCTTATCAAAACGTAATCTTTTAGTTTATTTTTCAATTTTAAGTCTTGTTTATTATCAATGTAAATTATTTCTACACAGTATTTTATAGACATCTTCAAGTAAATGTTCGTCATGAAACACAAATAATTTCTAATAAGAAATTTTCTTATCAAAGCGTATTATTTTAGTTTGTTTTTCAATTTCAATTCTTAAAGTAAATTATTTCTATACAGTATTTTATAGACACTTTCAAGTAAATGTTCCTCATGAAACAAAAATAATTTCTAATAAGAAATTATCTTATCAAAGCGTATTCTTTTAGGGTTTTTTTTAATTATAATTCTTGTTTATTCTTAATGTAAATTAGTACCATACAGAATTTTATAGACACCTTCAATTAAATGTTTAACATAAAAAACACAAAATATTTGCTAATAACAATTTTAATGATAGGGATTTTCCTTTTGAAGTAAAATTAGCAGTATGTCTCAGCAGTAAGCAAATTAACTTATAATGACAATGTTTAAATAAGTTACTCTCACTTTAAATTCACTTTAAATGTTGGAGTTCACATTATCTCACAAGAAGAAGGAAAAAAGAGAATCCATCATTTGTATAATACTTAAAATTTGATGTACTATAATATTTCAATTTAAATATAGTAATTATTAATAATCTAATTAATAAAAAATAATCAGTATGTATAATTTTAATATAAATATTTTGATTCATTTTAATATACATTTTTTTTATTGTTTACAGTGTTTTAGGATTATCGGATATATTTAAATGTTCAAATGTTTTCTAAAATGTGATTGAGCCTTTTTAAATATTCTTCCGAAATATTAGAATATAAATACATTTTATTGAACTGAGTTCTTCCTTAAAAAGGAACAATAAATATCATATAAACGCATCCTTACCACGCAAACAATAAAATATTTTAGTTCTTTTAAAGCTGATGATATATCAAACACTACAGATGAATAACATGCCAAAGTTAATCCACACTTATAACTATTTTCTTATTTCCAACAGTTAGTTTTAGGTGTGTATTGCATGTCAAAAAATGCATTAATGATTAGTAGGAAATGGAACTTAAATACAGAGGAAGAATATATTACAACACATGTGATGAGGCACATAACTTGACCTAGCATTATAAACAATAAATAATAGATTGAGCTACATCATATGATTGATGAACCACGTTTTTGTATAATAGGAATGACAACGCTACCGAAAAATAAATGCTTAGAACTGTTGAGCGACTGATAATTGGGATCAAGTGTAAAGATTAAATATAAGCTGCTTTTCACTCATAAGTACCGTTTTAATAAGAATTTTTTTTCATGTTTAAACTAAGAGTTTTACATAACATTGTAACTAAATATATAAACGATGCTTAAGAAGAGAATGATTTTTGTTAAAGCGATACTTACTTTTATATAGTTTTGTTCTTCTTTAGTAGTTTACAATTATTGTGACCTATTCTGATTTCTTAGAAAGTTTAGGTAAACAGAAATAAAAATAAAAACTCAATAATATATATTTATACTATAAACTTAACTTATAAACTTAATAATAAAATTTGAAATAAATTAAACATTAGCATGAATATGTTATAACAAAATCTATTTTATGACTTTCATATGAAATACAGGTTCAAGCCAAGTTTAGCCAGTTTTAAGACAGATTGTTTAAGCGATACGTTCTTTTATAGAGTTTTGTTTCCATTTGCAGTTTCAAATTGTTGTGGCGTATTGTAATTTCTTAGAAAGTTTAGGGGAAAAGAAAAACAAACATAAACTTTCTTTGAAATGAAAGAACAATAAGCATGAATTTGCGATAAAAAAGTCTAATTTATAACTTTCATATGAAATACAAGTCATGAATCATTCAACATTTGTATACCGTTTAAATAGAAGCATACCTAATATGAGATTCGAAATACATATTTATAATAAATATCAGTTGATGATAAAATAACATAAGGTAAATACCTTAAAGTATAAATGTTATACCTTTTTCAAAAAGTGTGAACTTTTAAGCGTAAAATATGTCTGATGGTTCATTGCAAATTTGTAGCATTGATTCACACATTCAAATAAAATTTTAATGCAACTTTTCATTGCCTGGTAATTGTATTTTTATATTTTATTAGAAGTAAACATTCACACAAAACTTAAAATTTTATATTAATATACATATAATTTGGTTTCTATAAAGTTTCAAAATTGAGTAATTGTGCATTTTAAACGACTTATATAAAATCTGCACACTTCATCCGAATCAGCAGAAAAGGAAATCTAAAAAATGACATGAAATGACGTAATCATTATTTTGTCAGTATTTTTCAATATTTCTTGCTTTATTTTAAAATGAGATCCGCTGAAGAAATCACGATATGTAAAATAGAAAAATCTGATGCAAAAATAAAAGCATGAAGGACATCGTTTTGGACAGACATGAAACAGGGGATATGAGAGACAATCCAGATAAACTGCTTTCACCTGAAAATAAAAGACAGAAAAAATAATTATTACAGTTATTAAGAAGAAAAAACTAATTAATACAACTATTAACTAGTTCAGGACCAGCATCTTTTACACAAATTTTATTCAGTTGACACCAGTTTTTCTTAAATAGTTGGCTTTATTTTATTAATCGCATAAATAGCTGTTTAGTTCTTAAATAAATAAAACAAATTTTACTTCTCTTCCTTAGTGGTATCAAGAACAAGTTCTGTAAGAACCTGTTGAAAATGCATTTATGCACCCATGGTTCCCGAGGGATTTACACGTTTCATACGAATTGTTTGCCTATGCTGCTATTTTAAACATACATGTCTTTAACTTTAACACTTCTGTAACATTTTCATTATGTTATGCCCCATTCATGGCTGGCTAAGATAATAAAACTTATAAAAATAGGACTTGACTAACCAAAATTTTATGACCCCAGCAAATGAAGAATAAAATTAAAATACATGGTGTACCTGAAAAGAATCAAAATTTTATAAAACGATATTTTTAACTGTTCTTTGCAATTAACTCTTTGCAGGTTTTGCCATTTAAAATAAATTTAAACGGTTGAGGAAATTTACTCAGTGAAATTACCTTATCATACAAATGTGGATTGGGTTTGGTTAAAAGTCGTCATTTAATGATAATCAACAGAACTTCAATTAACTTTAATTACGTGTTAATAAAGTAGTCTTTAAACACGGCAAGAGAGATAATAGGTATCCATGTAAACCGTCTTTCTAATAACTAACTATAAGAAAATTTTTGACTTACGATATTAATTAATATTTCGACTTTGTCTAATATAATGAATTGTTTATTTTGTAATAATATATAAGCCTCTCTAATCAGGTAAAATGAACAGTTGGATATCTGCAATATACCTTCTCTAAGGGATCGGTTTCCAGTGTTGGACAGTGTAGATAGCATTTAAGAACTTCTGAGTAGATATCAATTAGGGCATTAAATAGGAAATATCCGAATACAAAAAGGAAGCCCGGAGAAAAACCTCCTCCAGTAAAAACGAATAGAAAATTTTTCCCTTTTCACGACAGTAATTTTTCCTAAATACTTGCTTTATCTAAGACGAAAATTTCTATTAAAATTTACCGGTGTAAGTTTTCCTTGTTGTTAATCTGGGGCTTTTGTAATCGGACGTCTCACACTTAACGACCTAATACTTTACAACCATTTTCGGCAAAGAGTCTTGCTAATAGAGGCATTGGGAAATAGTTTAACTATATTTATGTGACTATTTAGGATAATTTAATAATTTTAAAGTAATAACGATAATAATAAATTATGGAGCAAAATTTTTAATAAATAATATAAGTTATTATGTATACAGTCGGACCTCTATTTAACGAACCTCTATTTTGCGAATTTCTCTATTTAGCGAACTTTTCTTTGGAACCAAGAACATTTTTCAAATTTCTTCGTAAAATAACCTCCAAATAGCGAAGTGCATTCTCTATTTAACGAACTTTTTCTTGTGATCTAAATTTTTTCTTGTGATCTAAATTTTTTCTTCTCCCCATTTCTCAAAATATTTCTAGACATTTTAAACTTATTCTTTCTTTAAAGACATTTTATGATGTTCAATAATCTTGAACTGGTTTTACCAGGCGCCTTCTTTGTCAGCAGTGAGAATTTGGTAAGAATGGAGGACGAACACGATAATCCCTTAGAGTAACTTAAAAAGATGTGGATACAGTGAGAAAAAAATAAATTAACCATGATGTGCTGATTGATGAGTTTATTTCACTTAATTCTAAAATTGAGACCTCGGAAACACTATCCGAATTGGATATTTTCGACAGTGTGAAAAATAAAAACAATACAGCAATGAATTGCGATGATGATGGAAGTGATCATTATGCAGGAATTAACAAAACTTCGTATGATGAAATGCTAAAATCATTTGAAACAACCGCCGCTGATTATAGTCAGAAGAAAATACGCATGAAGGGGTTTTTGGTGCATTGCGAAGATGCTAGACCTATTATGAGAGAAAGCACTTTTTTAAATAAAAAACTCAGGCAAAATTAACAGAGTTTGTCAGAAATTACAGCTAAGGACGCATATGTTAATGTATGGTTAAAATTATTTCTTATAATAATAATAAATGCGATAATGTCATTAAAATTCGTTAATTTTAATGTAAAACTGTTTATTTTAAACAGAAAATACAGTGTATTCCCGGACAATGTTTTGTTTTCCTTGCAGATTTCGAAGAATTGAAAAAATGAATTGATGATGGATATTGGTGGGTAAAATAAATAAAACAAATCGATATAATTTATTTAAAAAAATGTGATTAATTCCTTTTAGTAAAAATATTTAGTGTTTATGAATTTAAAATATGTTTTATGTAGTTTAAAGTATTTTAAAAGGTGAATATCTATTTAACGAATTTTCCATATAACGAAGTTTTTTCCGGGATTTAACGACTTCGTTAAATAGAGGTTCGACTGCATATACATACCTTTAAAGTAGTGTTCAATTTGAAAGGTACGTCTGTATATACAAGGCGTTGCAGATTTCGACCGACAAATTCTGATGGGTGATAGTCCGCATCAAAAGGAACAAAAATTGCAAGGGAATATGGTCTCGCAAACCACCTACATAATCCAAAATACAGGGTGTTATTCTACCCTAACTCAACTTTGGTTGTCTGTAATTTCTTCCAGAAAATTGAAGTATATTGTATGTCTATTGTAATGAAACTTATAACAGACATCCTCACTTTTTTGCAAATGTGATAACATCAAAAAAGTGGCAGAAGTTTTCACTATACTCTCCAGCAGTATGCAATTGACGCTTCACATTTTAGAAGGGATTGCCAGGTCATACAGTATCATCGATTGCGTGAGCACCATGTTTTTACCCGACTGAAAAGAAGGATTATGGGTTTCACGCGTATCTGTGTATGTGGATTTCTTTATACCCTCGAAACATCCCAACCGCTGGATGGATTTTTATGAATGATGTCTATATCGATTCGCCTTAATCTTCCGATGGTTATAGGATAGGTTTTGTTTTTATAAATTAAAAATGGCGGCCGTAAAATACAAAATGGCGGTAGAGACGAAAAAAAAATACGCGCCATATTGAGTGGCATACCATTGGAGAGGTCTTTCAAAATTAATACGATGTTTCATTGACTATTTTGTAGTCAGAAGCTCCGTTTAAATATTACACAACCTGGAAGTTATATACTTTGGATCGCTACCTTTACTGTAACTCTAACCTTCATAATAGACATCTATAGCCCTCATCAAAAGAGTGTTTGTAGACAGGAACTAATAATTAAGCACAACTTAAAAGTCATCAATACAAATAAATAAAAAAAGGTAAGTAATATAAAAAAATAGTTTCATAATGATAGAAATAATTAATTAATTCGCTTTTTACGCAGTCGGGTTTTTTGATTTTTTAAATTTAATATAATATTCCAGAACTTTTTGTGAGATTTTTACGTTTCATAGCAAACGAGGTACATATCATTACATTTTAATTGCAGTATTTTTATTTTTCTTAAAACTATCACCGTCAAGCCGAGTCAGTTAAGGTGAAACACTGTGTATTTAAGGCTAAATAAGTGGTTTGTAACCCCATCTTCTATGGTAATTTTTCATTCTCTTGATGCTTACTATGGCCTCTCTGAATTTGATGTCGAATTCGGTAACAGTCTGTATAATAGAGCTTATAATGTTAGTAATTTATTTTATTATGCGTGTGCTTTAAAATTTTTATTATTAAAAGTAACGTTTAATTCATGCCTTTTACAAACCAGTTTCTCCTCGTATTAAATAAGTTCGATGTATATATATATATTTCACCAAAACATTATATGAAAATTATATTAGAGAAAGCCCAGTGCATATTTTCCCAGCTACGCATCGCCCTTTCCTCCTCTGCATTAAATTTTGTAAACTGGGCTTTGTATACTGGTTTTTATAACTATTGATAAAAAATCATGTTTTTTATTTATCAACAGGTTCCTGATTCACCTAATGAATGTTCGTTATCCTACTGATGAGATTTTCTTGAGATGTTTGAACGCTTAATGTAATGTGTTCAACAAAATTAAAATAAACAATTAAATTAAAAAATCAAAAAACCAGACTGCGTAAAACGCGAACTAATTAATTATTTCTCATCAATGTGAAACTATTTTTTTCAATTCTTACTATTAGCTCACACTCTCGCTATATATATCTTGTTCAAATTTTCAATCGTTAATAAAATACTTATTATTCATCAAATCAAGCTCAAATATATTTTTTAACTTGTAGTGGATGACACCTGATGTTAATCCAGTTTATTTTCAAATATTAATTCATTACTTAAATTAAATTAATTAATTTGCAATAATAGACAGAGCCCTTTTCTTGATCAATGTATTTTAAGACTGAGAGAGCCCTCTTCTTGATCAAGGCATTTTAAGCGCCACTCTGAAGGAAAGAAGAATGAGAGAGAAAAAAATTCTCTTATTGACCTAAGTAGGAATTGACTTAAAAAAATATTTTTTTTATATTACTTGTTTATATTACTTACCTATTTTTTATTTACTTGTGTTGGTGACTTTTAAGTTGTGTTTAATTATTAGTTCCTATCTATAAACACTGTTTTGATGAGTTCTATAGATGTCTATGATGATTAGAGTTGCAGTAAAGCTAGAGATCCTACATACACAACTTCCAGGTTGTATAATATTTTAACGGAGCTTCTGACTGTAAAATTGTCAATGAAAAATCGTCTTCGTTTTGAAAGACCTATCCAATGATATGCCACTCAATAGGGTGCGTAAGAAAAAATTTTCGTCTCTACCGCCATTTTGTATTTTACGGCCGCCATTTTGAATTTATAAAAACAAAACCTAGCCTCTAACCACCGGGACGTTAAGACAAATTGATAGAGACATCATTCATTAAAATCCATCCAGCCGTTGGGATGTTTCAAGGGTATAAAGAAATCCACATACACAGATACGCGTGAAACACATAACCCTTCTTTTCAGTCGGGGAATAACACTAATGATCTTATTATTAAGAAAGTCCAGGTAAAATTTTTATATATGCAGTAGAGGCTTCTTAGGGGCGTTCACATTCGCTTTACTACCAGAATTTTAGTATGTAAAAATTGACCTCGTTTAATCGTACGATGTTCTACATTTAAAAATGGAGAAATTTACTTTTAGAAATTACTGGTAATAAAGTGATTGTGAACTCCCTGATGATCCACTACTGGCTATATTTTAACAAAATAATTTGTTAAATAACGCATTTTTACTAAATATAACCTTATTTAATAATTATGAGCTGCAAACCGTCGAATTCAAAGCAAGAAAATTTATTTTTAACTAAAGTTTCATTTCTACTTTTCAAATTATTGAAAAATTAAACATTATTCCTATATGTAATCAGTAACATGCAAATTAGATAATGAAATTCTGAAGTTTTTAATTGAGGCTTTCCTCTTTGGTATTACGTAATGAAAAATCAACGAAAATAGCTCCACTATGACACAATTTAAATTTTTGCTTTCAACGAAATCAACAAAATGACTTCTTTTTCACCGTTGAAAAATTTGAGTGCATAGTTTTATGTTCATATTCAGTATTTTAAAAATGTTTTAACACTAGAACGCCCGATGGAGTCGTTTCGACTCCAAATGCCCCTAAAATACCCATATCTCTGAGAAATTTTGATTTTTTTCCACCCGCTTCCTTGACTTTTATTATTTTTATAACCTCTATTTATTCTGAAATTTATAAATTATTTGCACATTTAATAAATTGATAATGAGGCATTACCCCTAGAACGCCCAACGGAGTCGAATCGACTCCAAAGTAAAATTTGTAAAATGCTTTCATTATTTTTGTGTAACATGACCTTGGGATTCATAATATTTTTACCTGTTATCAGGAAAGTAAATGTTTTTGCTCCTCTTTTCCCTACACCCCTTTTGTTGAAAAAATGGTTAGTTCCATGCACCTGTTGAAATGATTGCGTACTGCTTGCAAAATTCTTTGTATCATTCTAATTGAATTTTCGTTTTAATTTTTATCTGTCTTGTGTTTCATCATAGCTAAGCAAATCCGTTCTTCCTTTTTATTAGAAATAAAACATAATGTCACGGAAAAAATTTCTAACACCGGACGAAATAACTGCTCTATTATGTGAGCTTTCAGATAATGAATCTGAAGGTGGTGAGTTATCAGAAAATGAAAACGAAATTCAAGAAATTAGTATTGGAAATAATTCTTCATCGGATTCCGATACAAATGAAGATGCGCTAATTATGGCATCTGAAAGAGATGGTATTCATGTCTCTCCAGATGGCACACAATGGAAAATTTGTGCAAATAAGAAAATTTCTGGAAGATATCCGAAGCAAACTATCATGTGTCAGTCTACTGGACCAACTATTTATACCAAAATATTCGTGAAATCTGAAAGCGTTTTGAGTGCATGGCTGTTATTTGAAGATAAAAAATACTGGAACAAATACAAAGATGCACAGAAACAGAGGCAAGACGTGTTCTTGAAACCGATAACTGGACAGTTTAGGTTAGACGAGCTGTATGCCTTTATTGGAATTTTGTATGCCCGAGGTGCATGTGGTGAAAATGGAATCGATATTCATTCTTTGTTGTCAAACTCATGGGGTTTGAATTTTTGCTCTGAAACTATGGGAAGAAATAGGTTTTGTGAAATTTTACGCTTTTTGAGATTCGATTTGAAATCTACCAGATCTATACGTTTAAAAACAGATAAATTTGGAATGATATCTGATATATGGAATAGATTCACTGAAAACTGTATTGCCTGTTTCAAGCCTGGTGAAAATATAACAATAGATGAACAGTTATTTCCAAGCAAAACGCGTTGTCCTTTCACGCAATTCATACCTTCAAAACCGGATAAATACGGACAAAAGTTTTGGCTTGCAGTAGACCTTCGAACAAAGTACTTACTGAATGCGTTCCCTTATTTAGGCAAATGTGAAGAACGGCCTTCAGATCAAACTTTATCAGAATATGTAGTTATGCGATTGATGCAGCCATTTCTAAACAAAGACCTTAACGTCACGGTTGAAAATTATTTCACGTCACTGCGTTTTGCTGAACAACTGAAAAAGAAAGGTACTAGTTTAGTAGGCACTATGAGAAAAACTAGGAGATAAATTCCAAAATCTTTGAAAGATTCGAAAGATAAATTATACGAAACAAAATTTCTAAATCACGAAGAAACCGGTACTACTCTAACCGTGTATCAAGGAAAGAGAAAGAAAAATGTTATTATTCTTAGCACTCTCCACCCATTCATTGATATTGAAAACAACGAAAAGAAAACCCCGGAAACTGTTAGATTTTATAATGAAACTAAGTGTGGTGTTGACGTTATTGATCAAATGGCTAGGAAATATTCAGTGAAGGCGCCCTCCAGAAGATGGCCTGTGTATACTTTTTACAATCTCTTAGATTTAGCAGCAATAAATGCCTGGATCATTTATAAAGAAGTTACCGGAGAAACAAAAATAAGCAGGCAAGCATTTATTCAGTTATTAGTAGATGAATTGCGTCAAAATTATACATCTGCTAAAAATAAACCAACAAGAAAAAGACTCCCTGATACATCATCTGAAACAAAATCCCTAAAGAGAAGAAAATGCGAAGTAAAACTATGTAAAGGCAACATGACTTTCAATGATTGCATAACATGCAAGAAAATGGTTTGTGGAAAATGCTTGGCCAAAACTGACTATACCTGCAAAAACTGTATTTCAGATTGAAAATTTGAAACGATTCTGTGAGTATTTTCTTTGAAAATATTTTCCAATTTCCTAAAAATGCGTATATAAATATTGTTCTTTCAATTGTAAAATGTATATATGAATCTTAAATTCAAATATAAATATTATATTCACAGTCTTCTATTCATTTCTATGCGTTTCGTTTATTTTTTCTCTTTTGAAACAGACAGGAGTCGAAGCGACTCCCGCGGGCGTTCTAGGGGGGAAATGGTAGCGGGCGTTCTAGTGTTAACGTGCAGTAGATTATTAATAAATATATTGCCAAAATTGATGCCACGTTAGCTCGTTACAATTTTGAATGAAAGCCTTATCACTCTTGAGGTTCTAATACTAGTGCCAGCGAAATCCAGAAATTTACTTTTAGTCGCGTTCGTAGTAAAATACTTAGTTTTATCATAGAAAATATTTATTTCATTTTTACTATGACATCATTTTCACCCACTGTAGCGCTGTGAGATGAGCGTCTCAATTTCAGTATCATCAGAATGAATAAAAAAATATTGAAATGTAATAGTATTGAAATGTGTACAAATGCGTTATTTTAAAACATGACGTCATTTTCTGTTCGAAAGTTTTTAAAAAGTTATTTTTAATTCAATACGAAAATGTTATCCGTAATGATATGGTAATTCCCATTGTTTCCTTTCTATCTTCAACGTTAGAAGTAAGCCGATTGTCACCAATGTGAAGAAATTTCATAAAGGACATTTAAAATTAAAATTAAAATGTAAAAATGGTTTTATTTAAAAAAATAGCGAGTGCGGGTACATCTAAAAATAAAATTCTTTCATTTAAAATAATTACTAAAATCGATCCAATATGAAGCTCAGACCAGATGACTAAACAAAACAGCCTTGTTTTTTAAATATATAGATTATACGGCAAATATATAGCAAATTAACACCTTATAATAATATATACTAATTTAAAATGCTAAAAGTTGTAAATTAAAACTTTAAAACCAGTAAAAATACGTTTCTGTTCCAGTGTTTACACACTTCGACTCGCCCCGAGACAATTTTCAAAACAAATAAATAAATTTACTCTAAATTTGCACGGTCTATGAAACGCCATCACTCAAAGTCCCACTTATTCTTTCATATTATGCAAGTTATTTTTTATTTTACTTTGATAGTTAATTTTTATTATTAATATATTTTTTAATTATTTTTTAATTATTTTATTTTAGTTTAATCTCAGTCGTTATTTTTTATTTTACTTTGATAGTTAATTTTTCTTATTAATATATATTTTTTAATTATTTTAGCATTTTAATTATTTCATTTTAGTTTAATCTCAGTCGTTATTTTTTATTTTACTTTGATAGTTAATTTTTCTTATTAATATATATATTTTAATTAATTTAGTATTTTAATTATTTTAGTTTAATCTCAGTCGTTATTTTTTATTTTACTTTGTTAGTTAATTTTTATTAATATTTTTTTTAATTATTTTGTTTTAGTTTAATCTAAGTAAAGTAAAAAATGTCGTGCATAATATGAAAGAATACGTGTAAATTTGAATGATGGCGTTTCATCAGTGTTGCCAGATTGAGGAATTTTTCGTCCCCAGATTGTTGATTGCCACCGCTTTTTTGAAATAGAAATGTTAGGTCTATTTATAATAGATTAATAATTCTGAAAAATAAGGCGAACAATACTCTTTTTAAAAAGTGGTGACAGTCAAATAATCTGAATTAAAGAAGTACCCAATCTGGCAACACTGCGTTTGCCTGTTCGTCATCTGTCATTTTGTTCGAAGTATCATTAACGAAAAAGCATTTTCTTTAATGTAATGATATTATTAATTAGCATTATACATAACGGAATTTCGAAAAATTTCTTATCTTTTGCATTTTTAAATCTCTTTCGGTATCCATTCAACCTAGTGGGAGGAGCTATGTCCAGTGTCCACAGTTAGGAAACCAGAGCGGTCTGGACGGGATGATAGTGTAAGTTTCGGTGCACGAGAACGATAATTTGGTCACCTTCCCTTTAAAAGTCTTTCCTAAAGCAATGTGACCAAATCTGTCGAAGCTTTGCGAAATTTCTTTATATTTTTATAATGCGTGAATTATGAGAGCATTAATACGCGAATTATGCGAACATTAATACGTGAATTATTAGGCAATATATATTTATTTTTATTACACAGTTTGCCCGTCTGGCAACACTGCGTTTGCCTGTTTGTCATCTGGCAACACACTGTGCAATTTTAGAAAAGTTTTATTTATTTGTTTTGAAAATGACTCGGGGTGAGTCGAAATATGTAAACAGTCGAATAAACGTGTTTTTAAAGTTTTAATTTACACCTTTTAGCATTGAAATTAGTAGATTATACGGCAGTTAAAATAAATTCGACAACATTTTCCGACTAAGATCACTAATTTGTTTTTCTAAATTATGCAACATTAACTATAATGATATCGTTATTTGCATTCCTCTATAAAAGATTAGTCCCATCACAATGCTAAAACTAATGAATTATGATAAACTTAATAGATATAAATCATAATTACTTTGTAATAAATTTTGATTTGTTGGATTATTGTATGACGTCAAGTCATAAGTAACCAGAAACTTAATCATCAACGTTTCGTATCAAAGTTAGCTTATAACCTTTAGGAAAATTGCGATAATTCATCATTCTTAAGGTTTGAACAGCTTCATTAATAACAAGAGCATGTTACGTCTGTATTAGAATATTATGAAATCATTAATTTTATATGTCAAAATTATTTTTCTTTACTTTGAAGAAAACGGTAAATATTCTCCTTGTGTTTTTACCCATAACGCGATTTTTTTTTATACAGATTTAGTCATGGCATCGTTTGAAACATGTTTTATTGTTGACATACATTAGATTGAGCATGGAAATAGTGTATATGGAAACTACATAACAACTGTATATTTTTTTAAATGCTGAATTTGGAAAAAAAAGTTGAGTGTTCTTTATTTTGATTTTCTCTGTTATATATATTTCTTTATAGAATATGAATAGAATGGCAAATAATTTAAATATAAATATTCAATATATATAAATATTTTTAAAATCATTTGTTACATGCAATATCGCATTATTTTTAAACATTTAATTCCTTACACTTTGAGTTTCGGGATAACTGATTCCGGATTCCCACTCTTGCATTCTTACTTAAAAAAATAAGATAAATAAATAAATATATATATAAATATCTTGTTCGAAGTGACATTAATGAAAAAGCATTTTCTCTAGTGTAATGGCAGTAATAATTACCAATATACATAACGGAATTTTGAAAATCTTGTCAATGCAAATAACAAAAGTTGACTTATCCTTCACATTTTTATTCTTTTTCAGCATCCACTCTAGCCAGTGGGCGGAGATAAGTCCAATGTTCGCGGTTTGGAAACCAGAGCTGCATGTACTGGATGACTATGTAAGTTTGGGTGCACGATAACAATAATTTGGGTCATATTCCTTTCAAATATCCTTCCTAAAATAATGTGATCAAATGTGGTCGAAGTTTTGCGGAATTGCTTTATATTTTTATAATGTGTGAATATCGTCGGTACCATGTCAAACTATCCAATGTGAAAACAATGGGCTATTTTCAGATATAACTTTTCTAAAACGTAAAATTCCCCTTGTTTTCGCCTTAATTAATATGTCATTAAATATGTTTAAATGAGGAGATTTTACTAATTCAAAAAAATGGTGCCAATCAAGAAACTGAATTTCAACAAAGTAGCGCCCTGTTTTTAGATTGGATAGTTTGCCATGCTACCGACGATATGTCATTAACGTAGGTTATATAGTTATTAATATATTTTGGGCAATGTATGTTCATTTCAGCATTTCATTTGTACGTCTTATGTTCCGTTCCGGAAGTATAACCAGATCCCCTTAGCGAGCAGTCTCTAAAAAAGATTGTCATTAAGCTGTTGATCGTCAAAGCATCAACACGTATCAAAACATTCCATCCTAACTACGCGATGGATATTAATTATACTTTGCAATCTATTCAAATTAGTCAAGTTTATGTTTGTGTAAGTGTGTTGTGCAGTGTTTACGTGTGAATAAAGTCAATTAAAAAGAAATTAAACGTTTACAGTGCATTATAAGAACATTGTGGTCCTAAAGAGCTTGAGAGCTACTATGGATAAGCTTAACATATTAAAAGGATCCGTAAAGGCTGCCATCAACAGATTAGAGAGCAGTTTTTAACAGATACCACTGACATAAAAACAACGAATGTGAGTACATTAGAGGTCAAATTAAAAAGGACAGAAGGACTTCAAAATAAATTGGAGGAAATAAGAGCGCAGTATTTTGATATCCAAGAATTATCTGCGCAACAAGTGCAAGAAATAGAGGAGGATATCGACTTTGCTAATGAGAGGCTCGAACAAGTGGATGTAAGCTTGAAAGTTTTATTAGCATCTTTTGAAAATAAATGTAATTTTGTAAATGTTGATGCTTATTCAAATGAAAACAAAACAAAGGTGCGCCTCCCAGAAATTCCATTACCTTCATTCGGAGGTGCTTATTGTGATTTTGCTAATTTTAAAACGCAATTCACTAAATTGATTATTAATAATGCTCAATTAGATAATAGTCTGAAGCTATTTTATTTAAAAGCTTCTTTAAAAAACGAAGTTAAACATTTAGAATCGCCTGATGATTATTTAAATTCATTGTTCCAAGCCCTGATACACAGATACGAAAATAAAAGATTGTTAATCGATTCACATATTTCTGGAATTTTAAATTATGAAAAAAAGCACACGGTATAAATCCCCTAAATAATTGCGTAATTTTATTGATTGCATTAACAAAACATCCGTTCACTCAAAGTTATGGAATATACACAAAATAATTTATCAGAAAGTGTGTTTATAAATATAACTCTGAAAAAAATGGATAAAGAAACTCAAAAGCAGTTTGAATTATCTCTTGAAAACACAAATGTTCCGACTTTTGATTATTTAATTTCCTTTTTGGAAAAAAGATGCCTTGTTTTAGAATCATTAAATTTATCGTCTGTCGCCAGCCAATCTCAATCGAAGTTCTCAAAAGCTAAGAATAATTACGCAGTAAATAAATCCAGATCATTTTTTTATCAGCGATAAAAATTAAAATAAATTAAAGCCTTGCGTGTTATGCAATACACATCACCTTCTTTTCAAAAGTTCTGCTTTTTTAAACATGAGTGTTCGTGAAAGGAAAATGGTTGTAAATAAAAATAAATTGTGTTCAAATTGTTTACGATTACATCAAGGTCAATGCAATTCTAAATTTACCTGCAACTATTGCAAATCATTACACAATAGCTTAATACATGAAGTAAATGATATGTCAGAAACGGCAATAATAAATAAAAATAATGAGTTTGTTAAAAACAAACAAATAATCCATTCTGAATCTGAGCATAAAGAAACGCCATTAATCGGTTCTAATTTGTTAGTAGAGGATACAAGAAATTGCGCAATATTAAACACAGCTATAATTTTAGTAACTGATGTGTTTGGAAATAAAATTAGATTAAGAACGGTTTTAGACAATGGGTCGTCGATTAACATTTTAAGTAAGAGCGCATGCAAGAAATTAAATCTAAAACCAAAACCATTCAAGGGTATTATTTCTGGCATTAACGAGTCACATTAGGAAGTAAAGCAAATTATCAATGCAGAAATATTAAATGAACAGGGAACATTTTCTAAAACATTAGAGTTTGCAGTTCTACCAAAAATAACAAACAACATTCTGGTTCAAAGATTAGACATTTCATATTTATGCATCCCTAACTACATAGAACTAGCAGATAATAATTTCATATACCTGGTCAGATTGGCGCATTAATTGGTTGCGAGGTATGTTTTGACATTTTAAAGCTTGAGCAAATTCGTTTAGCATATGCTAATTGTATATTACAGAATACAATATTTTGATATTTATTCGCAGGTTCACTTCCACAAGTTGAAAATAAGTCATATTGTTGCCTCTTAACTGAAAATAGCTTAGACAATACTTTACAGAATTTTTTTTAAATAGAATCTTTACCTGGGGATAATAAAGAAACTGTCAAAGGGGATGAAGAAATATTTTCTGAGGAACATTTTAGAATCACCTATAAACGCGATCATACCGGTAGATTTACAGTACAGCTACCAATGAAAGAAAATGAAGAATCAGTGTTAGGTAAATCTAGAGAAATTACAGCTACGAGATAAATTATTTACGGGCTAAATTAGATTTAAATAAAACAATGGCTAATTTATATACAGCTTTAATTAAAGAATACGGATTTTTTAGGCATATGACGCAAATTAAAAATGAAAACGAAAATAAGATGTCTTATTACATTTCGCATCATGCTGTGTATAAACCAGAAAAAAAATATATCTACTCCCTTGAGAGTTGTCTTCAATGCAAGTTCAAATACATCTAGTGGTTATTCACTTAATTCTATTTTGTTAAATAGCGAAACGGCTCAGCAAGACTTATTTTCTATGATAACTAGATTCCGTACCCACAAATATGCATTCTGCACAGACATTAAGAAAATGTACAGACATATAATGATCGACCAACTGCAAAGAAATTTGCAAAAAATTATTTGGAAGTCTAATAAGGATGCTCGGATAAAAATATTTGACCTTAACAAGGTTACCTATGGAACAGTACGTGCTTCCTTTCTAGCCACACGGACGTTGAAGGCTCTTGCTGATGAAGAAAGAAAATATTTCCCCAAAGCTGCAGAAGTGATTCATAACGACATGTACGTTGATGATTGTTTATCTGGTGCAGGTTCCTTACAAGACGCACAAGACTTGCAAACTCAATTAATTCTGATCTTAAAAAGGGGAGGGATGATCCTACATAAGTGGTCTCTAATCATCCTGAATTATTACAAGACTAACCATCGCAACAAATTTCTGTAGGGATGCTTTGGAAACATCAATTGGATCATTTTACTTTTAAAATTAGTATCGAATCCAAAGACATTTATACTAAGAGAGATGTTTTGGCACAAATTGCTAAAATTTACGATCACTTACGCCTAATTGGCCCTATTCTAACCAAAGCAAAAAATTTAATGCAACATTTTTGGGAATTAAAGATAAATTGGAACCAACATCTGCATGCCAGTTCTCTTCGGGAATGGCAGAATTTTCTGATTAAATTGACAGAAATAAATCATCTTACAATTCCGCTGTATATTTTGTCTGATAACATTGCAGGTCTAGATTTACACGGATTTATAGATGCTTCTGGAAAGGCCTATGGAACAGCCATCTATATAAGATCTCTCTCCACATCTGGACAGTTCAGGTCTAATTTTCTGTGCAGCAAGTCCCGTGTGCCCCCCTCCCCCTAAAGCCAATGACCATCCCGCGAATAGAGTTGTGTGCAGCTCTACTTTTGACAAAACTAGTTCAAAAGATAATTCCCATCCTGCAGCTATGCTTTGAAAAGGTGTGGCTTTGGACAGACTCTTCAATTGTTCTATTTTGGCTTAATACATCACCCCACAAATTAAAACTTTCGTTGCCAACCGAGAAATCAAGATATAGTCTATTTCTGAGAATTATCATTGGAACTATGTACCCTCCAAATCCATTTCAGCAGATATCATCTCCAGAGGTGCAACATCCAAGGATCTGATAAATAATGATTTGAGGTGGTTTGGACCAGATTTCTTCAAAGGTAAATTATAGTTCCCAACCAATTTCCTACTGTCATAGACATTGAATGCGAACAAGAACTGAAATTTGA
Source organism: Maratus speciosus (assembly GCA_963932465.1). Classification (NCBI taxonomy): domain Eukaryota; kingdom Metazoa; phylum Arthropoda; class Arachnida; order Araneae; family Salticidae; genus Maratus; species Maratus speciosus. The sequence continues at coordinate 529,897,177 of OZ010790.1, forward strand.
TTATATCTTACTGACTATGAACAATAACCCAGACTTTTTTAATGTATTATCTAACTCTTTTAATAATTTTCTCAAACTAATTAGAATATGTAGTTTTATTTTTAGGTTCTTGAATAGCACCAGACGTAGAGCTGTAAACGCAAATCAGTTTTCGAAGTCAGAATTGATTAATCTGCCACCTACTCTGAGTAATCCCCATTTATAAATGAATGGGTCTAATCCCTTTAACTTACTGGAAGAAGGAACAGTTTGCCCCTTTCTGAGTGCTGCTAATTCAGGAGTGAACTTACCTTCCTGCGCCTATTTTACTAGAAAATGTGTACTATATTTTAATTCTGTGCCCAAAAGCTGTTTACCGTTTACAGCTCTACGTCTGGTGCTATTCACAAACCTAAAAATAAAACTACATCTTAATTTCTTTGAATAGACGATCCAGGATAGTTATTTAACTTTTAAAAAATATGGAGTGACTTCATTTGATTTTCTAAACACTGTTGTACGTACCCAGTAAATAAATATAAATTTCTGGCACTATATATTCGGTTGGACTAGAACTCTAGATGCTACTTTTTTCGTTTTGAAACTGACGACCTTACTTCTGCGTTATTAACCCCTTGCCTGTGATGCGCGAACTCAGTTCTTGCAACACAAAAGCGCCGATTTTGGAATACCCGATTGAGTTCGGGCAAGAAAAAATCGGTGGTTCAGTCTTACGAACCGAACTCAGTTCGTCCAATACATAATATGTAATTTATTATTTTCCCAATATATGGCCATACTTTCCCGCGAAAAGTTTGGCACTTTCGTCCCATTTGTATATGAACGTTTTGCGTTCTTAAAATGAACCTGTTGCGACATATGGATCGATACTTTACTGAACACATACCACCAACGGAGAAAATTAGTACTCCAACCAGACAATGTTTCCTCTTTGTCGTAAAACTGATGAAAATGGAACAGGGTACGACGTGAGACTCGAGTTTATTGTAAAGACTTTAATGCAGGTTTGTGTGCCATGACATGTTTTCGTATGTACCATACTGTGTAAAGGATTTGTGAAATTCGAAGAAATCTGAGGGACATGAAATTCATGACAGTTGATATAAATAATAATATTCTTGTATTAGTGTATTATATTTATCTTGAAAATTATGTCATTTGATTTATTTTGCTATAATTTGAGCAAAAAGAACTGTAATCCATTAATATTTCCTATATATGTGAAAATGTTGAATATAGTACTCATTTAGTTTTTCTTTTCAATAATCTATTTCTAATATTTTAATGATAATAACGAACAAAGTTAAAGAGATTTTTTTTCCATTCTTGGCACGTTTTTCTCAAACATATTCCCCAGGCGAGGGATTAATGCTTGTTTGCGACGTCACAAAATTAAGTAAAATGTGAGTATGTCATTAACGTAATTTACATATTTATTAATGCATGTTAGGCAATAACTATTTATTTTTCAACATTTCAAATGTTGTATATCGTAATGTCTTTAGATAGGCGAACCAGGAATGTCGTTTAACTTAAACAAAATATCGTGTGACTCACTTGACTCTCTAAACACCGTAGTACGTATCCAGTAAATAAATAAATATAAATTTTTGACACAATAAATTCGATTCGGCTAGAACACTGGATGTTACTTTATCTTCGTTTTGAAACTGGCTACGTTACCACTGCGACATTAATGCTTGTATGCGTCGCATCGCCACAAAATTTATCTCTTGTACACACTTATCACTTGTGTCTAAGACCATAATGATTTTCCTTATAGGCTGCATAAGGGTTTTAAAATATTTTAAAAATCTATCAAATACATACCCCCCCCCCCCCCAGAAAAAAAGAAGTTAAAATATTTAAAATTCGTCAAATTGTCTAAATTACCGTTAAATAGAGGGAAGCTATCGTTAAATCGGTTATCTTAAAATCGAGATTATACAGTGCATACCAGAATAAGTAACAAGAAATATGTGTAAGTAATTTATAACAAGTGAAACTGAATCTGTTAAAATTATTTACATCACTGATATAAAGAGTAATATTTTTAGATGTTTAAAAATAAATATTATTTATATTTACTTTTCTGATTATAATATGTTTTATTCTGTAAAATATATTATTTAATACCATTTAATACCATTAACTGAATACAATAAATTTTTCCGAGAACAGAATAATAACATTAAGTTATATTTAGCATTAGCTGAATAAACACAAACTATCTCGACTTGACGGTAGCGTTGATCTCTGAAAACATTTCTGAAAAAAAAAGCTGTAATTCATGAAATTAAAAAAGAATTTTATATATTTAAAATTCATCAAATTGCCTAAATTATTGTTAAATAGAGGGACACTATAGTTAAAATGTGGAAATCGTTATATCAGATATCTCTAAATCGGGATTATATAGAACATAATAAAATAAAACACAAGAGATATGTAAAAGTAATTTATAACGAATGAAACTGCATTTGTTAACACTAGAAATAGGGGGAATTTTACTCAACTTTTGTAAAAATATTTGACTTCAGAATTTTTATTTTAAATTATTAACTTATTTATTTAACTAGATTTTTTTCTTTGAATCTTTTAAACTAGTTTAATAAAGAAATTTCTGGTTCGAACCGAAATATATTCCTTTGGTGGCGGTAAAAATTACCGTCTTTCTAGTGTTAAAAGTATTTTCATCAGTGATATGTAAAACGTGTAGTATTATTAGATATTAAAATATATATATATATTATTTCTAATTAGTTTTCAGATTATAATATACTTTTTTCTGTAAAATAGGCTATTTAATATCTAAAACTTTTCTTAATACAATACCATTAAATGAATACAAGAAATGTTTTCAATAACAGAATAATAACATTAAGATATATTTAGCTTTATCTGAATAAGAATCAAACTATGTCGCCTTGACAGTAGCATTGATCTCCTGAAAAACATTTTTGCGATTTCTTGTCTGTCACGTATTAGCTGCGATTTAATGATAAAAAAGAAACAAAAGATTCTCGGTTATCTTTAAACATGTTTGATTGATGTGCATAGTTCTGCATAAATTGCCCTGCCTTCATAAAGATATATATGTAAAGAGATGTGTTAAAATTTCTATGACACACAAGAACAGTTCAGTCAGATGTAAAACTTTCTTTAACTATTAATGCATTTGACAGCAATTATAAAAGTTTTTTTCAACTTCCCTTTTTGCTTGACAGGTCTTCGATTTTTAAAGTTACTTTGGAAAAAAAAGAAACTTATAGCAGTTTTATTTGTTTATTTTACTTCTACTTTTTCTTTTGAGATGAAGTTAATGTCTCTTATTATTTCTCAAAGGTAAGTTGTTATTTGTGAAAAGTGAGTTACTCTTTTTGACATTACTTGAAAGAACGGATAAACTTTTTCTAGTAAATTAGGATATACTTATAGGAATTTCATTTCTTCATATTAAATGGATAACTTAGAAAATATTTCAGGAAAAAAAATAGGTAATTTAAAAGCAGCAGTATTTTTAACTACTATTTATACTTCGTAAAATAGTTAAATTTATTGAATATTTTGTACAATTTATTTTAAAAAGTAACAGGAAATGTAGTTTTTAGCTCGCAGGCTAGCAAAGCATGAGAGCTAATGTGCCCGCAGGTTCTGTATGTACATACGTATGTATTTAGGTAAGTATGTACGTAACGCGATAACTCTTGATAATAATATGTTATTTACTTCAACCTTTTTTCTAGGTTCATTCTGATAAGGCGCTACCCTGATTAGTTGTGGGTGTTCATTGGTTAAGTATAAAGGGAAGGGGAACGGGCTAATCGTCCCCCTTAATTAGAATAAAAGGGTTTTTCATGCATAATTATCCGATTTACATCAATTTGGTATACCGGTTTATTCTGATATGGCGATTCCCCGATTACATTCGGACGTTCATTGATTAAGTATAAAAGGGGGAAACGGGGGGTGAGGTACCCCTTAATTTATTTTTCGAGGAGCATCATTTTTTGAAATAAGAGTATAATATACAATTAGTTTTAATAACCTGTGATATCAATGCCATCAGTTTAACAGGGCAGTTTTTTTCTATTTTTTAACTTAAACTTTTTGACGTTTGATATCCAACTATTTTAAGTTTTTGTAGATAATGGATTTTACCATATCTCTCATTCCTTCGTTCTGAGTACTACTATTTTCTAAAAGTAATATTCGTTTTATTATATTCGTACATTAATGACAGAATATCTGTCATGTTATTGATAAATAAAGTATATTATATATAAATTATTCTATAAATAGATGTACTAAAAGTACAGAACGGTTGACAGTTATGGGATTATAGCAAATTAGTCAGCGTTATATTGATCGATAATTCTGTATCAACATTACATTACTTGGAAATAAATCTATTAGAATATTAATACTAATTTATACGTACAAAATATTTTAAATGGAGCGTCACTAATAAAGAAATATATGTTTTACATTAGTAATGCTTGCAATGGAACTTTAAATTCAGAAACAATTGGTTCTAGACTGGAAATATTGCCAATAAAATCTTGAAATGTTTCTTGTTAATATTTTTTTGGAGGAATAATTCATGCAAAAATTAAACAACATGGGCCATGATATAGCCAAGTTATAACTCGTATTGATAAAATATTGTTTAGGTAGTGGGATGTTTTACTTTTAAAATGTAATTATTAAGGCTTCTTAATAGGCCGGAAGGCGTCTGCACAAGTCACCACCTCATCGATTTAATGGCTAAAATTCCAGGATTGGTTAAAACTCCATTCGCATATTAGAATGCTGCTCGTTAGCGAAGTCATATCTTGGTGAAAAACACCTGCAAACCCGATTTTAGCGGTTGACTGGTAGGATTAACATTGTATTAAAGACGTTATGGTGGGGCGTGTCCAATATAACGTTGGGAACCACTGATTTAGAGTATCCTTTATAGAGAAATGACAAATTAATTGCGCATTGAAGAGTTTTCTCCTTAACCTCCTCGGTTCTGAAGTATCACATGTGATACTGCCAAACCAAGGTGAATATAAACTAAATTATTAGATCTCTTACGTTTTTACTTTACTTCTACATAGCTGAATGTTTTTGGATTTGGTTCAAAACCAATAAATGACATCACTAATGCTTATTTCCTCACAAAATAAGTGTAATTTCCATCTGTGTTTTCAAAATGAATTCCAGATAGTCTGTCCAATAAAGTGAGAAATTTTTATATTTTATTAACTTAAACTCTCGAGAATAAAACAAATTGCGGATTTTTATATCAATTAAATACCTTCAACTAGTTACTGCGTAATTTAGGTTATTGATAATTAAATTGATATTTTAAGCATGTTAGTAATTTTAGATCCATATTTGTGAACCTAAATTAGCAGCCCTCTAACGTTTCAATTTCAGAAAAAAGGCTCCTTGTGTTATCTATGGTATCTTTTTGTTAGTGCAAAATGAATGAATGTGTATTCGCAGTGTTATTTTACCTTAGGATTTGAAGAGGATAACATGGCCGTAAACGAATCAAACCAACAAACCAGTCTGCAGCGTAAGGTTTTATTTCACGAAGAGTCAATCGATGACCTACAAGAATTATTCAGGGACATAATTCAGACTAAAAGGCGGCTGCACAGACAATCACCTCATCAAATTAACGGCGGAAATTACTGGATTAGTTAAAACTCGATTTACATATTAAAATATAACTGGTCTGTCAAGTCTTATCATGGTGGAAATCACCTGCAAACCCGATTTTAGTGGTTTGCATGAAGGTTTACCATTGTGTTTTCCTGCTCTCTTTCATCCATGTTTTCATAATTGTGGGTGCAGGAAAAACACAACAGTAAACTTACCGATCCACCACTAAAATCGGGTCTGCAGGTATATCCACCAAGATATGACTTGGCATACCTGCTGCATTTTACTATGCTTATCAATTTCTGTCTATTCTTGGAATTTCAGCCGCCAACTCGATGAGGCGATGGCCTGTGCAGCCACCTCCCCATCCATAAGGGGTAGTTTTTCTGAAACTCCCCGATCTCAAAATCCAACGTTAACCAATGAGAAAACTGTGAAGCGAAATTACACTTTGTGTAATCTGATTTTTAAAATACGGATTTCACCATGAGAAAATAATCCTCACATGCTAACGATGTGCGATTTAAAAAAATTGCCACCGTAAAGCTAATGTCAGACGAACGTCTATTTGTACGTTTTTGTTTCAACATGCACAGAAACACATGGTAACGAAGCAGTAGGGAAGGCTGTAGCAAGGAAAAAAAACGTGTAAATAGATGTTCGTCTGACATTATCCTTAATTTTAAGTATTTTAAAGGATATGAGAAACTTTTATCAAAGGGAAATTTTTTATTTTATGGCGATTTTTTTCAAATGTTTAAATTTTAAGAACAATTTTTGAATACATTAATTAATTCCATTTTTAGGTGCGTTCGTAATTATATAAATACGTAGCACCTATAGTCGTCGTTCAGTCCCTCCGTCTGTCCGTCCGCATGTAACAGAGCAAAAACAACCCAACCGAATGGTCTGAAATTTCAAATATATGATTGTTGCAAAATTTTGTCGAGCCATTTCAAATTTTATGAAAATCGGATGTATAGTTTAATTACAGGGACAGTCAAAAGTTTTTCTTTACATTACGGCCAATGGGAAAAATTATTGCAAGTGCGTTTTAATGATATTAGAGCCTTCCGAATGATCTGAAATTTTAAAGATATAACTGTTGCAAAATTTTGTCGAGCCATTTCAAATTTTAGGAAAATCGGATGTATAGTTTAATAACAGGGACAGTCAAAAGTTTTTCTTTACATTACGGCCAATGGGAAAAATTATTGCAAGTGCATTTTAATGATATTACAGCCTTCCGAATGGTCTGAAATTTTAAAGATATAATTGTTGCAAAGTTTTGTTGAGTTATTTCAAATTTTAGGAAAATCGGATGTATAGTTTAATTACAGGGACAGTCGAAAGTGTTCCGTTACATTACGGGGAATGGGAAAAATTATTGCAAGTGCATTTTAATAATATTACAGCCTTCCGAATGGTCTGAAATTTTAAAGATATAATTGTTGCAAAGTTTTTTTGAGCTATTTAAAATTTTAGGAAAATCGGATGTATAGTTTAATTACAGGGTCAGTCAAAAGTGTTCCGTTACATTACGGGGAATGGGAAAAAATTATTGGAAGTGAATTTTAATGATGTATCAGACTATGCGCTTTATGAAGTGCAAAAAAGTATACATTCAGTACAATATGGGGTGCAAAAAATAATTATAAAACTAGTTATAGTACGAACGCACCTCATTTGCCACGTTTGACGAGCAATTTCCAACTTGTTTTAAATGCACATGTTGTCATCTGACGTCTACTTTTAAATGATGAAAGCCGTATTTTAATAATTATAGTAGGCAGTGTGTAATCGTGCTTGAAAATTTTCCCATAGTGAACAAGGGGATTTCTACATCGGGGAATTTACTGATGCGACCTTTTAACATTTAGGTTTGTGGATAGCACTCTTGAGTTCAAATGCTCTTTTTGACCATTACGTAGTTGTACTGTGCAACAGTCGTCATTTACAATCTTTACAGTCAGGACAACTGACATCAGACTCTCATTTACATTGTTCAGTTTATGAAGCCCGCGAATATTTTGGAGTATAAGGAATTACTGTGAATAAATGTCGCATCGCAAGTGAAAATTATTTGTGACCGCAAGCTCTCAATTGACAGCTTAAGTGTTAAACCAGCTAAGCAGAAATATTCTTTTATACTGAAATAACTTCATAAGTAAAAGTTTCGTAAGAAGTAGAACTACGAAATAACGGAGATCTTATACTGATATTTTAAATCTGTAGTTCCTGATGCATTGATAGTTGAGCCATGTAGTAAATGCATTTCGTTAAAAGCCATTGAAATTTTAAAAAAAGTTAAGGGGGCAAAGAGCAAAATTACTATCTATAAAGTTGTTGTGCATTAGTTAATTAGTATAAAACGGTATATGGTTCAGAATGAATAAAATAATTCTTTCCTATATTTCATAAACTCTATGACATCGACGCGGTGACAATTCTATATGTATATTATTAAATCTTATTATATAATAAATCTTAAATATTTCTCCAACTATTCTTGTTTTAACATTTTTTTACAATTTCAAAAAAATTATGTTTCACTTTTAATGAATTTTTAAAGAGAGAATTATTAGAATGCATTAATATACTATCACTTAAGATAATTTTTCATTATTGTGAATGATTTTTTAATTTTACTATTTCAAGTCTCATATTATTTTGATTGTTGATTTTTTTAATATCATAGAAAACAAATACCGTGTGCGTCAAAAGTTCGTTGCAAGTTAAAAATTATTTTAAAAAGAACAAATGATTATAAAACTCAATTGCGATTTGCACGAATGAGTTTTTTTTAATAACGAAAAATTAACGATAAATTTAATAACGAATTGTAGATTCCGAAGTCACCAACGGAGGTCGTTTCGCAGAAATTTAAAGCACACGTTTGCAACTCAAATTTTTAGTAATATTCAATGAATAGGGAAAAAATAACAGCACAGCGTCTGACATGTTTCAGCACCCCCTGAGCAGAAATTGGCCCTTTTTTGATCTTGAGTCCTTTAGACATGTTTCGATTGAAAATTTCATCATTGTTCGACTAAAATGATTAATGAACAATGATTTATCTGAGAATGAGAGCAAGCTATTGGGAACGCAAGAAAAATTCAAAATGCATTGAATAGCGTTATTACGAACTGATTTGCATAAATATATCTTTTAAAAATTGCATGCTGACTACTTCTATAAGTGACCTTTAGAAGTTTGACATTACTTTGACCTTTTTTTTCTTTTAAGAAAAATTCTACTTTTTTTAAAAACAAAATTTAAGTATCTATTTTTATAAAATTGCCAAATAAAGGAAAATAGTGGAAATAAGAATCTACCTGGTGTAAATTTGTGACCTTTATGTACATTCTGTGTGTAACTTAATTTTGAATGAACTATAGGTTATAGCTAGTACGAAAATAAAAAAGGATTTGATTATTGTGTATAAAAATCTATTACGTTTTTCATTATTTACATTTTGCTTGTTACATTAAAAAGAAACATTTTCAAGTTAAAGTTATCGATATCTAACATCTACTCAGCAGAAATAATTAACTGGAGTTGATTAGATTTTCAGATTTATGAATATTGTAAAAAAAATAATTTTTCGAAAGTTATTTGAGATTAAGTAATAATTAAAAAATGAAATAATAATTTTATTATTATTAAGTTCTTTATTAATTAACAATATCATCAAGTTGACTTTAGATTGGATGTTACCCATACCACATTTGTATAGGGAAAAAAAGATCGATACTTTTACTGTAATATTACATATTTACAGTACCCGAATACATTTTATGAGTTTTTGTTTAGCGTTTTAAAAATAATGATTATTTGTTTAATTAAAATTATTTTATTTATCTCTTGTTAATAGTCATAAAACAAAATTCTGAAAAATATTTCCCTAACTTTTTAAACGTTTAAAGTGGATTTGGTTATTTTTGTAAGTTATGATGCTTTTGAAAACAGCGTTCGTTTTTATCATCACATTATAAACTATGCTTAATAAAACGTTTTGAAAAAGAACATCTTTCCTTTCTAAAATTTAAAAACTCTTTTTTCTTTTTTTAAAAAAAGAAAAAAAATGTGGAGCCCTATTTTATCAGGATTACGATGATAGAAGATATATGTTTTCTTTAATTTAAGAAAAAGACTGGCAAAATCATAGAAAATTTTGTGTTAGTTCTGACTATATATATGTATAAAATACCGTTATTTGTGTTATATTTTAAATGCCCTCTTTAGAGGCTATGCAAAAATCTTAAATGTCAATTCTCCAAAACTTAAAGATAGCTAAACTCCCTTCTTGTTAACTTCTTGAACGTTATTAATGCTTTTTCAATCTACATAAGTGATGTCTTTCAGGTGCAGATTAGCTAAATATTTAATATCTCCTATTATAATACGAGCAAAAATTGTGTGTGTATGTGTGTATGTGTGTGTGTGTAAATTTTATCTTAAAAACGGCTCTAACGATTTTGACTAAATTTTGTATTTTACCACTTTCAGGCACGAGAAGACCATTGGGCATATGTTCGAGAAAATTCGATTAGCAGGTCATTTTGGGGTCATAATGGGTCAGTGTCAAGCTAATTATATCTAAAAAACGGCTCAATCAATTTTGACTCAATTTTATATGCAACCGTTTATGGGCAAGAGAAAACTATCGAGCCAGGTCCCATGTTCGATAAATTTTGATTAGAGGGTCATTTTTGGTCACTTCGGGTCAAGCTAATTTTATCTAAAAAACGACTCTAACGATTTTGACTAAAGTTAATAATTAACTAAAATTTTGACTAATTTTGACTAAAATTAATCTACTGTTTTAGATTACGAGAAGACCAATGGGCTAAGTCACATGTTAGAGAAAATTATATTAATGGGTCATTTTTTGGTTATTGTGGGTGAAGCTAAGTTAATATAGAAAACGGCTCTAAAGATGTTGACGAAATTTTGTTTTCTATCGTTTTCGGGCATGAAAATACCATTGAGTTAGGTCGCATGTTCAAGAAAATTAGATTAGTGAGTCATTTTTGGGCACAATGGGTCAGGTGTCAAGCTAATTGAATCTAAAAAAGGTTCAAAACATTTTGACAGAATTTTGTAACATACCGCTTCTGTGCATGAGATGACTATTGGGCTCAGTCACATGTTCGAGAAAAATTGAATAGTGGGTCATTTTGGGTTTCAGGGGGTCAAGCAAATTGTATCTAAAAACGAATCAAACAATTTTTACAAAATTTTGTATTATACCGTTTCTGGGCATTAGAAGATAATTGGGCTATGTCACATGTTGGAGAAAACTGAAATTGTGGGTCATTTTTGGATCAATGTGGATCAAGCTAGTTGAATGTAAAAAACGACTCAAACAATTTTGACAAAATTTTGTATTATACCGTTTCTGGGCATGAGAAGACGTGTGGGCTAAGTCACATGGTCAAGAAAATTCGATTAGTGGATCATTTTAGGGTCACTGTGGGTCAAGATAATTGTATCTAAAAAACGACTCAAATGATTTTGACAAAATTTTCTATTTTACCGTTTATGAGTATGAGAATACCATCTAAATTATCAGTCTTCCATTTAAGGATCATATGATCCTGACATAGGATCCCATCCAATTAAGGATCATGGGATCGTATTTGAGAATCTAGCGACTTTGTCTCTGCCTTCTGTCGGCGTAAGCCATTTTGAGCTATCATTATATTTATCTTAAAAACTCCATTACAAAAGTTGTTCTATTATCAGAATTCAAAATAATCGGAGAACAAAGAAGGAGAAAAATATAGATCATGTTATAAGTAATTTGATCCACTCTTTTTTTTTTTTTTAATCTCTGAGTGTACATCAAAACAGCAGTTCGATGCAACACTTTTTGTTACGTTTTTGAATTTGTTTTAAATTTTGTTAGTTCTTTTATTTGTTTAACCTTTATTATACATAAAATATATAATGTGAACATTAAAAAGGTCCACAATCTTACTTAAAAGGCGACTAATGTAATGAAAAAGATGTTATAAGTTTAAAATATACCTTTATTTAAAACTTCTTAGTACTTTCAAGCCTTCCTGGCTCATCATCAGAGAATATCTTAACAACTAAATGTTGTTTATTTATACAAATACGTCATTTATTTTGAAAATGAGAGAGCCAGTAATTATCCGAGTTGAAAGTAGAATTAGCAGTAGCAGTTTCTTGGATTGAATTTAATTAGAGGAAATATATATTATTATTATTAATTGCAGTTCAATTTATTTTATGACACCACTTTGCTTCTCATACGTCACTTTCTATGGGAAGAAGAAAATATGTAACTTCTGTACTTATACAAATACGTGACTTTGTTTTGAAAATGGGAGAGACAATAATTACTAGAGTTGAAAGTAGAAGTAGCAGTAGCACTTTCTTGGATTGAATTTAATTAGAGGAAATATATTATTATTATTATTAATTGTAGTTCCATATATTTTATGACATCACTTTGTTTCTCATACGTCATTTTCCATGGGTATAAGAAAATATTTAACTTCTGTACTTTAAAACTTCTTAGTACTTTCAAGCCTTCCAGGCTCATCAGCAAAGAATATCTTACAAACAAAAAAACAACATTTAATTATTAAGATATTCTCCGATGATGAACCTGGAAGGCTTGAAAGTACTAAGAAGTTTTAATTAAAATGTATATTTTGAACTTGTAACATCTTTTTCATTATATTAGTCGCCTTTAAAGTAAGATTGTGGAACTTTTTAATGTTCACATGATATATTTTATGTTGAATCATGGTGAAAAATTGCGTTTCGTCTTATGATATTATTTATTTTACAATTTGAATATTTGTATAATTATACATGGACATAAAGTTACTTGCTATAAAAAAAAATAATGATTACAAATTTATGAGCGGACGAACGTAAACGTGTAAAACGAGATAAAAAAGGACATACAAAATGAAAATTCGAGAAGGGACAAAAGAGAAACAAAATTTTGTGCTTAAGATCTGGAATATGTTAATGTGCATATAAACTCGGAAAAGTCCAGAAAACATTTATTATGTACATCATTCTGCGCTTTAATGGAACAAATGTTGTAATTTGGGGATTAACTAGTTAATCTGCGCATTTTCAATTTTAACGTTAAAATACATTTATATGGATATGTAAGAGGGAAAAATTCATTAAAAACACTGAGTAATTATCTGTTTTCAAAAGAATAAGAGGTTACATTTTGCAAATTGTTATAATTTTTAAGTAATAAAAAATCCTAATTGTCTCATAAACAAAACAACAGATTGTGTACATATATAGATATTTTATAAAAGTATTTTTCTTTTATATACAACAGTTTTCCTTTCGTAAATTTTAAAACGGCGCACAATGGGACGTTTTGATGATCTAGTTGGACAAAATTCATTTTTCCGATTATCTCGGAATTTGGAAAAACCGCTTGTACTGGTAGCTGAATATCTGTATTTTCGAGATCCGTATGAGTTTTGTCGAAAAAAGTCAGAGGTCAATTAATTGTGACGGTAAAGGAGCCATTTGCGCAGTTTGTTTGAGGGAATTTCAAAAGTTGCACGAGTTTCCTCTAAGTTTGAAAGCACGTCGTGGCTATTCTGTTTTATTTGAAAGCACTAGTTTGCTGAACATATGTCACAGATTTGTCAAGGTCAGTTTTAACCCATTTTGTTTAAAAATAAGCGATATTAAACTAGCTTGACCGCTTTTTTTCAAAGGTTGTAATTCTGGATGATCCTTGATGTTGTTTACAAATTTCATCATGACTTTTAACATATTATTCAGCATTATTCAGCAATAAGCATTTATTTTTAAATCAAAGTACCATTCCTAAAGTATTGAAAAATTAAAAAAACTCCTGCAGATCATTAAGGTTTTATTAATAAACAATCATCATATTAACGTGCAGTGCATGTATGTATGTTTAGTTCAAATCTTGCTAGTCAAATTTAAGGCAGTTTTAATTACCCGATTGAACCGAAACAATGAAAACATGTGTAATTTGAATGGCGTTACAATATTATTATAATTTAAAGTAAAAGTTTGTTTAGACTACTGTTTTTACAGGAATTCACAAAAAATTAGATTAAAACTTGCAAATTAATTTTAAATCAATTTCTATAATCTGATTGAGCTGAAACTTTGCTAAGGATATGTAGTTCTGGTGACAAAACAATGATGACTGCTTTCCTTCACGGACATGTAGCGCCATCTCTTGATCAAAATTGTTACTCTTAAAGGTATTAGGGATGTCCATATTAAGAGCACTGTCCATGTTGGGTACAAGTACCTTATTCCAATCTCGAAAATGAGATTCATATTCAGAACGAGATTCATTTACCATTCATGTTCACGACCAAAATATTTATCACTATTTGAGTATTTTATTAGTGATGCATTCAATAAAAAAAAAAAAACAGCGAAAAATAATTAAACTTCAACGAAATAATTTTGTCCACCTAGATCGTCAAAACGTCCCACTGTGCGGCGGAACTAAAAGTATTTATTTGTTGCGTTTAATTTAAACACATTATAATGACAGAAATTTTTAAAAATTATTACTTATGTAAATTTTTACTCACTTTTCGTTTTTAACGTTTGAGAAAATTCCTCCTTAGGCTGGAAATTAGAAAGTTGATCTGTAGAATCTTGCGGAGAATAATCTAAAAGATATATGAATAAACTATTTTAGAATTTTTTCTTTCTTTTATTTAAAAATAGAACGTAATTTTAACGTAAAATGATGAATGTCACTGGAGACATGTTTCTGATCCTTATGACTTTTCTTTATCTAACGCAATACTAGATTTATAAATTTAAACATACTTATAAAAGCTAGAAATATGAATTTTGAATGAATGAATGTTGCTTTAAAAGAGTTAAATTTTGTACATATAAAACTGTTGAAATTTTGATGTGGTTGAATTTTAAAATATGAAATAATTTTGCAGGGAATTGGATGTGTGTAAATACTAGTAAAAATTAACCATTTTATTTTCAATTCGAAAAAAAAAAAGATACATTTTATTAATTATTATCTTTCGTCTTATTTTGGTACCCTCTAGGTGAATGGTTTGCGCGTTGAGCGTCCTCACTAAAGGTTCGAAAATAGCTTCTGGATTTGATAACTGTTCACTTTTAATCCCTTCTGGCTGATAAAATGTATGCTAAGCAAATTTCAGAATATAAACATTTGGGATTTCGCATGAGAACAACCTCTTTATCCGGATGTATGCCCACTGGTACTGTAATGCCCATTTCTGTAAAAGTGGAATTGGACATGGACATATCAGAATATCGAGAAATATTGAAATTCAGGGGGATTTTAGTTTATTGATTTATTTTAGTTTATTTTCTACTTAATTTGTCTTTTCTTTATGAAACAAAGCTGTACAAATGAATCTACTCTATTAATTAGTAAAGAAAAACTTTAACATCCAGATTTAATAAACTTTACTAAATTTTATAATCTCAAAATAAAGAGAAGTAGTTTAGAACTGGTAATATTATATGGGGCATTTTCACAATCTTTTGACTTTTGAGAAAAAAAATCTCTCGAAATTAAACTTGCTAAAATAACATTTTAATCTGATAGACGAATGCTATAATGATTCAAAATAAAGAAAAAATGGTCAGCAGGGAAAAAAAATATTTAACTGAGGTTTAAGTTAAACTTGCGAGTTTAATTTTCCTTACCATTTTACCACTATAACTTTTTATTTTCTTCTAATTTTTTACTTATAATGAATTTGCATAGTACTCACAGAATATTCAAATAAGAAATAATGACAATGTAGTATTTTTAGTGCAAAATTTTGGTATAACATTGTCTTAAAGGGATGTTAAAGAAGGGACGGTAATGTAAAAAAAAAGGGGATGGTATAGGAAAAAACGGACAAAATGGGGAAAAAAGGAACAAAATTGGGAAAAAATGGGGAAAAAAAGTCTGGTAAGGATGGAACAGCAAGGAAACTTACCACCTATTTTAGGCAGATCATGTTAAGACTAAATGATAGCGAAAATGTTCATTGATTTTTAGAAACAGTTATTTACATTGGATGAAATTTAAAAAAAATAATTAATTTACCTCGAAAATTGCAGGATTAAACCTTGCGGACGGTAAGACTACCAATAAAGCCACGGTGCTTGAAATTGATATTTAAATGCTTATTTATATTCTGCAGTAAATTTCCTGTCAAAGAATTTTAGATATTCTTTCTCTAGCATACTTCTGCATGAGCAAAAACTTGAAAGAAATTCCGTCGCTGCATCTGAAGTGATTTTCTGTATCATTTTAGAAGAGGGATGGTAAAAAATGTAAAACCCAGGGACAGAGTTAAAAGAATAATATCAACCCTAAAAATGCGTGCAGGTTAATTTTTAGCTACATATTTATATAAAACAATAGTTACAGTTTCACAAAAAAATTACATCGAATTATTTTTATTGAAACAATTTTTTCCAGACAGCTCCAAACTTCAAAATCAGCATCAGGGACACGGGACGGTAGATGAGTTTTCCATGTGTCTGGACCCCCAACATCGTCCAAAACTTATTTATCTCGTTAATATTGTTGTGCAATCATGCATGGGATGTTTCCAAGGATATGAAATAAAAGAAAACACAAACAAGTGTATTAAATAAAAAATTATTATTCAGGGACATGAAAGTTAAAAGATTGTGAGAATGCCCCATATAGTATTTATAATGCAGCACGCAAATATTTAGGAATTCCCATTTTTTAATTTCTTCGAATCTAATTTCAACGTCTTAGTTAACTTAAACTTACCTTTGGGAAAAATGTTTGAATTCAATATTGTTAAATGAAATTACTCTTTTTGATATTTTTATCATCACAATAGTTACTAAACCTAACAAAATATTTTAGGGAATATATACAAAATTTATCTAAGGTTGTAAAATAAGCATTCTTAAGTGGTTTCTAATGAACCAAGTGCACGTGCACAGACTGCATTGTTTTGCAAATGATTTTTTTAATGACGACTAACGCATGTTTTGTCCAAAAAATCAGAAATCTCTCCACTGTGTCAAATAAATCTCTGAGTGTAATATGAAGCTAAAATTCATAAATTTATAACTAGCTAAATCCTTTTATAAGTCCGTTTGTTTGTATATTTGTCCATGATTTGTAATTCAGTCACATCGTTGTTGGTTGAATGATGGATATATTTGGGTAATAAGGCTCATATTCACTCGTGATTCAAGAAAATATAATAACTCAATGTGGTGAATGGAAATACAAATTAATTTTTTCAAAATACTTTCTTAAAAAAAATAAGCTAAACAAATTTATCAGTTAATAATATGCAATTAGTATATGACGTATCAGTTTCCAATGCTTATTATTTATTAGATTTTCTCTAAAATTTGAGTAATTTTTTCTGAACTATTGAATATATACATAAGTAACTTTTAACACTACTTTTACCAAAAGTTGTAAAAAAAGACCTTTCCGATTTCAACTTAAAATTATTCTCTAAGTTTGATAGCTTATCCGCAGTTCATTTTTTTGACTTTCCGTACAATAGTTCACCGAAAAAACTGTTTTATTGAAACAACTAAATTTTCGTTAATATAGCTCCAAACAAATATTTTGGTTGGAATGATCAAATTTTGGTTACATTAACCAAATTATTTTTTTAATTCAAGAAATCATTTGGTTAGTTTAACCAAAATTTGGTCATTCTAACCAAAATATTTGGTTGGAGCTATATTAACAGAAATTTAGTTGTTTCAACAAAACAGTTTTTTCCCGTGTTGTTTTGTTAGATTAATTCAGCGGTATCTTTTTTCTCCAGCTCATCCTGGATTTAAAAATATGCATATGGTATACCTATTTCTACCATGAGGTGTCTTTTGACATCTTAAGGGTTTCATAATTTCTAATTTTAAACAATTTTACATATAAATATTAACACTATTATACAGCATCATATCAATTATAATCAGATTAAAGATTTTCGATTTTTGTTGAAACGGAAAATGCAGGAGTTGCTACTTAACTTTGATATTAGCTTGTTTCCCGCCATGTTGTATTTTAGTGTAGATCATTGCAGTGACTAGTTCTAAAACATTAAATAACGCGTTTTGCTCTCCAATTCTGGTATTCAGTTCAATACACATGAATTTTGTTTTTATTCGTTTTAAAACTGTGGTTTTGAATAAGGAAAAAAAAAATATTACACAGCTGTTTTTATGATTACTGTTGTTGTTGTTGTCATTGTTACAGAGATTGATTTTTTATACATGAGACTGAAAGTTTTTTAAGATAATAATATGAAATTATTGATTTTCTAATAAAATTTGAAAAAAAATGAAGAAAATAGTAGTTTTGGATTGTTGTTCCTATTGACGTAAATCACGTTTATTGCAATTATGTATATTTACATTTTGTAGATTTTTGAATTAAGCTAGAATTTATCACCTGATTAAATAATCTCTCATAAATACGCATCAATACGCAGTATACGTTCTATAAATATTTTCAGATATGCTTATCCAAAATATGAATACACTTCTGTGATACAAAATAAAAAAATAAATAATAAAGCAAACTATGATTAATATATAGCAAGAAATTGATATAACAGATCTAACAGCTGTCTAACACAAAGACTGCATTGTAAATAAAAGTGTGCGAAATAACATGAAAATATTACAAGTGATAAGTTGTAGAAGGCAAAAGTTATTCTACCGAGATGGTAAACCATTTGTGATTTCACCATTTGTAAAGCCTTACGTAAATAAAAAGTTTAAATACTTTAAAAATTTTAGTCTTCGTTCCTTTCGAAATCTAAAATGACGAAAATAACGTTTTTTTTTTTTTTTTTTTTTTTTTTTTTTTTTTTTTAAATAAACTTTGGTACCTCTAGTTATTTTGAGGGTAGTTTTGAAATAATCTGACAATTATGTAGTAAAACACATTTTATAATTTCGCCAGCTTTTTAAAGGCCGTGCCATCTAGGTGTTGGCATTGTTCATGACGGCCGCACTAGGGACGCACTAGGACGGCCGCACTAGGCCCGACGGCTGGATGCCCTACGTGGGGGTCTTTGTAAGCGATCATAACCCGTATTTACGCAAGGTTCGAAGAAAACCACGGGAAACTGAGAACTATTACGCCGACGAGCGCGATCGGGTTAGAACCCAGAACCTCCCGTCTACCAGCTTTGAGAGCAGAACCTCTCAACCACAGGTGGGGCGCAGCGCCAACTAAATGTTCACGCCACAATATGTTCAATACAACAAATGTAACATCTGTAATTTGCGGTATATAAGTAGAAACGGCATTCAGTTAGTATTTTATATAAAAAAAATAGAACTGTTTTTAATAACTGGCTCTAAGCATAAAATCTCTGAATTGCTTTGTCGCTGTTAGCTCATTTTTGAAAACTTGCTGAATTAAAAATACTAAAAAACTATTTTTCAAATGTTTTGAGATTTTTTTATATGCATATTCAGCATGAAATACTTAATAAAATTTAGGATAGAATTTACAATATAACGCGAAGAAAGAAAAATTGAAAACATACACAGATTCCGTGTTTTTTCCCAGTACTTTTTCCTTAGATATATGCGTTTTATTTTTTATTTTTCAAAAAGGAATTAATCAGTTTGAAATTCAGTTTTTAAGGTTATAAACTCTTATAAGCATGATGCAAAAATATTTTATAATTTAATATTGCACTCAGGGTTGACTAACGACACCCTAGTCTTCCCGACCACTGACTACTTTCTTTTAAACACTGTCCTGAACACAGGAAATTTTTGAAAGCTAATTTAATTAATAGAACGACCGCAGCGGATACGATCTTACTTTTTATCTCGATTTGATAACCGCAGCGAATACACGGAGAAGGCGACCCGCGCTCCTATCGGAGGTCCCTGTACTCTTTTTCGGCCTTGACTGGTCCAGACAATTAAAAAAAATCAGTATTATCCGAGGGCTCCAACCTGACGCCACTTTGATTTGTTCTAGGGCAGGGGTTCTCAAACTATTGTACGCGTACCAGTACTGGTACGTGAAAGTCTGGTACTGGTACGTGAAATGAAATAAAAATTACAACATGTGAAATCAAAAAGCAGCTCAGTCCCACCTCCCTCCCTTCTCTTTCTTGATGTATCAGTTCATCGACTCAATGGTGTTTACTTTCTGTTACAGTTTTGACAAAATTTTGCATTTAATTTCGATTAGAATTTTTACATAAATGGGACTAATATTCGGTAGATGTTGAGTTCACCTTTCAGACACCCGAAAAAAAGTTATTTTCTATTATTTTATTTTATATGTGTATATTACATATTTTAACGAACTTCGATCTCGCATTAATAAGCAGTTTACTTTCGGTACGTATGTAAATTTCCTACGTAGGTTATTCACTTATAAAATTTTCTTCTGTGTATTTTACTACTGATATAAACATAGTATTCATATAACAAAAAAAAATGGCGATCAAGGCGACTTCAAATGTATATTTTTTTCCATGTTTTACAAAGCTATGCAGTAGTTTTATATTTAAATACATCTTTATTTGTCACCTAAAAATGATACACTTTATATACACTAAAAATATTAAAGTAAATTTAAGCACCAATTTAATAATGTAATTATGTACGTCATTAAAATCTTCTCCGACGAAAGCACAAAAGACTGGGAAAATATTTCGTTTTAGACATATTCCGTTTACACAGGTTTTTGTGTATTTACTTTCAGTTTGTCACCTGGTGGTACGTGGAAGTATGAACTTCTATTTAGTGGTACTTCGGTCTAAAAGTTTGGGAAGCCCTGCTTTAGTAAATTGAAGGAAAATTCTTTTTGAAGCGTTGAATTTTTTTCTAATTAAAAAATTTTAAATTTTACCAACAAAATTATTTTTTGCTCTCTACGAATAGCTTCTAATAATATGCATAAAATGTTACTGAAATTGTTTCTGTAAAACCTTTTTTTAAATTGTACAGTGTCCCCTTATAAGATTAAACAGTAATGCTTTTGATAATACTACATAATTTAAACGTTAGTTTTAACATAAAAAAGTAATATAATTTAAAAAGTATTTTCTGTAACAGTTTACATATAAAACAATAATAAGTATGAGGCAGGTCGCATACTGAGGCAACATTAGGAAAATGAAGTGTGACTTAGTAGGAGAAACAGGTCGAAACGAAGAAGAAATCTTTTTCAAACATGTTTTAAACTTGATTGTCGAACAACATGTTACATGAATCTGCTCAGTGTGCGGCCTACCCAAGAAAAGACTTATAAAATGAAAATTTATTAGCGTTGTGCTTTGAGAAATTGAGATATCGCCAACGAATTAGATGTATTTTCTTATTATTTGCCGATTTCTATTGCATTTGAAGAAGACTGTGATTTTTAATAACGTTTCTACATTCTGATTATGCAACTCGATTTTCAATAATTATGTACACAAGCCGTGTTCGTTAACAAAACAGACTAAAGACTTAAGGTAATTTTTTTCATGCCCTTATTTTGAAAGTATTGTTTTATTAAACGGACATCACATATGATAGCATTTTGAAAATGAATTACGCTCGAATAAAGTTTATTATTATTAAACGTGAATGCTAAATCAATGGTAACTTTTTAACGACATTTATACTTTTTAGCATATTAAAGTTTATTTGTAATAATACAAAGTGTTTTTCACATATTTCTGATCGTGTTGAATTAGGTTCTTTTGTAATTTCATCATTTGCGTCTTTACATTTCCCAATGACTCATGAATTTTGAAAGAATACTTGGAACCAGATCATTACAAAGAGTCCCTGGACTAATATAATAGCATTGTGAATATTAGATTTATCAGTTTAACCGAAGTCCAGAACAACAATTACACAGGCAAAAATTAAGGGAGTTCAAGAAGAACAAATTCGAAAAACAAACAGCAAAAAAATCGTATTCTTAGAAAAATGAATAAAGAAAAAATTAAATTAAAATGATGATATATAAATTAGAATTATAAAAATAAAACAGTAAAACATTTACAAAGAAAGAAAGAAAGAAAGAAAATAAGAAATCAAAATAAGAAAAAAAGTTAAATACAAATTAATATATACAAAAAGCTCACGAAGCTACACCAGCCACAGCAATAGCTTTCAGAGGACATAAGAGAATCAAGTTAGGGTTTACTAATTTTTGGAATACAGAAGGCAGAGACAGGCCGGCCGTTAAATCTTTTAAATATTATTTTACTTATTTTTCCAGTTATAGTACTTTTTAAAAATTTCTATGTGAATGATTTCCTTTTATGAATTCTTTTAAATACACGCATATAGAGATATTAAATTAAATTTTTTCTTAAAATAATTGTTTCGCGTAGGACGAAAATTTATATGTCAAAATTTACCTCCAAATCGCTTTACATTAAAGAGAACTTTAGAGTTATAAAATTAATGTATGGTCTACTATTTTCTTGCTTATAAACATATATGCATATGCATGTAATGCAAGAATTTAGTAACACATTTTGGAAAAAAATCATAATAATTGTTTTAAGAAATGAATATCACAAGTCATAGTGAAACCTGAGGGGGGAAAAAGTGAAACTGCTTACTTCTTACAAACAGACGTAAGTAAGAGAAGTTTATTATAAATTTATTATAGCTTGTTGCTAAGCAAAGAGTTGTGTTGCAGTTGTATTTAAAAAACTCTTTTGACTTTTATAGAAAAATACCAACTAATGCAGCTGTTAAATTAAAGTATATAATAATCATAAACTAAAATGTAATATCTGGACTACGTTCGGTTAAAATTATTAAGATGTAATTAATATTGTCATTCAAAAATAATAATTGCACATATCAAGCGCCGCAAGATTCGCTAAAAAGATCAATTTATTCTTCGGTTTTTAATGTCTCAAGTTTTTCCTGCTTAAGCAAACAAACAAACAAACAAACAAAAAAAACAATTCGTGACATCGAGATGCTACAATGCATCATACAGATTGCATCCGGAAATAGTAGTTTATTTCTACCACTGATAATAGTAGTGATTATTTGATTATTATGCAATCGTTTCTGAAAATTTTCCGATCAAGTATGAAAGAATTTCTTTTAATGTTAGTTTTAATAGCATTAATAATTTGTAACATTGAATAATCGAAAGTCTAATAGTGTTTGTAGGTGTGTAAATGTTGTTTTTATGAAAGACACAGACAGATAGACCAATTTTATAAATTAGTACAGCTACTACTCGAAAGTGTCAAAAATTGCTATGTATTGTTGGTCATGGGAGTCAGCCGTGACGACATACGTTATCCTATTCAATGCATGAAATCAATGCCGAATTCCGAATAGCAATCATAAGCCCTAACAATTAACTAATTGAAGCCCTGCATGTAAAAATTATATGTTAACAAATTGTTGAAAGGCAGTTCAGTAAATTTAGGGCGTTCTGCTATTCGAATTATAGAACTAGAAAGGTGACTATTATATTATTTAACCCTGGAATGCAAGTTTCAGTTATTTTACATATTGTATGCAAAGTTTCAGCGTAATTTCGCCCCCTCACCCTAATTTAGAACGACAAGAAGACAAAATGAGGCATTCTTCTATTCAATGGATAATGACAGACGTTACATGATTGAATACAGTAAAAAAATACTACTTAAATAGTTTTTTTTTTCATTTTTTTTTCTTTTTTTGTAAAAGGATAAAAAAAAAAAAACGCGCTACACGACGGGTATATGCTTGACATGTCAACCATGTGTTCACCAAGAAAAACTTCAGAAAAAACGACCATTATTGCAAATGGATAGATTTCCTTGAAAGTTTGCTTTTAGCGAATTGTGACCACATTCCAGAAATGTACTTAACATAACACATCGATATTTATATTAAAAAACAATCTATATTTAAATACATATTTGTAATTTTTAAAATGTTTCTTTAACGAGACTTCTTCTAAACTTGACAGCTAAATTCACTACTGTATGCAAGAATTTCCGTAAATATAATTGTCACCCAGAAACTCGCTATGGATTAAGTTGCTCGCAACCATAGCAGACCAAGCCCATTTGGAAAAAAATGAGATGCATAAAACCTGTTTTATCTCCTCCCACAGTAAACCAAGTTTGTAAACAGATGCATACACGGTGTATCTGAAAAAGTGGTCAAAACTTTACGGGGTGATAGAATGCAGGTATAGGATCAAATTTCGTCATAGAATGTATGGTGAAACGCAAGCGGTGAGAGTTAAAGGGTAGTGATCCACTGTCCCAGGGCAATGGAATGTTGGAGGTGGTCCGATAGCTTGACCACCAAGATCACCGGATCTCTCGTGTTTGGACTTTTTCATTTGGGGCCATATGAAAAGCCTAATCTGCTAGTGCCTTGTGAAACCTATATGGATATAGTCGCCAGGATTGCCGTTGTAGCCGGCAATATTAGGGGAATGCCTGGTATTTTTGCAAATATGCGTCAGTCCCTATCCCGCAGGTCCGAAGCATGCATTGCAGTTGGCTTAAGATCTTTGAGCATGTACATTAATCATATTATTAAAATGTTTTCTGATGTATCCCCTCTCATTCTTATGTTGATTCTTTAACTGCGACAGTGGAAAACTACATTTTAATTTCTCACCACTTGCGTTCCTACCATACTTCACTACTACTTACCATTACTGCGTTCTACGTATCATCACGTAAAGTTTTGCCCCCTTTTCAGATACGCTCTGTATATGAGACAAAATGTGAAAGCAGACTTGTTTCACAGTGGGAGTGTATAAAACATAATTTTTATAGACTTTTCCGTACTGTGTAAAGTTTTGACATTTTTTCAAATTGATATTTAGGACAGTGCATATTATCTTAATTCAAATAAAGGTCCATTTATCTAAATATGAATTAACCTCTTTTTTCCATGTTACACTTAGATTATTGTTTTTATTAATGAAAACTTTGGAAGTACGTAAAATTGTAAGAATAGAAAACATAGCTGAAATTGTATGAAAAAAATGTAGATTATCGTATTATGACATATTCCATTCAGGAACCTGTTAGTCCAGAGTAAGTTTTATGAAAAGCCAGTAGATAAAGAATTCCAAATATGCTATTGAAAAGTGCTTAAACCTATCACATACATTACTACTCTAAATAGCAAAACATTCGTCTAGTAAACGAAGCTTTCCTTCTAAGTGGGAGATGAACAGGGCTAATCCTCCACATTTCTATCTAAATTCATTCTTCTAATTTAAGTTCGGTAAACTGGAGAGGTCACAATCATAGGGAGAATCCGTTCAGAAACACTCCTTTTGTTAATGCTTACCTATATGCAAACGAACAGTGGCTATCTGAAACTGGCAGTTGATTTAAATGAAAGAGAGCACTGGAAATACCACTTTAATAATAATGAGCCTCAAAGTAAATAAAAAAAAAACACATTTTTAAAAAATTGGTACGCCATCAGAAAATCAAAATGAATTAAATATGACCAATATTCAATCACTAACGACAAAACGCTTCTCAAATCGCAAAGGAAGATTATCAAGATCCTACCCCTCCTCTTCAGTGGAGGATCTAACAAAAAGTATAAAAACACCTTCACAGTCAGACATTAAAAGGAGTTCGAGAAAAACACCTCCACCTATACAAGACAAGAAATTACTAAATTTTGACACAGCAATGGAAGAAATCATGAGCATTGAGAAGAAGATAGAAATGATAGACAGATTACTACGAAAACATGATGGAAATTGTGGCATAGAGGCAGTAAAATATCGAGAAAACATCCTACAAGTGTTAAAAGAAAACAACATTAAGTATGAAAAGTAAAAACAAATTTAGAAAATGCAAAAGTCAAAGCAAATGAAGCCCTAGAAAAGGGGAAAAATTTACACTTAAACTACAACAATTAATAATGAAGAAAGAAAAAGAATTAAATCTCTTGAGGGAATATAATGACACCTTGAAAGAAGAAACGGAGGAAAAAATAGACAAAAAAATAAACGGAGAGCTCCACCAGCAAATAACAGAAAATCAAGATACCATAAGAATGATGGACGAAGAAGTGCAAATCCTAAAAGAAAAAATCACAAAACTCTATTAAATACAGAATAGAAGAATACTTTGGAGTATTGGAAACCATAGAAACAATACTGCAAGAAAAGAATACAATTATGGAAAAACCAAACATTAAACTTATACAAGAGGAAATGAAAAGATCTTGCATACATTAGAAATGCAAACAGAGAAAATAAAAGAAAAAACAAAACTAAATAAAACAGTAGCAAGTACATGTATAAACGACTCTCCAATGTCTGGTGAGAGAGGAAGAAATAAAGCATGAAATACAAACAAACTTTCAACAACAGGAATTAAAAACCCAACAGATATTATCGTTGATAGGAAATCAGAAAAGTGATGAAGTCTCAAATCAACAAATACCATCAAAAAACTATCAGGCTGATCCTGACGCTGCCAACTCAACCTTCTACTCAAAAATAGCACAAAAATCAATTCCCCAACATCATCAAGACCAACAACAATTTTCAAGAAAAATGCCACAAATATCTATATCGGCAATATTATTAACTAGGATGAAAGAAACAAAATTGTCAATGAGCATATTAAGAGGTATAGTGGATAGAGAACTAAAAGGAGAAGCAAAACTACCGAAGGTTTTTGGACACCCAATAGAAAAATACCGAAGAAAACAGACATGCGAATATTGCATGCGTAACCATAAATCAGACTACTGTCCAAAAAAAAGGTACCCTAGATCAGCACCAGCGCGTAAATTGATACAATACAGTGGACAATTTTGGGAACCGCGTTGACTACAAACATAGTGAGTCGTCGAGTTAATTCCATGTCTTTCAAAACCTTTATTATAACAGAAACCAACGTCTAAACCTTTCATAGGCGCAGTTTTCAACAGAGAGAACATTTCTGATACCACCACACCCTCTTCTTCAGTGTCTTCATCAAATATTAACAATAATACCAAACAACCAATTTCCATAAATAATTTCACAATAGTCCAGATTAATCTGCAAAACAGTAAAACGGCGACAGCAGATTACATACGTTAGGCAATAAAGGAAAAAACAGATATATCCTCACTCCAGGATTACTATATCTCAGATGAGCGCCCAATAGGACTGTCAGGTTCTGAGAAATATCTGCTATTAGAACTGGGGTTCTATAGTATTTTTGTCTTAATATATTATGTATTATATGGGCTGTGTACTGGAATTTCAAAATAACAGTCTTTCCTTATCTAAAACTGGATCTAAGCCGGTGGAAATGTATAGATGGTATGAATGGGAAAAAAGATAGTGGAGAGGGGTATGCCCAAACTTTTGAGATACCTGCGGAAGATGGGGAGACAAAAGCATTCGACGAACGAAGAAAAGAGCTTGGAATGAGAGCCAGGTAGAAAACACCGGAAGGGTTACGTTGAGAAGGAGCAAGGGGTTGCTGGAAGGCAGTCTCTTCTGCTGAGGGAGTCAGATGAAAGTTGGCGTGGAAGGCGCAAGGTGAGTTGCTGTGTGTAGCTCTTAGATAGAGCATAGGGTTCAGTTGGAGCCGAGAGCGCAAAGCGCAAGGTAGTCACTGTGTATAGCTCGTAGAGATAGAGCGTAGGATTGAGTGAGGCTCGGAGAGCTTAGGCTTAGAGCACATATGTGTTGGGAGATCGATATTGATCTCCGGAAAGCTAATTTAACGTGTGTAGAGTGAGAGTGATTTAACGTAGTTTAACAGTACACAGCCAGTATTTACTGTATTCAATTTAATGTTGAACTGGATCATCTATATCGAAGTTTGTAAGTGTAAATAGTGTTTTGTTGTTGTGTAAATAGTATGTAAATAAACTGTTAATTTAGTTGATTGAAAGCGTTGGTTTTCATTTAAACAATCTTCTCAGTGCGTGACCGATATCACGTAATCATATCGGTGGTGGCAGCATATAAATAGAACGGAATTTCTTCGAAGTTGTGCGGACTAAGAGGAAACTCCGACAAGGACTACTACTTTCAACACCGTATTACTTCTAAGTAGCAAAAAATTGCTGCATTAAAAAACGAAACACTTCAATTAGACATCTCCAAATTAACAAAAATAACCATTCAGTCTTCATGAACATTCAATTAATAAATAATTTCCCAACAATTGGATCACAATATTCACCCCAGTCAATACATTTACAAAATGATCTTAATGATTGGCAAGAAGTAAAAGGCTCCAGCAGTTTATTCTTATTGGCTGGAGGCCTAAACGCACACAGGGATTTGTGGGGTTACAAAAAAGATGATGACAAAGGACAAAAATTAATATCGCATATGGGAATGAAAAGACTCTTGTTACTAAACGATCCCCATAGTTTACCAACGTATGAATTAATAAATAAAAAGGACAATACAACTTTAAGAAAAGGATGACCCGATGTCATACTATCATCAATGTCACTGTTCTCTTCACTGGACAACTAAATAGTACATCCAGATATGGATTTTGGAGATCATATCGAGCTTTAATATTGAAATTCCTCAGTTACCAAACAGAAGATATCGAACAAAAAAAAAAACATCATTTAAAACATTCAACAATAAAATTAGAAAGAATTAAACCAGAAAAATTTCAACTTCAAAAATATAAAAACCCTTTAGGAATTTGAAGAAAAATATGAATTATTTTACCAACTACTTAAAAGAACATGTGATGAGACACTCAAGAAGGGAAAAAGTACATACCAACCGAAGATAACATGGTAGAACGATCAGATACGCACAAAACGTAATTTAGTTAGGGCACTAAGAAGAAAAACAAACCTCCCGACAGCTACACAACGAGATAAAATTAAATTTAAATACAAAGAGCCACATATAAAAAAGCACATCTGAACGCGAAAAAACCGGCATGCACAACATTTTGTACACAATCCAAAAAACATTATGGAAAAAAAAGTAGCTTTTAAAAATTATCATAATCGAGAACTGCACACATTAGAAGAACAAGAGGAAAAAACGAAAACAGCAGAAAAATTCTTCGAAACTCTAACCATAGATATTTTTGGCCAATCAGAAATGCCAGCGGACACATTATTTAACCATCAGAAGTCAGAGACAATTCAAAATTTTACTTTAAAATAATTTTAAAATGCCATCTATGCAGTCAACAGGAACAAAAGGTCCCGGGGCCCGATGAAATTGATCATAACGTGGTAAGACAATTATTCGAGCATCATAAGTTTCTCTTACTAGAAATGTACAATGTTCTGCTGTATTTAAATTACTTCCCAAAAATATTGAAGAACGGAGAATTGGTTTATTTCATAAAGCCCTCTAAAAAATCAGGCATCGCATCTTCATATCGGCCAATCTCCTTACTGCCAATCTTCGGAAAATATATGAAAAACTATTATTAAAAAGGATAAACTTTAACTTATATAGCCAAAAAGAACTACAACAATCACAACATGGCTTCCAAGAAGGTCGTTCGACAGAGTCAGAGATAGCCGAACTTTTCTCATATATAAATCTGCTCAAAGTTAATGACAATTATATTTCCCTAATATCCCTAGATTTGAAGAATGCATTCGACCGACTACCCTGGCCAGAGACCTTAGAAGAATTCAAATTCCTAAAACTGAAACAAGCATTAATAAACATAGTAGCATAATTCCTTTCAACAAGAGGAGCAATTCCGAATTGGCTGCCAAGAAAGATCCACTGGTTTAGAAGGGGTTACCCGCAGGGTTCTTGTTTTGGACCTTTTCTTTAGTATTCCTGAATAAATTACTGGGAATATTAACGTAACATGGCTGTATGATAATAGCATATGCCAATGATCTACTTCTAATTATTTTTGGCCAAACAAGAAGACAGTTGGAGCAGACTGGAAGAGTGATACTACAAATAATAAGTGACTGGCCAAAACAAATGGATATGAACTTCTCATATGACAAATGTGTAGCGTTAAATCTTCGAAGACCACGTTTCCTGACGAGAGGACCAATATATAAATTGGATGGCCACTCCCTTAAATCTGAAAATACAATATTAGAGAAAAAATATCCTATGCCGCTTCATGTTGGTTTCCACACCTACAAATCTCACAACGCTAAATACTACTATCGGCACAATGCCGTTTGCTCGTGTCAAGAGTTTATATAAAATCTCCAACGGCAGCTTTGAATGTATTGTGCGGGATTTTACCATTGGCGATCCAACTAAATACATTAGCAATTTCAGGACATGTCCTACGTTTGGGAATTCCAATAGATGACAAATTTCCAGTCTTCTATCAGTCGAAAATATCCTCGTCCATACCTTCTCCAAATCAAGATTATCTTTTAATACAAGAAGGAGTTCCATTTACTTCAACAATAAATCTATACGCTGACGGCTCAAAATCAGATGCTGGCACATCGTATGCTTTCTGTGTATTTAACCCTCTGAGTGTTTGGGGCGTAATATTCGGTTCACTAAGCTCCAGGTTTCACAGCAATACAAGCAATATTTAAGTTAATATAATTCTATAGATTTAATAAATTTTAAATACATTGAAAAATGATTAATACTCTCAAGGATTATATTAATATATGTAATAAAGTTTTTTTTTTTATAATGTTGAAAGAGTCATATTTTCTTAGCATTTAAAACAATATGCAAAGAAAACAACATTACAATTTTACCCTTTTGCAACACTCTCGGAGGGATAAAGAAGTAAAATGCAACCATACTCATCAAATAAAGTTGCAAATATCAAATTCAATTTTTCAAGCTGAACAACTCGCCATATTAGATGCAATATTGTGAGCAAACTTCTCAGAGGACGGGGACTTCGTCATTTACACAAATAACCAGTCAAGTCTTGTGTTACTGGAGGACGTTTTTAGTAGATTTTATCACATCAAAAATTATAATAGCCTTACAGAAAACATCTAAAACAATTGAATTTCAATGGGCACGGGGACATACAGGTGTTAAAGGAAATGAACATGCTGATCAATTAACCAAAGATGCTATAACAAATATTAAGGTACGAGAAATATTTCATCCATACCCAGCTTCGTACCTGAAAAAAAAAGAAAAAAAAAAAGGAAAAATTTGATTGAAAAAAACCGTAGACAAATGGCGGTTGCAGTGGGGTTATGGTACCGCTGGCAAATTTAATTAAAAGCTATGTCCAAAAATAATCAACAGACTTCATGTTAGTACATTGAATCCTGTATTTCTTCTCAACTAATCATGGACCCTTCCCGTCCTACCTATTCAAAATAAACAAAGCTCCGTCGCCACTGTGTACCTGTGGTAAAATTGGTAACTCCCTTCACTATGGGCTCAGATGTCCATTAACATCAACCCTCCATATCCGTAAATCAGCCACAATAGTACTTCACCATTGGTTCATATTTGTGCAGAAATCACCAGTACTATATACAAAAATAATAGAATGTGTGCGGATACTAGAAAACAATAAACTAATTTTCCAAAACCCACAAATGCCAATAGATGAACAAGATTAACACTGACTAATTACATCAAGAAAACTATCTCATACGTTTCAGTAAAAACCTAACAGAACCTTCAACAAATGATATAATAGTGCTAATGTGAAGACATTTTTAAGTGCCTGAATTATGTGAATAATTTGTTTCAAATGTGCTAAAATCGTTAGAAAATGTGTTGTCATCTGCTTTACTAATATAATCAGCAACTGTATATTAATTAATATTTCTTTTCTTTCACTCCATTGGATTTAGAGCTATGGTGATACCTGAAATCCAAAGTGCATGCATTGGATCTGCATCTGATTATGTTTGTCATGTGCTGTTAGACTGTAAAGGACATTTCTTATTACATTTACTTATAATATTATATATGTTTATTTTACTTATTATATTATATTTTATACTTATTATATTACTTTTACTTATTACTTATTATCCCTTAAATATCCTTAGCATTCTTAACTTAAATTTCATCTTTGTTATTTATCTTTAATTTATGTGTGTTTAACAACTCTTATATAAACACTTGTAAATAGAGAACTTTGTACAATTGTTAAATAATATTGTAATTAAAAAAAGAAATAAACTACCATCGGGAGTTCTGGAAACCTATGCCGATGGTGGGTTATCCCGTGCTGCAGAAAAAGAAACTGACAGCTTCTGATAAACAAATTGATCAAACTGATAACTGATAGCAAAACGCTTCTTATCGAATAAGGTTTTTCCACCCTAGGAAATACTGAATAGTTGAAAATCGTGCTGCAACTTGGATGTTTCACGGCAGTGGTGAAATAATTTATTCCGAGATCATACGCATTTGAACTGGTCCTGGTCCTGGTCTTAACAGCTTCGGATAATCCCCGTTGCGCTGTATCAAATTTTATTTTATATGGAGAAATAGAATATGTTTTCTGATGAAAAAAAAACTTGATAGCATTGAACATATTTCTTCTTATATAAATTTCCTTTCGCGTATTAAAAGAAATTTGCATATTGAAAATTATTGAATCGCGTATAAAAACAAAACAGAGTTTAATTAAAACAAATTAGTCAAAAATTATAAAAAATATTAATATTTATTCCATAAGTATAGTATATAATATGTTTGTTATTTTTTGTTTGAAAAATTTCCGATTATTTAAGTATTTCAACTTATGGGTTTCTATCACATAAAACATTGAGTGCTTCAGTAAATGAAGTGCTGAAATGTATTTATAAAATAATGAATAATTTATAATGAAAACAAATTCTTTTCGAAACATATGAACTGAATTAAACCTCTCATAAATATTTCAGTATCTCAACTGATGAAACTCACATTTTTATCAGCAAAATCTGTCTCGTTGAACGATAAAAATATTTTTCATAAAATTTTAGACAAGTGCCTCGTTTATTAATCGCTCTGAAATTTCATTATTGGAAAGTAATTAACTTCATAACTTATGCAATATGACCTACATTATTTAAAGTTGAAGTTTTGATCCTATTTTAATTAACGAGAAGGGGTAAAATTAATTTGAAATATCACATTGAATTATAATTAAAAATACCTAATACTTAGTAATTAAAAAACTTAACTTTGAAAGCCATAAATATTATGAAAAATATAATTTTTGATTGCGTTACACTGTATGCACCGTTTTCAGATTATTATATATCATGCATGAAATCTACCCTTTATTAATTTGTATTTTATCTTTTCTTTAAAAAAAATGAAGTTCTAAATATTTATGACATGTCTGATTATGACAGTTTTAGGTTGAAGATAGAACTACGCTCTTCAGTATTTGCAATATTTTGCCAGCAGACATCACAGTCTTTCAAGTCACGTGGCCGGGTGGAGCCAATGGTGTTTAACGATTTTCCTTTCTACGGCCATACCCAAAAGTTTGGTGCAAAATATGTTTTAGTGCATTAAATATGTAAGGCAACACTGTGTTGCTGAAACAATCCCAGTGTTTAAATTCTTTCAGTCTTCCAAAACAGAGATCACGCGATTTTGTAAAATCGCACTCAAATTCCACTTTTTAGGGTGGTGTAAATCCGTATTTCAGAAGTAATGATTTTGAATTAAAAAAAAATCCTTTATAAACCATATTGTCATCCTACATCTAACTCTTGCATTCACTGTATTCAATGTCTTTTCATATACAGCACACGGATTACATGAAACACATGTCCAAAATTATATGTAGTGAATTATGTTGATAATGAAAAATGCGCTTTAGCACACCACAAAATTGCACAATTAATATTTAATTTTGCTAAGATCAAAATTTGATATTGCAATCTACATCAGTGTAATCAAAGGCAATAATTCTAAAATCTTAATTTTTACGGAAAACGGAGTAAAATATAATGTCAGACTTTGTGCTCTGTCACCTATTCAACGTATAAGATCGTGGACACACTTCGTGAGCCTTAATTATTGACCTACAAAACCTGAATTAATTGCTTACTTAATAACTTCAGGTTTTAACAAACGTAGAATTCTGCGTCTATTGTACTCAATAGATTAAATATTTTATCATATTTGTCATATCATTCATACGTCCTTGTTAACACACGAAGCGACGATTAAGAAAATATAGCGAATTATTCGCTATATTTTCATAAATACGCTTTACAATCCAAGCGCGTTCTGTTTTCAGACAACGTTATAGTTAAAAACTGGAGCCGCTGTCATATCAAAGTTTCAAGAAAAAAAAATGTTTATTTTATCGTATAACGAAGTACAGCGCTATTTTTGGAAAATTTAAAAACTTTTTTATGAGAGAAATAACCAATTTCAGAACAAAAGGACCAAATATAAACAAGATACTTATAAGAGTGATGATATGTCTATTTGTAGAGCCTGCCAAATTCTTCGAGTTTAATATGTGTCTCTTCTCCCAATACGTTAAATGTATGTACTGTAACCATACATGTCAGAAAAGAAAAAGTTTGCCCTGATGCTAACTCTGTGACAACTAATCGTAAAAACATATAATTAGTACCAATAAATACATTAGTAATAACATACTATAATTAATACTAATTTTAAAATTTGCATAGACGGTTGTCAACATGCACAATTTGTACGACATTTTAGAACTTTAGACACTAACGCCTAATTTTGACAATATATATATATACTCAATATATTGTCAAACGCCAAATTTGGACAGTACTTATTTTTTCCGTAACCTTGAAATAAAAAATTTAAAGTCACTTTCGTCATATAGTATAAAAATTATGTAGGCTTGAAATTTAGAAAACTTAATTACAATCCGGTTAATTTGTGAAGCATAACACATACACTTCTTGGCGAACACTATAAATAAGTTATGAATTTGTATTTTTATATTTCAAGTTTTTAGACATTGATTTCAGTTTTAAAAAATCGCAAGTTTCAATTACTATTTTCTTTTTTCGAAAAGAAACATTTAAAATTATACATACTTTTAAAATTAATTTTTCAGAAAAATATAAATTATATCATGAATTTTTAAAATAAAATTGATTATTTGAAATTTTAAATACACAAATCAAAAATCATATGTAGTTTTTGATTTATTCTTAAAAGCTACATGCATTGTTTTGCAGTAGTTAAAATGAATATAACATTAAAAATTATAAAATTAAAATTTCCATGTTTCCTGAACTACATTATCGAATTACATTTGTTCTGGTGTTAGGAGGAAACAAGTTACCGAAGAATTGAAGTACGATGTCAAAATTAGTTGTTATAATTTAAAATTTAAAATTTAGTACAATTTCTGTATGTGTTCACTCTTAGCCAAAATTTATGTATATAAATAATTAGTATGCGTTATTGCTAAGCTATTTGTACATGTAAAGTTTTATACAATATTTTTTGACAGGGTTAGTGTGGGGAAATACTTTTTTCCACGATTGCATCTATTGACAAACCGTATTAAATATTGAATATAAAAGTATTTAAAAAAGGGATATTTTTAATTCTAACCAATCTCGTGAATAATTAAAATCTGCTAATAAGAGGAGATAAAAAAAATCTTGTGTGTAATTTCATTTCAGAATATGAAATTAGCATACATGACATAAACTAGATAATTCACAACATAGTACTTACTAGTAGTTTATTCATCGAAGCTTTTAGGGAATAATTCTAAAAAGTTTTAAATAACGTTTTTTTTTCTTACCTTTCCCCTTTTTTATAATACCATTTCATCTAGTGTAAAATTCAATAACGTATAAATATTCTCCTATATACTGAATATCCTGAATATTTTACTAGAAATATATATATAACATTTGTAAATCGCTCGCGTGTCATATTCCGTGTTATACCTTTTAGCATCATATTTCAGATAAAACGTCCTTGATTATTTCTGTTCATTTTTGCTTAAGTTTTATTGAAGAATTATTAAGTCTTATTAAAAAGACAGTGTTAAACATAATACAATTTGAAAATATGTTCTTACGATTGATACTGCTTTGATACTTTATAATTTTCTGCGTGAGACCTTTGTAATTGTTATTTAACTAGACCAATATAAGATGGCGTTTCTATGGTTTTAACTACTAAATAAAACGATTATTATTTAATGCGGAAAATATCAGGTGTTAAGATTATTTTGAAATATCTTATCTTTGTCAAAATTCTGTTGAAATTTATACATTAACAAAACCAACATACATACATTGCTGTTGTTTTACATAGAAAAGATTCTTTATATGTGACGCCATAATGTAAAATAAACTCACAAGGTCGATATCTGATATTAAATTTTGCAACCAAAGACCAATACATAGGGTTGAATAGAAAGTTTTTTGTGTAAAACAACAACAAAAAAATTCAATAATTTCATTTGATTTATCTGAAGAAGGTGAATCTCACCAGGCTGAACACTGACTAATTCAGTTAGATAGTTGCCCCTACAAGCACCAAATTTGTTTTAAAGACGGTTCAACTGTAAAAATTAAAAAAAAAAGCTAATTCAACTTTAGTATACTACTAAATACGTACTAAGCTTCTGCGTAACTGACGACATTGAATCATACTAATGTTAAGCAATAACCGCTGGATGGAGTTAATGTAGCAGAATTTTTTGTATGATCCTGTAAATTACACTAACACCGCAATTATATAAATTTGAGCTTACAGCGTGTTATAATGAGACTCCAAAACATGTATAAATGTGATTCAAGCACACAATTGGAATAAAACTACCGACTACCATGTAATAAAATGTATTACTTTTTAAAAGAACAGATAAACATTACATGAAATTGAAAAAAAAATACATGTATAACGTAGTTCAAACCTTACAAAAGCACAAACAATAATAGCCAGTTGGTATAAATGTATCGACATTTATTTTTGTCTCAGTGAAAAATACAATAAGACCTCAAAGATACCGATTTCAGCTTAGAACATGTTATAATGAGTTTCTATACATAAAAGTGGTATACTGATTCAAGCATATAATTTGTTGTAAAACTACCGACTATCAGGAATAAAATTGAACACTTAAAAAAATTGCAAATATTTCGTGAAATGGAAAACAAATATATTAATATAATATTATTCAAATATAAGTCTATCAATAGCCCTGCATTTTTATATATCATTAGATATATCATTTTAATTTTGTATGTTCTTTAAAAAGTATAAATACCACAATAATATCAAATAGAGAACAAAGTGAAATAAACGTCCAAAACATGCATCCTTTGTACTGTGAACATGTTTATTTACGTATGTCAGAAAATGTATGCGTGACTATGCAAAAAAAATATATCTTAAATCACAAATCCTTTCTTAATTACGTAGAAAAGTTTAATGACTCTCAGAATCTAATAAAGCTATGTCTACGAAAAACAAACATTACAGAAACAAGTGAAATTTTCAATTAAATACTTTAACATCGATTTATCGCCATAGAAAATAGCTAATCTGCTATTACGACAAAGAGATTAGTTTTCAGTTGAATTTCTGATAAGGCAATCAGGCTTTGAATTTTCCATTTAATTTAACTCTGTTCTAGATAGAGGACTTCCATTTAGCTTTAGATAAATTCTAATGAATTAGAATGGATTATATAAATATTATTTAGACATTTCTTCTTTTTAAGATAAAATTCATGGTATTAGATAATTTTCAAAGTATTTTCCATTATTAACGAAAATTAAATTTTGTAAACTAAAGTTTTTCAATTCAAAGAAATGTCAGACAACTCGTGTATTTTAAAAGTTTCAACGAAAGTTTCAGATGTTAATTTCAGTTTGAATTGAAAATAAATATATTTAGAAAACACGAATGAAATATTTATTCTTCTTTGCATAATTGCAAATTTGGTGGATGGTAATAATACTTACTTATTTATAATAAATATATTTAAAAACTTTAAATGCACATACAAAATTATGAAATTTTAACATTCATTAAAAACCAGATGGAATTTAATGGAACAGTGGTAATTGTGAGAATATACGAAACAAATTAAAGATAATAGTATTGTGTATTTTTGATAACAATAGTCTGGCTTATACTCAATGTGCATATACATTTTAATATTTTGACTTTATGTTCTATAAATAGTTCCGCAAGCGCTATTTTAATTCTTTTTAAAATATATATTTATTGAAAATAGTGAAAAGGAAATCGTTAGTGCAATAAAAACTTTACGCTCTTATATTTTTCTTTAGAATTCTTTAAATCAATATTTGAGAGATTTACACAAAAATATAGTATTTATATACTTTTAAAGTAGAAATGATTAATTCCTTCAGAAAAATTAAAACTTTGGAATAGTAATAATTATCTTCACTGGTTCTTTAAATGTATTACGTCTATTTTTAAATTGATTAGGTTAAAAATCTCGCATAATATGAACTTCCAGCTGCGTGTTATAGCACTCAGTTCATAATACTCAATTTCTATAACATTCAAAATATATCTGCTAGTAAACTTGGAGAAGAAGAGACTTGAGGGTCTTAATGTATTTATAAAGAATCTCATTTTTGTTGCTCTTTTATCAGTTTAGCTTTCTTTTATCTTGGTTTAAAGTGTTGTACGTTTTAACCCTTTATTTACTGACGGTACTTATAAGTACCATTAAAATAACTAGTTATAAAATTCATTTAATACATCGATTAGTTGTGATACTGTTTAGAATGAGTTATACATACAGTACTTTATCTTGTTCCAGAAGCATTATGAGTTACACAAAACAAAAATATTTTTAAAAGGGAGGTTTTTTTTTTTTTTTGCCTTTGCATCTTTTCAGCTTTCGTGGCATTGGAGGTGGGGAGGACAGATCATTTAATTCGGAAATATTTCTATATTTCTACAGTAAGAACGTTATATTTGTACATTTCCTAAGTGATTAAAATACTACGAAAAATATTTAAAATAAACGATTTAAATGTGGTTCTAAATATTGCACAAAATCCCTATAATTTCAAATTTATTGAGTCCCTCTAAATCCTTCAGTCCTTCTAAAATCCTTCAAAAATTTATTAACTGATTATGTAAATCTTTTATTTTAGTTTAAAAAATTCACAAAAAATGCTTTAGAAGAAAAAATTTTCATGAATTCTTAATTCAGTACATAAAGGATTAAATTTGTTGCTTGGGAAAATTGCTTGTCAGATATTTATTCAAGTTAAAATAAATGAATGTTTTCTAATTTTTACAGGTCACAACAAATTTTAAGATTTACATTTTTTTTACTTTGAATTTCATGGGTGTTCTACTTCAGACAGGTCAAAAAAGTGATCTCACATAAAGAAAAGAAAATACTAATAAAAGTTTTCGGACTTTTTAATTAATATTTTACGTACTATATCAAGAAAAAAACCCATATATGATGTTTTAAGTAGCAAATAGTAACGGTATTAGTGTTCAGTAATGTCCTAAATCTGAAATAACTTTGTTTATGACCTAAAAGATAAACAAATCTGTCCATCTAGGGTTTACCTATATTGGAATCTTGTTTATTAAAAATTTTTGAAAAATCCAAACTGGAGTTCTGAGTTTACCAAAATGGATTTACATTTACTAATAATAGGTAAACTCTGCACTCTAATTTGGGCTCTGCATTAAACCAAAAAAGGTACTTTTTTACGTATATTTTGTCAAAGAGAGACATTTTCAATTTGGAACATTATTAAACAAAATATCTTGCAATTAAATTTATATCGTTTTTCGCTGTATTTTATGTATAGTTTATAGTGTAGTGCATTATAAAGTTTTTTTAATTACAAAAGATAATTTAAATATTAAAATCTTCATAAGAATTTTTCGCAGTTTAGAATACAGCATTTTATTAAATATCTTAAGTATACATACATATTATGGAGTAATAAAAAAAGTCCAAATAATATGTTAATTTACATTTTCAATTTATAAGACTTTAAAATATAATTTTTTTACCTTGAAATCTTAAAAAAAACCAGGTTGATAAAAATAAACAGAAAGCACTTATACTCCTTTAATCTAAAATTTATTGGTCGAACAGCAACATTATTTTGTACATTGAGTATATACCGGGTGTCCCCAAAAAGACTGATGTATTTCAAAATTCAGTTATTTGCAAACGGTTACAGATATTAAAGAAATTCTTGGAGGAGTGTTATGTAAAATTCCAGGAGTTTTTATGCTGTGATTCTCAGCTTTAGTTACAAATAGCATCGATAAATGGCGCTGTGAGCAATAACGGTAAATCCGGGCTGAAATTTTCAGTCTCTCACTTCTTCCTTGCAAAAGAAGGAGATTAAAACGCATTGAATATATCCCAAAGTACCAAAAATCGGGTTTGAACTGAACACGTATTACTCTCAGTGCTATCTATTGTTTGAAATTTGAACTAAAATCAAGAATCACTGTAAAAAAAAAAAAAAAAAAAAAAAAAAAAAAAAAAAAAAAACTCCTGACATCATACATAATACTCCTGCAAGAATTTTTTTAAATATCTATCAGCGTTTACAAGTTATTGAATTTTAAAATCCAACAGTCATTTTTTGCACACCCGGTATGTACTTTGGTGAATAGACAGTTAATTTTTCTGAAAAGAATAGTGAGAATAGGAGGTGTAAACATTTCGATTGGTTAGGGAACTAGGAGCAAATAGTTTTTTATATATTGTCTGTTAAATGCTGTATAATAACATCTAGAGTTCTTACCCCTTTAAGACCGAAAGATTAAAACTATGTCTAGGTTTTTATGGTGTTAGTTATGTATGCTAGGTGTATGCATAGTTACATAAACTAAATTTGAGCTCTGAGTGAACCCAGAAAGGCTTAAATTTGACTCATTTTGGGTAAACTCTGAACACTAATTCAGTTATACTTTTACTATTTGCAGTACTGTGTTATCTACTAATGATATAAGAGTAAATTCTGAATGCACAAGGAAGGAAATTTATCGCAAAATATTCGTAAATTAAATTAATAAAAAAGAATAACTAGCGTGCAATAATTTAATATAAATACAATGTAAAAATGTAATAATAATGAAAAACACATAATGCAATTACTTTACTATCGCATGCAAATTCATATTATTATGATATTTACGACTCGACAAGTCCAAAACGTGCATGTTGCAGATTTGACAGAATAAATTAAAAAAAAAAAAAAAAAAAAAAAAAAAAAAACAATTCCTATTAGTAAAAATTATAAGTTTTATAATTTTTATTCTTAAGAAAACATTGAAAGTTTTGATAATTGCGCATTTTTTATACC
The DNA here is from genome assembly GCA_963932465.1 of Maratus speciosus. Classification (NCBI taxonomy): domain Eukaryota; kingdom Metazoa; phylum Arthropoda; class Arachnida; order Araneae; family Salticidae; genus Maratus; species Maratus speciosus. Next base: position 529,938,055 of record OZ010790.1, read on the forward strand.
CAAACACCAAAAGAATAGCATATTAGTTTGGACAAACAGCTTTATTAGTTTTGTCGTTCAGCAATGCCATTGGTATTGATTTCAAAATTAATTTAGACTCATTATAATTATTTATAATGAAGCTTTGCCGTGGCAGGTTTCCCAGTGATGAAACGGTGTTACATTTTCCAATCTTACATAAAGTATACGAAGACAAGATAATTCCGTGGTTGAACTGATGGAATTAAGAGAGCTGGAAAAGGTCTCTAAAACTGTTGATATAGAACACAGCTCCGAGGACGTGCTTCTATGACAGAACAAACAATGATCCGTAAGGTAAAGCAGCATCACAATAATGCAGCTTTTAATGGAAGTTCTTGATCAGCCTGATTGTCTGTTTTACATATTATTGTAGACAAATTTAGCAAACAGGAGTGCTCATAGTGCGATTTAGAAAAATAACATAACCTTGGTTTTTCCTCCTCATCCACTAAGAACATGCACTATTGATCGTTACCTGAACAATGGACTTTTATTTTATTTTTTACTTTATTTGAATGTGAATAGTGAGAAAAACATTGCTGTGATATAGTATGTTATACGAATAAAATTCCAAGATATTTTGCTAAACTTCCCACATTGTTAAATATGACACATCAAAATCGTGTAGTACACGTGCACTTGGTGCATTTGATGTCGTGTACTGTACTGTTGCAGTTGCAAACTTTTCAGTTCTTTGCATTATAGTCTTTTTGCGGTTTGTTTCCATTTTAGGACAAATACTCCGGTTTCAGAAAATATGGTTAAAGTATTAAACAAACTCTATATTAGTTTGTGGTAGCCTGATCAGATAATCTTCCGACCAATGAAATGTTATAGTCCGTATATTGTTACAATAATATGTAAAGCTCCCTATGAAAAATATTTTATATTTGGAAATGGCTTAAGTACTGCCGAGCGCAGTACTTAAGTGTAGTATTCGCGCTCATAAAAGATTTCAATCAATAACACTATTTTGACTTTCTAATACTGCTAAACTAATAATTACTGAGGTATTTTATATTTAGTGGAAGAAAAGTATATTTTACATTTGTGTAAACCTTTATAAATAGAGCAATTCACATCACGTGACTTTTACCGGAGAACAATGAAAATAGCTGTAGGACACACAAATAGAAAAATCATTCATAAAGGTAGCAATAGCTGTCCTACAGCAGCAGCAAAAACCTGTTCGTGACGTCACCTTGCACAGATCTATAAAATAAATGATATATTTTGTGTTAGTTTTGCCATGTTAAGAAAATATTAAATCTATTTAAAATTGAATATATATTTTTTAAATGGGTTTTAATTTATTTTGTCTTATGGTGTTATTAAAGTGCTATTACACGAGCAGGGCCTGATTAATGCACGGGCCTCCGGGGCCTCGGCCGTGGGCCCACCCATTTCAGGGGCCCAGAAATTTGTGTGTATTTTCTCACAATTTAAGTTTTTCCACTGTTTGCATTTTATGTTTTGGTCCCTGACGTAAAAACAAAGTTTTACTGTAATAAAAAAACTCCATATTTAATTTTTCTTTAAAAGTTTTTTTCGATTTCAGAGTACCTATAATTTTCAAAACTTGCCGTATGCAGAAAATCAAATTTGGGGAAAATGCCAAAAACTGCATACTGTGTGTATTGGTTTCAATATAAACGAGGATTTTACAATATCAGAATTATAGTTTAAAATGATTACTAGACTGTTTGGGAAAGCACAATACTTATGATTTTGGATAAGGCGAGTTTTGAAAAAGACGTCCTTATTTATTCTGCAACATAAACTGTGGATCATAGATGTTTGTGAATTATACAAATGCTTATTTGAGAAAGTGGACGGTAATTCATTTTCTTGATTATTCTTGTAAGTTAATTTTTTTTTTTTACACTTGAAACTTTTACCCAAACAACTTTGTCAACTCATCAAATAAACCTACTTTTTTTTTCGGAAAGTGTCGCCGGGAATGGGGAGGTAGGGGGGGTGGCAACGTTTCAACAGGCCCTGGTCCCAACTTCAGCTTGATCGGGCTCTGTACACGAGGGGTCAAAGTCGCTTCAAATTCCAAGCGTCTCCATGTTATCCTATGGCTCCATAGGAGTCGCTTCGAAAGCAAGTATTTTTCTTCTGTCCGAGCGTCCTTGACGCCTGAAATGAAGCTAGTCGCCATTAACAGCCAATCAAATGCTTGGAAATCTGACGATGGAAAAGCCTTTTCCCGAACAGCCAATGAAATGCTTGGAAAATACGTAAGTTTTAGGAAATCTGACGTGTCGCAGGCGATTTTTGTCGCTTGCAATTTTTACGTGTAATAACACTATTACACGAAGAGTCAAAGTCGTTTGAAATTCCAGGCGTCTCCATGTTATTCCTATGGCTCCAGGAGAGTCGCTTCGAAAGCAAGCAAATTTTTTCTGTCGGCGCGTCTTTGACGCCTGAAACGAAGCGAGTCGTCAATAACAGCCAATCAAATGCTTGGAAATCTGACGATGGAAAAGCTTTTTCTTGAACAGCCAATGAAATGCTTGGATAATACTTAAGTTTCAGGAAATCTGACGAGTCGCAGGCGATTTTTGTCGCTTGCAATTTTTACTTGTAATAACACTGTTACACTTAGTAAAAAATTATAATATTTATTAAAAATAGGGTAAACACTTATTTAAAGATACAGAAATTTTTCACTTAAGTTATTACATGGTAGTAGAAACCTGTTAAATTTATTTATTTTTGTTATTTGAAAAACGTAGGATAATTTTACATTTATTGCAAAAAATAATTTCTTGAAAATACAGAAAATGTACTGGTAGAACAGTTGCTGTCAATTTTTCGTTTCTTCTAAAAAATTCCGTTCTGATATTTCTCCATTTTCAAGATGGAAATTTACCGCTATTCAAGACTGAAAATGTCTGTTTTTACAAAATAAAAGTGAGCAACAGCTCCATAAAAAATAAAATCTAAATGATAGTTATATATACCGATGCATTTTACACGGAATAGATATTTGTATTGAATCGTATCAAACCCAATTTTTTTCTCATTGTCTTCTACCGGATCCGAATCATGTTGCTTTTCGTTGGAGAATAAATATTTGTGAACTAACCAACTAGCTACACTCAACGACTCGTATTTAAAACAAAACATCAGTCAGGAAAATTTAACTGACATTTTTCAATTTTCTCTCAAATTGAAAACAACATATCGGCTTTTCTGTCTTGTAAGGAACGTTTCTGTTTTTAACAGGAAAATTTCGTTTATTGCGATTAAAACTATAATTTAGATTCAAAATAGAAAGTTTCAGTAAAAAGATAAAAGTACACGATTCGCCTTATATTTACGGAACTTATTTTACAGTGTTGGGTTATATGTGACGGAAAAATAAGTGTAGTAAAACAGTGTATACATTTTATTATTATTTTTTTTTTTTAGAAAAAAATATATATCTTGATTTTTAGCAATATTTCGAATGTTTAAATCATATAATGTTAATTCTAATCCTAATATACAGGTACATGATGTTAGTCACAAACTAACTTGAGTATTAATTTAACTACGGCTTCTGGTTCGCTTTACTTTAATAGAAATGACAACGTTAACAAATATTAATATAATCTAGCAAATATGTGCGATTATACGATACATTTTTTACAGTGTTAGGTTATGCGTGGGGGAAAAAGTTTATTAAAACAGTCTCTCTCTCTATCTCTTTCTCTCTCTCTATCTCTTTCTCTCTCTCTATGTATATATATATATATATATCTTGATTTTTTTAGCTCTAATACATCATTTCTAATTCTAATATTTAGGTACATATTTTTAGTCACAAACTAATTTGAGTATTAATTATTTACCTACGGCTTCTGGTTCGCTTTTCTTTAACAGAAATGACAACATTAACAAATATTAATATAATCTAGCAAATATGCGTGATCATATGATACTTTTCTTACAGTTAGGTTATGCGTGGTGACAGAAAATAAAATTTTGTTAAAAAGCGTAATTTGTTTTTAAAGAAATAGAGTAGCTCTTGATTTGTAGTTATAAAGCTAATGTGTAAATCACGCAATGTTAATTCTAAATCTAATATATAGGTACATAATGTGAGTCATAAATTAATTTGCTTATTAATTATTTACCTACGGCTAATGATTCACTTTTCTTTAATGTAAATGACAACGGTAACAAATATTAATATAATCTAGCAAATACGCGTGATTAATGAATGGCCACAGAAGTAATCTCTGATCATTTGAATTTAGAATCCATCTCATGTAGATCCGTCCGTAATACGATAAATTTATCTAGATTATATGATTTAATGACAATTAATACTGCATGCATTATTGAAAGGATCACCATGCCTACTAAATTTCGTGAATGATCGGAATCCATTTACATTATGGGTAATACTATTTATATTAAAGTGTTGTTTACCATAATCAAAATGAGTAAAATATTGCGTAATTCTCAGCCACCTGGAAGTTTAATTAGTAAGTTAGCGAGTTAGAATTTGTTAGACAAAATAATCCATTGTACATAAATGTTGAAAGCAAATTTATGAATTAGAAAATGTATTAAATCATAGGTAAGCACATCTGGAAAAATGCAGCAACGCCATATAATATTGTTTGATTTTGATAAACTATATAATAACAAATTTTAAAGTATAAATTTCAAAACACGGCGTTCAAATTAACAGTCCGTATTTTTTTAACGTACTTTAAAATACATAATCGAAATATATAGTTATTATGTTAAAATGTTAAATTTACATTTAAAAAATGTGTGCTTTACGTCAAATTATTAACAAGAACATAATTGCTTTCGTTTATAATTTTTTTGTTACATATTGAACTTACTTAATATTTATTTTAAAACTAAAATCACGGTTAGCTATTTTTGCACTATTTTACTACACGCAACCTGTTTTTTTATATTTGGAGATGAAATTTTCTAATCGATTTTTATGCTATTTTCTAAAAGGCTAGAATTATAAAAAATATATTCACAGGAGTTTTTCCGATGGCAATATAACATTTTCATGGATTTAGAACTCACTTATAAATTAAGGCATTAATCTAATATATAAAAATGGAAATTTGTGTATCTGTCTGTATGTAATGCTATACACACTGTAAAAAAAACCACTGTAGATTTGCCAGAACAAACTCGATCACAGTGAATGTGCTGTATCTTTCTTTGGTTTCCTGACTATATTAACATGGAAAATACAGTAGTTGTGTAAAATTAACAGCACAAAGTGCTGGCAATTTGGACGCATTTTTTTACAGCACAAACTGCTGGCGTCCAAATTTCCAGCACATTGTACTGTTAATAAAAAAGAATTTAAATAAAAGTGAATTTAAATAAAAGTGAATATTACGCCATAACATTTCTATTTCAATATTTCCACTTGAAAAAGGAAAACGAAATAAATAGTTTGATGAATTTAAAAAAGGGGAATATTGCGTCATATTGGAAATGTAAAAACACATGGTGAATATAGTACAACGTCATATGAGTGGATAAAAACGTATTGAAACATGATAAAAACCCAGTTATGGAAATATTGGCGTATTTTAATATTATTGCTCCAATGATGAATTGAAATAAGTTTATTTATAGCTGTATTCTTTTGCGTCTGTTTATAAATGTATACACTTCTATATTGGGATTTCATTTGGTTCATGTGTATAACACTTCGACTGTTTTCTTTTATTGTTTGTTTTATGTTCCATGTTAAATTTTGAAATGGATAAACAAACATTTTTCAAATTCCGGCAACGCCGGGCGCTTTAGCTAGTACATTAATAAAATAATTTTAAGGCATTTTCCCGTTAGCCACCAAATTGCCAGTGTAATTAACTTTAACTCGTATAATTGTACTAGGAATATCCACTTACGTCACGGTTAGTGATTACGACGTACAAACAAATAACACGTGTAATTTTGATTCAATGTTGTGTATTAATTTAAAGCATTAAACTTGAGAATTTTTGATAAATAAACAATTTGCTTACCTTTAATAAAAACTTGGTGCACATTCTTCTGTGTTTACGTTTTGCTTCGGTAAGATGAGCTTTGTTTACCAGAAATTCCTTCGTATTTTTGTACTGTCTTCAATTTTACTTCCATCTCTAACTGATCGCTTTCCCCAATAAAGCATCACATATAACCATGATTTCTAAAATTAGTCATACTCATTTACTATATTTTATAACTGGTGCAACCTGTTTGTTTGTACGTCAAACTCTGTATTAGACGACGCGTGAACGTCCTATGCATACTCTTCGAGCTTAACGAAAAAGAAAGGCTACCCCGGTGCTTTACGCGCATCTTTTTTTACAGACCGCTGGAGTCACGTGATACCCGAATGCACCAATACAGATGTACGAAAAGAGCATCACATCAATCTAGCGGTCTGTAAAAAAAGACATGTGGAAATCACCGCGGTAGCCTGTCTTTTCCGTTAGCCTCGCATACTCCTAATAGAAGTTGAAACAACGATGGATTTAAGTATGCGTAAATAAACGCTTGTCAAAATATACCAAATGGTTGTGAAACTCTAACATTGAAATATTATATGGCAAAAAAGTAGAAAATAAAGTTCTAACAAAAATGAAGTGTTTACTATTTAAATAAAATACGCTTTTATAAATTAATAGTTTAATATTAATTAATTTACGATTATATGTTGAGAAATCAATTTAAAAGTCCTAAAATGATAGTTTAAATAATGTTTTATTTATTTTTTCTTTCCTGTTCCCTTTTCTTAAAAAGAAACAGAGCAAACATTATATATTTTTATTAAATTCTCTTCCTTGCGCTTTATACTAAACGTAATTTTTTTAAAGCGAATTTTTCATAATCGAATTCGTTGCTCACGCCAATTTAATACATTTTAAGGGAACATGAATTGAAGTAAAAAAAAATATATATATATATATATATATAGTCGTAATTTTCAATAACATTAAATGCTTATAAAAATGTTTTTTCTTTTTACCATTTTTACATTTATGCCGTTTTATATTTATTGATATAATAATTCAGGGATGAAGACACACAATTTTGAATTCATCGTAAACTGATATCCCAGTTGGTGACAGCAAATATTAGTTCACTCTGAAACTGTGAACAACATAAAGATGCATACAGAGCATTGGATTTAAGAAATGCGTATTAAAAGAAACTATTTTTCCTTTTAAGTTTTGAAAGATCTATGTATAAAACCACATTAGTGCCCATTAAATTTAAAAAACAAATATTTAAACATTATGTATTCAAAAACTTTCTTTTCATTCTTCTTGAAATATCATTTTGTAAAATTAAATTATTGATAACAGTTATTTTACAATTCTAAAGATTTGTAAAAAATTACGTAATTAAAATTTATCTTTTTTTCTTCAAGGTTGGAGTAACATAATTAAGGTTTATTAAAACAGAGAGATCAAAGTCCAAGATTCGAAACTGGATACCTTGGAGCAGTAGGTATGCAACGGCTGAAGGTGAAAGAACCCTGATTGTGGAAAAAAAAATATTTTTTCTGCGACTGTTGTTTTATGAAAGATTCCTTTTTTTATAAGTATTTGTTGAGTAATGAATCGTTTATTGCATGTATTTAAATATGTAGAATAATAATGTAATTGTTGTATGTAAATACAATAAAAAATAAAAGATGTTTATTTATATACAAGATGTATGTACATAGGTTAAAAAATTAAATAATGTATGTGGGAATTATATACTGAAAAACAATTATTGTTTCAGCAACTATTGTTTTATGAGCACATTCCTCATTTTATATATCTTTTTGTTGAGTGTATTTATTATATTAATTTGAAAACATAATTTAATTATTTTAATGAAAGATTAATGTATATCTGTAAGTATTTAACATGTCAGCATAATTCAATAAATTAGAAAAGTATGTGTGCATGATGCACACTGAAGGGCCATTGAATGAAGGATAAGAAGTTAGGAACGAGTAGCGCCTAATCTGGACTCAATAATAGCTGCCACACGACGAAGCATAGATTCCACAAATTGGCTGAAGTGTTCCACAGGTATGGTTTGCGAAACATCTGCTAGAACTGTCTATAATTCAGTAAGTGTCGCTGCTGTTGTGTGACGTGATTTCATACCTTTCGTCAAAGTATTCCAAGGGTGCTCAATAAGATGTATGTCCGGATTTCAAGGTGGGCAATTCTTGACAGGAAAATCAGAGGATTGGTAATCAAACTAGGCAGTAGACAACAAGGACCTATGAGAGGAGCAATTGTCTTGCTGGAATACTCCATTTTCACGTGGACAGCAGGAAAATATAAATGGATGGATGTGATCACCCAGTAACTCTACGTACCGATTTGCATTGAGGAAGGTTCGTAAAAGTACCAAAGATCCCAACAATTCGCCAAGTGAAAGCAGCCAAGACCATAGGTCAAGGCGCATGCCTTGTACAGTTGCAACCTGTCATGCGGGATGTATGGCTTTATGAACCTGGCGCCATATTCTTATCCTCACATTGGCGTGGAGCAGTCCGAATTGTGTCTCATCACTCGATTCTACTCGTTTCCAGGCTTCTGTAGTCCATTCTCTGTGTTCTGGAACCCAGGCAAGACGTGCATCCCGGCGGCGTGCATTGAGCAATGGTACTCTTCTGGGTATACGGCTTCCGAAGCTCATACGATGAATAATTCGTTCTACGGTCCTCTAAAGTGAACGAGATCTGAGATACCAATGGCAGCCTTTTTCAGCTGGTAGGTAATTTGAGTTAATATTTGTATTCGTTGGCTACGTACAAGATGGTTGACCCGCCTCCTACCATGCTCGTTCAAGGCTAATTTTCCTCAGCAGTATCACTTATCGCTAGTTTATTTCCATAAATCGTGTATTCTCGTGTATTCTTCATACTCTTGTCGAGTGGGAAAATCCTAGTTCTTGAACAATTCCGAAAATTGAATGGCCTATGGGTCGAATGCTTATTCTTTATCCGCTTTAGAAAGCGTCTAAATCATGAGCTTTACCCATACTGTCAGTTGAAACGACTGTTTCAGAACAAACACAGTACTATCTATATATGCATTTACCACAGCGCTTCCACATACCTTTACACACATGCGCAGAAATGAGGCACAGCGCTACAAAATTTGCATAGCATTATCCATCCTTAATTCAATGGCAGTTCGGTGTATAAAGTGAAAGAACCCTTACTGTGGGAAAATATTATTGTTTTACCGACTCTTGTTTTACGAAATATTCCTCATTTATAACTATTCTTTCAGAAATGCATCGTTATATTTATGGTATGTATTTAAATAAGTTCTATAATAATTTAATTGAAGTATACGATACATGTATAAGGTGTATGATATAATAAAATATATATATATTAAAAGTCCATCAATTAGAAAAGTATGCATGCAAGCAAAGAAGGATATAAGGATTTAAGTAAGTAGTACTTAGCATGAGCTAAAAAAAAAATTAAAAAATTTTTAATTTTCGTAACAATTCTGGCCAATAAAGAAATTTTTTCAGACATTGTTTAATAGTCATTTTATCTAGTCTAAAGTAAACGAACATTATCCTTAACATTAACATTCACAACAATCATAATATTAATATTTTATGCAAGAAGAAAAAATGATTCACCTCGGCGTAGATTATGAAACATATCCCAACACTTTAAGAATACTGTTAAAAATATTATTTTTGTCAATAAATGTATGGACTATTGTAAATAAACATTTAAAAAAATCATTTTCAACAATTGCTTTACATAGAAGTTTTGCCATTGGGCTACTTTCTTTAAATTCAGTTTTCTTGATTGGCACCACTTTTTTGAAATAGTAAAATTCGCCTTATTTAATGACATGTTAATTAAAACCAGGGCAATTTTACCATTTCAGAAAAGTGGTGCCAATCATGAAAAAAAAAAAGTAGCTCACTGGCAACGCTGGACCATATCCTTTTAATATGTCCATTGATGAAACCATTTATTATCCGAGGTGCAACCTCTATTTACACTAAAAATTAATTATGTTTTTTAATGCATATCACAGCTGAAAGCCTACAACAATCATTTACGGCTCATAGTTAGTTCTCTACCCAAATGTTTTTGATTGTCTCTGTAAATAAATAATAAATTCCAAGTACTCTATATTATATGGAAAACTTGCTGCAGTGCACCTTAGTAATGTACTAATTAATATTATTTAAATAATGTACCATAATTAAAATACACTGAAAACGAATTCCCCCATAGATAATAATGTAATGGAATACTTTTGTGCGTCGCCGTGCCTTTGGCCCAGTGGCCTTGTGCCTGCATAGTGCCTTTGCGCTACAATTTCTACTTACTGTATAGCCTTTATTTCCACTTCATTGAATTTCATTATGTTTGAAACCGTTTAACATTTTTAAACCGCTCTGAAAACAATTTTTCCCAATGGACTATAATACAACAAATTACTTTTGAATGACCATAGAAATTTACTATAAATAGTAAACACTTCATGTTCAATATCGATAATGCCATGGTAAACCTTAATAATATATATTAATTAAATGACGATCCAAGTACATTTACGCAAGTTTGAACTCGGTCAGACAGTCAGACAGTCAAACTGAATACATAAATATCTTTCAAGTACAGTATAACATCTTTTATCCGAAACTTTTTTAACCGAAACTCTTGGTTAATCGAAATCCATTTTTAAAGCTTTTTTTTACTATCACATTCCTTGTGTGCAAAATCACTTTTGAAAGGTTCTTTTTTTATAATTATCATATTGCTCCTGTGCTAGAGGTCCTTTACGAACTATGAATACATATAAATATTTTCGATCCCCTTTCTTTGGGTTCCTTTGAATTTAACTTGAGCTCCAGTAAGCTGCGCTGTGGGCGAAAAAAACGAACAAATTAGGAATATTCTGAAGTTTTTGAATGTTTTGTAAAAGTTTTGGCATGACTGGAGCAGAAGAAAGACTGTGATACTGGTGAACTAATAATAATAAAAACTCCATGATAGAGCTTCAAAGCAAAGACAATCGAAACTGTGACAGACAAACATTTTTTCAAACCTTTGCGATATACGTAAAAGGTACTTAATTTTAAAATTAAAATTCAGGTAATTTATTCTTATTTCTTTTTTACTATTGGTTTTGTTTTATTAAGGACTTGTTACCATAATAAGAAATATTGCATATATTTCTCCTTAATCTTAAAATTGAAGCATTCTCGATTATCCGAAAATTTCGATTTTCCGAAAGATGGTCGGTCCCTATTACTTCGGATAATCGAGTTTCCACTGTATGTTGGAAATTTTTAAAAATGATTATTTCTGAGCGTGGGCATTAAAGAGTAAATAATATCTATGATCGAAGTACTCATAAACAGGTTTATTTCTTGATTTAACTTCTATAGATTTTAATTTTGCCTTTGTTGTCCATAGTCTACTGTTCAAAACCAGAGCTGATTGAACATAAACTCATGAATGTCAGAGTTAATCTCTCGTCATTCGAATTCAGCAGCAGTACAACGTTATTTTGTCTGAAATTAAATTATTTTCTATGGTTGATAAAATTCAGAGACTACATATATGAGACTTATTAACAGATTTCATTGATTAAATTGCATTTTACTAGCGATTTATTGAAACTGGAATGAATTTGTCGGAGACTTTTGCCAAATTATTGCTAGGAGAGGTGTCTAGGGTAATTTAATTACAACTTTTTTAAAAATGTTACATAAGTAATGTGTTTAACTGAATTACAATACACAGGTGATTAAATGTGAACAATTTTATTCTGTGAATAAGAAAAATAAGAAATGGTTTCTTAATTAAAACATTAAACTATCGGCTCATCTTTTGCAAATAATTATTTAAATTTGTAACTTAATAATTATTATCGAGAAAATGCAGTATCTCTAATTAATATTTATTATAGAGAAAATGTGTTATGTCTACTTAATAATTATTATATAGGAAATGTGTTATTTCTAATAAATAATTATTTTGAAAAATGATCAATTAATTACGCATAAAAAATATCTGTTTTTCCTTTTCTTTATTTAGAGGTAAATAGATTTTATAGAAATAAGTAACACATTTTTCTAATATAAAAATAAATAACAATAATATTAGTTAAAATTTTTGGTTTTAGAAACAACTTGAAATTGTAAGCAAAAGAAATACTCCTTCATATTTTTATTTAGGACTGGTTATGTACTATTTATGGTTGTAAATATTTTATCATTACGAAAGTTGTAAAACCTAGTAGCTTTTATACGTATTTTCATTTATTTTATTTTTTGTTTTAGTTTAAAATAAAACAGTTCATTTTTCATCATTCCTTATGGATAGTAAAGAATGCCCATAGTCTGCAATTTCCTTCATGTAGTTAATTTTTTGTTTTACGTCCTGTACTATTTAGTTTTCTTCACTTAATCATTATTAAATTTGTAATTAAATTAATTTGTATGGCTGATAAAATTCAGTGTTGAATCATAAAAGATTTATTTATAGAAGTTCGTGAATTAAATTTAGCTTTACTCGTAGGCGAAGATACTGCACGGTTAACATAAGGGCACAGTAGACCAATCTTTCCTTTTGAAGGAGTGGCATACTAGTGGAATAAAACAGTTCATTTTTTATAATTCTTTACGAGTAGTAAAGAAGAAAATGCCCATATTCTGCAATTTATCTTCATAGAGTTAATTTTCTGTTTTACGTCCTGTACTATTTAGTATTCTTCACTTAATAATTATTAATTAAATTTGTAATTAAATTAATTTACACGGTTGATAAAATTCAGTGTTGAATCATACACTTAAAAAAAAAAAAATCTGTAGTTGTTCAGATGCAAAGTTACATGCTTACTAAACTTTCATCTGTAACTGTACAAAAAAAGCTGCAAATCTGAAAAATTATTTTTTGTAAAGCTACAGAAATCTGTAACATTACAAATGCATCTGTTAAAATTACAGTAATTAAATTTTTATCTGTAACCCTGTTTGCAGTTACATGAAAAGTTCTAGGCATCCCAGTTCCCTAAAGAATTCTTAGTAACCTTACATATTTTTTGATTTTCGGCACAAAAGCGTGTCTGTTAAATGAATTTTTGTTGTTGTCATTACATAAAAAATTCTAAGAATCCCAGTTTCCTAGAAAAACTTTAGTAAATTTACAGATTTTTTTTACAGTGTATAAGATTTATTTAATGAAGTCCTTGAATTAAATTCAGCTTTACTCGTAGGCGAATATACGGCGCTGTTAACATACGGGCATAGTGGATCACTCTTTCATTTTGAAGGAATGGTATTTATTTTGCATTCTCCTAACTTCATACTTGTACTCATGTTATTTAGTTTTAGAATACGACCTCACAAATGATAAAATATGACTTTTTTAAATGTGTCAATAATTACAAAAAGAACATGAAGTGGATCGTTACTTGTACGTATTAAACTGTACACTTATGTTATACCAACAGGGAGGATCGAGCTATGCTCGATTGAATTCAGCTTTGTATTAAACTCTATGTAACAATAAATTCTGTCAGTATTATTACTATAAAAGTATATTTTATAACATTATTATTTACAGAAACTATCAATATTAACACTATGTACATATTTCTAAATTTTATCATAAACAGTCTAACATATTCGATCATAATCGCAAATTTCACGGTCCAACTTCAGAGACTGTAGGCATAAGAAATCAGTTATTTAGTTGTGAAATTAATGGCGAGAAAGATCTATGTTTCGTGATTGGATGAATTCTTATATTGAGAACATTTTATGGACTCTGATTGGTTGAATAATGTATCTCGGCAAAGATTGTCGATTTTCTAGAAAATGAACTTCAAATTCTAAAATCCAATTTTTTCGCCAAATACCGCCAAGTTTGGCGACATTTTTTCATTCGGGGCCAGTCATGTGTTTTAGCATTTGGTATTCTTGAAAGTCGATTTTCCGTAAAAAATTAGCCGATGTCGCCAATATTTTGACGAATTTGGCGAAAAGATGCCAACTGATCTTCATTTAGTGCCAACCGTTCAATAACTTAATAACTTTTCAATGTGAAAAAATATATTACTTATTTAACATGTACTGGACAATTGCATCATAAAATATAATAAATAAATAAATACAACCTTGCTTAATGGCACACAAAACATGAACTAAATTAATAACCTAAAAGTTAAATTCTGTGTTTCGAGCTGTTTCTACAGACATCTTCAGGAAAAATATGATGGTTAAATGACTAAAAACTCAGAGATGAAGGCTTCCTGTGCGAGAGACAATTTGTCAAACATTGACTAAAAATATGAAAACAAAAATGTAGTGAGGTCATCCAGTGAAAATAAATACTTATTAATGAAATAAGTCCAAATTAATCAAAAGTTCGATTGAAGAAACCACGAGTGCCGCCATCTACGCATGAGAGTCAGAACGACATTCAACTAAGTTTTCATTCAAGTTTTTGGCAACAAGATTCAAATTTAAATTGAAATATTGCAATTAGATACTGAGTTATGACTTTATGATAATATGTCAGATTTTTGGAATATTATAGGATAAATTATCATTACAAGGTTTACTCTCAACGTGCAATGATTTCAACCTATTTTACTCACAAAAGGCTTATTGCACGGAACTATAATTTTTACTCCATCAAAGCTCATATAGCTGACTTCAGTAGCTAACTAGAACCTAGAAATATCTGTATTCCGTTTACGTTGTTTAATGTCCTTGTGATGCTGCACAAGCCTTACTGAAAACTTACGTTTTGTCATGCCGATACAGACTTTTTTTAACATTATTAAATAAAGGGATAGGGATTTCATATATACAAGATTTTTGATCCATTGGTATCCTGTCGATCTTATCAGACGATATCAATGAAATGTTACAATTAAGGGGACCGTGGGGCTTTATTTGAGAAAAAATCGACATTACTTTTTGTGTGTATTATTTTTCTCCAAGTTGTACTACGACATTCATGGAAAACAGCATGCATATGCGATTCTTTTACCAAAAGTTACAAGCGTTTTAATTTTGTTCAGAAACAATTTTTTGGCCTTTTAATAAACTTTAAATCTATTTTTCTCAATAATGATGTTTTAGCTTTTATTTTTTTTAATTTTTGAAGCTCTCTTTGCTACTTAATTTTTGATTAAAATTCTTGAAACTGATAAAGAAGAATCCTGATATTGCTTAAAAAGAAACTGTGTATGTATTTTAAAATTCGACTTGATTAAGACAATTAAATTTGATTTTTAACTTATTATAAGGCAGAATTTTGATGAAAATCGAGATGGAATTTAAAAAAAATCTATCTCTAAAAATATAACTATTTAACGGATTAAAAAATCAATACATAGATTTGTTTTTAATAGAGGACGTATTTTACGTGGAGTAAAATCCAAAATTGAGGAAATATAAAAAAAAAAATTAAGACGCAAGGAGCATTTTAAAATTTCGTTTTAAAATTTAAAATTTTTTAAAAGATCTTAAAATTATAATAAGACTGGGAATTCTTTTAAGGTTTCTATATGCTTACGGTTAAACGTATATATGCACAGCATTTCAAATCTCTATGACGAAAATTAAAAGAATTTTTTTAAAACGTCCACCAACCCCTTAACCTCTTGAGACCCAAGCTCGCATTTTCGGCACAAATTTTACCATTTTTAGTATTAAGGCTCTTTACGGCACTAGAAAACTTTATATATATTAATTTATTTTTAAAACTAAAAAATATATAGAGTTTTGGCGTGTCCAATATAATAGACATTGAGTCTTAGTCCTGTGAAAAACATATTACTGAATTAAATGATTCTGAATGAAAAATACTTAATTGGAAAGTTTTCTTTCATTATAAAAGTGTTTTTATTGTTCATACATCACCTTTAAATATTGCACAATTTATTTTTTTTTCATTATCAAAGATAAAAAGTATTTTTGGATAAAATTAATTTGAAAATTTTAAATCAATTTAGTGACTTTTTAAATAGTTTTTTTTAAAGAAATTAATATATATATATATCACATCAATATTTTTTTTTTCTAAAAGAAATTACAAACAGTTAGTATCACTGTTATCACAATTGGCATTTGGATGCCAAAAGTAAATTAAAAAGAAATAAAACACAGTTTATTTATAATCTTAAATTATTATCTTCAGTTATATATTTTTCAAATTTTTATTTCTGTTTAAAAATTTTCCTTCAGTATAAATGTGCTTCTATCGTTCATACATCACCTTTAAATATTGCACAATTTTAATTTTTTCATTATCAAATAGAAAAAGATTTTTGGATGAAATTTATTTGAAAAGCATAAATCAATTTAGTGACTTTTTAAATATTTTTTAAAAGGGAATTTTTAAAAAAGTATCACATCAATAAAAGTTTCTCTCTAAAAAAATTATACATAATTAGTGGCACGGTTATCACAATTAACATTTGGATGAGAAAGGGAAATTAAAAAGAAATAAAATGCAGTTTATTTATAATCTTAAATTATTATCTTCAGTTATATTTTCTTTACATTTTTACATCTGTTTAAATTCGATTAAATTAACTAATTTATTTATAAACAATATGTGAACAGTAACAATATGTGAAGATAAAAAGACTGTAATTATTTTTTAGAGTTAATGGAATATACAAATACAAGTTGTACATTATGCACACAACCATATTTAATTTTATACTTATCAAGTAAGATAAGATCGCTACATGGACTTCAAAAAGCAGATATTTAGCATAAAGTTTCTGTTTCTTTCATTACAAAGTTTGTTCACATCAGAAGTATGTTTTTATCGTTTATACGTCACATCCAAATATCACATAAAATCAATTTTTGCATCATCAAATAGAAAAAGGGCACTTTAACTAAGAAACATGTTGATCAATTTAATAATTTTAAAAAAATTAATA
The DNA here is from genome assembly GCA_963932465.1 of Maratus speciosus. Taxonomy (NCBI): domain Eukaryota; kingdom Metazoa; phylum Arthropoda; class Arachnida; order Araneae; family Salticidae; genus Maratus; species Maratus speciosus. The sequence continues at coordinate 529,955,016 of OZ010790.1, forward strand.
ACATTTTGTTTTATTTTTTAACTCTTCTCAACATCAGTCATTTGTTTGTTAGAATAATGATAATAATTAATGGCACAGCTATCACAATTGGTAAGTAAATGCCAAGAAGTAATTTAAAAGAAATCAAAATGAGCTTATTTATAATTTTATACTGTTATATTTAATTGTATTTTCTTAAAATTTTTGTTGCTAATTAAATATAATTAAATTTATTAATTCAATTGTAAATAGGATACTAACAGAAAAATAATACCAAAAATAGTTACAATGAATAAGAATAAAACACAATAAAGGCTTTATTATAATAATCATTTCATTGTCAATGTTAATAGTTGTACAATGTCAGTGTTTCATGTTAATAGTCATTTTATTGATAAAACATTCAAAATTAGATGTGTGTAGCATTAATATCAAAATATTTTTAATATATATATAAAATTAGCGTTAAAACTGTCGGCTTACCTTCAACAGTCTTTCTCTTGTTCCCTGCCACTTTCAAATGATTAAAATACATATTTAGCCGTAATATTTTTATTATTTCGGCATACAGATAGCAGCACTAGACTATCTAGTATAATGAACAGCAAGTATTTACCGATTACAGCAAGTAAGTTCAACAATTACATCAAGTAAGTTCCAATTGAAATTAAGTATTTTATATAGAATATAAAAATGTCCAATAGCATGGACGCGGGGTCTCAGACGAAAAGATGGAGTTTATACAGAAAATAGCATTTGATCATGGTCAGCAAAATATATAGATAAGATAATTCAGAAGTACAACGATCCCCTTCTTCGGGCCAGCGATGGTATAACAGGGCTCGCACTGTTCCTAAAATTTTCGCAATTTTCTACCAGTAATTTAAATAAGAATTCTTCGTCGTATATTCCTTTTAAATTTATAATGGAATTATACAACAAAAATTATCGTTTTAATTTAGTGGTAGCAAAGTGCGAAAATTTTAGGAACGCTGCGAGCCCTGGGTTAATCAACTTATGGTCTAAAAAAATTTCGCTACATCCCCACTATATTCGAAAAGCTAAAAACGATCATACAGAAATATAATATAAAGTTGGTCGCTATTCCACCTCCTTACCTCATTGAAATTGTTTTATCCTACTAGCAATTTAACAGATTGGAAATATGCTTTTTACCTATTTGGCTGATAAACATTCTATCATGTGCGTTGGAAGACTGCAATTTGTATAGTTAACAAAGACTATTGCCTATAATACTTGGAAAAAACAAGCAAATAACAAACTTCTATAAGGAGCCATGTTCACCTGTTCTAAAAAACATGGGAGAATCGTCTTGTGTTATATCACAGTGTGTATTTGATTTTTAAAAAAATTAAAATTAGATTATACCCAATAGACTGTATTTATGAATCACTGTGAAATCTTTATATTACGTGTCTCCATAATTCTATAAAATCATCTACTATTATTTATTATAGTAATATTAAATGGTTTTGTACATTATTTCCACCATTGGTTAGGATATTATTACACGGAATAAACAGTTACACTGTAATGCACCAAATTTACCTCTGCAAGTTAAATAATTCATCAAAAAGTAACAAGAGGTTATGCAGAAGAAAGTTAAGTAATCTTAAATTTAACCAGATTCGCCGTCACAGTGTCAAACGTAGCGTGTAAAGTGAATTATTGAAGACAATGTCAGTGTTGTTTGCTCAAGAGCAAAATCAGGCATTAACACGTGTAAATCAAGTAGTATGTTTGTTCACGTACACTGTAAAAAAAATATGTAAAGTTACTAATGTTTTTCTAGGAAACTGGGATTCCTAGAACTTTTTATGTAACGGCAATAACAAAAATTCTTGTAACAGGTACAATTTTGCACAAAAAATCTAAAATCTGTAAGGTTACTAATAATGATTTAGGAAACTGGGATGCCTAGAACTTTTCGTGTAACTGCAACCATGGTTACAGATAAAATTTTAGTAAGATTACTGTAATTTTAGCAGATTAATTTGTAAAGCTAACACTTTCTGTAGCTTTAAAAAACTAGTTTTGTAGATTTACAGCTTTTTTTGTACAGTTACAGATGAAAATTAGCATCTGCAGAACTACAGAATTTTTTTTTTACAGTGTACTTTGTGATAATATGGAATCTGAAAAAGAAATCTGTACTAAGAAAGCATTTTGTTAAATCTTTAAAAGGGATATGTTTGATAAAAAAAATCATGTGGAAGACAAAAAAGACTTTGACAAGTAAATAAAATAGTAGTAGTGTCCGACGCAAACTGTTCAGTGTCCACTGCGAGAATTGAAATATGAATAATTAGATTACGTGAAGTAAATTGAGTAAAAGCAGATGTCTGCTCACTTTAATCTTCGGATTATTCTAAGAGCGTTCAATCTTTAATTTACACTAATAAGAAAGTAACATTTTATGATATTTTTGTGAAAAAAAAAACCTTTAATTGGAGTTTCAAAACTCGCCTTATCCAAAATTTAAAAAAAAATCACGTTTTCTCTATCAATCTATTCTATTGGTGTACTTGTATAAAAAACACTACAATCTAGAAAAAAAATAGATTTATTATGTATTTATGACATTGAAAAATCTTGTTTTACAATGAAAACCAATGTTCGCAGGCAGATGTTTTTCTCGATTTCCCCAAATTAGATTCTCTGGATAAGGCTAATTTTGAAATTCACGTCTTCAATTGTAATATTACTTTTAAAAGTGTTACTCTATCCCATGTATTCTGCATTTCTCGTAGATCCGTTCTAGCGATTATTCTGCTAATTGATTCGAAACAAATGTTTCGTGAATTCTTAGTATATTTTACATGCAATCTGCTGATAATTAACCCATATTAATTAGTCAGTAAATATTACAATTTTTTTTAAATTGTCCGTATATAATATTTAGAATCCGTTGATTACTTAGAATCCACTGATTACTGTGCAAAATTATTTATAACGTATCAATGAAAAGTATAGGGTGTTTTTCTGTTCGTGCAATCGGGTATTAATGCTGCTATCAAGTAAATGTACAATAAAGTTCCTGAAAACAATAACTTACAATAACGTTCCTTGTTCAAGAAAATACTATATTTGTATCTATTTTATCTTTAACGAATGACTATTAAGTAATGTTATTATTAACTATGTAATTTTATAAATAAAGCAATTTTGTACAACTATACGGATTGCATAGTTAATCTGCAGTTCATCTAGTAAATATGAAAATCACCTGAATTCTGCACTTTAGTGTTAAAACATAAATATCACAATTAAAACTTTCCAGTTCAATAAAATTGTTTTGTGAACAGCAATTTCTAAAATCATTTTTTATCTAGTAATACTTTATTTTAAAAATTATCAAATTAATAATTATTATCGATTTTTTGTATTTTTAATATTATAAATTCAATTTATAGAAATAAATAAAACGATATTTTCATTTTAAAAAACAATGAAAGCATTGTCTTTTCATTTTGTGCTCCTAAAAATATTTAAACAGTTTGACAATATATACTCTACTACGATTCTTTTTTATAATGGTAAAATAGCGACATGGTACTAGATAGCAATTGATTTATCAATATCAAAATTATAAAACATCGAAACATTCACGCATAATTTCTTTTTCTTTCTTTCTTTTTCCTATTTTATTTTAAAATAAAATACATTAATAAATATGTTTTAATGGTATTATTTTCCTTACATTTTGGAATTTCATAAATACCGTTTGCTTTCAGATACAATAGCATTCAATTTTCCTTTCATGCAATCAGGTTAATAGCTATATTATGAAATTCGATTCTTTTGAGAGTAAACTAAGCTCTAATGAATGATAGAGTTTGTCTCTTCTAATTTAAATTCAGCAGAAGTACAACATTATTTTGTCTCTAATTAAAATAATTACCACGGTTGAAAGAATTCAGTTCCAAATCAAATAAGATATATTAACAGATTCATTAAATTAAAATTTAAGTTTAATAGTAATTCATCGAATTTTGAGTGAATTCGCAGAGAACCCTTATCAAAAGATCTAAAGGCGTGATCTCTAGGCCATTTAAATGAAACGGTTGAAAATTGTTGTTGAGTGTGTAATGGAATCGAACTGTGCAAATGATAAATTATTTAGTGAACAATTTGAAAAAGAACAAGAAATGGATTTTTATTTTAGAGCATAAACATAATAATCGTCTTTTGTTTTAATATAAGACTAGTTTAAATAAAATCAGTGCAATCGAATTTGTAGAAATATTGTTTTTTTACACTAAAGAATTACTATTTCAAAATTGTTAAATAAATTATTTGTATAATTTTTTCTTCTTTTCCCGTTAATTTTGTGATAAAATCATTTTAGTTAAATGCATAAAAGTATTTTCTTTAATTAAAAAGTCTTTAATAGAAACTTTATTAATTAAATTTATATATCTAAAATAAATTCATAAATAAATAATAAAATGTATGCCAATAAAATGTTTCTACAATATTCTTTGAAAAAAATTACAATGTTACATTAATGATAGCACATATTTCATTATTATGAAAACTGTAAAACATACCCCAAGCATTCATACGTGCAAGGAGCGTTCAAAAATTTAGTTAAAAAAATCAGGATACAAGACACGAATCGAACTAATTTACTTTAAAAAGCATTAAATTAATTACATGTACACAAGTCGTATTCGTTTTATTTTTACTTAATTTTGTTAATATATTTTATACAAATAATTAAAACGTTGCTTTACTTTAAAAAATAATGAAAGCCTTACTTGTTCAAAATAGCAATATTATAGTAGGATGGAAATTATTTTTCCAATATGAAAGTTGTAAAACCATGAAACATTCACACATAATCCTTTTCTGTCTAAAACAAATGCATTAATATTTTTTAGAGTATTATTTTATATACATTAAAGAATTTAATCTCTCCATGTTGGAATTTTCCATACACTATATGTTTTGAGATTTGAATCCTATAACTTAATTTTTTTTTCAAGTTAATAGTTAAATTACGAAAATGTAGTCTTTTCAGAGTAAACTCCTTTTATTATGAATGTCAGAGATGGTTCCTTGTCATTCAAATTCAGCAGAAGTGCAACATAATTTTGTCTGTAATTAAATTACTAGGTTGAGCAAAAAGTTCTGGGAAATTTGTGAAAGTTGCGTTGTTATGCGGAAATTAACAACAAAAACAATATGGACTGTACTTTAAATTGAGACCATCATAATCCACAAATTTCTGCCATCATTCTGCCACATTCCGGATTTGCTGGCTAAGTTTGTCGCCGTTACCAGCACCTTCATCCCCATTAATCTCATCGACGGCTTTCAGAATCATTAGGCGTTTTCTTCAATAATTCCGGGTCAACAACGCAAATTATACTGTTCAATAAGCATTTTTGAGCCAAAGTTCCTGAATTCCTATAAATATACCACTAGCACTCCTATAAGGTACTTGTACCCAATATGGACAGTGCTCTCAATGTGGACACCCCTAATATCTTTAAAAGTAACAATTTTGATCGAGAGATGGCGCTACATGTCCGTGAAGAAAAGCAGTTGACAAGATAATTAAGCCTGGAAAGTGCAGAAAAGCGCTCTGTTCGCCATTTGGAAGGAAACTTGTTGTTTCGTGGTGTGCTGATCGTAACTAGAGATAAGTTTAAATTCTTATTAGATATGATAAAATTACTTTAAATATTTAAAAGTGGAGTGTTTTAGAAAGCTGATGAAACATACTTCCGACTGCTATTGCATATATTGCTTAAAAATGTTTTCTTTGTTTATTTATTACAAGATTTATTAAAACTATGCCCGATTCCCAATATGGACACCTTATGTCTACATGGGAAATACAGCAAGTGAATCTTCAGATTCACAAATTTGTAAAATATCTGTTTAAAGTCATCTGAACAATCCTCCAAGAACCTACTCCAAGAAAAAAATCCTCCAAAAAGGCTTTGCAGAAAAATCAAAAGAAGCCTCCCTTCAGTAGGGTATCTGTTGGCGAAATCGCAGTTACCAGCGATATGACTTCCTCAATAAAGGAGAGATGTTTCTTATGCAATATTGATGCTGTTGCAGACATGCGGCAGATATGTCCATGAGGACTGTGCGGGACTTACGCCCATGATGAAGATTTTTTTATTTGTCCATCCTGTGAGGACTGAGTAATAACATATGTAAATTCTGCAGAGAGATGCAATAAAGCTAAGCAAAACCAACTATATTATTTCATAATATTTTGTAGTAACTCAAGTGCTTTGCATGGGTCTTCAAAGAGCCACAACCGAAAATGACCCCCCCCCCCCTTTCTAAAGTGCATGTTCTGAAGATATTTACTGTGACCACCCTCCCCTGCAATACTTTAAGATATATTTCTTTTATCCCCTCTCCTCTAAAATCACTTGGAAGTGTGGCTCTTCCATACACCCTGTGTAGTCGGTCAATAAAGAGCCACCTGTGCCTGATATGGACATGCGTGTCCATAATAGAGACAGGTGGTTCCTTATATGGCCACTTTTAAACATTTTTTGTTTTTATCATTTAAATTAAATCAGAATAATTACAAGGTCACTAATTTTAATAATGATAGTCAACAGTCCAGGGATAGTGGTCATATATTTTTGGAGTCCTAATTCGCGTACACGGGAGTGAAAATAATCAATTGCATACCAATAAACAATCAATTGTCCATATTGGGTATAGGTACATTATAAGATACAAATTCTGGTAACTATTAGATTAAAAATTTCCCAGAACTTTTTGCTCAACCTAATAATTACCACGGTTCAAAGAATTCAGACCCGAATCAAATGAGATTTATTAGCAAAATCATTAGATTTAACTTTATGTATAATAGTAATTTATAAATGTTCAGTGAATTCGAAAAAAACCATTATCAAAAGGACCAAATGTGTGATCTCTAGGCCATTTAAAAGAAACGGTCGAAAATCGTTGTCGAGTGTTTAATGGAATTTAAGTATGCAACGGATAAATTAAAAAAACTTTTAATTTTTGAGTAATTAGAAAATGAATAAATAAGGGAGTCTTACTTTAATCCATAAATGTACTCATCATGTTTTGTTTTAATACAAAAATCGTTAACATAAAATTTGTTCACTGAAATTTGTAGAAATATTAGCATCTCGAAAATTGTTAAATAAATTATTTGTATAAAAATTTCTGTTTATTTATTTTTTTTCTTTGTACCTGTATTTTATTCTAATATATAAAAGCCTTTTCTTTAATTAAAAAGTATTTAATGGAAGTTTTATTTTTTTTAAATTTATGTATGTACAATAAATAAATAAATAAATAAATAAATAATAAACTGTAGGCCAATAAAATATTTCTTCAGTATACTTTATGGAGATGATAATAATATATTAATGATAGCAATTTTTTTATTATTAAGAAAATTGTAAATCCTTTCCACAACATTCATACGTATAAGGTGCGTTCGAAATTAAGTTACGAAAAAATCATGATACAAAACACGAACCGCAATAATTTATTTTAAAAACTGTTACATTTATAACATGTACACAGGCCTTATCCGATTTTATTTTTTCTTAATTTTGTAAATTGCGTTTATACAAATAAATAAAACGCTCTTTTAATTAAAAAAATAATCAAAGACTTATTTGTTCAAAATCGCAAATTTCTATTATTGCATTAAGAAAATCGAGTCTTTTGAAAGGAAACTCCTGTCTAATGAATGTCAGATTTGGTGTCTTGTCATTTAAATTCAGCAGAAAACAACATTATTTCGTCTGTAATGAAATCAATTTCCACTGTTGAAAGAATTCAGATCCGAATCAAATGAGATTTATTAACAGAATCTCTGGATTTAAACTTAAGTTTAATAGTAATTATTGAATTTTGAGTGAATTCACCGAAATCCCTTATCAAAAGATATAAAGGCGTGATCTGCAAGCCATTGAGATGAAACGGATGAAAATTGTTGTTGAGAGTTTAATTGAATAGAACTACGCATATAAGAAAGTATAAACCTTTTAAATTAGTAAATAATTTGAGAAAGAATAAGAAACGGACTCTTACTTTAAAATATTAACATAATCATCGTGTTTTTTTTATTATAAGCGTAGTTTAAATAAAAGCATTTCAATGAAATTTATAGAAATGTTGTTTTTTATACTAAAAAAGTACGATTTCAAACAGTGCTAAATAAATTACTTGTATAAAATGTTCTATTTTTTTCTTTAATTTTGTAGTAAATCCCTTTTATTCAAATATATAAAAGCCTTTTATTTAATTAAATATCTTTAATGGAAATAATAATAGTTGAAATTGTATATCTACAATAAATATACAGGGTGTCCACTCTCAACGGTGTCCAATGGCTAATTCCTGAACCGTTAGTCTTAGACATATAGTTCCAATTAGAAAATTGTTTTAAATCAGGTAAAGAAATATTTTATAAGCGATTTGACTCAATAAAAACATTTCTTAAAAAAATCACGAAATTTAAATTTTTATATGGTTATATTTAGTTATATTTAGTAAAATTTTCCTATTACACTGACAAGTAAGACAAAAAAGTCTCTTTCATATAACGCTAAAATTGAGCGAGTTTTGAAACTTTAAAAATGCATGACTTATGCAGCTTTTCTGCATCTGAACACGAATGAGTTCGTCTAAGCTTGAAGGGGTCATATACTAAGTGCTTAAAGTATTCGAAGATCTTATTTCATGTGTATCTAAGCTTAAAAAAAATCTTACAAGTATTAGGATTAAGTTAACTTTTATTAAGCTTCAGATTGGCTAAAATAACATGTTTTAATTTAAAGGATTTATATGTTTCTTTTCTTTTGCTTTCTTTTAACAAAAATTATGTTATTTTTATAAATTTTTATGTTACTTTAACGATCGTATGCATGTTTTTCCAGTTCAAAATTTGCACTCAAACTTTAACTCCATTTCAAATATCCGATCGAGATTACATTTTACATAATGGCGCAAATCCGATGACAATCTAATATTATTATGATTTTTGGTGATTACCATTTATACTTATTTTACAGGATAACACAAAAAATGTCGGATAGATTACCACCGAGAAGTTTAAGTAAAAGGTTTAGATTAGATAACACAAGGCTGCGATTATTGGGTTTTTTAACTTTTATGTATTTTTTAGCACTGAATACAAAAATTACCTTAATCTTTTACCATCATGTCAAGATATTTAGCAAATCATAAATTGTCAAAGTTAAAGAATAACAAAAATCTGATACTATAAAGTAGAGGTGATGACTGTGTTTTTTAACTTTTGATAATTGATTTTTACGTAATTTTTTAGCACTGAATCTGAAAATGACCTTCATTTGTAACCATCACGCTAGAATTTTTTTGTAAATTGTAAATGTGTAAGTTAAAATATAGCAAAATACTGATACTATAAAACAGATGTAAAACTTTTTGATTTTATTCTATTTTATTTTATTTTATTCAATAGTTTTTCAATATTTATTGCTTATACTGGTATTCTTATTGTTAAACAGCTGAGTTGTCTGATGAGATGGTGGAGGAGGTTCAATTTTAACTTTGAAATTTGTAATTTGCGAAAAATCCTTTAAATTTAAGAATTAGCCATTGGACACCGTTGAGAGTGGACACCCTGTATAAATAAATAATAAATTGTGTACTTATCAAATATTCCTTCAATATACGTTATAGAAATTATAAAATTTATATTTTATTATTATAAAAATTTTTAAACCTCTCCAAAGCTTTCATACATACCAGGTGCGTTGAACAATTAAGCTGCAAAAAAAAATCATGATAGAAAACACGAAACGTAAAATTTTATTTTTTAAAGTATTAAATTAATAACATGTACACAAGCCTTATAATGTACACAAGTCTTAACCATATTTTTTTTCTTAATTTTATAAATTCAATTTATACAAATAAAGAAAACGTTCCTTTCATAACAAATAAAATAAATATTTAAAACTTGTTTGTTCAAAATAGCAATGTTATACAATTATTTAAATAATGGTATGATAACAATTATTTTATAAATATGAAAGTTGCAATACCTTCACGCATTTATTTTTTTCTGTCACCCAAATTTATTAATGTTTTTATTACTATTATTTTATGTACTTTAAAGAATTTATTCTCTCCATGCTGACATCTCCATTGTTTTCAAATTTAAATGTTATGGCATTTATATTTCCTTTCAGGTTAACAGTTATACACAATAATGGAGTCTTTTGATAGTAAACTCCTGTCTAATGAATGCAGTGTTGGTCTCTTGTCATTTAAATTCAGCAGAAGTACGACATTATTTTGCCTGTAATTAAATTAATTTCCACGGTTGAAAGAAATCAGATCCGAATCGAATGAGATTTATTAACAGAATCACTGGATTTAAATTTAAGTTTAATAGCAATTATTACGTTATTTATTGAATGTTGAGTGAATTCACCGAAAACCCTTATCGAAAGATATAAAGACGTGATCTGTAGGCCATTCAAATGAAACGGATGAAAATTGTTGTTGGGTGTTTAATTGAATAGAACTTCACAAATAATAAATTATAAACATTTTTAATTAGTGAAGGAAGAGAGAAAGAATAAGAAATGTATTCTTGTTTAAAGGTATTAGTATAATCGTCGTGTTTTCTTAAAGTATAAGACTAGATTGAATAAAATCAGTCCCATGAAATTTTTAGACACATTTACCTTTATACTAAACAGTTACACATTTAAAGAGTGCAACATGAATTATTTGCATAAAATTTTCTGTTTTTTCTTTAATTTTTTGGTAAGTAAATTTTATTAAGATATATGAAAGCATTTTCTTTAATTAAAATGTTTTTAATAGAAACTTTGTTAGTTGCATTTATATATCTACAATAAAAATATAAAAAATAATAAATTACACACTAATATACCAAATATTCCTTCGATATATTTTATTATTATAAAAATTGTAAAACTTCTCTAAAGCATTCATACGTACCAGGTTTGTCGAAAAATTAAGTTGCAAAAGAAATCGTGATACAAAACACGAAACGTAATAATTTGTTTTTTAAAGTATTAAACTAATACATGTGCACAAGCCTTTTAATGTACACAAGTCTTAACAGTTTTTATTTATTCTTAATTTATTAATTCAATTTATACAAATAAACAAAATGTTTTTTAATTAAAAAATAATTAAACTTATTTGTTCAAAATAGCAATATTATAGTATGATAACAATTGTTTTATCAATATGAAAGTTGTAAAACCTTCCCACATTTATTTTTATTTCTGTCTAAACCAAATTTGTTAAAGTTTTTATTAGTATTATTATTTCAGGTACATTAAAGAATTTATTCTCTCTCTGTTGAAATATTCTATTCACCGTTTGTTTTCAAATTTAAATCTTATAGCATTTAAATTTCCTTTTGCGTTATCAGTTATACACGAAAAATCAGTCTTTTGAGAGTAAACTCCTGTGTAATGAATGTCAGTGTTGGTCTCTTGTCATCTAAATTCAGCAGAAGTACAACATTATTTAGTCTGTAATTAAATTAATTTCCACTGTTGAAAGAATTCAGATCTGAATCGAATGAGATTTATTAACAAAATCATTAGATTTAAATTTAAGTTTAATTCTAATTTATAAAATGTTGAGGGAATTTGCCGAGAAACTTTATCAAAACATCCAAAGGCGTTGAAAGGTTGTTGAAAGAATTCAGATCCGAATCGAATGAGATTTATTAACAAAATCATTAGATTTAAATTTAAGTTTAATTCTAATTTATAAAATGTTGAGGGAATTTGCCGAGAAACTTTATCAAAACATCCAAAGGCGTGAGCTCTAGGCCATTTAAATGAAACTATTGAAAATTATTGTTGAATGTTTAATGGAATTTAAGTATGCAAGTGACAAATTATAAATACTTTTAATTGGTAAAAAATTAGAGAAATAATAATAAATGGATTCTTATTTTAAGGAATTAACATAATAATCGTGTTTTGTTTGTATATAAGACTAGTTTAAATAAAATCAGTTCAATCAAATTTGTAGAAATATTTCCTTTGTACTATGAAATTACTGTGTCAAAAAGTGTTAAATAAATTACTAGTATAAAATATTCTATTTTTTTTTCGTTAAATTTGTGTTAAATGCATTTTATTCAAATATATAAAAGGCTTTTTTTAATAAATTTTTTTTTGATGGAAACATTATTCATTGAATTTATATATCTATAATAAATAAATAAATAATAAACTGCACGCCAATCAAATATTTTTACAACATACTTTTGATAGAAATGATAAAAATAACGAAATAATAAAACCATAATAAAAGCATTCTAACAGTGTTTTTCCATCACACAGTTATTGAATTCAAAAGCTGATTTAACAGAAAATTGATATAAATGCTAGTTTTTTTATGTTTATCTAATAAATAAATGTGTAAGGTTATCTAATACAAATCCTCATACCAATACTTTTCATAGATATAATTTTATGAATAGTTAAACATGCGTAAAAAAGTCTGCAGAACGTTTAAAGGGTTAAATATAGCAAATATTTTATAATTATGAAAATTGTAAAACCTCCCTAAAGCATTCATACTTACCAGCTGCGTTCAAAAATTAACTTACAAAAAAATCATAAAAGAAAACACGAATCATATTTTTTTTTTATGTATTAAATTAATAACATGTATCATAAGTCTTACCAGTTTTTGTTCCTTAATTTTGTGAAATCAATTTATATAAATAAATAAAACGTTCTTTTAATTAAAAAAATAATGAAAGAATCATTTGTTCAAAATAGCTCTGTTGTAGTATGATCGCAATTAGTTTATCAAAATGGAAGTTGTAAAGCATCAAAACATTCACTCATTTCTTCCTGTCTAAAAGAAATGTATTATTTTTTTAATTAGTATTAATTAATGTACATTAAATAATTAAATATATCCATAGTGGAAATTTGTATACACCGTTTGTTTTCAAATTTAAAGCCTTTAGCATTTAATTTCGTTTCCTTGTTAATAGTTATAATACGAAAATCGAGTCTTTTGAAAGAAAACTCCTGTCTAACGAATGTCAGAGTTTGTTGTCTTGTCATTTAAACTCAGGAGAAGTACAACATTATTTTGTCTGTGATTAAATGAATTTCCACGGTTGAAAGAATTCAGTACGAATGAAATGAGATTTATTAATAGAATCATTTGGATTTAAATTTAAGTTTATTAGTAGTTATTGAATGTTGGGTGAATTCACCGAAAACACTTATCAAAAGATCCAAGGCGTGATTTCTAGTCCATTTATTTAAACGGTTGAAAATTGTTGTTGAGTGTTTAATGAAATTGAAGTATCTAAGTGATAAATCATAAATACTTTTAATTTGTGAGCAATTAGAAAAAAAAAAAAATGAATTGTTGATTTAAGGCGCAAACGTACTTATAACGTTTGTTTTAATATAAGACTAATTTAAATAAAATCAGTTCAATAAAATTTTGTCCAAATATTGTTTTTTCTCTCAATAATTTCGTTTTTGAAATGTGTTAAATACGTTACTTGTATAAAATTTTCTAGTTTTTCTTTTTGTTAATTTTGTTATAAATGTAGTTTATAGAAGTATATAAATGCATTTTCTTCAATTAAAACAAACTGAAAACATTACTACTTAAATGCATCTATCTAAAATAAATGAATAAATAATAAACTGCACGCTAATCAAATATTGCTTCAAATTTCTTTTTTTGGAAATTACAATGCTATATTAAATATTTTTCATTATTATAAAATTGTAAAACCTCTCCAAACCTGCAAGGTGCGTTCAGAAATTAAGTTACATAAACATGATGATAGAAAACACAATTCGTTATATCTTATTTTTTAAAAAAAAGTATTAAATTAATAACATTTGTACAAGTCTTATCCGTTTTTATTTTTTCTTAATTTTGTAAATTCAATTTATACAAATAGATAAAACTTTCTTTTAATTAAAAAAATAATGAAAACCTTATTTGTACAAAATAGCAATATTATTGTAAGATGGTAAATATTTTATCAATATGAAAGTTATAAAACCTCGAAACATTCACAGATTTATTACAAATATGTAAAAACCTTTTCTTTATTTAAAAAAAATCTATATTCGAAACAAAATAATTTATTTTTTAATATGTTAAATGCCATGGTGACTGACGCTGAAGCGCTGAAAAATTTACAATGTTTTAAGTAATTTAAAAAAAAGTATAATCCTGTAATAAATAAAAGGTAGGTAAATTTTAAATAAATTTTCAGTAATTACTTAAAACAATATATATGTTTTTTTAATTTTATATCATATTTTAGACGTCAGTCATCGGTGAATAACTCGTTTTAAACGAAAAGTTCAGTGTCAGTCATTGGTGACTGACGTGGCGCTTAACGTGTTAAATATCAAATTAATTACACATGCTCCAGTCTTCTACGTTTTTATTTTTTCTTAATATTCGAAATCCAATTTATACAAATAAACAAAACGTTCTTATAATTTAAAAAATAATGAAAGCCTTATTTGTTAAAAATAGCATTATTTTAGTATGATAGCAATTATTTTATCAATATCAAAAATGTAAAATCTTGAAATATTCACAATTTTTTCTGTCTAAAATGAATGAATTAATATTTTTTATTAATGTTATTTTATGCACATTAAATAATTGAACCACTCCATGTTGCTATTTACTATAACCGTTTGTTTTTAAATTTAAATCCTAAACCATTTAATTTCCCTTTCAGGTTTAACAGTTATACTACGGAAATCGTGTCTTTTAAGAGTAACTCCTGTCTAATGAATGTCAGAGTCGGTGTCTTGTCATTCAAATTCAGAAAAAGTACAACATTATGTTGTCTGTAATTAAATGAATTTCCACGGTTGAAGGAATTCAGATCCGAATCAAATGTGATTTATTAACAGAAAAATTAGATTAAAATTAAAATTTAATAGTAATTTATAGAGTGCTGAGTGAATTTACCGAAAATCCTTATCGAAAGATCGAAAGGCGTGATCTCTAGGCTATCTATTGAAACGGTTGAAAATAGTTGTTGAGTGTTTATTGGAATTGAAGTATGCAAGTGATAAATCATAAATACTTTTAATTTGTGAGTAATTAAAAAAATAATAAGTAATGGATTCTTGTTTTAATACACAAACATACTCACAATGGTTTGCCTTAATGTAAGACTACTTTAAATAAAATCAGTTCAATAAAATTTTGCCCAAATACTGTTTTTTCTCTCAATAATTTCTTTTTTGAAAAGTGTTAAATACATTACTTGTCTAAAATTTTCTAGTTTTTCTTTTCGTTAATTTTGTTATAAATAATATATAAATGCATTTTCTTCAATTTAAAAGAAAAATAAAAAAAAATACTACTTAACTTTATCTATATAGGAATAAATGAATAAATAATAAACTGCACGCCAAACAAATATTGCTTCAATTATTTTTTGGAAATTGTAATGTTATATTACATATATTGTATTATTATAAAAATTGCAAAACATCTTCAAAGCGTTCATCCTTGCAAGGTGTGTTCACAAATTAAGTTACTTAAACATGATGATAAAAAATACAAATCGTTATAACATATATTTTTTAAAACATTAAATGAATAACATTTATACAAGTCTTATACGTTTTTATTTTTTTCTTAGTTTTGTAAATTCAATTTGTACAAATAAATAAAACATTCTTTTAAGTAAAAAAAGTAATGAAAACCTTATTTGTACAAAATAGTAATAGTGTTATTTGATGGTACATATTTTATCAATATGAAAGTTGTAAAACCTCGAAATATTCACACATTTATTAAACATACGTAAAAGCCCTTTCTTTAATTAAAAAAATCTATATTCCAAACATAATAATTATTTTTTAAATATTAATTTAATAACATGAACACATGTCTTATCCGTTTTTATTTTTTCTTAATTTTCTAAATTCAATTTATACAAATAAATAAAACGTTCTTATAATTAAAAAAGTAATGAAAGCCTTATTTGTTAAAAATAGCATTATTTTAATATGATAGTAATTATTTTATCAATATGAAAAATGTAAAACGTTGAAATATTCACAGATACATAATTTGTTCTGTCTAAAACGAATGAATCAATATTTGTTTATTAGTATTATTTTATGTAAATTAAATAATTAAATCACTCCATGTTGGAATTTTCTCTACAGCATTTGTTTTCAACTTTAAATCCTGAAGCATTTAATTTTCCTTTCAAGTTAACAGTTACATTCCGGAAATCGAGTCTTTTAAGAATAAACTCCTGTCTAATGAATATAAGAGTTGGTCTCTTGTCATTTAAATTCAGCAGAAGTACAACATTATTTTGTCTGTAATTAAATTAATTTCCACGGTTGAAAGAATTGAGATCCGAATCAAATGAAATTTATTAACAGAATCATTTGGATTTAAATTTAAGTTTAATAGTAATGAAAATGTTGAGTGAATTCGCCGAAAACATTTATCAAAAGGTCCAAAGGCGTGATCTGTAGGCCATTTATTGAAACGGTTGAAAACTGCTGTTGAGTGTTTAATGAAATCGAAATAGGCGAATGATAAATTGTAAATACTTTTAATTTGTGATTAATTAGCAAATGAATTAGAAATGAATTATTATTTTAAGCGATTAACACACTCATGGTGTTTTTTTTATGACTAATTTAAATAAAATCATTTCAATGACATTTGTAGAAATATTGTTTTTATACTAAAAAAAATTATTATTTCAAAAAGTTTTAATAAATTATTTATACAAAATTTTCTGATTTTTTTATTAATTTTTTGGTAAATGCATTTTAGTCAAATATATAAAATCTTTTCTCTTTAATTATTAACTCTTTAATTAAAACATTATTATTACAACTTATATATCTATGTATATAAGTCTCCTTTTTTATAATATATACCTCTTTTTTAGAAACGATACTAATAAATTTT
The DNA here is from genome assembly GCA_963932465.1 of Maratus speciosus. NCBI lineage: Eukaryota > Metazoa > Arthropoda > Arachnida > Araneae > Salticidae > Maratus > Maratus speciosus. Next base: position 529,971,987 of record OZ010790.1, read on the forward strand.
TATTATTATGAAAATTGTGAAACATCTCGAAAGCATTTATATCTAGTAGTTGTGTCAAAGCGTCTTAGAGATTGAAACATTAATAACGTTGATCAGAGGGCGTTTACCAGAAATATGAAGCGGATATATCCAAACAGATTTGTAATAAATATAAAAAGAAAACTATTGCTGCGACAGCGCCTGACAAGCTTTATTATGATCTGAGTGGAAATGAACTATTTTACGGTCTGAAATTCTTTCACTAGACTTCGATTCTTGATTCACGGTGGATGTTAAAATAAATAATAAACAATACTTGATTTGTTAATGGCATTGAGTTGGAAACTAATGAAGAATTCTTATGCTTTGCAACTAAAATTTGTTATCAAAAGAAACCGATCTCTTCCTGATTCCATTTGTACAAAATGCAAATTTTCATCATTATCGGCTTTTTAAAAATTATTTTTGAAAACTTTTGAAGTTCTTTTCTTGTCTGTCTAAAAAAAAACAAAAAATCATTTGAGCTTTAAAGAATTAAATTTATTAAACTTGGAATTTCCTGCTCATAGTATATTTTCAGGTTTATTTTCTGTAAATTAGAGTTTTCTTTTAAGATCATTAGCTACTTTTAGAAATTCGAGTCGATCGATCGTAATCTCCTTTCTAATCCATATCGATGTTGGTCTTTTGTCATCTGAAATTAAGAGAAGCCCAGAGTTATTTTTTTAATTAAATTAATATTTACGGTTGATAAAATTAGATTTTATCTATCTGAAACATATTAAGTTATCTGCCTACGATTGGAACGCTTAAAAAAGTACAGTATTAAATAAATACCCATATTTTTAGATCAAATGTAATACAAATACTGATAAAAACATAAAATCTTAGCAAAATCTTTATAACATTTATTTATGTTTTGGCCACTTTTTAGCAAACCTTCATGCTCACGCCAGACAGCGTATATACTATTGAACAAAATATATTTCAATTTATTTTGTATTACTACTTCTATTACACTTACATGTGCATTGAACTGTGTGTTTTACAATATCTCCAAAATTAACTGAAATATTTTAAATTATGTCAAAAAATGCATATATATATTTTTAAAATTATATATTTTTTTTATTCTCGAGTACATATAATATAACTACATTAACACATAGAGCTTCGATTCTATTTCGGAACAATCATATTGAGTGGAATATGGAGAGCATTCTGTCAAATTTTCAGTCAAATATGTTTAAAGCATTTCATGTAAGGAAAATTATCGTACATGGAAATAACAGTCAAATTGATTTTCCAGAAATTGTATTTAAAGATTTCTTATGTAGGGTAACTCTAGGAGAGATGGCCATAGAGGAGAGATGGCCAGTCTAAATATCTCCAAGGCTTGATTATAGGGTTATCAAATATAAACATTGTTCGTATGAAATAGTTCAAAGAGTTTATTTATTGCGACGTGCAGTTGTGTTTTTAGATTAAAAAAAGTAAGTGTAATTTCAATGTAAATTAAATAGGTAGTTGATTTTTTTTTGACTTAGGTTCTCTGAATGTTTTGCGTACGTTATGTATATTTTTTACTATGTGGACTTTTAAAGCACGTATATAATTTAATCTGTACTTCTAAGACTAAAAGAGAGACGTGCAATGGCTATTGATGCTTTAAATTAGGTCCTTCAATTTCAGAAGAGATGGCCACCTTTAATCAATATTTCAAAGTGATACTTAGTGATGATTTTAACTAAATGTAATTAAATTTAAAATAAATATATGACGTTTACGTTTTTAAATATATTATTTGATATAATTATTTAAATTTTAACTAATATAAATATTTTAATAATAATAATAATAATAATAATATAATAAGACCTAACAATTTATTTGTTTCAGATATTACTAAAAAACGTCGGAAAGTTTCATAACAGAAACTGATAAGGTCGATAAATAAACTAAATTAACGTAATAAACCCAGAATTATCGCGAGAAAGAAAAAAAACACGACAATTCCAATAGCGAAGAAAATGAAACGCATTTAAATTATCAGATTCTACAGATTTCGAGTAAATAGTATTGGATTAAGATCACTGTGTTGGTTGTGCAAAACAATACAATTTCACATACAAAAGAATGTCTGGATACAATGCATAAGGTACCTGAAGTGGTTCCATGAAACGTGTGCAAATTATCAAGACCTTTGCCAAGCATGTGGTAAGATTTTACGAAAAGTGAAGTATTGAAATTACACTTCAAATTTTGTTAATTCGAGTTTTCTTAACTCATTTTCCATCATATAACTGCATCTTTACAAATTGCTATATGTTTTTCATGATTAACTATACGAAATGTGTTATTTTTTTGCTATTTAAATTAACTTTTTCTTTCTTGTATTGGATTGCATTTTTTTCTCGGCTTTAAGGAGAGATGGCCATCTGGCATTTAAATTTTAATTTTGTTTAACACTTTTTGTTTTCAATATTTAATAATTTTTTGCATAAAATATTATGAGTAGATGTATAAGAATTTTAAGTATGCATCAATATTTCTTGCATTTACATTCTAAGAATTTTAAGTATGCATCAATATTTCTTGTATTTACATTCTAAGGATTTTTATTTCAATCTTTAAAAACTATGGCCATCTATCCAGAGTTACCCTATATTATTTCTTATGTATAAAACTAATCCCGAAGTCTACATTTTTATTTTTATTTTTTAAATTTTATATTTTATGAAAGATGTTTTTATGCAAAAAGAAAATAAAAAATAGAAACATTGTTTATACTTCCCTTGTCCTTGCTGCTCTCTTCCAATATTTGACTCATTACTTCCTGTTTATGAAATTGGCCATAATAAAACAATAAAAAAATTCTGAATTTTCCTCAAAACGGTCATTTTTATGTTGGCAAATACCATACGATGCTTTTTTAAAATCTTAAATTTAATGTTAATAGTGATTTATCAGACTTTTAGTGATTACTGTAAAAGCCCTTGTGTACAAATTAGGAAAGTCAATATAATGTCCGACGGGTCAGTGGGGCTGAATTCTACTATAGTTCAAATAAACATTTGTATATATGTGTATAATATGTGTTCATTCGTTAAACACAATACTTAAAGTGATAATGTAAAAATACTTTTAATCTTTAAATAGATTAACACTAGACAACAGTGGTTTTGTCCTAGAACTAAAATTAATTGATTCCAGATCAGTTTTTAGCGCTGATTCCGAATATGCTTTCCGTTTACCTCTTTGTGTTCCACGTTTTGAGAAATTAGCATATTTAAATTTATGCAAATTTAAGCTTTTTTTTGTTATTTTATGCAAATTTTAGATACAATGTATGTCACATCTAATTACGTTTTCTAGACAATGACTACTTGACTATTTGCTTCAGATAAATGTCACGATTTGCATATTCTTAACATTTATTTATCAGTTATTAAGCCTAATTTGCATATTTTTCAATTGTGTAATGTTTACATCATTATCACCTATAAAATAGTTGCCACAGAATTGACGTAATGTTTTTCTAGACTAAATTTTTATGCTGATTTCAAACCTGCAGTATGTTTTCCTTTGTCATGTCTAGTTTTTGTGTAAGATGAATTTCTACTTTTGCACGGCATTAACACAGGTTTGATATAAGATGCGTTTTAGGGGGGAGTGCAATTCATTGACAAGAAGGTGAACAGGGTCAGATTCATATCAGAGACATAAACAAAAATTTATATAATCGAAAAAAAAATAAGTAGTAGAATCTATCCTAACTAGTTAAAGTTTACCACACAAAGTATACTAAAAAGCTATTTCTGGCTTTTTTGACCAAAAAATAAAATTTCCCTTTGTTCAAAAACTAGACGTGATAGAAGAAAACAGATACAAGATTTGAAATCAGCTCATAAAACAGGTTTAGAAACATTTTAGCGTACTCGTGCGGCAGAAATATTTGGACGTCAAGAAACATTATTAGAAAAACATGGAAAATATGCAAATTAGGTACAATATTTCACAGTCATATGTCAGTACAATCTCAGAAAGAACGTTTTTGTGAAGTAAATTAGGTAGTAATCATAACATAAAACAAAAAACCCTGTATGATATTGCTTTATACCTTAAATTTGCAAATAATTGTATAAAATTTACTAAATTTGCATAAATTTAAATATGCAAATATCTGTCAATCTTGACGTGCTGGAGTAAATCTAAAACTAGATTCGGAATCAGCACAAAAAACCGCATAAAAAAACAACTAATTTCTGTTTTAGGACAGAGCAAAAGTTCATATTTGTTGACCAGTGTAATTAGAAAGGATTTTTACTTTTATTAATTAAAATATATGGTACAGTTTTTTATGTAAAGATATTTAAATTTTCCCTAAATTTTATGTTTTTAAACATCACATTGTCTTCGTCTTAGATATTTTGAAAATTATTTTTTAATAACATGAATAAAACGATTTTTTTTAATTATAAGTGCAAATACCCTGAATTATTTTGCTATTATGCGAGCAAAGTCTTTCAAAATTTTCCTAAGGCGTGACGTAATAACTGCAACTATTTTAGCATTATTATAATGTTGAAATTTCAATCCATTCATATATTTATATAACTTTTTTAAACCTATTTCTTCTGAGAATTTGATGTGGTATGTATTAAACAATTTAACAACTCCATTCTCAGAGTCTTTTTGCGTGATTTATTTCCATTTGTAACATCTATAGAAATTATTATTAATTTATATAATTGTCAGTCATTTAATTTATTCTTTGAATTATCAATGGCTACTTTAAGAAACTGCAGTGGAATAAATGTAAACTATTGCCTAACCAATGTTGGGGTTTGCCTCTTATCATTCGAAATTAACAGAAGTACAAACAACTTTATTTATATTTAATTTAATTATAGATTTAGTAATTTAATTTTAAAAGTTAATGGAATTCAGACCCGAACCATATGATATTTAATACCAAAAGCATTTGAATAAAATTTAAGTTTAATTATATTGTATCGAAGTTTGAGCGAACTGAGTGAAAGCTTTATCAGAATACCCAAAGGCATGATATGCAAGGTCATACAAATGCAACAGAAGTAAAATATTATTCATCGTTTAATAAAATGAATCTACTAAAGCGATATAATGTCAAAACGATTAATGTGCGAACAGTTATCTGAAAAATTAGAAATGGAGTATTAATTTTATGGGTTCAAATTCATACTAAAGCTTTTCAAATAGAAATCAAAGCTACTCGATAATCTACGTTTTGTGAAAAATTAAAAAAATGGTTTTGCAAAAAAATTTTCATGGTGACTGAAAGTTTAAAATTCTCTTCTTGAAAGTGAAAAATCATTGTGAAGTATATGTGATGAAAATTGTAATATTTTATCATTATGGAAATTTTAAAACTACAAAAGTAATCATACGTATAATTTGTTTTAGCTTGTCTAAAATTAAACGCTTAATTTTTTTTAAAGATCATTTGACAGAGTAGCCTTTAAAGAGTAAAAGAAATCCAAATGAACTTTTATTTCCAGATTTCACTTTTGTAGAATTAATTATCACCTAAAGTCAACGAAATCTTAGTCTAATGAAAGTAAATTCCTGTCTAATGAATGAATATTTGGTCTTTCGTAGTTTAAATTCAACAAATGTACATTTTTTTCGTTTGTTTCTAAATTAATTTCCATGGTTAATGAAATACATATCTGAATGTTATGAGATTTATTTAGACTAAAAGCCTGTAAACTTTGTAGCTATATGATTCATGATGCATCGCGGCCTATATAACCCTTCCCTGCTTTCTTGACCCTGTGCCCCGAGGTGCTATACAGAGTAAATACGGGTTAGGTTAGCTTAGAAAGACCCCCCAAGGAGGGCACTCACCCCTTAGGGTCTATATTCCTCGTGCTGATAATTGGCCGTCATAAACACAATCAACCAACCGAGGTGCTATATAGCATATGTCAGGGCCAGGTGGTAGCAAACGCGGGACCCTGGATGTTAGTGACCAGGCTAGCCAGTTACTCATTTTATTGCCCAGCAAGGGATGAAAGGCTGATTGTTGCTTAATGCCGGGTACTATCGACCTGCATTGCGGCAGTCAGACCTGCTGACCAATATGATTCCAGATTTCACTTTTGTAGAATTAATTATCACTTAAAGTCAACAGCTGCTTTACGAAATCTTAGTCGAATGAAAGTAAATTCCTGTCTAATGAATGAATATTTGGTCTTTCATAATTTAAATTCAACAAAAGTACAATGTTTTTCGTTTGTGTCTAAATTAATTTCCATGGTTAATGAAATACATATCTGAATGTTATGAGATTTATTTAGACTAAAAGCCTGTAAACTTTGTAGCTATATGATTCATGATGCATCGCGGCCTACATAACCCTTCCCTGCTTTCTTGACCCTGTGCCCCGAGGTGCTATACAGAGTAAATACGGGTTAGGTTAGCTTAGAAAGACCCCCAAGGAAGGCACTCACCCCTGAGGGTCTATATTCCTCGTGCTGATAATTGGCCGTCATAAACACAATCAACCAACCGAGGTGCTATATAGCATATGTCAGGGCCAGGTGGTAGCAAACGCGGGACCCTGGATGTTTAGTGACCAGGCTAGCCAGTTACTCATTTTATTGCCCAGCAAGGGATGAAAGGCTGATTGTTGCTTAATGCCGGGAACTATCGACCTGCATTGCGGCAGTCAGACCTGCTGACCAATATGATTCCAGATTTCACTTTTGTAGAATTAATTATCACTTAAAGTCAACAGCTGCTTTACGAAATCTTAGTCGAATGAAAGTAAATTCCTGTCTAATGAATGAATATTTGGTCTTTCATAATTTAAATTCAACAAAAGTACAATGTTTTTCGTTTGTGTCTAAATTAATTTCCATGGTTAATGAAATACATATCTGAATGTTATGAGATTTATTTAGACTAAAAGCCTGTAAACTTTGTAGCTATATGATTCATGATGCATCGCGGCCTACATAACCCTTCCCTGCTTTCTTGACCCTGTGCCCCGAGGTGCTATACAGAGTAAATACGGGTTAGGTTAGCTTAGAAAGACCCCCAAGGAAGGCACTCACCCCTTAGGGTCTATATTCCTCGTGCTGATAATTGGCCGTCATAAACACAATCAACCAACCGAGGTGCTATATAGCATATGTCAGGGCCAGGTGGTAGCAAACGCGGGACCCTGGATGTTTAGTGACCAGACTAGCCAGTTACTCATTTTATTGCCCAGCAAGGGATGAAAGGCTGATTGTTGCTTAATGCCGGGAACTATCGACCTGCATTGCGGCAGTCAGACCTGCTGACCAATATGCCACTGGGATTTATAAAAGAAAATACGTAAAGAAATATTATACGAGTAGTAATTTTTATAGCTGATTGAAAATGTGTCCAAGATGAGCGAACCGAGAACCCCTTGGCTTCAATTGTCAATGCTCTATTGCCCAATTGAGCTATCTGAAGACATCTTAACTAAGACAATTCATTTAGAAAACCATTTGGTAATTACATATGTTCTTTTATTTGAAACAGCTTGGAAGAATAAACCGTAGGCAAAGGAACTCCAACAAACTATGTACACACAATTACACCTTTTTAATTATCTTAACACATTCAAACTGATTTGTAAATAAATAAACAGTACATGATAATGACGCTTGCAATATAGGGTACCCCTGCTTATAATTGACCCATAGCTAATTCTAAACCGTTAGTTTTCAAGATTTCACTTTTGCAGAATTAATTTCTCAATCAAGGTCCATAGCTGCTTTACGAAATCCCAGTCGATTGAAAGTAAAATACATATTGAATACATATTTGGTCTATTGTCATTTAAATGCAACACAAGTACCACGTTTATGCCTAAATTAATTTTCATGGTTAATAAAATTCATATCTGACTTTTATGAGATTTATTAACAGATTTATTTCATTTAAATTTATGTTTAATTGTAAAGTATCGAAAGTTGAATGAATTCAGAAAAATAAAAGAAAAAAAAACTCGTGTTAAAATATTCGAAGGTGCGATTTCTAAGCTCTTTATCATGCCACGACTGTAAAATGTTATTCTGTCTTTTATAAAACCAGAAGGCATAAGTAATAATGTGGAATGTATGAATGATTACCAGTTAAATTACAAATTGATGGTTACTTTTATGCATTAAAATGCATATTAATACTATTCATACAGGATTCTGTAATAATAATGTTTTATTTTGAAGCTGTTTTGTTATATTTATTTATTTTTTAATTTTTTTATTAATTAAAATTTCAAAATATGGAATAATGCAAAAGAAAAAAAAACGGAAGTACACTGTCAGAAAAAAAAACTGTAAATTTATGAGCCTTTGCTGTTCAATTTTCACGGGCAACAGCCTTATTTGATGAATAACGGTCTGATCCACTAAAAAAATACGGTACGATCCCATACATTTTGCCTCGCTAGGGTGTAACCCTTCGTTTTAGACGGGTTTCAAAAAACAATGTCAGTTAACCGCGACCGTAACATATTTTTTTAACTGGCCAAAAAAGCTATTCTGTGATGATCATCTAACGTGCTACGTGCTACGGAACAGTAAGTAAAGTGTTATTGTGTTTTGAAGTGCATTATATCTTTGCCCCGTAAAATTACGGACTGCACAAAATGATGGGCATGGGATTTTTTTACGGGGTATGACTGGAATCTCTTCTGACAGCCTCTGCCCGTACTTTTACAGGGATATTTTTAGATACTTTGAATATTTATGGCAATCCACATATTCTTGCAGTTCTAGCGCATCTGTTACGTCAACGGTAAAATCGAAAACCATGTATTACGGTACGACCTTATACATTTTAATCCGCTAGTGTGTACACTTCGACACAAAATGATAAGCACGGATTGTTTTTTTTTTTTTTTTTTTTTACGGTGTATGACTGGAATCTCTGCTGCTGGCCTCTGCTAGAAAATTAAGGGCAATCCACATATTCTTGCAGTTCTAGTCTATCTGTTACGTCAACGGTAAAATCGAAAACCATCAAATACGGTACGACCTTATACATTTTAATCCGCTACTGTGTACACGTTGACACAAAATAATGAGCACGGATTCTTTTTTATTTTATTTTTATTTTATTTTTTATTTATTTATTTATTTTTATTTTTTTTACGGGGTAGGATTGAAATATCTGCTGCCGTAAATATTTTTAACAGTGTAGTTAAATTTAATATACCCAATTATAGAGAGTATTACATATGCTATTAAATAAAAAAAAAATCTTTCTTAATGAAAACATTATAAGTGATCCTCTTACTAGAGAAAGTATATGAGCAGTATGCAAGAAAAAGCTTCTTTAAAACTCTTCCAAAAATATGGTAACCGAATAGCAACAATGTTATTATTATGAAAGTTGTAAAGTTTCAGACAATGCATATATATTTTTTATTTGAATTTTACCATATCTGAAATAATTATTCTTCCATCATAATTTTCGAACATGCACAGGAAAAAAGCAAAAGTTTCTATCTTTTTTTTTGTCACAAATTATTTACGCAGAGTCTGTTATTGAAAATAAATAATTTAATATTCTGAAAATTTCAAAATATTACAGCATGCGTGCATATATTTTTTTATTTTACTTATTTAAAATAAAGCAATTCTTTTTTCCATGAGCATTTTTCAGCAGGGTCATTAAAAAGATTATGTATACCATTCAATAATTTTTACACCTCTTATATCTAAATCTAACTCCTATGTAATTTAATTCTCCTTTGATTTCAATGGCCATTTCAAGAAATTCGAGTCGTTTTAACATAAGCTCTTTTCTCTTCAATGTTGGAATTAGCCTCTCCTCACTTTAAATTAGCAGAAGTACAGATTTTTATTTTTTTTGTTATTAAAATTCACGGTTGAGTTTTTTAATATGAGATTTATTAACAAAGTTTTTGATCCGATTATATGCAGATTTAACTTCTATATAATTTAATTTTCCTTTGATTCATATAGCCACTTCACGATATTGGAGTCAATTGAGCATAAACTCTTTTCTCTTCAATGCCGGAGGTGATCTCTTGTTATTTGAATTGAACAGAAATTCAAAGTTTTATTTGTTCGTAATTAAGATAACAAATATGTTGATACGCTTATATTTATATTTAACGCCTGTATAATTTTATTTTCCTAAAGACATATTTTGTTTAAAAATTCTAAAAACTGATTTATTTTTAATTTTATTTTGTTTAAAGTGAAACAATCTTTCTCAACGTGCGCATTAAAGAACTAAATTTTTACTTCTTTATTTTCCTAAATACCGTTTATTTCTAGTTTGACCTAGTATAAAATTTATTTTTTCTTTCAGGGAAGTACATGCTTTACAAAACATTACTCAACTGTATATACTACTCTGTTCCATTGTTACTTTTGTGTCATTTAATTTTAACAGAATAATAAAGTTTTATTTGTTTGTAATTAAAAAAATTTACACGGTTAAATTTTCTATATAATGTTTATTACGAAAATTGTTGATGCCTATTTATTTAGATTTAACGCTTACATAACTTAAATTTATTTAGTTTTTTAAAAACGTTTACTATTGTTTTTTAAAAAACGTATTTAGTTTAAAAAATTGTAAACGTTCTTTTATTTTCAATTTCAATTTTATTTTGTTTAAATTAAAACAATCTTTCTCAAAAGGAGCATAAAATAGTGAATTTCTTACTTATTTATTTAATAAATACCGTTTATTTCTAGTTTGAAGTACAATAAATTTCATTTTTTCTTTGGGGGAAATACATACTTAGCAAAACTTTAGTCATCGGTACATAGTACTCTAATCAATTGATGTTTGTGTATCATTTGAATTTAACAGAAATACAAACTTTTATTTGTTGGTAATTAAATTAATTTACACGGTTGCATTTTTTATATATGGTTTACTAAGAAAATAATTACATAATTAAATTTTCATTGAAAGTTAAAAAAAAAAAAAAAAAAAAAAAAAAAACTATTTTGTTTAATTTTATTTAATTTTCATTTCTATTTTCAATTTCAAGTTTTTTTTGTTTAAAGCAAAACAAACTTTCTCAATGTGGTCATTAAAGAACTAAATTTGCACTTCTTTATTTTCCTAAATAATGTTTATTTCTATTGAACTTGTATAGAATTTAATTTTACTTTGAGGGCAATACATGCTTTACAAAACTTTAGTCAATTGTTCATACTGCTATATTACGTTGCTGTTTTTTGTCATTTGAATTCAACAGAAGTACAACGTTATTTTGCCTATAATTAAATTAATCTCCACGACTGATAAAATAAAGATTTGAATCAAATGAAATTTATAAATCGAACCAATTGAATTAAATTTAATTGTGATTTATCTAAAGTTGATTTAAAAGTAAGAAAAACTCTTGTCAAAACATCCGAGAGTGCGATCACTAATCTTTAAATTTAACTGTTGTAAAATCTTATTATTCCTTTAATCGATTTAAATTATTTCATAGAATTAAGTCCTAAAATATAAATATTTTTAATGTGTGGGGAAGTTTAAGAAAAATTATAAATGGGTTTTTACTTTATACTTCCATGCAGTGTTTCTAAAATATTTTTACAATGTTCCTCTACTAACAAACATAGCTTTCAATGGTGTCTCACCAGCATACTCGTTAAAGCTGAATTAACAAATGTAATGGCCTTTTATTTCCTCGTTTAGTAGAAACGTTAAAAATACAATTGGCTTGAGACCCCCCTATCAGTTCTTCGAACATCACAAGGAAGGTGCGCCTCACTAGTTGAGAAACATATATGGGGCATTCTCACAATCTTTTGACTTTTATGTCCCTGAATGATAATTTTTATTTTAGTACATATTCTTTTATTTTTCTTTTAATTTCATATACTGGGAGACATCCCATTGCATGATTGCATAACAATATTAACGAGATAAATAAGTTTGTGACGATGTTGGGGGTCCAAATACCAGGAAAACTCCTATACAGTTCCGTGTCCCTGATGCTGCTTTTTAAGTTTGGAGCTGTCTGTATAAAATTGTTTCAATAAAAAGACGTCGATATAATTTTTTTCTGTAAGTGGAACTTTAGTTTTACATAAATATGTAGCAACAAAATAAACCTGCACACATTTTTAGGGTTGTCATTAGTTTTTTAACTCTGTCCTTGGGTTTAAGATTCCTTACCGTCCCTCACCTAAAATTATACAGAAAATCACTTCAGATGCAGCCACAGAATTTGTTCCAAATTTTTTCTCATGCAGAAGTATGCTAGAGAAAGAATGTCTGAAATTCTTTGACAGGAAATTTACTGCAGAATTTAAATGAGCATTTAAATATAAATTTCAAGCATCGTGGCTTTATTGGTAGTCTTACCGTCCACAAGGTTTATTCCTGCACATTTCGAGGTAAATTATTTTTTTTTATTTAATCCAATGTAAATAACTGTTTCTAAAAATCAATGACCATTGTGGCTACCACGTAGTCTTAACATGATTTGCCTAAAATAGGTAAGTTTCCTTACCGTTCCATCCTTACCGCCCCTTTTTTTCTCATTTCGTACGTTTTTTCCTATACCGTCCACTTTTTTTACCTTACCGTCCCTTCTTTAACACCACTTTAAGACAATGTTATATCAAAATTCTGTATTAAAAGTACAACATTTTTATTATGTCTTATTTGAATGTCCTGCGGGTACTATGCAAATTCATTATAAGTAAAAATTTAGAAGAAAATAGAAAGTTATAGTGGTAAAATGGTAAGGAAAATTAAACTCGCAAGTTTAGCTTAAACCTCAGTTAAATAAAAATAAAATCGCTGCTGACCATTTCTTCTTTATTTTGAATCATTAAGGCATTCGTCTATCTGATTATAATGTCCTTTTAGCAAGTTTAATTTCACCAGATTTTTATTCCTGAAAGTCAAAAGATTGTGAGAATGCCCTATATATCATGTATATATATACATTACACAATACTGATTTGAAGTTTTTATTTCTGTTGTTTTCTGATGTCTAATTTTCTGGTACATTCCTTAGTAAAAAAAAAAAGGCGATTACACATTATTAACGTTGCCAAAAAATATTACACGATAATGTGTCTCAAAGCAGTAGATTAGTAATAATTTCTGCTAACGTCTAAATTTTGCTTAAGGTTCGACTACATACAGAAATTAAAACATTTTCAATTTAAATAGAAACTCTTAATTTTGACTTTATATTTGGATTCTTTGGTAAATTATATCTTTGCATATAGACCTCAAAGTATTCGATAAGTAGTTTAATAATTTTGTACGTTTAAAGTTTGGAACATGTTTGGAGAATGTTACACTCATTAGATGCGTTCGTAATTATATAAATGTGTAGCACCGATAGTCGTCGCCTGTTACGTTCGTCTGTCTGTCTATCCGTCTCTACGCATATGGCCGCGCAACAAATACCCAACCGAATGTTTTGAAATGTATTATATATAAAAGTTGCAATATTTTGTAAAGTCATTTTAAATTTTATGAAAATCGAATCGAAACTTAAAAAGGTATTACTAAAAGTTTTCTTCTTTCTATGAAATCCTATCATACGTAATTAATTCAATAATATCCAACGATATGTTATGATTTTAGGTTGTCATGGCGACTTACGTCATATTTAAGATGGAGTCCTATTATTTCCGTATAACCGAATTTAACCCTTAAATGCCTGATTTTTCAAAAATCATTGTAATAATGTTTTTCGGCTTTCATTTTTTAAATAAATCATGGGGAAAACACTTTAAAAAATCATACTTAGTTTTAAGTATGGTTTACGGCTAAAAAACCGTTTGTTACTAATCGGCAATACTGGTCTTTAATTAAAAAACTAATTTTCCTTGGTAAAATTCTATAATATTAAACAAACAAGAATTTTAGGAACTATAAGAAATAAATTTTACTTGCTCACTGAAGAACAAAATAGGGTATTTCGCAAGCTTCAAAACAAAACAAAAAGAACAAGTAGCAACAATTGAAAAATAAATCTATCTTTATTCTTAAACAGCACAAATTTTGCCATCTGCATATTGAAAATCGATTTAATAATATTTTCAGGATGTATTTTATTGGCAACATTAGGCATTATAGCTTCAATATTATTCTAATAGTATTTTAGAGCCTAAATTGAGTATGTTGCCGAAAAGCAACACCCGGCATTTAAGGGTTGATATATATATAATCGTAATAAATTTTGTATTCAGGCCTTTTTGCGTAAGATTGCAACATATACTGCTCCAAGATCTGGATATTTATAAAACTTGTTATAGTACGAATGCAGCTCATTTGCCTCATTTGTCGTACAATTTCCGACTTGTTTTAAGTTATTCCAAAACAGATTGCAATGTGGGTAATACAGTACAGCCCCGATAATCCGCGGAATTGGGTGGCATGAGCACCGCGGATAACAAAAATCGCGGATTGCCCGAAAAATGTTGAAAATGGGGTGCAAAGACGGAAAAAAAAAGGAAATTCAACATTAAAACTATGTTTTAGTGTACAAAAAAAATAATAAAACGTTTAAAATACATACATATGCACAGTAGAGCAGAAACCTTTGCTTTACGTCTAAATCACTAAAATAAAGAACAGTAAAGAGGAAACAATGCCATACAATACTGCACAAAAAGTGTCGAGTTACACCTTTAAAAAAAAATCAGTCACTTGTTTTTGATTCTTGCTTTGGAAACACCTGTTCTATCTCAAAAAGAAAGGTATTCTTGATATGCTCCCATGGAATTTATCATAACGGTCCTATTTAATTGTCAAATAGTTTAATTGCTGATTGTTAGGTTTTGTTTATAAAATCAAGAAAAACCATCAAGACTATATCTGATATTTTAAACAGGGCAACCGAATCTAGAAATATTCTTCTATTACTTTCGAATACACGAATTTTTCTGATTATATTTATTAGTAGGACTTATTGCATTTTCCTTGCTGTTGGCTTGAATAATAATTAAAAAAAAAAAAAAAAAAAAAAAAAAAAAAAACGCTTCGCGGATAATTGAGGCTTTACTGTATTTTAAACATAATTCAAAAAATGCTTGACAGAATTAACTGTAATTTTAGTTTTGCATATTTGAAGATTCTTAGCATTTCATTTAATAGGTCACAATTCATGTTTTTTTCGAAAATTTAATTTCGAAAGTATATACTCTTTAACCCTTTAGTGCCCAGCTTTGCATGTATGCAATCAACGATGTTTTGAATTTAATAGATATTTTTTATTCGTATGTACCTAATTCACACCAGAAAATTAAAACAGCAATATTTTCTTTAATTAATAACAGACATTCCGTATTTGAATAAAACTAAATTAACCATTGAAACTTTCTGGTGTTAGATCAGATTCTCTGAACTACGTAATTTATAGAATGTATCGTATAATGGGAATCAAAGGGTTAAATGTTAAGCTTCATAAGATAAATAATGATATAAAGTAAGGTATATGGAGACATACTTATTAAAATATTTACTAATTTGAAATATTTTAGCGTAAAACAGTCACACGACATTAGTTTTTACTTGTATTGCAGATGTGTGACAGAAAAAAAGATTGACGCATTATATGAAAAATGTATCTTTGATTTTTTTCATTATCTTTGCCGTGTAATAAACCTTTCTGAGAAACATATATATATATATATATATGTGTATATGTATATTGAAACGAAATAAAAAAAAAATCGCGCATTTAAGGGTTAAATTATTTTTCCCAAAAAATATAAATTTTTCGAGAGAAGTCGGCGTCTAGAATCTTCATATGTGCGAATCCAATTTTAAATTCCATTTCGCCAAGTTGGTTTTGAAATGTTAAAAAGAAAAAAAAACAATAAAAAAACAAACAAACAAACAATTATCCACATTGCAATGTATTTGCACTATTAAAACTGAAATTAACGTTAGTGGTTCCAATACCAGTATAATTTCTAAACTACTTGATTGAGTAGCTTCCCATTTGTTATCGGAACATACAATTTACCGAAGTGTCTAAATAAGCATTTTGTCAAAGAAAAAAAATTGTTAATATTGAAAATTTCTATGTTTGTTATAATTACTATATGTTAGAGGTCACCTTGAAAAAAAATTAAGCAATACATAATTCAACAGAAGTGTTCACTAATCGATTGGAATATATCAGTAGTATTTTAATCGATGATTTACAACAGAGTTATAAAGGAGTGATTATTGTTTTCTAGGCCTTAACACTATTTCTTGTAGCGTATTAAGATTGGACGATAGATAATATTGGGTCGATCGGAAAGTCCCGTCGTGTTGGGAAAATCAATTCCTACCGGACAATTCTATCATTTAATTATTAGACATAGATTCCGATATCTAATGTCTAATAATTTTGTCCGACAGCTTCTTCTCTCATCTTTCTTGGCTCTGCTTATAATATTTTTAAACTTAACTTACTTACTTTTATTTTACTATTAATTTCTCTCTTAACTCTTAACCAGTAAGACTTTGTACAATTTTAACATTATATTACCACTTTTCTTTAAAAGTATTTTTTTTTAATCTTTATTTTTATTAAAATTTTATAGTAGTATTATACTACAGTTAGACTTTTTATCCCAGTAGATCATTCATTATTAGACAATCATCAATAGACTGGACGTAAAGTTGTAGACAACTCGGCAGCCTCTCAAAGTGCAAACACTATTAAACCACTGTTAAGCGACTGTCTAATTTGTTTCCGATACAAATTGATTTTCCCAACACGACACAACTTTCCGATTCGACACAATAGAAAATGCAGCGATGACATTTAGATGCTCAAGCCTCTGAGTGTACATCGCTAAATTTAAAATTTGGCTTTACGTGAATGGAGGGTATCTAGATATGTATCAAATAGACCTGAGAATAGTTCAACAAGATGTACACTAAAACCTCCTAACGGAAACTTCTAAATAACGGACGCCACTATTTAGCGGGGTGTTTTTAAATTTCCAAAACCTACCCACTTGTGTGTATTTACATCTGAAAAGCGAATACCTCCGCATAACAGACAAATTCCGCGCTCCCGTGATTTCCGTTATTCAGAGGTTTTACTGTATGTTTCTTATGAAGCAAGTGATGAGTTTCTGTTTTGAATATGTGTTTGCATTGGGAAATTTAAGATATGACATTTGTCATTTGAGTTGAGTAATAAAAAAATTAAATGAACATTTCATTGATTGAAAAAGTAATATTACAATAGAGAAAAGTTGCTGTTTTAATTAAATTTTGAAAACATAAATGAAAAAAAAATATATAAGAATAAATGAAATTGAGTAAGAAAATTCTTGACGATCTTATAAATAAAATTACCATAATTAAACTTGTTTATTTTCTCTTGTTGCGTATTCAATTGAAGTAACAAGTCAAAATATGTGTTTATAGATTAAATTATACTAAACTGATAATTTAACATTATTAATATTGCTACGTATAAAATGGCCATTTAGGTCAAAAATTTTAAATAAAATTTTTTAAAAATTGTCAGCAATAAATTGCACCCTAAAATGTATAGGAAACAAGAACAGCATATCGACAAACTGAAATTTATTCTATTTAATGTTATCGTTATTGCTATATGCTGAAATAGTATTTATTTTAAAATGCACAAATTGTACTAAAATTTGAAAGAAAAAAATCATAAAATTGGACTGCGAATAAAAAATTTTAATAACATTTTCTTTCTTGCGTCTTAGAATATACAGGAAACGCCTAATGCATATCGACAAACAATATTATCGTAATTAATATTTGATTACATGCAAATGCCGATATAGTTTAAAAAGGGAAAATTAAAAAAATAAGTGTACCAGAAAATTTAATTTTTTTTTTAGTCCCCTACTTTTTTATAAGAAAAATGTAACACATATATTGATACCAAACATTCCTGAAAATCGTTTAACAGCGTAATTAATAAGGTGAATAGTTTAATTAATTGTTTTACAAAACAGCTTGTTGGTGGCTTCAGAAAGTGCCCTGTTTCGTTTGAATATAAAGTTCTAAGTAATTTATTGGTTTTTGAACATTTAGCGAAAAAAAGTCTTACACCAATATGTCTTTAACCGCCTCACATAAAAAATTACAAGAAATTTTACATGAAAAGGAAACTTTTTACTCGATGTTAGAAATAAGAAAAACGATTTTGAGCCTAAACCACACATATCGATTTTGAATGAATTCAATTAGTTTCTTCAGACGAAATAAATTGATTCATCCTAATATATTATTGATTTTGTTGTACAAATGAGCTGTTATGCGTCTAAATAGCTTTTTCTCATATACAGAATTTCTCATTTCCATTCAGTGCCAACATCACAACAACAACAACAATAAAACATTTTTGTAAAGTTTTTTTTTCTTTGTGTGTGTTCATATATATCAATAGAAAAGAACTTCGGAGCAAGTTATACCTTCAGAAGCTAAAAATACAGTCTATTCTGCAGATTCTTATAGACAATTGAATTAATGCTTCCATAAGACTAGTCTTTAGAATAAAAGATTGTTTAATAAAAGTACTTATAATCTTTTAATAAAACCCCGAGGAAGTTCAACCATATTGGCGTTGTTTTTAAAAAAAGAAACGTAAATTTTTGACAACCTATCACAACAAAGTGAGAGTTATGGTTGAGTTGATACACGTTGATTTAGGAAGTAGATCTTAAGGTGCATTGTTCACAAAAGCTAAAACTTACAAAACATCAACAGTTTCTTATAAAATATTCCATGGCCCAGTTACCTCGTGGGTCCAGTTACCCCAACTAACCTTAATTAATAAGATGAATAGTTTAATTAATTATTTTACAAAGCAGCTTGTAGGTCGCTTCAGAAAGTGCCCTGTTTCGTTTCAATATAAAGTTCCAAGTAATATATTACACCAATATGTGTTTATCTGCCTTACATAAAAAAATACAAGAACATTTAAATAAAAAGGAAACTTCTTTCTTGTTGCTAGAAGTATGAAAAACGATTTTGAACCTAAACCATACATATCGATTTTGAATGAATTCAATTAGTTGCTTCCGACGAAATAAATTGATTCGTCCTAACATATTATTGATTTTGTTGTACAAATGAGCTGTTATGCGTCTAAATAGCTTTTTCTCATTTACAGAATTTCTCATTTCCATTCAGTGCCAATTTCACAACAACAACAACAACAATAAAACATTTTTGTAAAGTTTTTGTTTCTTTGTGTGTGTTCATATATATCAATAGAAAAGAACTTCGGAGCAAGTTATACCTTCAAAAGCTAAAAATACAGTCTATTCTGCAGAATCTTATAAACAATTGAATTAATGCTTCCTTAAGACTAAAAAAAACAGTCTTGCACATCCATATTTCATTACTGTCTATACTGCAACTTATTTTTGCTCTCTATCTGCTCATCCTTAAAAGCTCTAGTGGATATAGAACGGTGTTTTCTCTTACACATTTTATACAAAGCTAGCTCAATCGATTGCTTTCGTGTTAATTTTATGTACAAACTAAAGATATATTTAATCCTTTCGTAGCAGACACCATTTTACAACCATCCGTTGCGCAATAGGTGAATTTGATCCGAGGTAAGTTTCATTAAGCTGTATCTTCACCAGCTATAACCGAATTTTATATTTTATTATAATTTTATAGCTTTTGAATGGCACTTTAAAATCCTTTTATTAACTTTAATCTAGGATCTACAGAAAAAAATTAATACATAGGTATATGTTTAAAAATGTCAATTTTAATTAAATTTCGCACTAAAAATACATTGTTAAAACTTTCCAACATACTTTGAAAACTGGTTATTTAGCACTTTTCAGCATAGTCGAAACGAAGTTGAAACGTGTTTATGAATTCGGTTTCACTGATAATCTGGCTGTCTGTGTCTGTCCAATCTCTAACTCGTATAAATATACTCGAATTACCATGTAATTGATACATGCTATTGTGGCTTACCATGGAATAGGCTGTTTTGAAAATTAATTCTGTATCATTAATAGAAAGCTCGTCTGCAGATGCAACAAAAAGAATTAACTTAATATTGCACATTGGAAAATATTCTTTGTAATGTATTTTAATGATATTATGCTTATTCAAATATGACGAAATTGATATGCAGGATTCGGGTTCACTAAAAGACGCTATCTATGAAATACGGCGTTCATTCAATTTATCCTTTATTTACAGTGACAGATAATAAATTTGTGTAATAATCGCTGACAGCGTTTTCAATTTTTGGTATAAGTTTTTACACTCAACTATGTTTTTGAATATTACCCGATGTGTATAAATTCTATAGACCGTATACATTGCTGCACAAAAGAATTCGAGAACATTTCTGCTTATTGGCGGAAACGGAAGAAGGAGAATTTTCAACTATTTTATGTGTTTCCTAAATGAATTAAATTTTTGCCATGTAGTATGCATACAAATCTATAGATTATAAATAGGGCTGTACAAAAGAATTCGGATAATTTTCTGAATGTACATGGAAATTGCTGCAGATGTGTTTTCAAATGTGTTATATGTTTTCAACTCCGCACTGCACCTGTGGCCAAATATGCCATATACGATGTGTGGTTATTTAAGAAGGAGACTAATACTTCTACCGGAGAACGCGAATGCACCAAATTCGTACAACAAATAGTTGTGTAGAGCAGTGCCCCTTGAATCAATTAACACCTCTAAATTCGCTGTATTACATTTAGTCTGGCAGTGACCTATGTTTGTTTTGGCCTCCGTTTTAGTATTTTGCTGGTAAAATGTTCAGTGTTTTAAAAGAGCAACGAATTGATGTGAATTTGTTTTTTAACTTGGAAAACCTGCTACTGAATCTAATCATTTATTAAGAGAAGTACTGTTTTTTGAGTTGTTTAAGTGTTTCCAAGGTGACCGAGAAGACACTAATGATGATGTTCGCCAAGGTCGCCCTTCCACGTCAGTAACAGAGATTTTTTTCGATATTTATGGGATTGTGGACCTTCCCTAGGTTCCTGAAGGTCAAGCTATTAATCAAATTCACTAACTTGAGGTCCTTTTCTCGACTCCGTAGAAAAATGCGAAAAATTTAACGCCAATCCGAATTGTGGAAGAACAAGTCATGGGTGCTTCATCAGGACAACACACCCGTTCACACTGCATTGTCTGTCAATTCGTTTCTAGCAAAGTATAATATCCCGCTTTTGGACCATCAACCTTATTTGTCTGACCTGGCACCAAGGGACTTTTATACGTTCCCCAAAGTTAAGAAACCAAATTTTAGCCGATGAAGCTGTAAAAGAGAAAGCGGCACCCGTCATGAAAGAGGCTCACAGAAAACGGCTTCCAGCACTCTTTCAAATGATGAAAAATTCGCATAAAGCGTTCTAGGGATAAAGGAGATAGGTATATTGAAGGAAAAAATAATTAAATATGCATAAATTTAAAATAAAGTATTTCACAACATTAGTCTCGTTATTTAATAGACACACCTCTTATATTCTAAACTGCACCTTAACTTCCCATTTTTACATGAGGAAGCCACAACCAACATCACTATCATCTTTATTTTCCTTAGTGTTAAATAATCCAAACCTACATCAGAAAGTGTCTCGTATATTCTAAACTGTACCTTAATCTTT
This sequence comes from Maratus speciosus, assembly GCA_963932465.1. Classification (NCBI taxonomy): domain Eukaryota; kingdom Metazoa; phylum Arthropoda; class Arachnida; order Araneae; family Salticidae; genus Maratus; species Maratus speciosus. The sequence continues at coordinate 529,993,607 of OZ010790.1, forward strand.
CATTTTACCTAAGGAAACCACAATCAACTTGACTTTCCTTAGTGTTAAATAATCCAAACCTACATCAAAAAGTGTCTCGTATATGCTAAACTGCACCTTAACTTCCCATTTTTGCACGAGGAAGCCACAACCAACATCACTGTCATCTTTATTTTCCTTAGTGTTAAATAATCCAAACCTACATCAGAAAGTGTCTCGTATATGCTAAACTGCACCTTAACCTTTCATTTTACCTAAGGAAGCCACAACCAGCATCACAATCAACTTGACTTTCCTTAGTGTTAAATAATCCAAACCTACATCAAAAAGTATCTCGTATATGCTAAACTGCACCTTAACCTCACATTTTACCTAATGAAGACATCACCAACATCACTATCAACTTGATTTTCCTTAGTGTTAAATAATCCATAACTACATCAAAAAGTGTCTCGTAAATGCTAAACTGCACTTTAACCTCACATTTTACTTAAGGAAATCACAACCATCATCGCTATCATCTTGACTTTCCTTAGTGTTAAATAATACAAACCTGCTCAAAAAGTATCTCGTATATGCTAAACTGCACCTTAACCTCACATTTACCTAAGGAAGACATAACCAACAACACTATCAACTTGACTTTCCTTAGTGTTGAATAATCCAAACCTACATCAAAAAGTGTCTCGTATATGCTAAACCGCACCTTAACCTCACATATTTACCTAAGGAAGCCATAAGCAACATCGCTATCATCTTGACTTTCCTTAGTGTTAAATAATCCAAACCTACATCAAAAAGTAATTGATTGTGTTTAACTAATTGAGCATAATTAACATATATTTCAAAATGTTTTGCTGGTCATTGACTAAGTGTTCAAAGAATTTTATTAATGTGTTATTTTTTCATTACAGTCCTCACAGATTATGGACTCATATTCACTTTGAAGAAAACGACTATCCGTATTGTTCATAAATTTTGTAAAACACCGTGAAACTTTACCGAGATATAGAGTGACGGTTGTCTAATGTGCGTTGGTGGGTAAGGATAGTAGAGACTTAGTCCTTTATTTGCTAAACTGTTAGATTCAAATATTCTTAATAATAATCCCATATACATAACATAAAGTACATTAGCAAATTCTGATCTAAAATAGTATTTAACATATTCTTTTTTTTTCAAAAGTACTAAATTCATGTTATATCCTATAATCAAACTAAATAAAAAACCCCAGGTTACTGTTATATGTCTTTAAATATTACGAGATCCCAAATTAAATTTAAAATCTCATTTAAATATGCAATAAATCCACTTCTTGAAGAAGCTTTTTTTAATGAATGATTCCCTACTACCATTATAGTTATATTATCTTCCGACTTAATTATGTTTCTATAATGTTATGACATGTCATATACATTGAAAACATATTCTGCATGTTAAAACATTAATTTGTTTAACTTTTTAAATAACTCGGTAAATGTTATGAAAGTGGTACATTCCCTGTTACAGGTTTTAGTCATCATAATAAATTTTACGCATTAAAAATACTTTAATCAAAAATTGAGTTTTGATGTTTTACGTAATTTTCTTTTTATTGCTATTTATTTAAATATTTTGACACAGAAAAATGTAAAACTATAGAAATATTTTACATGTTGCTCGAAGATGTTTGATGTTGTAAGATAATGGGATTTAGAAGACTTATTTTTATATGTTTAAATAAATCACATTAGAATGCAATTTGTTACTTTAATGAAAACATCGATATTTATTATGCTTATAAGTTCTGCAACAGACGCCATGAAAATAGTTTGGCAGAGCTCTTTTCGAAACAATCTATTTTGTTACGCATACATTTCAGTGGATTATGAAAATTCATTATGTTATTATTTTAAACTTTTATTTCAAAAATGTCATCTGATATCTATATGGATGTTATTTGTTCCTACCCGTTGTATTGTATTTCCTTAAAATTTCACCATAATACAATAATTGATTTTTATACAGTACTGCTCCGAACAAGGGGATTTTAGTTATAATTCTCTATAATGTTTTACTTTCGAAATAGAGAAAACGAATAAAGTTTCGTTTTGGAATACAAGTGGGCTCTGCCCCCTATGAGCTATGCTCGCCAACCGCTGTACATTCTTGCTAATTTGGTCTGCTTGAATAAGATTTTGGAAGATGGAATTATAATTAAAAAATAAATAAATAAATAAATAAATAAATAAATAGAAAAAACAGTGGCGACCTGTCTGTAAACTGGTTTCCAGTCATTTCCTTTTTACTAAGGCATCTTCAGGGCGAATAAGCAGATGGTAATGGCTGTTTCCCTGTTTGATTAACCCTAGATCTACCGGGAATTTTATTCAAGTTTTAATAAAACGTTCTACACCAGAATTTTTATTTAAAACTATTTAACTTATTTATTTACCTTATTTTTGTCTGGTTTATATACTTAGTTTATTTTAAAGAAATTTCTGGTTTGAATGAATATTTTGTATGTACCTGTCGGGTCCAATGGACCCGTCTGGTAGACGGAGGGTTAAATAAAAATAGTTAAACGTTTGAAAGTAATCTAATATAAAATGAACTAAGTCAACAGAGTCTTTGCCTTCCGGTATTTTTTAACAACGCTATAACAAAAAATGTATTTTAAATGTATCGTTTTAAATCTGACGTAATCTTCAGCAAAGATAGCTTTTTCTTTTAATATTCACGAAAATATATTTTTATTATTAGATAGAAAATAATATTATTCATGCTGTCTTAGAATAGGCAACATCCGTTAAGGGGTGTGATTACTCTTAAAATTCGAAAAAATGAAAAAAGAAAGACAATTTTCAACATTTAATATCTTTAAATGTATTTGATTTTACGAGACAATTTTTATTGGGATGAAGTATTGTAGTATTTGGGAAGAAGTTTTTTTTTTTCATTTCATGTATTTAAAAAAAATTGCAGTGTGCAGCATTAGCATTTACAAAGGGCTCCAAACTGTGAGACATTTGACGAGGAGAAAATTGACATAACATATCACGCGCAGATTTGAAAAATAAATTTTGCAACTAGAATGAAAATTTTGATGCCTACTTATTCTTCTGATTGTAATGATTACCCTGAACCTAAATAAATTTATATTTAAAGCATCTTTATATTTTTAATACAAAGTTGCATTTAGCTAAGGCAAAATTTAGAAAATTTCAACAGTATAATCACATAAAAAAATATTTTTTGTGTTATTAAAAAGGTAATTTTAGATTCCGTTCATACAGACTAACATGAAACATATGTTAAAAAGCAGAAAAACCAACGTTTAAAATGCACAAATAATATATGAAAAGCAGCAAACAGCTGTTTCGAATCTACTAGCGAGATTCTTCTTCAGTGCAAAAGGAACAGCGTGCTAGAAAAAGCAAGGCTGAGCAAAATCATAGACAGAGACGCGCTGGCTTTTATACCCTATGCGGGTGGCGAAGGCGCCGAAACAACCAATGAGAGAGAGGCAGTGGAAACGACTGGGTGGACAAGTAGCGACATCTACCGGAGAAGTAGAGAAAAGAAACCAAAAAAAGGGAATTAAATTAACGCTTCATAATTTTAAGCCGCAGGGTCACATGATGGTTTCTTTTGATGTTAAATCATTATTTACAAACGTTCCGGTTGAGGGGGCTTTAGATTGCCTCAAGAAAAGGCTTTGTGAATTCCATTTCTCTTATTTTGAAATCGAGGAACTTATACTTCTCACTCGCGCTTGCTTGTCGCAAAATACTTTTGTTTTCAATGGTAATTTCTTCCGTATGATTGACGGTTTGGCTATGGGTAATCCTCTTAGTCCAATTTTATGCGATATTTATATGCACTATTTTGAGGTCAAGCTTTTTGAAATCTTAAAATTTCCGTTCTATGTTCGTTATGTTGATGATGTTTATGTTCTGATTGAAATGAATTCGGATATTAATCATATTCTCTCTATTATGAATTCCATTGATCCCTGCATTCAATTTACCTCTGAAATTGAGACCAATAACTGTCTTTCTTTCCTGGATGTCCTTGTTATACGTTGTGAAAATGGCTTTCAGACTACCGTCTTTCGTAAACCTTTTGCTGTCAGTCTCCGACCTCACAGGTATTCTTCTCATCCCCCTAACCAGAAATTCGCTGCTTTCAATACTTTTGTTTTTCGGGCTACTAATATTTGTTCCACTCCTCAGTTACTTAGTGCTGAACTTAATTACCTCAAAGCTATTGCTGTCGATCGTGGTTATTCCTCTAATATTATCGATTCTATTTATAAGAAATTGACGAAATCCGACCATACTTCAGTTGTATTACCATTTTTTCCTAAAATCAGTCAGCAAGTTGCTAAAATCCTAAGAAGGTTTGATTTTAAAGTTATTTTTTCTCCTGTTAATAAAATCTCTTTTTCAAATCTCAAACACCCCGTTGATCGCCTAGATAATTGGGGCATTTACCAGATCTCTTGTCAGTGGGGTCTTTCTTATATTGGTCAGACTAAACGTGCTCTTAGATTTCGTTTAAAAGAACATGAAGGTTATGTTAAAAATCAGGAGCTCAAACGTTCTTCTATTGCTCAACATTCTTGGTCTTCTCAACATAGGTTCAATTTTTCCTCAGCCATCATTATCCAAAAATGTTCTTCTAACCTTGATCTTGATTTTTGGGAAGCTTACCATATCATTAAAAATTCTCACTCTTTAGTCAATGACTTATCTAGTACTCCAGATTTTCCAAGTATTTGGAAAGCGTTAATTTAATTCCATTTTTTTTGTTTCTTTTCTCTACTTCTCCGGTAGATGTCGCTACTTGTCCACCCAGTCGTTTCCACTGCTTCTCTGTCATTGGTTGTTTCGGCGCCTTCGCCACCCGCATGGGGTATAAAAGCCAGCGCGTCTCTGTCTATGATTTTGCTCAGCCTTGCTTTTTCTAGCACGCTGTTCCTTTTGCACTGAAGAAGAATCTCGCTAGTAGATTCGAAACAGCTGTTTGCTGCTTTTCATATATTATTTGTGCATTTTAAACGTTGGTTTTTCTGCTTTTTAATATTGTTGCACAAAGGCTTTATTTGCTATTTTTATGAAACATATGTCTTAAAAATTTCACAAAAATATAAGTTTTTGATATGTCATACGCGTTATGCCTAAAAAAGTCATTTGGAAAAAAATGACTTCAAAATTTCGGAAATGCCGCTTCAGTTAAATTGACGGGTATAATTCTAAAAGCCATAACTTCTGTTCTAATGGGAATTTCAAGGAAACAATTATATCAAAATATTCAGAAAAAATAGGAGTTTAACATCTAAAAAAATTTTTTAATTTCGAAATTTTTAAAGTTTTAAGATTCATGAGACCCCTTAAAAATATCATCTCGAAATATGAAATAAATTTCTTGTATAAATATTGTTATTCTAAAGCGGTTTATCAATGTTATTATTTGGCTATATTAAATATGAAGCAATTTGCCCCATTTACTGCTTTTAGCACATATTAATGAATTCATTATTTTAAAGTTTTCTTTCTTTTTTAATGTTCACGTGTAAAAACAACTCTTATGAGGTAATTTTCAATATTTCCCTGCTTTTAGCAAGTAATCATTTAATTCTAATTTGAATGATTTTATCTGTTTATAATAGACACGTGTAAATAAATTTATAATTTAAAGGTTTGGCAATAACTTAAAATCATTATCATTTCGAAAATGTTTTAAAAATATCTCTCGAAATGCTGATAACTTGAATTTGATAAAACACTTAAAAATTAGTCAAATTAAAAAAATAAATGCTGTCTGCGATCTTCTAATATATATGCTTTGAAAATTGATTAAATTGCTATGTTTAGTTTTTGTACATATAAAACTTATTTAATGGAATGATTTTGACCAACTTTAACATTAAATATTGGATCGTTTGGAAAGACGTGTCCGTTTGGGAAAATCAATTCGTACCAGAAAATTCTATCATTTAATTATTAGATATTAAACATTAAATAATGTCTTCATTACTTAATTATTAGACATTGAATCCGATATCTAATGTATAATAAATACCGGGCATAATTTTCCGGTACGAATTGATTTTCCCAAACGGGCACGACTTTCCGGACGATCCAATATCTCTTAAAACAATTCCTTGTCTTCTTCACCGTGTTTATCAAATATTTCTCTATAATACTACCCATTTACATATTTTTGTTTGCAGTAGCGAAGAAAGATCCCCTGGTCACAAGCATTTCATTTACAGCGGAATCGGTGACAGCGTTAGTTACTTTTTTTAGAATAGAGAGAAAGGTGAATATTTGTGATATATTTGTAATATAAAATTGTCAAACGATTTTAGGAGGGAAACGTTTAGATCCTGTTGATGCCAGTTTCCTTAAAACGTTCAGTGCCATGAGGTCTCAAAAATTTTTCCTCCTGTGCCGGGGGCATCACCCGTGGGTCACAGGTATCTTTCCATATAATATTAGATAAAAGTATTCAGAATCCTTGATTATTCTCACCAGCAAATTTTATTGTAAATTTTGCCTTATTTAATCCGAGCATTTTCCCTAGTAAAATTTTATATTTTGAAAAGCCGGTGATAGAAGATAAAAAATTCTGTAAAAGACTCTTGGTCCGAAAGGGTTAGATTTAGTCTTTTTAAGTTTGGGTCTGTGGTGATCACATTAACTCCCTATGGGGGTGAACTTGTTTATGCTAAAAACCACTCGAACCGTTGCCATCTCAATGAAGTATGTTTGATTTTTAAAAGTATTAAAGTTTTTACAATCTATTTTAATAAGATATACTATCCCCAGTCACCAGAGTCATAAATGTATATATCATGAGGGTTTGTTTTAACCCAGCAAATAAGTCGAATAATTCAAGATTGTTGATTGTTTAAGATATTTATTTAATAACATTTCCCTGTAAGAAAAGACATGGCTACCGCTTAAACTTCATAGATTTTTATTTATGTGATGTTACAGTTAAAACAACGCATTTTGTTTAAAATACTAAATTCAATTTTACGACCAATAAATAGTACGACCATTTCTATCCATCTGGATTCTACAAAAGAAAATTTTTGGCCATAACTTATGGAAGATGAGGCGGGCTTGTCCGATAATTTTAAAATTTTAATTTATTTTATAAATACAAAATATTCTGTAAACATTTATTAATTGATTTAATTAAATGAACATTCTTTTAACTCTATTTGATTTTACTATAGATGTGAACACACTATAGAATTTTATGTATAAAATAAAATTTATTTAAGTTTCGCTACGTCATGGTTAAAGACATTCGTACAACTTTTACAATGAAAGACGAAAACTGATTAAATATTTTAATTTAGTTTTGAACATTTCCATAATGCAACAATATTGAAACATATTTCAAATTAATTTCAAAAAGATTTCTCAAATTATGCGAGATACTTTCAAAACAAGAAAACTAATAATTTTTGAATGATTTATTTACTCTCCATTGTTTATTAGAACAAACTGACTTCAACCCTCCTTCATATTTCTAAATGTAAAGTCTTTTATTATTATTATTATTTCTATCCAATACAAACATACATTCATACAGACATTCAGTTTCCCAAATCAAACAGTTGTTCGGAAAGAAGATTGAAAAATAAATATTTAATTAGAAATCTTCTTCCAAGAGCTGGAGAAGCAAAACAGATTCCTATGCTATAAATATTAAATAGCTCGACTGATTAAAAGATGAAAGGATGTAAGCTCTCTTTGTGAAGCTTTATTTGTCAAAAGAGAATGAAAAAGAAAAATTAGATAAATAAAACTTTTGTTTTAAGATGTGATTGCTCAGATGAAAAATGATTAATTTTAATTTCATAACTTCTTGAATAAAAATAATTTTGCGCAGGATTTAATAATAAAAGCATTGCTGTTTTTCACAAAGTTTTATTTAATAATGGTTACTCAGTTGTTTTTTTTTCCCTTTTGAGACATGGAGTTATATATCTCTAGAGAGGGGTAATTAATTTGAAATTCAACAACTTAAAAAAATAATAATGACATGTCAGATTTAAAGTGCTTTGAGGCAAAAGTGGTGGGGGTGGAGTCTATTTGAAAGCGATGTGTGTAGCAAATATAGGATTTAAAGTTTGTCTCTAATTAATGCAAGACATTTTTTAAATGAATATTTAAATAAAGGATATAAAAATAGAGTAATGGGTGGATATATAAAAATTAATGTATTCTATTGATAGAGCTTTTTTGTGGTTAGTAAATATTTAAAATGTACGAAGGCAAATGTAGAAGTAGATTTTAACTTTTTAAATAATTTTTTATTGTAAATATTATCTATTTGAAAATGAAGACTATATAAGTAAAAATTGGACAACTACATAAATAATAAATCATGTTATTAATAATATACTTTGATTAATAATATACTTTGATGTAAAAATAGTAGTAATAAGTCGGAATAGTAGGAATAAAAATAGTAGAAATAGTAGGAACAATGTTTTAATACAGTTAGTTTGTAACATATACGATTTAACGTCTGGCTAATAATTACACGATTCAAATAAATTCTTTAAAAAATCATTTAGGAAAAATGTAAAAGCATAGAAAAGCGTATATAAATAAACCCTATATAACGAGTTTGTAGAACTTATTTAACATTATGAGTTCATAACGTCCAAATTCTGAAACAACTTCACCAAATGGCTTTATGTCTAGTATCCAGAGGTAAACTTTTGTGAAAACTTGAAATATGATGTCAAAATTACGTGTTCATAATTAACATTTCAGAATTAGGTCTAATTTCTCTATGAAATACTGCATTATAACACCTTTTTTTAAACATAATTTGAGAGAAGACATACTTCCCAATCGAACGGTTATTTTTTATTGAGATTAATTTTTTTTCCACTTGTAATAGACACATTCAAAAGCTGATTTTATAACATCGAAAATAAATTCTGTTCGACATTGAACCGGTGATGGTTTAAAAATTTCAGTATCTCCAAAACTTGGTGTACTTGATTTTACATTGTTGATTGGGTTTACTTGCTTTACTTGATTATGATGAATCTTAAACAATGGATCCACATTCCACCATCTTACAGCAATATGTAATGACGACAAAGATAAAAAATGTTTATATCATCTCAGTATGATTTTTTAGAGAATGCAGGTATCAACTTGATAATCTTCTTGTGTTTAATGGGGCAGAGGATATTAAAAATGTATAATATAAGAAAAAAAATAAAAAGGCAAGAAAAATCAGTGTTTGATTTTAATTTTTCTTTGATAAATTATATGCCTTAACTTTAAAATTGTACGAGTGTTATTTCAATCTCATTATAATGTTTTTATTAATTTTACGCGATTTTAAAATCTGACATGCAACAAATGGCTAAAATGTAAGATGTGAACTAATATCACTAAAATCACTTTCATAAAAAAGAGAAATGAGGGCTTGTTTGAAACACAGTGTTTAATTATTAAAATTATAGTCTAAAAATGAATTATTCAAGAAAATATTCGAAAAAAAAAACATACTCAACGTGGGTATGAAACTTCCTATAATTTTAATAATAATTAATTTACATCAAAACAAATGCACGCATTTGTATATTCTTCGAATCTATCTTAACTCCTTGAAGGGTGGTGGGATAAAATATATCCCATCTAATTTAAAGAAGATCATCACCAGAAATTTAACTAAATTTTATATTTTTAATATTGGATGAAAATCGTTGAACAATTGCTTTTCCTTATTTAAAAATAAAACTTTCTCGTGAGAATTCAATATTTAGAGACATTTTTGGTTGCCCCTCAAGGGGTTAAATGATTCATTGCTTTTCTCTTGTTTACAAATAGCATGAAGTATTTTTAAATGTAAATTTCTTATATGCTACTTTCGTTTGAGTAACTTTTTCCGAACAGAAGATGTATAGATTTTAAATTAAAAGGTATATATTTTATATTAAATATATTTTATATTACTGCACAACGTAGGACTGGGTATAGCTGTATATACTAGAAAAGTGTGAATGGGTATATCACAAAAGTTCAAAGATATTTGAAGCCTAAATAATATCAAGAATTGATATTCTGTATAACTCTTTTTACTTTCTTCTATCTTTACAAGAAGAAAGTATTCGATTCGAGAAAATTTTCAAAATCCGGTTTTCGACGGATTTTCAGATTTTAAGGGTCCGGGATCCCCAAAAACTTGTTTTTACAAAATGTCTGTCTGTGAGTCCGTCTGCCACTCTGTCATTTTGTGAGTCTGTATGTGGCACAAATTTTGTGGGCGCTCTATTTCAAGAACTATTGGACGAAATTTAATAAAACTTTAGATTCAGTTAGGCACTGATATAAATTGGTGCTGATTTATTTTTGGTGTAAATCAATCAACAGGTGGCGCTGCTATGCTGCATTTTTCACAATTCCTGCAATAGCTATATCCCAAGAACTAATGCATCGATTTTCATAAAACTTCAGATTCAGCATGTTCTTGATATAATTTGGTGCATAATCCTTTTTACCATAAATCGTCCGACACGTGACGCTGCTATACTGCATTATTCACGATTATCGCAATATCTCTATCTCGAGATCTAATGCACGAATTTTCACCAAACTTCAGATTCAGTTAGTCCCTGATACAAATCGATGATCTTTAGTGTTTGGTATAAATCGTCAAACAGGTGACGTACCTCTTTATCATTTCCGAAATAGCTCTATCTCAAAAAGTAATGCACTGATTTTTATCAAACTGTAGATTCAATTAGACATTAACATAGTTGTTGCTGATTAGGTTTTGGTGTAAATCACCCAACAGGTGGCGTTGCTATGCTGCAAGTTTCAAGATTTACACGATTTTAACGATGGTCATATCATTAGAATTATCATGATGGTCATAGATTATCATTTAATTTTAGCACTACAACAGGGAATTTTGAAGTATTAACATGTATGAGATGATGACACATGAAAGTTTTGGGATTGCCACATGCGACTAGTTTCAATCTTATCATAATCTATTTATATTGAACTTAATTCGGTACTGACAATAAAAGTAGTGTATATTTAAGCTTCATTTGGCATTTTGTAAAACTAAATTCAGCGCAGTAATATTTTTTTCTTTTTACAGTGTAGCTAAAACACCCTTGTTCAAAGTTTAAACTTGGCATTTTGCTATGCGCGCTTCGAAAGTATGTCGCAAATTTGCAACGCTACCTTTGCCCGTTTCGCGTTTTTCCAGATAGGTTTTTAGTTAACTTTTAAAGACACGGCAGACGTATTGAGAGAAACCACTCGATGCAAAATAGTAGCAAGTGCCGTAGTTATTATGTGATTAATTTTAATTAAATTAGTCTGTTTTTAACAATTGGTCGATTATAGCTTTTATGCTGTTACTTTGCATTGCATTACACAAATGTATCATTAAAAGTTGTTATATATGCTTTAAAAGCCGATGGTACATAGAGTACGCCACCTCTTTCTTTATGTAAGTCCAAATCGTCATTGCTTTTAAGGTTAATATCTCGGCTAATTACAGACGATTTTTTTCGAAGCTCATTAGAAACAATGCTTTCATGCTTCTGCTACGGTAGGTATATACAACGCTCATCAATACCTTTGCTGAATGCCCGAAAATGGAAATTTGTCTGTAACAGAAAAATGCGCTTTTATCAAAAACTATGTGACCTAGGGTAATATCTATAATTTTCCTGCGAGTGTTAAATTATCGTCTACTACCTCTAATTTCTTCATAATTTTAGTTTAATTAGATTCGGAAATAGAGGGGGTGGGGGCATATTTTTGGACTACATTTTCGACGAAATCTCTAAAAATGTAATATCTAAAATTAAAAGAAATGCATTTTTGAGTTCAGCTTTACAAAATCCTTCACACGATACCCCACATAATATACAAATAATTTTTTTTTCCAAGAAACATAATTATCCCATTTACATTTTTTCTCAACATGTTTGTGAATGTTTAATTATCTGTAAATATGTGGATCAATAGTCTTTATCACTTCTCCCAATTTGAACTTTCCACGTTCCATAGTTTACGAGTAAAATGGCTGTGACAGACAGACAGAAACAGGAGTGATATTATAATGGTTCCGCTTTTACTTTTTAAGTACGGAACTCTAAAAAAGATTCTATAAAATTATGGTAATTCTAAATTTAAATCAATTGTAAAAAATATTTTCTTGACAGAGAATTTAGTATGCACCTAAGTTTTATACGGAGTTAAAAAAAATATATGTGCTAAAAACGATTTTTAAAATTAAGAGATAACATGCTATATTCTATTTGCTATTTTACTAAAACTTTACATGCGTATTTTAGCAGTCTTTTATCTGTACTACTAATAATACAATTTTCAATAAATGTAAGTACTCTGGGTAAAATCGCAGTCGATTTAATATCCTGATTACAAAATGTTTTTTGTTTTTTTATTACATACAAATTTGTTTCTTTGTAACATTTTATTTCAATTTAAAATGTAATTAACAGCGCATATTATCACTTTGTGGTCCGGTAGATTTTCTTAATTTTATCTTACTACTTCTTATACTTGCAATAATTTTAAAAATATTTCAGAGTACCAAAAATTCTATCTAGAAAAAGTTCATAATTAACATGATATTGAAAAAATGAAAATAAAAATTTTCTTTGCTTTCTTTGAAATTTTATGTTCTTTTCTGTAACATATTTAATCATTATTTCTTTCTTTTTCTCCCTCTTTAAATTATTATAAATAGATTTTGTTTTGGACTCTTCTTTCATGAAAAATAATATGCTGTTCATTACTTATCTAATTAGTGGGAGATGCGATAAACAGCCAAAGGGCATCAACATTTAATGAAATTAGGAAGAGATAAAGAGAGTTTGAAACATAAAAAAAATCTTTGTCTTACGTAGAGGAATATTAAAGAATATTCATGTTATTATTTTATGCTTTTATTTTTATAAAACATATATATATATTTCAAATCATAAAAGTAATTCAAAAATACATTTATCTATCTGAGAAGCATTTGCATTAGAATTGTTTCTGAAATAAACAGAATTTACTCGTAAATAATGCGCACTCTATTTTTATACTGAAAAACGAAAAAAAAATTAATAACTCGTGCGTAATGCACAATCTGTTTTTTATAGTGAAAAGCGAAAAAAATAGGACTCATGTTTAATGCGCAAATTATTTTTGATAATGAATACGTAAAAAAATTAACTCCTGTTTTTGATATTGAAAAACGACATAAAGTATCACTTGTGTATTATGCGCATCCTGTTCTAGATAGTGAAAAAAGAAAAAAATAATTATAACAACGCGTATGATGCGAACTTTGTCTTTGTAGTGACAATTATAAAAGAAATTTATTATAAAAGTTATTATAAAAGAATTAAAAAGTAATTCAGATAAATTATAAAAGTAATTTGAAAACACTTTTATATCTAAGGAACATGTTATCAGATTTGATTATGATATACACAGAATTTACTCGTGTATAATGCTCACACTTTGTTTTTTATAGTGGAAAGCGCTAAAAAATAATAACAATCATGTAATATGCACCTTATTTTTTATATTGAAAACCTAGAAAAATTTAACTCCTGTTTAATGCGCAGCCTGTTTTTCATGATGAAAAACGAAAAAAAAATATCACTAGTGTATTATGTGCATCCAGTTGGAGATAGTGAAAAAAGAAAATATAATATCTCGCGTATGATGTGCATCCAGTTCGAGATAGTGAAAAAAGAAAATATAATAACTCGCGTATGATGTGTACCCTGACTTTGATAGTGACAATTATAAAAAAAAATATATATAAAAGTTATCATAAAAGAATTATAAAGTAATTCAGAGAAATTATAAAAGTTATTCATAAACACTTCTAGTATATCTAAGAAACATTTTTATTAGAATTGTTTCTGCAATAAACAGGATTATCAGCTGCATAATGCGCACTCTGTTTTTGAAAATCAATAACGAAAAGAAATGATAACTTCTGTATAATGTGCACCCTTTTTTGATAGTGAAAACGTAAAAAAAAGAACTAATTTTTAATGAGCACTCCGTTTTTGATAGTGAAAAACGACAAAAAATAATCACTACTGTATTATGCGCACCCGTTTCTAGATAGTGAAAAAAACAACTCGCGTATGATGTGCAACCTGCCTTTGATAGTGATAATTATAAAAGAAAAGAATTAGAAAGTATTTCAGATAAATTATAAAAGTCATTCAAAAACACTTTTATATCTAAGAAACATTTTTATTAAAAATGATTCTGCAATATTTTAAATATCAAAGAAAAAGCACTTTTTAAATTATTTGCAAAAGATATACTAACTTACAGTAAGGCAAATAAATCTGTGCAGGCCAAACGGCAAGAAAACAATTACTTTTTATACTTTAAAAAAATTTTAATATTCTGGAATCAGAACCAAGGAAAGGACATCTGATTTTTCTACTAAAACCAAAATGTTACCTGGAAATTATTTCCATTTGTGAACGTTGCTATAAAATGTATTTCACGGCAAGTATTTCACGGACTTTCTCCTATGTTGTTAAATAATAAGTGAAAATGAAAAAAAAAAAGTAAGATTCTGGAATGTCAAAGAAGGTATATATTTTTAACCATATGTTTATAAGTAATATGTTAAAAGTAATATTCGTCTTATTATTCAGCGAATAAATACATCATGATTAAACGTTATGACTAGACATCATGACTAAGCGTCATGAATTTCTTCTGCGAATAAATAAGATGATGTTTAATCTTCGTAAATATATTTGTAACTGTTTATGTACTAAATGACACACAAAAAAATATCTATAATACATATGCGAGGAAGGGTGGGTGGGGGTAAAAGTGTACGGGGCAAAATCTGCATAACAGTTTTTCCCCTTACATTTAAAGACATACTCAGCTTTCAAGATTTTTATTTCGTGTTTTGTCCAAATTATCAATATCAAATTATTTCATTTCAATGTATCTATATATATTAAGTTAGTTTTTGGTACTGAATTTTCAAGTGTTACTGTGTTACAGATTTTGAATTCCGCAATTTACGAAGACATCATCTTATTTATTCGCAGAAGAAATTCATAACGCTTAGTCATGATGTATAGTTATAACGTTTATTCATCTTGTATTTATTCACTGGATAAATAAGACGAATATTACTATTTGCTAATTTTTTTTCTAAATCATAAACGCTATCAATCATGCAACAAGGCAATTATTCTAACACTACATTTTGTTGTTATGACGCCCTACTGAATATACAAATGTTTGCGTTATACACACCCTAATGTTTGAAAATCTTTCGGTATCTATTTAATAGGTGTATAAACTATTTTGTACAATCTTCCATGAGAAACAAACATCACAATCAGAAAAAAGCGTATGCACAAAAATAGTTATTTTAAATGAATAATCATATAAATTATATCGCGATACAATTATAAAACAAATCATATATTACTGCGAATGGGAAAATACATTTTGTAATAGGTTTAAAAATATGTTTTTAAATCAACACCATTTATAAAGGTTTAAGTCAGGTTTTTCGTATGTTAGTTGTATTGTTTATGTAACAGAAGATTTGTTAATTCTAGGGTGAAATCACTCTCTACACAATGTTATAAAAACCCATATTTCCATTTAATTTTTACATTTTTTAGAAGAGATTGCTTTGAGACGTTTATCAGCTATGGCGTTTGCCTCGAATAATTTTTTATTTACTTTATCTTAGAACACATGCAAGGTTTGACACAAATTACTTAATCATATCATATATATTATAAAGCAGTAAATCATAAAACTTCGGCTCAAGTATTTTAAAAAACTACCCGGTGGATTGTTCTGCAGATTGTATGATTCAATAAATAATATTACTGCGGTGGTTTATGCGTCAAATATAACAGGGATACCTATGATTTTTGGTAATAAATTTCGTATTTTATTAATATTTTCTACGAAAGTGTTGCCAATGATTATATTTTGGCGATATTATCGTTGGTTAAAGAATTGAAACGGCTGTGTCAGCTAGAAAATAATATCAGAAATTAAAAGGAAAAAACTGTCATTCGTTTAATAAAAAAAAGAAGAAAGAAGAAAAATCCTTTTAATGAGAGGTAAATCTATAAAACGAAAACATTTATCTTAAATATGAAAGGAAGGTTTATAAAGCTTTAAAAATAAATTAGTGTGAAAGATGCCATTATTTGGCACTTTATCGCTTGCGTCAGGTTAATAAAAATATATCTGAAAACTTAATGAAATAAAATCCAAGTTACATTCTTTAATCTTTCTCTCTCTCTCTTTTTTTTTGTCTATTTAATTATTATTTTTATATAATTCTCCCATCATATGGTTTACAACAGACACCAGAAGAAGTATTTGTAAAAATGTATGTATTATTGAGTTACATGCTACTTATTTATTACTTTAGTCACCAAACACTGCAATTTTAAGCCAAAAAAGGCAGAAATATGAAATAAGCGGAGCGAAGTTCGCAATAATGGTTTTTTTTTTTTTTAAGTTTACGAGAACATTTTAGAGCAAATTTTTATATTCAAGTGTAAATTATAAAAAAGCAGCTAAAATATGATTATATAGTCAAATATTTAAATTTTAGTGTAAATATCTGCCATATACACACATATATGCTAAAATAAATTAATTTCAGAGATTTAAAATATTTTTTATCATAGTATGGAATACCGTTACTATGGATATATGCCGTTTTGTTTTCCTCAAGCATGTGATTTTTATATCTTCGAACTCAGATCATTATTTATTAATTAAATATTGTGTATTATGTTATTTTTTTAACATGTCGAACATATTGTCAATTTCACTTATAGGAATATTCACTGTTTTAAAAGTTAGGAAATAAGAGTATTGTTAAGAAGATTTTTGTAATTATATGCTATTACGGTACTACTTGATTATCCCCGCCAAATTATACAAATCGCCAAGCTATTCGCCATATTATACAAATTGACGTAATTTTTATTTTAAATAACGAAAGAACAAATAAATCAGTAAAACATTAATTAAATACAAATAAAAAGATTAAATAAAAATCGTTTGATGACGTAAAAAACACGTGTTTCGTGTTTAATATCAAGTGAAAGTTACATTTACAATAATTATTGGCCTTTAATTTTATAGTTTGGCGATAGTTTTTCGTCCCTATGCAAGGTTAGATCCTTGTTAAAGATGATTCACAGAATAAAACAAATACGGCCAGTAACTCCAGACTCTGTGTGTGTGAAATAGAGACACTGGGAGTTGAACCCGGCGCTACCACCCTGACAAAAAACAGCTATATGTTCTGGACCACAGGAAGCCTTTTAAAAAAGTTCTTTACTAATATGTTTTCAAGTTGTTTTAATTTAAAGACGTAACATATTGTGTTTGTAATGTTGTTATAGATACTAGGGGGCATACTCCCCTGCAAGTTACGCTCGCAAACCCCCGTTCAGACACCGTAGAATCTAAAAGCATGCTAATCTGATCGGGTTTTAAAGATTAGAGAAGAGTGAATTATAATGGAAAAACCTGTATCGATCTCCATGTAAACGGCTTCCCATCCAATTCCATTTGTTTGCAAAAATTTAAAGTCAAATCAGTTGCTGTTAAGACATCCAATGGTTGTTTTCGTGTTTGATTAAAGAAGATCAGTTAAACATTTGTAAAGATGCTAAAATAAAATGATTTAACAAAGTCTTTGCCTCTCGGTATTTCTTAACAGCGTTATAAAAGAATTGACATAATACAATTTACTGCTTTAACCACTTCAAGGGCGATGGTTCATTTTTGGACAACTTAATTTTAATTCTTAAATGCCACATTGGCACCAGAACATTGGAATGAAAATTTTCCTTTTATCAAGTAAGTG
This sequence comes from Maratus speciosus, assembly GCA_963932465.1. Taxonomy (NCBI): domain Eukaryota; kingdom Metazoa; phylum Arthropoda; class Arachnida; order Araneae; family Salticidae; genus Maratus; species Maratus speciosus. Next base: position 530,011,508 of record OZ010790.1, read on the forward strand.
AACAACAACTGCAAGTAAGTGAACTGCAACTAGACTATGTCAATTAAGATCTCACAAGGTACGAGTTGTTTCAATTATTTTACTTATCTGTTCTAATGCTGGTGCATTATTATCAGTTTCATTGCCTGTTGATTAATGTTTAGAAATAAAGAAGTATATAGGATGTATCAAATAATGTTACATTATCATATTTTCATAATTTCCACTTCTACTTTGTGTTCAAGAGTACTTCTTGCATATGGATATATTAACATTTATTTTATTTACTATAAGCGATCTCTTGGGATATAAACATTGTATTTTAGTTGCATTCATATCAGTATATTAATATTCGCACTTATGATATTAACAATGCATCGTAAAGGTTGTGATTTAGAGTGGTGGACTGACCATTAGTTTGTGTGTACTGTGTATGACACTCCATAGTTTGAATGTCCATTGTCACCTCATATTATATTCTACAAGTTGTCATCTATGTTATATTTTGTGAAACTACCAGAATCACCTGATGAACTCAGTATTGGCTGATTTTCTATTATCATCAATTGAGAAGCTGTTTGTTTGGAAATTTATCTGATTGGTTATGAAGAGCGAGGATTGGAGCTGAAATATATAGTGGAACAATTTAGAACTTGCTGTAAAGAATTTCATTTAATCTTGCAGACTTTTAATTGCATTATTCTTCATTATATTTGGTTACAGGTAACCCATAAACCAGTGCTTTTTCAGTATCATTGTTTAGTATTTTAGACCATTTATTGGTTGAGGGTTACCCATAAACCCCCATATTACGTTATTATATTTAATTTTCTTATTTTGGTTGTGGGTTACCCATAAAACCTTTTTCTTGTACTGTGTATTTTCAGTTGTCTGTTAACTTAAACATACATTTGTGTTGACATAGCGAGTTGCTATAAACATATATGTTATTCGATTTGTTATTTTACTTAGTTATATAATTTCCCACTGGTTTAGCCCGTTTCTGCGGTAAGGTGGAATTGGGTGGAGGAGGGATTTACCTGCCAGGACATTTGTCCAGAGGCCTTGCGGTTGGCGTCCTGATTGGGTGTCTAAATAAGTGAACAAAAGCATTTTCGTACTTCGAAATAAATTTGTTTGTAAATTCTGGTGCCATTCACTTATTTCAACATTTTACGAATAGAAGTACCTTGCCCCTGAAAGGATTAAAAGTCTATCGCCAAACTAAAACATTAAATGCCTAAATGTCACATTCACTTGACTTTAAGGAAGTTACACGTGTTTACGCCATCAAGTGTTTTTTATTTCGACGTTTTATTTGTATTTTTATTAATGTTATACTAATTTATTTGTCCTTTCCTTATTTAAAATAAGAATTATGTCAATTTGAAGAATTTGGCGAGTGTTTGGCGATTTATATAATTTGGTGAAATTGGTCGACTGGATAACTAAGTAGTACCATTAAAGCAATGCTTTAAATTTGAAATTAAATGTCATGATTTGTTGCTTTATTTAATATTTGTTTGGCGAAAACCTCGTTTTCGTATACCAGTTACATATGTATTTTTAAATTATGTTCTATTATTTTTAAAATGAAATAACAATAAGTAAAAAAAAAGTTTAATTAATAACTATAGAACAAAACAATTTACAACATTTTTTAATAAAAAGAAAATAAAGGTAAACAAACATTTATTAATAAATAACCAACAATAGCCGGGTTACCATGCCAGGCAAAATAACGCCATTTTTACGCCAATTAGGTACCACGGTGCGTAAATGACATCTGCTCATAATATTTTTCTTTTCATAAAAACAAAAAATCTTCTTAAAACACCAACAAAAATGTTTAAATGCGCTAGGTCTTTCGAAAGATCTGATTCTTTCTTCATCAGGCGCAAAGAAGATGTCCTTCTACTATGAAAGCAGCAGCAAGACAACATTGCAATATCAGCAGAACATTGTTCTTATTCATTCACACCAGTTTTAACTTATTTTGTTTGTTTGTGCTTCTTCTGGCATTTCAACACGTCTTGCTGCTGCTTTCATAGCAGAAGAACGTCTTCTTTGCGCCTGACGATGAATGACTCAGATCTTTCGAAAGGGCTAGCGCATTAAAAAATTTTTGATGGTGTTTTAAGAAAATTTTTTGTTCTTATTCCTTCACACCAGTTTTAACTTATTTTCTTTTATTTTTCATTTCGTTTCGTTTTAAAAAAAGTGAAAGCCATTAATTTTAAGTGTTTCAGTTTTAAATGGAAGTTTTGTATTAAATAAAATGATAATGAAATAAAAAAAGCATTTTTCTTAGCATAGATTTAAGAGAGGCCAAACTGGTCGTCAAATTAGTTTAATATAGTAACCTTTTCTGAAATATGAAAACAAAATATCTGTTATGATTAAAATTTGAGTTGCCATCATTAGAAAAAGTATTTAAAATTAGAAAAAAAAATAATATTTCGAAAACTAATTCGAATTTAAAAATTCTAATACCAGTTTTGAGATCTGCGGATCAATACCGATTTTTGGTGTTAATTTCAGCGCACAGTAAAAATACTGCTAGTTTTCCGGTAGGAATCGGAAAATAGTTGCCCTTATCGTACCGGAATAATTTCCGACCCAGCTCGGAATAAAATCCGTAAAAAAAGGAAATAATCAGTAAAACGGTATTTTACGGATTTTGTTCCGAGCTGGATTGGAAATTATTCCGGTACGATAAGGGCAACTATTTTTTCGATTCCTACCGGAAAACTGGCATTATTTTTTTACAGTGTATTCCATATTTTACAATCCATAATTTCCATATTTTACGATAGAAATCGTCGTGAAACATAATCATTTATAATCAGTCGTTTCAAAGGATAGTTTTATAAATTCGTTTCATTAGGATTTTATATATATAGTGTAGATATATTTGATAATACATTGAAAAAAAATCAATAGATCATTGCGAACCACCAAAACAAAGGCCTCAATTCATAATTTAGGAAGTGCTTCTTCATATAATGATTTTCAACTGAGTACATTTGGTGATTGCAATGTAAATTATCTGAGATTCCCATTTCTTTGTCATTTACAACCAGGCATTGAATGGTATACTTTGATTTCAAAGTGAATATAATCGGGCTTTTTACACAGCACGAGACAAGAATTTTGACAGTAGTAGGTGCATTTTCCTCAGCTCCTATAGGGATATTTATTCTCTTATTCGTGACTTTATCATGCTAACTTTACGATTAACTTTAGGATGCGTTTTACTTCGAAACTTTTCAAAAATGCCACTACGATCAACATTATAAATCAAAATCCGTGTTTATCTTGCAGTCAGATGACATGAATTTCTGATTAAGTGCATAGATAGCAGTATTGGTTTTGCATAGAAAAAAATGTTTGTGTCGATGTGTATAAACTTATAAATTTTGAGCATTAATTTGAAAATTATGATCCTAAATAAATGATACGAAATTATGATTCTAAATATAAATCTATGATTTATGTTACGCATTGAATCAGAAATATATGCTATTACGAAATTTAAGCTTAATTACTTAACTATTTATTTCGGCACTTAAACCTGATAATATTATTTGAAAAAGTGTAAAAATTATTCATTTGTCGTTAGATACAAAATTATATAACCTTATTCGTAAAATTATTCAAAAGTTTTGAGCACTTTTCTGTGTTGAATTTTTACATTTGTATGTATGTATGTTCGTAGCTGCTAACAATAACGGATTTTTTCTACTACTATATATTAATTGTAAAATTTACCTTATACAATCTCAGGTTTTATGCGATTAAATTATATAAATGTTACCTTTGAGAACTAGTGTAGAAACAATTTTCTCACAGTTGGGAACTGTGTATGTTTATATTCATGCTCACATGTCATTTAGAAAACTTAAATATTTATGTCTAAGCGGATATTTTTCACTTTCTATTTCAGCTTATTATACCTAACACTGTATTTTTTTTTCCAAATCTTTTTTCCTATAATTAGATACTTTTAAGTGCAAACCTTATAGCAGATTAAGAGTGTTTTGTATATAGGAGAAAAGAAACAAAACGCATTCTTGCTAGTTGTAACAGTTTTCAATTTACATGGTTGAATGATTCGGAATTTAAAAATTTTAGCTTAATTAATAAATATACTCTTAGTTAATTCTAAAAAAAATCAATCAACAGAAAAAAGCCTTTTTTGTTTACATTTCTATGAAATATGCAATGTAGAATAAAGCACGTTGATACATTTTTAACATTAATAAAAGTAATCTAATAGAAATATTAGAATAAATAAAAATGCAAAATATAAGTAATATATTAATTAATTTTTTACGTGTTTTTTCAATTCACAGTATTATTTTTCCCTTCGCAACAGAAAAACATTTAGATTTCAGGAAATATGTTTTCATTCATTTTTCGCCTAAAGATATTTTCGTCTTAACATCTTTTATTTTAAATACAGTTATTATGTATTTAAATTCTGGGAAGTTTGCATTTTTATTTTTATAGGAATATTTTAAACATGTATTTCTAACTAAAATTCTTTTAAAAATACACAGAAAAAAAATAGCTTCAATTTTTTGTCGGAACTTTTTAATGGAAAAATCATGTCTTTCAATGCATTTTTTAAAGCGCAAGTAATGCCTTATAAAAACATAAATATAACTTTTCAAACATTTCATTCTAACTGTATTTGGCTATAAATAATTGGGGTGCAATTTTAAGCTAAAAAAGTCGAAATAATGGATTCACATGCTAGCAGATATATGTCATGAAACTATAAAAAATAATCCTGTTATAGGATGTTATTAAAAAAAAATACAAACAGGCATAAAACATTCTGCTATGTACGAAGGAAAAGGGATATATTCAAACTTGTTGGAGTATCTTTCCAGCAATGTATGCAAAACTCAACATATACCTTCCACTTAAAATTCTACATCGTATAAGCAAGTTTAAATTTCACAGTGTCGATGAGATTGCTCATATGTGAATTCGATGAACAATATGATATTGCATAAGAAGAAAAATCAACTGACAGATACTTTAAATAAGAAAACCAATGTTATTATATATATACATGTTCCCCAATCTTCAATGTACATTACAAATTCTTTTTAGAATTTATAGCTGCAATTATGCTTATCATGAAATGAAAACTCTCATTTTCATAAATAAAAAAATATATAGTTCTATGTAAATTCATGTGATTTTACATACATTTTCTTTTATATAAATAGCTCCTTCCTTGTTCCAGAAATTTTTCTCACAGTTGTAACTGTTGAATACCGTTTCTGCACTTTATCATTTCAAAATTTGTAATTTGCACAATAAAATATAGCACCGCGATTAGATTTCATTTTCACCAGAATAAATATTTTTTATATGTTAAACGTGATTCTGCGCATCCATTTTTTTATAAATAAAAATAATGTATAGTATATAAGTAATTATTTTCCAACTTTACACTATTTTCTGTAATGTGAGATTTGTATCTCGTATCGGAAAATGTTACTTTACGATACCAAACTGGCTGTCCAATATTTGAGAAATTATGAAGATTTAAAATTTAAAATTTTAATGTTCAAATCATTTACACTTGTACAAATTGCAATGCCGATAGTTTTTTAGCACGTTGACTGCCACGACAGTCACCGATGACCGACAGTATAAAATACGATATAAAATTTAAAAAATTGCATTCGAAATAAATTTTAAGTGATTTCAGGGTTGTATCATGAATGTACTAAATATTTCTTACCAAAAAAAATTAATGTGTTTTATTAACACAGTAAACATAAAAATGGTTGTCTTTCGCAGGTATTACAAAATGTGACAACTTGCTGAGTTAATTTTCTGGCCATTTCTCTACCAAAGTGTGCCGCATTTTCCTCGTAGCATAGTTTACAATACCGTCGCACTTTGGACACTTTAACAGTGTTTTTGTTTTATAGATTTTGTAACCGGAATCTTATTTCGCGGCCTAAAAGAAAAGACAGACAAAATAGATTTGGCACTCAACGAGTTAAACATAACTGTAAAACTACTTAGCAGAATGCAATGTAAATTTAGATTCTCACGTTTGGATCCTCTACAAAACAATTTCTATTACAAAATTGATAAGAGAAATTTCCATTTTTTTTCGGAAATTTGTGTCGAAAATATAAATTATTTGAAATTAATTTACGAAAAAATTACGAAAATAATTCTATGACGCTCTTAAAACATATCAATTTTTAGAAGCTTGAAATATACGTATCAAAATTACAGTTCATTCCGTCAAGTAGATTTTGAGTTATGTTTAAAAGATTACCGAATTACAATATGGTTTGCAACAAAAACAAGTTTAACACACGAATTGAATATTTCTATCTGAACGAAAAAATGCCCAATCCGAGACTCGAACCCAGATCCTTGGCTTACATTCCCAATGCTCTACCGTTTAAGCCACCTGAGCTGACAACCGCGAGCATATTTCTCTCAGATAACCTTATTGGTAATATCATCTTGTCTGTCATATAGACAGCACAACAGAATAAACCTCAGGTAAATGAACTCCGTATAAACGACGGGTACGTAGATATGTTGTTATTATAACACAGTCATACTGATTGGTAAAATTAACATACTAATTGAATATTTCCAACTGAGCGAAAAAATACCCAAGCCGGAACTTGAACCCAGATCCTTGGCTTTTTGGTCAGTTGGAAATATTCTATTCATATGATAACTTTACTAATCAGGATGATTGTGTTAAAATAATAGTTTACAAATTTACTGTTAGGAGTTCAAATCTTTAACCCTTTATCAACTGAATTATGAATTCGTGAAAATTTTATCTTCTAAAGAATTTTTCGTCAATTGTTTAAACTGCATTAGAAGATTTACATAATCATTTAATAAATTTTAGAAGGATTTTAGAAGTAGTAAAGGATTTAGAAGGATTAATTCAATTTGAATTTATAGGGATTTTGTGCATTATTTATAACCCCACTCAAATCTTTTATTTTAAATATTTTTCTTAGTATTTTGTAGAATAAGAAAATGTACAAATATAATGTTCTACAATGTTGTAAAATTCCCCTCCCCTCCCCTAACGCCAAGAAAGCTGAAAAGATGCAAAGGCAAAAGGAATTATCCTTTTTAAAATGTTTTTGTTTTGTGTAACCATAATGCTTTTGGAACAAGATAAAGTAATGTATCTATAACTCATTCTAAATTGTATTAAAACTAATTGCTGTATTAAATGAATTTTATAACAAGTTATTTTAATGGTATTTATAAATACCTTCAGTAGATATAATAAAACCGTCATAATTCCTACACTACGCCTTTCCCGTTCAATATTCTGAAGTAATGTTCATAGAAAAGCCAAATATGATGACAAAATTAAATTTTCGTAATAGAAATTTCAGAGTTTGGGAGAATGCTACTACAAAACGACCCCCTAAAGTTATCCCTTTAACATAAACTGAAATAATACACCATTTTCTGTCGAAATGCTATTTACATTTTTTTTTGTGACAATTAGGTGATTGATATGTAAGGGCGTTTTATTTCTTTTTGCCGACTGTAGATGAAATTTAGGCTAGAATGGAAGAATTGGAAGGCGTGTTCTTTCGTGAAATTTCGGTATGCTTGCTCTATTTAGTAAAAATTACAAAATTTCAATCTATAAATGATTTTGTACAGAAATTTATCATTTAACTACAATGTTCTTATTATCTGCTCTCGTTAAAATTAACAACAACAAAAAAGAAAGTTTATACCATCAAGTGTATTAATTGTGAAATTTAGTCATAATCCTGTTCATGTTTCCTTTTTAATTAAAAGTGTAAATATTAATAATTTACGCTAGATTTAGTATTTTATTTTGTTTCTTATATTTCGTTACAGAATTAAGGTATTTAGAAATATTTTTTAAATACCTTTAACGTTTTTTTGAATAATTAAAGAAAACGAATACCTACCATTATATATTTTAAAGTGTGGCTTTCCTCTATTACTTAATATAAACTACTTGAATTAACAGAAAATTGAATAAAAAAGTAATTCATTAACACTGCTCTAGAATTTGATAACTTACCCGTCATTAGTAGCGTAGGAAAAGTGTTATCCTAATTATTTATAATTAGAAAATATTACTAAGATTGTTAACCGGGTCGGTCAAGTAAAGAACAAATAAAAAATCAAGAAAAACATAGATTGCGATTTCAGAATGTATGATATTTTTTTTTTCAAATATTTAATAACTAATGAAAACTAGTTAAATGTATTATAGTTACGCATTTTAAATTCACTTAAACCAAGAAATATTTAAAATATAAAAAAACAAGTATTTCTTTTTAAACATTTATCGCATTTCTTTAGAGTGGTGTATATAGGGAGGATATTTTCAACCACTTACATCGGAAACATCACATGACATCGGCAATAAATTACAATAAGCACACAATTACCCAACTTCTTATTTTATAGTTTGAAAATATTATTAGTCATGGTGAATGGCTTGGTAAAGTAAAACAAAAATAAAATGTTATTTCAGTAAAGGTATGAGGAAAAAAAACAAGAAGTCAAACGTGTTATAGTCACATATTTTAAATGAACTTAAACAAAGAAATACATAAAATTTTAAAAGACAACAATTTTTTTTCGGTATTGTTGCTATGTCTTTATAGTGAGGTAGATAAGAAAAACATTTTCAACTAATTTTATTCCAAACATCCTATAGCAGTAACAATAAATTAAAATAAACACCTAATTACACCCCTCCCTATTTCTTATACTTTTTTAGATAGAGGAAATATGAAAATTGTAATCAAATAAGAAATATTTACTTTTTACTTTTAATTCGTAAAAATTAAATGAAACTTGTAAAAAAATTGGAGATGCCATTTGTTTTGTGCTCATTGACGATTAATTTATTCTTAGTTTAATTACATTTATTTTTAAAAAAGCAAGATCTTCCACGTGATCCCACACAAATTCATTTAAATAAAAGTAGTTCTTACGCATTCAAATAAATTTCTAATTACGAAGAACCTAAACAACACGTTTGTTATATTTCATTGGTTATAGGCACTTTAATCAGTGAAATGAATCGTGAAAATTCTTTACATGGATTTACCGTTGATTTCTCTCTAGAAGTTGTTCCCCATCTAACTACGTTAGATTATCGGGTTTCCATTTTCATTAATTGCAATCTGTGTTGTTCATGTTAACAAATCTTAAATGAATTAAAGATTTACATAACGAGATTCACAAATTGTTTTCTAATCAAATATTATTAAAGCTTATGTTATGAATGTTTTCTGTAATGAAAGCCTTTCATAATTATAAAATATTTTAATCAGGACTTGTGCCGTGGAATATTAAACTTGCGTAGCAACGATAGCATGCGTTTTTCAAATTCTTCGTATATTTTAACAAGTTCCAGGAAAATATAATTATCACAATTTAAGGAGAAATTCGATATACATATGTAGCATATTACACGCGTAAATCATGTACCTGCACAAAGTGTGAAAATTTCTCTTTATAAATAAATAAATTTTGAGACTTGTTGAAATTAGTTATTTAATTTTGCCAGAGAGGAATAGATTTCAGAAGGCATAGTACAAACAAGTCAAAAGCGATAATAAAAATAAAACATTCACTTCAAAGATAATTAATTCAATTAACTGAATTGTTTTATTAATAAATTTTAAGCAATATTATTTTTAGATTTTCATTTGTTTATTTTTAATCCACTTCGAAAATGTGTTTTGTTGTAAGCATAATTTCAAAAATTAAAATAGGAGAAATTTAAAAGTTTCATAATGTTAATTTAGAACAAAAAACCCGAAGAACTTACAGATTATGTAATACATATAAGCATATTGCGCTATTTCAAAAAATATTTTTTGTGCAAATATCAGACAATGCAGTATGAAATAATAATATCTAATATAACAGGAATGACTTAGTTTTCAAAAAAAAAAAATAAGGCATTATAACAAGCTGAAAAGTATCGGACAGTTCATATAATGATATATAAAGTGATTTCGTATTATGTTTATTCCTTTATCAGGAAATAAAACTGAAATTCATAACCTTGCTCCAGGGATCATAAGCTTCAATTAATTTTTCAGGACAAATATAAGTATTTTTTTTTTTTTTTAGAAAAATAAATCTAGGTTAAACGCGCGAATTTTCGCCTTATTTAAGAGGAGATTTTCTGTAAGAAAATTTTGGTACCGAAGAATTTCCTGATCTTGAAATTTCAGGACAACTACGACTCCTGCCTTGCACTGATTACTAATAACCGTTGATCATACAATACATTTTACGAGTCCCTGCACTGACCAATAATAAAAACTTTATTATTTTTCCTTATCCAGCTAACATAATCATATTTTTCATTACAAGATGAAGCTATCTTAAAAATAAATAGATTCTTATTTTATTAAATCTTAGTTTCAGACAGTCTTGAATATAATGTATAATTTTGAACAGGTACTTTTGTCATGCATTATACATTATTTTTTATGCACATAACAGTATTTTTTGCCTCTCTCCCTCCACACACACACAAAAAAGAAAGAAAACGAAATGGAAATTACACATGATATATGTTTTACACTCTTAGAAGGTTAAATATTTTTTGATTGATTATCATAAAGAATCATAATATTTTAAGCATGATTTGAATGTCATATGATATAATTAGCAAAACAGAAAAGAAGCTTATCATTCGTTATTTTTCAAAAATCTAAATTTTACGAATAAATAAAAAATATACTAAATTTCATTAAGTTAATTAATTTTAAAGCATTTTTTATGAACATTTATTAGAATTTCTGTTCAGACATTTATTGGAGATATTTTTCCCATGTAGGGTAAGCAGAGGTGCTTATTTGTGAATGCTCTTATGTAAGAGACCTAAACTTTGTTTTTCTTTTTTCAAAAATCGGCAATTGTACAATATGCTTTCACACAGAGTGCATTAAAAATTCTTACATAAATGTATTAGTTTCTGTGAGAATTAAAGTAATAGTTTTAAGTTAACATCGCCAAGTACTGCTGGTATCCAACCAGCAAAAACATGTGTACTACACGCTGTACATAGCGAATCAACATTCCATGGAATTTATCCTTTAAAAAATTGTGTTTGTAAATAAATTTTAAGAATTTATGTATGCCTACTTCAATTGTAAAATCTCTTTTTTACTCCTGCCTGGAATGGATAGGATGTATTTTTCGATGACACGAACCGTTAATTTTAAAATATCCATGATAAATTTGAAATCCGCGCATTTTTGTTTGTAAGATGATTGACCTAGTTGTGTTAACATTACCAAAAATAAGCTAAGAATAACTAACATGCTAATTAGAAGAAAACCATTGTTTCCTGATTCCATAACTCTTTAATTCTAACAGTTTTGACTGCAACGTTTTGAAGATTTTATACATAATATAACATAAGTTCTTTTATAACATAATAATGCATTTATAAATAAGGAGCTATCTGTTTAGCTTTATCATTCTAAACATGACAAATACACATAGATTCGATTTTTTATATTAAGGAATGGATAATTTTTAATTAATATTTCACGTCATCTAAAATTATATCTTTTAAAGGAAAATAAATTGTATGTTGATACAATTTATATACACTGTTAAAAATATCGTGAAAAATTACCTCTGTTTTTAAAGGCTATCTATTTTCTGACCGATGAGAACGATCCATAGGCGTTTATGTAGCGTTCTCATTGGTCAAAAAATAGATAGCCTTTATAAACAGAGGTAATTTTTTCACGATATTTTTAACAGTGTAGGCATTACTTACATATAAATTCTTAAAATTTATTTAGAAACATTATCTTTTGAAAAGGGGACTTCGTGTAGTATTAAAAAAACTTTTAAGTAGTTGGAATAAAAATAAAATTTTGTTTGTGTAATATTCCAAAAACGTTTGTTTTAATGTAAATCTAGATACGTTTGTTTATGTGCGGATATTTTGATGCAATTATTTATTATGTTTTAACATATGTATTTTTAACGAAAAATGCATTTATAAAACATTTTTTGTTGCCATCCAAGCTTCCTAGTGTCTGTTTCGAAATGAATTTTTATTGCAATCTATTCTTTTGAAATTCGAAAATAATATTGTTATGCCGTTTTATAAAAGGGAAAACAACTTTTATATGTTTTGCGACATATTATTTTTTTCTGCTATTAACATTTAAGCGCGTAAATATTAAACACAGCTAGAAGTTCGCAGTGCAACTTAAAGACTCCTTGACACGTTAAGGATTTTTTCTTGTTCAAATCACATCAAAACGAACGCATGCATTTGTATATTCTTAGAATCTGATTCTATATTAAATAATTCACTGGTTTTTCTCTCATTTAGAAATTGTATTGAGTATTTTTAAATATGAATTTCTTACATAGTACTTTTTTTCCCGTATAGCAAGTCTATAAATTTTATATTAAAATATTTCTATTCAAATACAGAATTTTCTTTGAGTTCAATGTTAAATTATAATCTACGTGCACATACATCCATTTATAACGCGGACTAAAAATCATGGAGACCCGGATCAAAGGTTCAGACATGAGTTTTCTTCGTGTGTCGGATTCTCCTTAAAAGGTTGTCGGAAATAACGATAGCAGTAAGAACAGACTAGCACTTAATTGCGAATGATAATCTGATTTTCTCAGGAAATTTATTATTCAATATTTACAAGTTTGTTTTTTATCATTATATATTTCATGGACCAATTCACGGTTTTCACCTATTACTTCTTCTTGGTTAAACCTACTCAAGTTTATGGTTGAACCAGAGTACATTCTTACGTTGGAAACAATTTTTGAACTATGTTTTGGAAAATATTTCGCAGTGAAGTTTGTGTTTTTTTATGTAGAACAATTCTATGAAATTAAGTTATTATCAAATTTAAGTCGATTGTAAACATATTTTCCCGAAAGTGGATTTAGTATGCACCTAAGTTCGACAAGGATTTTTAAAACTATATGCATATACTAAAAACGATTTTTAATATGAAAACATGTTATACTCCATTTGTTATTTAACTAAATCTTGACATGCTTTTTTTCTTAATCTTTTTTATCTACGAATAATGCAATTTTCAATGAAATAAAATTTTCTGCGTAAAATCGCAATCGTTTTAATAACTTTATGATTGTAAAATGATATTTTACATACAAAGCAGTTTCCTTATAACATTTTATTTATATTTTGTAGATAATTAACAGCGTACATTATCGCTTTATGGATCAGTACATATTCTTAATTTAATCTTGATGCATTTTTTTTCAATATTTTTTTAAATAATTCGAGAGGACTAAATATTCTATCTAGAAAAAGTTCATAATTAACATTATATTAAAAAAATGAAAATAAAAATTTTCTTAGCTTTCTTTTAAATTTTATGTTCTTTTCTAAAACATATTTAATCGTTATTTTCTTTTTTTTCCTCCCTTTTTTAATTATTATAAAAAGATTTTGTTTTAGACTCTTCTTTCATGAAAATTAATATGTTGTTCATTTCTTATCTAATTAGTGGCGAGATGCGATATACAGCCGCAGGGCATCTACATTAAATTAAAATAGGAAGAGATAAAGAGAGTTTGAAACATATAAGAAAAAATCGTTGTCTCACATAGGGGCATATTAGAGAACACTCATGTTAAAATTTCATGTTTTTACTTAAAATGGAATATATAAAATAGCATATATATTTTAAAATAAAAAGTAATTAAAAACACTTTTATATCTTAGAAACATTTTCATTAGAAGTGATTCTGCAATAAACAGTATTTACTCGTGCATATTGCGCACATTGTATTTGATAGTGAAAAACGAAAAAAAAAAATTATAACTCCTGTATAATGATTTTCTGTATAATGATCTATATAATACTAGGTTGAGCAAAAAGTTATGGTAAATTTGTGAAAGTTCGTTGTTATGCGCAAATTAACAACAAAAGCAACAACGTCTATTCTTCAAAGTAGAGACCATCATAGTCCATGAAGGATGGCCAGATTTCGGATTTGCTGGAAGTACAATGGCGGCTCCTTGGAATCCAAAAACTCTTGACATGCTTCTTCAACTTCATTAAAAGGATTCAAATCCACGGCCCTCGAAAAAGTGTTACAAGACATTTTCTCCAATAATGCCGGGACGCAAATCATACTGTTCAATGGGCATTTTGGAGCCAAAATTCCTGAACTCCCATAGATTATACCATACTGGTACTCCTATATACGATACAAATTCTGGTAACTATTAGATTAAAAATTTCCCAGAACTTTTTGCTCAACTTAATAATCCTGTATAATGATATCCTTTTTTGATAGTGAAAACGTAAAAAAAAATAGCACTAGTTTATTATGCGTACCCTGTTCTAGATAGGGTAAAAAATAATTCGCGTAAGATGCGCATCCTGTCATTGATAGTGACAATTATAAAAGAAATTTATTATAAAATAATTAGAAAGTGATTTAGAGCAAGTGTAAAAGTAATTTAAAAACACATTTATATCTCAGAAGCATTTTTATTAGAATTGTTTCTGCAATAAACAATTTACTCGTGCATAATGCGCACTCTGCTTTTGGTATTGAAAACGAAAAAAAAATAACTCCTGTATAATACGCAGCCTGTTTTTATAGTGAAAACATAAAACAAATAACACCTGCTTAATGCTCACCCTGTTTTTTATAGTGAAAAACGAATATATATATATATATATATATATAAATATATATATATATATATATATATGCATAACTAGTGTATTACGCAGATCCTGTTATATACGGGCATTCTCACAATCTTTTGACTTTCGGGAATAAAAATATGGTGAAATTAAACTTGCTAAAATAGCATTTTAATCTGATATACGAATGCCTTAATGATTCAAAATAAAGAAAAAATGGTCAGCAGTTAAAATATTTTTATTTAACTGAGGTTTAAGTTAAACTTGCGAGTTTGATTTTCCTTACCATTTTACCGCTATAACTCTTTATTTTCTTCTAAATTTTTACTTATAATGAATTTGCATAGTACCCACAAGGCATTCAAATAAGAAATAATAAAAATGTAGTACTTTTAATACAGAATTTTTGTATAACATTGTCTTAAAGGGGTGTTAAAGAAGGGGCGATAAGGTAAAAAAAGGGACGTTATAGGAAAAAAGGGACGAAATGGGAAAAAAGGGATGATAAGGATGGAACGGTAAGGAAAATCACCACATATGTTTAGGCAAATCATGTTAAGACTAATTGATAGCCAGTCTGTTCATTGATATTTAGAAACAGTTGTTAACATTGGGTTAAATTAATTTTTTTTAATTTACCTCGAAAAGTGCAGGAATAAACTTTGGGGACGGTAAGACTACCAATAAAGCCACGATCATTGAAATTGTTATTTGAATTCTGCAGTAAATTTCCTGTCGAAGAATTTTAGACATCCTTTCTCTAGCATACGTCTGCATGCTAAAAAACTTGAAAAAAGTTCTGTGGCTGCATCTGAAGTGATTTTTTGTATTAGCAAGAGGGACGGTAAGGATGAAAAACCCAGGGACAGAGTTAAAAAAATAATATCAACCTTAAAAATGCATGCAGGCTAATTTTTTGCAATATATTTATATACAACAATTGTCCCAGTTTCGGAAAAAATTACATCAAATTGCTTTTATTGAAGCAATTTTATACAGACAGCTCCAAACTTAAAAATCAGCATCAGGGATACGGGACGGTATAGGAGTTTTCCTGGTATTTGACCCCCCCCCCCCCAACATCGTGTAAAACTTATTTATCTCGTTAATATTGTTATGCAATCATGAAATGGGATGTTTCCCAGTATATCAAATAAAAAAAACCCCCACAAAAAATGTATTAAAATAAAAAGTATTATTCAGGGACATAAAAGTCAAAGAATTGTGAGAATGCCCCATTTACTGAAAAAAAGAAAAATGGTATAACCGCGTGTGATGCACAACCTGTCTTTGATAGTGAAAAACGAACAAAATAAATAAACTCATAAATAATTTGCACCATGCTATTTTATAAATGACAAATCCAGAAATTTGGTAAGTAATTTGTAGAAATAATATCTCACATTTTTTTTTTCTGAAACAAATTTCTTTATTCATTCGCATGTATTTAACACCTTCATTAAAATGCCATAAAAGTTTTTGTAGAGGGAACTTTTAATGGTTGTAAACTTTGTTTCTAAATATTTATTGCCATCGGAAATCGTTAACTTTTTTGCTGATAATGCACAATCTACAGTTCGACGTAGTGCAATTATTTCACTTTTTTTGTGTATTAGTAAAATTTTATTTTTACCTGTTGTATTCAATTACTAAGAGATAGCAGATGTTGATTCGTAATACTGTCGGAAATATTTCATGTACTATAATGTGCACAAAAATTTTAAGGCTAAAGTTTTTTATTAAAAGTGTTCACTATACAAGAGTAAAAACTGTACTTTTGGATTTTTTCAATTTACGAAATATACGTATAGTTAATTTTATAATGAAATATAACCCATACGAAATTTCTAGAAAACACTTGCAAATATAAGTGGAAAATAATAAAAATATGTTTATTTTTAAATTAACAGTTTTAAATTGATTTTTAATTGAAAATTATGTATAAAATATTGATCAAATGTTATTGTCATGAAATATATAGGTTTATATTCCATAACGGTATTTTTTAAACATATTTTTTATTGCTTTTATAAAGCTTTTTCTTAAAATATAATACTGAAAATTTATCGGAAATCACCATTGGGAAAAGGTGTAATATATAAATAGAAATTTTTTAAAAAATAATAGAAATTGTACTTTTTTAATTCCTTCCAGGAGCTATTCTATATTATAGGTAGTAAAATAAAAATGTACAGGCCAAACGTAGGAAAACAATTACTCCTTATTCTTCTAAAATTGTATATATTCTGGAATCAGAACAACGGACATCACATTTGTCTGTTAAGGCAAAAAAATTTACCACTGTACCCAGAACTTAGAGAGGAAATCATTTGAGTTTGTGAACATTCCGCTAAAGAATAATATTATCAAACGGACTTTCAACTATGTTCTGAAATGATTGTTGAATATAAAAAATGCAATATTCTTAAATGTCAAAGAAAGTATATATTTTTAACCATACCCTTATAAGAGCTATACAAAATAGCAAAAATGATGGGTTGAGAAGGGTAAAAATATAGGACAAAATGCACATAACTGTTTGTTTTTTTTCCTTGAGTTTCTGCTATATCTTCTATCTGAAATCCAAGCTCGAAACATTTCAATTGGTGCTAAAAGATCAAATGGTTACTTATGTACAGCAAGCTTCGAATGAAAGCTATTGGCGTTAGTAAACTCTATTATAAAGTTTCATACATCATATGCTTTCGGCTAAATTATGCAATATTTGTGTTAAAACTTATAGGGTGGGCATTGTTTCATTTCACGTTTTCTCTTTTTTTTTTATCGGGGAGGACTTGTTGCTGTTTTGCAGGCATACTCGGCATTCATGTTTTTTTCGTGTTTATTTCAAATTATCAAGATTTAATTTCAATTTATCAATATAGATAAGGCTAGCTTTTACTAGTGACTATTCAAATATTAGTAATCAAGGGTGATTCTGTTCCAGATTTTCAATTCCACAATTTCCAAAGACTGTACATAATCTTATTTATTCACAAAATAAATAAGACGGAGATTACTGTCTACAAAAGTTACTTTTTCGAAATCCCGAAAACTGTGAATCCTGTAATAGAGCATTTTTTCTAACAGTACGTCCAGTTGTTTAGATATTCTAGGAAATATACGAACATTCAAAAGTGCCATATAAAATTGACCAAAATTTGACTTAAAGGATCCGTAATATGTTATTTTTTAAATCTGCATTTCCCAAGATTTATATGTTATACACACCATGATGTCCATTTAATAGGTGTATATCAGGGTGGCCAATAGCAACATGGGAAAAAAAATTAAACATTTTCTTCTGGGAGACCCCCCTAAAAGTTGCCAATTAGTTAGAAAATGATATTGGCAAAATTTCAGCTCAATTGCATAAAATTAACCCATGCCTCATCGAGGCTGAATTCTTGAAAATTTGCAATTTTTGGCGGAAAATTGTAGTTTTTCTTTCTTTAAATAAAAACTATTTGTCTTCGAAACCTGATTCTTGTTTTATTTCATAGAAACAGTTGTTGCCTTGAACTTTTACTCTCATCAAAACTTATATTTAATGAACATTTAGTATTTTTCAGGTCAGCTCGTGAACCATACCCTCATACCCTTCATTTTTAAAAAATGAGTGAAAATGACAAATTATTAATTTTATTACTTTTGATAATATTTTTGTATTATTTGCATTAATAAAAAAAAATAATTGAATAACTTTTGTAACTTTAAAAATATTTTCCGAATTATAATTAATTATTAGTTATCCAGTTCTGTGTTTAGAAAGAAAGAGCTTTTCGATTTGTATAGCAGTTGAAGCGCATTTCAAACGAACCTCTGAATTTCTCTTTTAATTACTAGGCTGTTTCTGTTACTTGCTATCATTATCTATTTTTAGAATTGACGAAATATTCCGGAAAACCACTTCCCCATTTCGATATGATGGCAGAAATGTAAGATTTTTTTAATTAGCCACATGTTTCATCAAATCATCGGCAGTAAGTTACCAAGTAATTGTCAAGTTTTATGTATTTTATTTTACAAAATTCGATTAGTGAATCTGAACGCCAGATAAGTTGCTAGACTTGGACTACATCCACCAGTAAACACCGCAGTAGGAACTGCAGTAAACACCGCTTACCTCAGAGGAACCTGCATTTTTATATAGCAATTGTTAAAGGAAAATTCTTCTGTATTTACTATGCCACCACCATAATTTAGAAATTATCCTAAAAGCTGTTTTTGATCATAAAGTTGGCACAATCGCTGCCCCTCAGCCAGATATTTTTGAAAAAAGTTTGATTGGGTGGTCTAAATTAAACCAGACTAAGTATAAAAATGCTATTGAAGATGAAATACTACATATAAATAGTTAATTAAGAAGAAATTTCAAGTTTTTTTTCACAGAACCTTTAAAAAATTAACGCCCCAGGGATGATTAGAAAGAATTTATCCAACTTTGTTTAATTTTTATAGGTCGTCGTCCTCCAAAAGACATTTTTTCAGAGCACCTGGTGCTTTTAATCATGTCAGATGGATGACACAGGCCATTTATTCTCTCAAAATATATCGTTTCATTGGTCATCTCTCAATAACACATTTAGAAAAAGAAGAAATAATAGAGGCATTTGCTTATTATGCGTCCTAAAAAATAAATATAACTTTTTTATATTTTTTATTGTAACTGCATTTAACTATAATTAACTGGGGAGCAATATCAAGGTAAAATAATGGATTCACATAATATCAGATACATTGCATGAAACTATAATAAATAATCTTGCTATGAGATGTTATTGAAAAAAAAAATACAAATGGGCGTAAAAATTTCTGCTATGTACGAATGAAATATGAAAACTTGTTGAAGTATATTACCAGCAATTTTTGCTGAACTCAGCATATATTTAGCCACACATTTTAAATGACCTTAAACGAACAGTGGACGTTAAAAAAAATTCTTTTAATTTTCTCCATAGATATATGAAATTTTGTGGAAATATACGATTCACCATAAGTATATAGAACACTTTAAAATAAATTTCCAATCTTATTATAATTTTAGGAATTCTTTTAAAAATTAAAAATTTAAAACGAAATTTTAACCCCTTGAGGTGCGGTGGGATATATTTTATCCCACCTAATTTAAACAAGATTCTCACCAGAAAAATTTAACTAAATTTTATATTTTTAACTTTTGGGGAAAGTCGTAAAAAATTGCTTTTCTTTATTTAAAAATAAAATTTTTAGATTATTCCGGTGAAAATTCAATATTTAGAGACATTTTTGCTTGCCTCTCAAGGGATTAAAATGCTCCATGCGTCCTAATCTTTGAGATATTTTTACGATTTTTCATTTTAATCACATAAACTTCTATTACAAATAAATCTCTGTAGTCGTTTTTTAACAACTTGAATAGTTAATTTTTTAGAGGTTTTTTTTCGGAAAATTCCATATCGATTTTCATCCCAATTTTGCATTTTAAAAAGTTAAAAATCAAATTTAATTGTCTTACAGAAGTCGAATTTTAAAATGCATACACAGTTTCTTTGTAAGCAATATCAGGATTCTTCCGTATTATTTTCATGAATTTTGATAAAAAATTAAGTCGCCTGGAGCATTTCAAATATCTAAAAACGTGGAAAAATCAGTTTTGAGAAAAACAGATTTAACGAATATGAAAGGCCAAAAAATTGTTTGTCTACAAAATTTCAACACTTGTAACTTTTCGAAAAATAATCGCATCAGCATACGGTTTTTCTCAAACGGTTCAGAATAAACTGTAGAATAATATATACAAAAGTAATTCTTGATTTTTTGGGTTGATTTTTGATCAAACAAAGGTCCACTGTCCCCTTAAACCAAGAAACATAAAAAAAAAGTATTTTTGAATATTAACATGAAAAAAAAATCACAAGATTACTGAATGGTGTATATTAAATTTTGTAAAGTTAAAATCTTAACAAGCATTAACTCTTTAGGGACGCGTGATGCCTATATGCATCATCAAAAGTTGCATGTGGAATGTGATTTTGTCACCTTTAATAAATAAACGTAATATTTGTCTTTTTTAATTAGAGTATTGTTTGGTATATTACAAATAAAGGGAAACGTTTAAAAAAAGTAGTGCTATCTAAATAAAATTTGTGCAATGAAATGCCGTTTCGAAGGTGTTAAAATAAATTTAAAAAAAATTAACCTTTCGGTCAACATGTATGACCATCTTTAGGAATCAGACGCTACATCATATTTAAAGAACAAATTCCAGCCGTATTGAATTTGAAAAGTTCATTGATAATCGCTTCACCCAATCATAAAAAAGAATATGCAGTGGCATCATCTATCGGACGAAAACAGAATAAAACTTTAAATTAATTATTTTCAGTTTATAATGTTTTCTGTTCTATTTTATTCTGTTTTCGTCCGATAGATGATGCCACTCATATTCTGTTTTTATGATTGGCTGAAGCGATTATCAACGAACTTTTAAAATTCAAGACGGCTTGACTTTGTTCTTTAAAAGCAGTATAGGAACTGATTCCCGATGGTGATCATAGACTATGACAGAAACGTGGATTGTTTTAATTAAATTTAATGTTTGTTTAGTTTTTAACTTTACAGCATTTTGTATATACCATTAAGTAAACTTGCGATTTGTTACTTTCAATATTGAACATTTTTATGGCGTAAATGTCCAGCTATTTTAGTAGGATTATTTTTTTTTAGAATTTTTCCATTTCATTAGTGTGGGGTAGGGAGGGGGGGGGGGTACATCTACTTTAATTCCAAATATCAAATGGCATCCTATGGCAATAGCAATAAATTAAAATAAATTCCCAATTACACTCCTCCCTATTTCTTATACGTTTTAGATAGAACAAATATGAAAATTGTAATCGAATAAAAATATTTAATTTTCACCAGTAATCAGAGGTGCAATTTGTTTTTTGCTTATTATTATTCTTTAATTTACTCTTAGTTAAATTAGATTTACTTTTTAAAAAAGCAAGAATTACCACATGATCCCACACAAATTCATTTAATTAAAAATAGTTCTTACGCATTGAAATAAATTTCTAATTACGAACAATCAAAACAACACGTTTGTTATATTTCATTGGTTATAGGCACTTTAATCAGTGAAATGAATCGTGAAAATTCTTTACACGGATTTACCGGTGATTTCTCTCTAGCAGTTGTCTACCATCTAACTACGTTAGATTATCGGGTTTCCATTTTCATTAATTGCAATCTGTGTTGTTCATGTTAACAAATCTTAAATGAATTAAAGATTTACTTAACGAGATTCACAAATTGTTTTCTAATCAAATATTATTAAACCTTATGTTATGAAATGTTTTCTGTAATGAAAGCCTTTCATAATTATAAAATATTTTAATCAAGGCTTATGCCGTGGAATATTAAACTTGTGTAGCAACGATAGCATGCGTTTTTCAAATTCTTTGTATATTTTAACAAGTTCCAGGAAAATATAATTATCACAATTTAAGGAGAAATTCGATATACATATGTAGCATATTACACGCGTAAATCATGTACCTACACAAAGTGTGAAAATTTCTCTTTATAAGTAAATAAATTTTGAGACTTGTTGAAATTAGTTATTTAATTTTGCAACAGAGGAATAGATTTCAGAAGGCTTAGTACAAACAAGTCAAAAGCGATAATAAAAATATTTTTAATCCACTTCGAAAATGTGTTTTGTTGTAAGCATAATTTCAAAAATTAAAATAGGAGAAATTTAAAAGTTTCATAATGTTAATTTAGAACAAAAAACTGGAAGAACTTACAGATTATGTTATACATATAAGCATATTGCGCTATTTCAAAAAATATTTTTTGTGCAAATATCAGACAATGCAGTATGAAATAATAATATCTAATATAACAGGAATGACTTAGTTTTCAGAAAAAAATAAGGCATTATAACAAGCTGAAAAGTATCGGACAGTTCATATAATGACATATAAAGTGACTTCGTATTATGTTTATTCCTTTATCAGGAAATAAAACTGAAATTCATAACCTTGCTCCAGGGATCATACGCTTCATTTAATTTTTCAGGACAAATATAAGTATTTTTTTTATATATATAAAAATAAATCTAGGTTAAACGCGCGAATTTTCGCCTTATTTAAGAGGAGATTTTCTGTAAGAAAATTTTGGTACCGAAGAATTTCCTGATCTTGGAATTTCAGGACAAGTACGACTCCTGCCATGAACTGATCACTAATAACCGTTGACCATACAATACATTTTACGAGTCCCTGCACTGACCAATAATAAAAACTTTATTATTTTTCCTTATCCAGCTAACATAATCGTATTTTTCATTACAAGATGAAGCTATCTTAAAAATAAATAGACTCTTATTTTTATTAAATCTTAGTTTCAGACAGTCTTGAATAAAATGTATAATTTTGAACAGGTAATTTTGTCATGCATTATACATTATTGTTTATGCACATAATAGTATTTTTTGCCTCCAACATGCCCCCACAAAAAAAGGAAAATGAAAATAACACATGATATATGTTTTACACACTTAGAAGGTTAAACGCTTCTTGATTGACTATCATAAAGAAACATAATATCTTAAGCATGATTTGAATGTCATATAATATAGTTAGCAAAACAGAAAAGAAGCTTATCATTCGTTATTTTCCAAAAATCTAAATTTTACGAATAAATACAAAATATACTAAATTTCATTAAGTTAATTAATTTTAAAGCATTTTTTATAAAGATTTTTTAGAATTTCTGTTCAGACATTTATTGGAGATATTTTTCCCATGTAGGGTAAGCAGAGGTGCTTATTTGTGAATGCTATTATGCAAGAGCCCTAAACTTTGATTTTCTTTTTTCAAAAAACGGCAATTGTACAATGTGCTTTCACACAGATTGCATTAAAAATTCTTACGTAAATGTATTAGTTTCTGTGAGAATTAAAGTAATAGTGTTAAGTTAACATCGGTAAGTACTGCTGGTATCTAACCAGCAAAACCTTGTGTACTACACGCTGTACATAGTGAGTCAACATTCCCTGGAATTTATCCTTTAAAATATTGTGTTTGTAAATATATTTTAAGAATTTATGTATGCCTACTTCAATTGTAAAATCTCTTCTTTACTCCTGCCTCGAATGGATAGGATGTATTTTTCGATGACACGAACCGTTAATTTAAAAATATCCATGATAAATTTGAAATCCGTGTATTTTTGTTTGTAAGATGATTGACCTAGTTGTATTAACATTACCAAAAATAAGCTAAGAAAAACTAACATGCCAATTAGAAGAGAACCATTGTTTCCTGATTCCATAACTCTTTAATTCTTACAGTTTTGACTGCAACGTTTTGAAGATTTTATACATAATATAACATAAGCTCTTTTATAACATAATAATAGATTTATATATAAGGAGCTTTCTGTTAACTTTATCATTCTAAACATGACAAATGCACATAGATTCGATTTTTTATATTAAGGAATGGATAATTTTTAATTAATATTCCACGTCATCTAAAATTATATCTTTTAAAGGAAAATAAATTGTATGTTGATACAATTTATATAGGCATTACTTATATATAAATTCTTAAAATTTATTTAAAAACATAATTTTTTGAAAAGGGGACTTCGTGTAGCATTAAAAAAACTTTTAAGTGATTGAAATAAAAATAAAATTTTGTTTGTGTAATATTCCAAAAACGTATGTTTTAATGTAAATCTAGATACGTTTGTTTATGTGCGGATATTTTGATGCAATTATTTATTATGTTTTAACATATGTATGTTTAACGAAAAATGCATTTATAAAACATTTTTGGTTGCCATCCAAGCTTCCTAGTATGTGTTTCGAAATGAATTTTTATTGCAATCTATTATTTTGAAATTCGAAAATAATATTGTTATGCCGTTTTATAAAAGGGAAAACAACTTTTATATGTTTAGCGACATATTATTTACTTCTGCTATTAATATTTTTTCTTGTAAATATTAAACATAGCTAAATGTTCGCAGTGCAACTTAAAGACTCTTTGACACCTTAAGGATTTTTTCTTGTCGAAATCACATCAAAACGAACGCACACATTTGTATATTCTTAGAATCTGACCCTATATTAAATAATTCATTGGTTTTTTTTCTCATTTAGAAATCGCATCGAGTATTTTTAAATATGAATTTCTTACATAGTACTTTTTTTACGTATAGCAAGTTTATAAATTTTATATTAAAATATTTCTATTCAAATAAAATTTTCTTTGAGTTCATTTATAACGCGGACTAAAATTCATGGAGTGTTCCGATCAAAGGTTCAGACATGAGTTTTCCTCGTGTGTTGGATTCTCCATAGAAGGTGGTCGGAAATAACGACAGCAGTGAGAACAGACTAGCACTTGATTGCGAATGATAATCTGATTTTCTTAGGAATTTTATTATTCAATATTTACAAGTTTATTTTTTAGCATTATATATTTCATGTACCAATTCACGGTTTTCACCTTTACTTCTTCATGGTTAAACCTACTCAAGTTTATGGTTGAACCAGAGCACATTCTTACGTTGGAAACAATTTTTGAACTATGTTTTGGAAAATATTTCACAGTGAAGTTTGTGATTTTTTTATGTAGAACAATTCTATGAAATTAAGTTATTACCAAATTTAAGTCGATTGTAAACATATTTTCCCGAAAATGGATTTAGTATGCACCTAAGTGAGACAAGGAGTTTTAAAACTATATGCATATACTAAAAACGATTTTTAATATGAAAACATGTTATACTCTATTTGTTATTTAACTAAATCTTGACATGCTTTTATTTCTTAATCTTTTTTATCTACGAATAATGCAATTTTCAATGAAATCAAATTTTCTGTGTAAAATAGCAATCATTTTAATAATTTTATGATTGTAAAATGCTATTTTACATACAAAGCAGTTTCCTTATAACATTTTATTTATATTTTGTAGATAATTAGCAGCGTAGATTATCGCTTTATGGATCAGTACATATTCTTAATTTAACCTTGATATATTTTTTGCAACACTTTTTTAAATAATTCGAGAGGACTAAATATTCTATCTAGAAAAAGTTCATAATTAACATTATATTAAAAAAAAAAATTAAAATAAAAATTTTCTTAGCTTTCTTTTAAATTTTATGTTCTTTCCTAAAACATATTTAATCATTATTTCATTTTTTCCTCACTTTTTTAATTATTATAAAAAACATTTTGTTTTAGACTCTTCTTTCATGAAAATTAATATGTTGTTCATTTCTTATCTAATTAGTGGCGAGATGCGATACACAGCCGCAGGGCATCTACATTAAATTAAAATAGGAAGAGATAAAGAGAGTTTGAAACATATAAGAAAAAATCGTTGTCTCACATAGAGGCATATTAGAGAACATTCATGTTATAATTTCATGCTTTTACTTAAAATGGAATATATAAAATAGCATATATATTTTTAAATAAAAAGTAATTAAAAGAACTTTTATATCTTAGAAACATTTTCATTAGAAGTGATTCTGCAATAAACAGTATTTACTCGTGCATATTGCGCACATTGTTTTTGATAGTGAAAAACGAAAAAAAAAAATTATAACTCCTGTATAATGATTTTCTGTATAATGATCTATATAATACTAGGTTGAGCAAAAAGTTATGGTAAATTTGTGAAAGTTCGTTGTTATGCGCAAATTAACAACAAAAGCAACAACGTCTATTCTTGAAAGTAGAGACCATCATAGTCCATGATGGATGGCCAGATTTCGGATTTTTCTGGAAGTACAATGGCGGCTCCTTGGAATCGAAAAACTCTTGACATGCTTCTTTAACTTCATTAAAAGGATTCAAATCCACGGCCCTCGAAAAAGTGTTACAAGTCATTTTCTCCAATAATGCCGGCACGCAAATCATACTGTTCAATGGGCATTTTGGAGCCGAAATTCCTGAACTCCCATAGATTATACCATACTAGTACTCCTATATACGATACAAATTCTGGTAACTATTAGATTAAAAATTTCCCAGAACTTTTTGCTCAACTCAATAATCCTGTATAATGATATCCTTTTTTTGATAGTGAAAACGTAAAAAAAAATAGCACTAGTTTATTATGCGTACCCTGTTCTAGATAGGGGAAAAAATAATTCGCGTAAGATGCGCATCCTGTCTTTGATAGTGACAATTATAAAAGAAATTTATTATAAAATAATTAGAAAGTGATTTAGAGCAAGTGTAAAAGTAATTTAAAAACACATTTATATCTAAGAAGCATTTTTATTAGAATTGTTTCTGCAATAAACAATTTACTCGTGCATAATGCGCACTCTGCTTTTGGTATTGAAAACGAAAAAAAAAATATAACTCCTGTATAATACGCAGCCTGTTTTTATAGTGAAAACATAAAACAAATAATACCTGCTTAATGCTCACCCTGTTTTGTATAGTGAAAAACGAATATATATATATATATATATGCATAAATAGTGTATTACGCAGACCCTGTTATATATGGGCATTCACACAATCTTTTATCTTTCGGGAATAAAAATATGGTGAAATTAAACTTGCTAAAATAGCATTTTAATCTGATATACGAATGCCGTAATGATTCAAAATAAAGAAAAAATGGTCATCAGTTAAAATATTTTTATTTAACTGAGGTTTAAGTTAAACTTGCGAGTTTAATTTTCCTTACCATTTTACCGCTATAACTCTTTATTTTCTTCTAAATTTTTACTTATAATGAATTTGCATAGTACCCACAAGGCATTCAAATAAGAAATAATAAAAATGTAGTACTTTTAATACAGAATTTTTGTATAACATTGTCTTAAAGGGGTGTTAAAGAAGGGGCGATAAGGTAAAAAAAGGGACGTTATAGGAAAAAACGGACGAAATGGGAAAAAAGGGATGATAAGAATGGAACGGTAAGAAAAATCACCACATATGTTTAGGCAAATCATGTTAAGACTAATTGATAGCCAGTCTGTTCATTGATATTTAGAAACAGTTGTTAACATTGGGTTAAATTAATTTCTTTTAATTTACCTCGAAAAGTGCAGGAATAAACTTTGGGACGGTAAGACTACCAATAAAGCCACGATCATTGAAATTGTAATTTGAATTCTGCAGTAAATTCCCTGTCGAAGAATTTTAGACATCCTTTCTCTAGCATGCTAAAAAACTTGAAAAAAATTCTGTGGCTGCATCTGAAGTGATTTTTTGTATTAGCAAGAGGGACGGTAAGGATGAAAAACCCAGGGACAGAGTTAAAAAAATAATATCAACCTTAAAAATGCATGCAGGCTAATTTTTTGCAATATATTTATATAAAACAATTGTCCCAGTTTCGGAAAAAATTACATCAAATTGATTTTATTGAAGCAATTTTATACAGACAGCTCCAAACTAAAAAATCAGCATCAGGGATACGGGACGGTATAGGAGTTTTCCTGGTATTTGAACCCCCCCCCCCCCCCCCCCCCCAACATCGTCTAAAACTTATTTATCTCGTTAATATTGTTATGCAATCATGAAATGGGATGTTTCCCAGTATATCAAATAAAAAAAAAACCCACAAAAAATGTATTAAAATAAAAAGTATTATTCAGGGACATAAAAGTCAAAGAATTGTGAGAATGCCCCATTTACTGAAAAAAGGAAAAATGGTATAACCGCGTGTGATGCACAACCTGTCTTTGATAGTGAAAAACGAAAAAAGTAAATAAACTCATAAATAATTTGCACCATGCTATTTTATAAATGACAATCCAGAAATTTGATAAGTAATTTGTAGAAATAATATCTCACATTTTTTTTTTTTTCCTGAAACAAATTTCTTTATTCATTCGCATGTATTTAACACCTTCATTAAAATGCCATAAAAGTTTTTGTAGAGGGAACTTTTAATGATTGTAAACTTTGTTTCTAAATATTTATTGCCATCGGAAATCGTTAACTTTTTTGCTGATAATGCACAATCTACAGTTCGACGTAGTGCAATTATTTCACTTTTGTTGTGTATTAGTAAAATTTTATTTTTACCTGTTGTATTCAATTACTAAGAGATAGCAGATGTTGATTCGTATTACTGTCGGAAATATTTCATGTACTATAATGTGCACAAAAATTTTAAGGCTAAAATTTTTTGTTAAAAGTGTTCACTATACAAGAGTAAAAACTATACTTTTGGATTTTTTCAATTTACGAAATATACGTATAGTTAATTTTATAATGAAATATAACCCAAACGAAATTTCTAGAAAACAGTTGCAAATATAAGTGGAAAATAATAAAAATATGTTTATTTTTAAATTAACAGTTTTAAATTGATTTTTAATTGAAAATTATGTATAAAATATTGATCAAATGTTATTGTCATGAAATATATAGGTTTATATTCCATAACGGTATTTTTTAAACATATTTTTTATTGCTTTTATAAAGCTTTTTCTTAAAATATAATACTGAAAATTTATCGGAAATCACCATTGGGAAAAGGTGTAATATATAAATAGAAATATTTTAAAAAATAATAGAAATTGTACTTTTTTAATTCCTTCCAGGAGCTATTCTATCTTATAGGTAGTAAAATAAAAATGTACAGGCCAAACGTAGGAAAACAATTACTCCTTATTCTTCTAAAATTGTATATGTTCTGGAATCAGAACAATGGACATCACATTTGTCTGTTAAGGCAAAAAATTTTACCACTGTACCCATAACTTAGAGAGGAAATCATTTGAGTTTGTGAACATTCCGCTAAAGAATCATATTATCAAACGGACTTTCAACTATGTTGTGAAATGATTGTTGAATATAAAAAATGCAATATTCTTAAATGTCAAAGAAAGTATATATTTTTAACCATACCCTTATAAGAGCTATACAAAATAGCAAAAATAATGGGTTGAGAGGGGTAAAAATATAGGACAAAATGCACATAACTGTTTTTTTTTCCTTAAATTTCTGCTATTTCTTCTATCTAAAATCCAAGCTCGAAACATTTCAATTGGTGCTAAAAGATCAAATGGTTGCTTATGTACAGCAAGCTTCGAATGAAAGATATTGGCGTTAGTAAACGCTATTATAAAGTTTCATACATCATATCGTTTCGGCTAAATTATGTAATATTTGTGTTAAAATTTATAGGATGGGCATTGTTTCATTTCAGTTTTTCTCTTTTTTTTATCGGGGAGGACATGTTGCTATTTTACAAGCATACTCGGCATTCATGTTTTTTTTTTTTCGTGTTTATTTCAAATTATCGAGATTTAATTTCAATTTATCAATATAGATAAGGCTAGTTTTTATTAGTGACTATTCAAATATTTGTTCCAGATTTTCAATTCCGCAATTTCCAAAGACTGTACATAATCTTATTTATTCACAAAATAAATAAGACGGAGATTACTGTCTACAAAAGTTACTTTTTCGAAATCCTGAAAGATGTGAATCCTGTAATAGAGCAATTTTTCTAACAGTACATCCAGATGTTTAGATATTCTAGTAAATATACGAACATTCAAAAGTGCCATATAAAATTGACCAAAATTTGACTTAAAGGATCCGTAATATGTTATTTTTTTAAATCTGCATTTTCCAAGATTTATATGTTATACACACCATGATGTCCATTTAATAAGTGTATATCAGGGTGGCCACAAGCAACATGGGGAAAAAATTAAACATTTTCTTCTGGGGGACCGCCGTAAAAGTTGCCAATTAGTTAGAAAATGATATTGGCAAAGTTTCAGCCCAATTGCATAACATTAACCCATGCCTCATCGAGGCTGAATTCTTGAAAATTTGCAATTTTTGGCGGAAAATTGTAGTTTTTCTTTCTTTAAATAAAAACTATTTGTCTCCGAAACCTGATTCTTATTTTATTTCATAGAAACAGTTGTTGCCTTAAACTTTTACTCTCATCAAAAATTATATTTAATGAACATTTAGTATTTTTCGGGTCAGCTCGTGAACCATACCCCCAAACCCTTCATTTTTAAAAAATGAGTGAAAAATGACAAATTATTAATTTTATTACTTTTGATAATATTTTTGTATTATTTGCATTAATAAAAAAATAATTGAATAACTTTTGTAACTTTAAAAATATTTTCCGAATTATAATTAATTATTAGTCATCCAGTTCTGTGTTTAGAAAGAAAGAGCTTTTCGATTTGTATAGCAGTTGAAGCGCATTTCAAACGAACCTCTGAATTTCTCTTTTAATTACTAGGCTGTTTCTGTTACTTGTTATCATTATCTATTTTTAGAATTGACGAAACATTCCGGAAAACCACTTCCCCATTTCGATATGATGGCAGAAATGTAAGATTTTTTTAATTGGCCACATGTTTCATCAAATCATCGGCAGTAAGTTACCAAGTAATTGTCAAATTTTACGTATTTTATTTTACAAAATTTGCTTAGTGAAACTGAACGCCGGATAAGTTGCTAGACTTGGAATACATCCTCCAGTAAACACCGCAGTAGGAACTGCAGTAAACACCGGTTACCTCAGAGGAACATGCATTTTTATATAGCAATTGTTAAAGGAAAAATCTTCTGTATTTACTATGCCACCACCATAATTTAGAAATTATCCTAAAAGCTGTTTTTGATCGTAATGTTCGCACAATCTCTGCCCCTCAGCCAGATATTTTTGAAAAAGGTTTGATTGGGTGGTCTAAATTAAACCAGACTAAGTATAAAAATGCTATTGAAGATGAAATACTACATATAAATAGTTAATTAAGAAGAAATTTCAAGTCTTTTTTTTTTTCACAGAACCTTTAAAATATTAACGGCCCAGGGATGATTAGAAAGAATTTATCCAACTTTGTTTAATTTTTATAGGTCTTCGACCTCCAAAAGACATTTTTTTCGGAGCACCTGGTGCTTTTAATCATGTCAGATGGATGACACAGGCCATTTATTCTCTCAAAATATATTGTTTCAGGAGTCATCTCTCAATAACACATTTAGAAAAGAAGAAATAATAGAGGCCTTTGATAATATCTAATTAGTATTCCTTTAAAAGCGTGCTTCAATACTCCCACTCCCACTTTGGTACCCAGTCCAAGACTTGCAATTAATGAAATGGCTTGTTGACTACGTCTTAACTCGGATTAAGTTGCATTTTCATTTTTAGATGATACTTTGAAAAAAAAAGTCCACATAAACATGGCTGTAAAATTAATGTCATTTGAAGAACAAAATGATGATGATGATACGTATGTAAGAGCAACAAAAAGTTTCAACGAAGTGGATTTTTTATTGAACAAAAAAGTCGATGTTTTTGTTTCATCTCAAATTGTAATTTTTTAAAGATATTTTATCTTAATAAGCAATTTTTAAATACTAATCCCAATATATGATGTCAAAATTAACCTTATTTGAAATCAAAAATATAGTGAATGGTTTTAAAGTTCTCAATGACACAGCTGAAAGGGGATTAAAATTAACCCAGGATTTCAATTCCTGTTTAATAAAAGGCGAAAAACAAAAACCGTATATGCTAAGATCTGTATTTAAAAGTAGGAAAACTTTTCAAGATTCTTCAAAAGCCCCTTATCTAAGTCATTTCCAATTTGACCCTTTCCGGCACAGTGGTCCCACGTCGGAACCACCTAATTTTAATTATAAACGGCACCAAGGGTATTTTAATAAATTTTTGATTTTACATTTAAAGTTAAAAGTGACGTGTTTTTAATTTCTAAAAAAGTCGTTTGTAAATTCCGATGTTAGTCAATAATTTCATCATTTTACGAACGGAAATTTCCTGTACCGGAAAGGGTTAACGACAAATATAAGGGATAATAATTTCTGTTCCTTATTATGCTTCCTTTTGTTTTAACACAACTTTACTAAACAAATGTGTTTGATCATTGTTTGTTCTCATTTTTATGGTTTCTTTGCCCCCCCCCCCCCTTTTTTTTTGTTCTTTCAGTTTAAAGTTCGATTTTTTTATTTTCTTTGGAATTTTTTTTAAAATCAAACCATTCATTATGTACAAAATGAAAATAAAAGGAAATCAAAAAGTGGAAAGCAGATCAAATGGAATGTTATAATATTTTTTCGCATTTTCATAAAAAGCCAATTTTTAGGATTTCGATGAAGTCTGGTCCTGAAAAATGCGAATATTTTTAAATCTATACATTTTTTTAAAAAAATGGTGTATGTTTCTTCAAGACGAAACTTTTTTTTTTACAAAATGAGACCTGCATTATGTTTCTAGGTTCAACTGTATTTAATTTATAAAGGGAAAACAGCATTTTTTTTGGCGAAAAATCACGTTTTTTTTCAAACTTAAACCTCAATGAGACAGGCGTTAATATTTTCTAGTAAATTAACAACTTTTTGAGGGGTCCCCAAGAAAAAAAAATCGAAAATGGATTTCTTGCGACCACCCTAGTGTATATGTATAAAGCGTTTCGAAAAATATATCTCGCGATACAAACATCACAATCATGGAAAATCATATACACGGAAATAATGTATTACTTTAAATGAATAATCTTATGAATTATATCGCTATATAATTATAAAACATTTTTAATACGTCTAAAAATATATTTTAAAAATCAATACAATTTATAATTGTTTCTGTCAGGTTTTCTATGATATTTGAATTGGTTATAAAACAGTTAAGATATAAAATATATGCTGAAACCACTTTTTATAGAATGTTTACTAAAACCATATATTTTCACATTTTTTCGAAAGGGTTACTTTGAGACGTTTAGCTATGGCGTTTGTAACGAGTGATCGTTTATTTACTTTATCTGAGAATAGATCCTAGGCTTGACAAAAATTACTTCTGTTTTTCATAAATATTCTTCTTCATTTCTTCATATACATTTTTCCATGCACATGGTGAGAACTTGTGATAGATGATCTACAGATTAAAGCAAATTCAGCCTGTAAATTCAGACTATGTGTGTGCGAAATATAGCCACTTTGGAGTTGGCCCCGACACTAGTACCGTGACAGATAAGTGGCTATGTGCTCTCGCCATGGGCAGCCTTTTTAAGATGTTATTTACTGATATGTTTCCAAATAGTTTTAAAGGGATGATGGACGTTAATAAATTATTTTTTTATTTTCATCATAGAGATATGAAATTTTATGCAAATATATATTTCACCACATGTATATAGAACACAGAAAAGAAATTTCAAACCTTAACTCAATTTTAATATACATAAAAAAATTCAAACGAAATTTTAAAATGCTCCATCCGTCCGAGATATTTCCTCGATTTTACATTTTTAATCACTTAAAACTATATTACAAACAAATCTGTATATCGATTTTTTAATCTCTTGCATAGTTAATGTTTTAGAGATTTTCTTTCTGAATTGCGTATCGATTTTCATCCAAATTTTTCCTTTTAATACGTTAAAACTCAAATTTAATTATCTTTTTGAAGCCGAATTTTAAAATGCTGACCTGACAGAGTTTCTGTATAAGCAATATCACGATTCTTCCTTATAAATTTCATAAAGTTTGATTAAAAATTAAGACGCATGGGGCATTCCAGAAATAAATGAAATGTTGAAAAATCAGTTTTGAGAAAAACAGATTTAACCCTTTCAGGGGCAAAGCAATTCCATTACTAAAGTGTTGGAATTAATGAATGACACCAGAATTTAAAAACAAATTTATTTATAAATATGAAAAAGCTATATTTGACACATATAATAAAACGAATATTTTTTAACAAACTTCTGGTGCCAGTGTCGCATTTGGGAATTAAAATTAAGTGGTTTCATAAACATACCACCGCCCCTCAAGGGGTTAAAGTAGCACATTTGATTGGTTGGTTGGTTGTATTTATGTCGGCCAATTATCAGCACGTGAGATATTGGCCCTAAGGGGGGGAGTGCCTTCCGTTGAGGTCTTTCTGAGGGAACCTAACCCGTATTAACGCTTGGAGAACCAAGGTTCGAAGAAAACCACGAAAACTCCGAACGATTAGGTGGACGGGCGCGATTGGGATCGAACCCAGCACCTCCCGTCTACCAGCTTCGAGAGCAGAACCTCTCGGCCACTGGTGGGGCGTAGCACATTTGAGGATCAAAACATCATTTGTGTACAAAATCAAAACAGTTGTAACTTTGTGAAAATTCATCGCATCTGCATGACGTTTGTCGCAAGTGATTCACTGCAAACTCAAGAATAATAATACATACAAAAATAAATTTAGATTTTGGGGTTGAATTTTGCTCAAAAAAGGTACATGGTACTTTTAATTTAAAGATGTCACACATTGTGTTTGTTATATTTTTATTGCAGATAAAATTAATAATACTAGATTAATTTTAACACAATTATTCTAATTGGTAAATAAATCATATTAGATGTAAATTTCCAACTGGGCGAAAAATGTACGGACCAGGATTCCAACCAGGGATCTCCTCACTGAATCCGCCAGAGCTCTACCACCTGAGTTATCCCGGACGAATCTGGTGGTACTACTTTTTCACCCAGCTATCGGTAGATAATCATTGGTAGAGCACTGGTGGCTTCAGCCAGGAGATCCCTGGTTCGAATCCTGGTCCGGACATTTTTCGCCGAGTAGGAAATTTACATCTAATAAATATTAATAATACATTCAAATAAAAGATAGATCATATTGCTATCCACCAAAATATCGACCGTGACCCATATTTTAGGAACCGCTTCTCCACATAATGATTTTCAACTGACTGTCTTTTGGTGATTGCAATGCAAATTTCTTGGGGCGCCTATTTCTTCGTCATTTGAAACTGGACACAAAATTGTATGCATTGATATCAAATATAATACATTCGGGCATATTTTCACAACATGTGATAAGAATTTCAACAATAATAGGTGCGTTTTCCTCAAGGTGCTATTGGATTACTTACGTTCCATTTATTAGTAACTTTAGGATGGTTTTACTTCTAAACTTTTTTCATTAATGCAATTTGCGTGATATTAAAAATCAAATCCGTGTTCGATTTGCAGTCAAATGCCATGACTTTGTTAATGAGTGCATGGATTGTACTATTATTTTTTCATGGAAAAATTGTTTGTGTATACGCTCCTAAGTGTTGAGCATTAATTTGAAATCCTCCAAAAATTATGTTTCTCAGAACTATATGGTAATGCGGAATTTAAGTTTGATTGTTTAATCATTTGCCTAGGAAAGAACATTATTATGATAACATTATTTTAAAAAGATTGAAAATTATTGATTTGTATACTTAAAATTAAAAAACCTTATTTATAAATGTTTCAAAAGCTTTAAACACATTTCTCTATCGGCTTTTCACATTTCAATGTATGTATTTTCATAGCTGTAAACTATAATGGATTTTTGCTACTACTATATATTAATCGTAAAATGTACCTTATATAATCTTAGATTTTCTGCGATTTAATGATGTATATGTTAGTTCTAAGAACTACTTTAGAAAAATTCTGTAATAGTTGGAACTGTACTTACATGTTTATATGAATTCTTGCGTGTCATTTAAAAATCTGAAATATTTATTCCTAAGCGGATATTTTTTAATTTGTATTCTTGCATATTGTATCTAACATTTTACATTGTTTCTAAATCTTTTTTCATATAATTAGATATTTTTCAGTGCAAACCTTATAGCAGATTAAGAGTGTGTTGTGTATCGGACAAAAGAAAGAAATCCCATACTTGTAATTTTTAACAGTTTTCTGTTTACATGGTAGAATATTTTTAGCTTAATTAATAAAATATACTCTTAATTAATTCTTAAAAAAACCCGATGAACAGAAAAAAGCTTTTTTGTTTATATATTTTTTTAAATATACAATGTAGAATAAAGCATGTTGATAAATTTTTATCATTAATAAAAGTTATCTAAAACAAATATTACAATAAATAAAAATGCAAAATATAAGTAATACATTAATAAATGTTTTTACTTGTTTTTCAATTCACAGTATTAATTTTCCCTACCCAACGAAAAAAAAAAGATTTCTTAAAATATGTTGTCATTTATTTTTTGCCTAAAGATATTTTCGTCTTAAGATCTTTTATTTTAAGTACAGTTATTAGGTATACAAATTCTGGAAAGTTTGCATTTTTATTTTGATAAGAATTTTTTAAACATTTATTTGTAACAAACATTCTTTAAAAATATGCAGCAACAATTAGATTTAATTGTTTCATTTTGTCGGAAATTTTTACAGGAAAAATCATATCTTTCCTTGCAATTTATAAAGTGTAACTAATGTCTTTAAAAAAATAAATATAACTTTTTTAAATTTTTATTGTAACTGCATTTAACTATAATTAACTGGGGAGCAATATCAAGGTAAAATAATGGATTCACATAATATCAGATACATTGCATGAAACTATAATAAATAATCTTGCTATGAGAAGTTATTGAAAAAAAAATACAAATGGGCGTAAAAATTTCTGCTATGTACGAATGAAATATGAAAACTTGTTGAAGTATATTCCCAGCAATTTTTGCTGAACTCAGCATATATTTAGCCACACATTTTAAATGACCTTAAACGAACAGTGGACGTTAAAAAAAATTCTTTTAATTTTCTCCATAGAGATATGAAATTTTGTGGAAATATACATTTCACCATAAGTATATAGATCACTTTAAAATAAATTTCCAATCTTATTATAATTTTAGGAATTCTTTTAAAAATTAAAATTTTAAAACGAAATTTTAACCCCTTGAGGTGCGGTGGGATATATTTATCCCACCTAATTTAAACAAGATTCTCACCAGAAAATTTTAACTAAATTTTATATTTTTAACTTTTGGGGAAAATCGTAGAAAAATTGCTTTCCTTTATTTAAAAATAAAATTTTTAGATTATTCCGGTGAAAATTCAATATTTAGAGACATTTTTGCTTGCCTCTCAAGGGATTAAAATGCTCCATGCGGCCTAATCTTTGAGATATTTTTACGATTTTTCATTTTAATCACATAAACTTCTATTACAAATAAATCTCTGTAGTCATTTTTTAACAACTTGAATAGTTAATTTTTTAGAGATTTCTTTTTCGGAATTCCATATCGATTTTCATCCCAATTTCGCATTTTAAAAAGTTAAAAATCAAATTTAATTGTCTTACTGAAGTCGAATTTTAAAATGCATACACAGTTTCTTTGTAAGATATATCAGGATTCTTCTGTGTTATTTTCATGAATTTTGATAAAAAATTAAGTCGCCTGGAGCATTTCAAATATCTAAAAACGTAGAAAAATCAGTTTTGAGAAAAACAGATTTAACGAATATGAAAGGGCCAAAAAATTGTTTGTCTACAAAATTTCAACACTTGTAACTTTGCGAAAAATAATCGCATCTGCATACGGTTTTTCTCAAACGGTTCAGAATAAACTGTAGAATAATATGTATAAATTTAATTTCCAATTTTTGGTTGATTTTTGTTCAAACAAAGGTCCATGGTCCCCTTAAACCAAGAAACATAAAAAAATAAGTATTTTTGAATATTAACATGAAAAAAAAAAACACAAGATTACTGAATGGTGTATATTAAATTTTGTAAAGTTAAAATCTAAACAAGCATTAACCCTTTCGGGACGCGTGATGCATATATGCATCATCAAAAGGTGCATGTGGAATTTGTTTTTGTCACCTTTAATAAATAAACGTAATATTTGTGTTTTTTAATTAGAGTATTGTTCGGTATATTACAAGTAAAGGGAACAGTTTAAAAAAAGCAGTGCTATCTAAATAAAATTTGTGTAATGAATGCCGTTTTGAAGGGGTTAAAATAAATTAAAAAAAATTAACCTTTCGGTCAACATCTATGACCATCTTCAGGAAACAGTCGCTACATTGTTTTTAAAGAACAAATTCCAGTCGTATTGAATTTGAAAAGTTCATTGATAATCGCTTCAGCCAATCATAAAAAAGAATATGCAGTGGCATCATCTATCGGACGAAAACAGAATAAAAGTTTAAATTAATTATTCTTTGTTTATTATGTTTTCTATTCTATTTTATTCTGTTTTCGTCCTATAGATGATGTATACTCCACTCATATTCTGTTTTTATGATTGGCTTAAGCGATTATCAACGAACTTTTAAATTTCAAGACAACTTGACTTTGTTCTTTAAAAGCAATATAGAAACTGATTCCCGAAGGTGTTCACAGATTATGACCGAAACGTGGATTGCTTTTATTAAATTTAATGTTTTTTTAGTTTTTAACTTTGCAACATTTTGTATACATCATTAAGTAAACTTGCGGTTTGTTACTTTCAATATTGAACCTTTTTATGGTGTAAATATCCAGCTATTTTAGTAGAATTATTTTTTTAGACCCTTTCCATTTCATTAATGTGGGGTATATGAGGGGGGGGGGGTTCATCTACTCAAATTCCAAATATCAAATGACATCCTATGGCAATAGCCATAAATTAAAATTTCCCAATTACTCTCCTCACTATTTCTTATACGTTTTAGATAGAACAAATATGAAAATTGTAATCGAATAAAAATCTTTAATTTTCACCTGTAATCAGAGGTGCCATTTGTTTTTTGCTTATTATCCATTAATTTACTCTTAGTTAAATTAGATTTATTAAAAAAAAAACAAAAAAAAAACAAGAATTACCACATGATCCCTCACCAATTCATTTAATTAAAAATATTACTTACGCATTGAAATAAATTTCTAATTACGAAGAACCTAAGCAACACGTTTATTATATTTCATTGGTTATAGGCACTTTAATCAGTGAAATGAATCGTGAAAATTCTTTACATGGATTTACCGGTGATTTCTTTCTAGCGGTTGTTCCCCATCTAACTACGTTAGATTATCGGGTTTCCATTTTCATTAATTGCAATCTGTGTTGTTCATGTTAACAAATCTTAAATGAATTAAAGATTTACTTAACGAGATTCACAAATTGTTTTCTAATCAAATATTATTAAAGCTTATGTTATGAAATGTTTTCTGTAATGAAAGCCTTTCATAATTATAAAATATTTTAATCAAGACTTATGCCGTGGAATATTAAACTTGTGTAGCAACGATAGCATACGTTTTCCAAATTCTACGTATCTTATAACAAGTTCCAGTAAAATATAATTATAACAATTTTAGG
Source organism: Maratus speciosus (assembly GCA_963932465.1). Classification (NCBI taxonomy): domain Eukaryota; kingdom Metazoa; phylum Arthropoda; class Arachnida; order Araneae; family Salticidae; genus Maratus; species Maratus speciosus. Next base: position 530,051,356 of record OZ010790.1, read on the forward strand.
AGAAATTCGATATACATATGCAGCATATTACACGCGTAAATCATGCACCTACACAAAGTGCGAAAAGAAGCGTAAACTTAATAAATAAATAATTTTTGAGACTTGTTGAGATTAATTATTTAATTTTGCCAGAGGGTAGTTCGATTTCTGAAGGTATAATGCAAACAAGTGAAAAGTGATAATAAAAACAAAATTTGCTCTTCGCTGATGATGAATTCAATTAATTGAATTGTTTTATTAATTAATTTTATGCATTATTAATTTTTAAATTTATAATTTTTTTCTTTAATTGACTTCAAAGAGTGTTGCATTGTAAACAGAATTATAAAAATTAACATAAGAGAAGTATTAAACCGTTTCATATTGTTCATTTAGATATTAAAAAAATCCAATAACACATAGACACTGTCATACCTAAAACTACGTGAATATTGCACACTTTCAAAAAATAATTTTCACGCAAATATGAAACATTCAAATATGAAAAGATATCTAACATAACAGGAATGTCTTACCTTCAGAAAAAAATTAAGGCATCTTAACATGTTGAAAAGTAACTGCTAGTAGATAAACATGACCAAATAAACATTCGTTTTTTATTAATTAAGGGATTTGTTGAATAGTTTTATTGAATAGTTTTAAATTAACATTTCACGTTATTAAGGAATATATCATTTGGAGGAAAATAAAATTTTTGATACAATTTAACTATGCATTACTTTCATATTAGTTCTTAAAATTTACTTACAAACAAAATTTTTAAATGAGGATTTTGCGTAGTATTATAAATTCTCTAAGTCAATAAAATAGAAATAAAACAACTGCTTGTTTAATATTCCAAAACTTATGTTTTAGTCAATTCCAGATACCTTTGTTTATGAGCAAATATTTGGATGCAATTCTTTATTGCGTTTGAATAATTAATTGATAAATTTTAGGAATAATTTATTTATAATACACATTTTATTGGTATCCAAGATTTATAGTACGTATTTTGAAAGGTTGAGCATTTTTATTGATATCGATTCTTTTGAAACTAGAAAATAAACTAGTATTCCCTTTTTCAGCAGGAAAAAACACCTTGCATATGGTTAGCACCATATTATTTGCTTCTGCTATTAATATTTATACGCATATATATTAAACATTGCTAAAAATTCGCAGCGTATAGCCCCCAGGGGGATACCTTCTTTAGGTATTCACGGGGTTATCTTTCTCATTTCCCTTTCCTCTTTGTTTAACTCTCGTTGTGGTTTCCTCTGCGGAGGTGAGAGCAATTCTGCATAAGCCGATATCATCCTGTATATATTGACCTATGGAGAAATGTAAATTACCCACCCGTTTGCAGTGCGTGGCGACCCGTGTTCCTGGAAAGGGGGATCCTGGTAGTTGAGGGAAACTAACACACTGCTTAGGCCTCTACTGCAGATAGACGGGAGGTGCATACATATCCTATATGCATCAATTGGCTGGTCAGCTGACTCAGGTCACTGTGTGGCGATCAAGTGAGCGGGAACTTACTAGCTATCTCGTTAAGAGTGAAGACTGGCATAGGAGTTATCTTGTGACCGTACGTGCTCTGGCCAGCACTGGTGTACGAGTGTGCATCGCCTTGTAGGACTCGGTAGTGGGTGATGTGGTCGGGGTCTGTATTGTGTATTTTTCAAATATGGATGGAATTAATTAACTTCCTTCTATTTATCTCACATGTGGAGAGCAACGAGCAACAATGTGTACAGAACATTTCATTCACACGATCTTTTATTGTTAAACGCACTGATAACCTCTCTGATTGTTCTTAAAAAAGCTCCACCATTTCTTATATACAAAACATTCCAGTCTGTTTTTGGTGATAGTCACTCGCTCAAAAAATTACAGTCTGGGAATTTACTGGTTGAAGTTTCTTCAGCCAGACGGTCACAACTTCTATTAAATTGCAATAAAATTGGATCCTTTTCTGTTTCTGTTTAAGCACATCAAACTCTAATTACTTGCCGTTGTGTAATATCTGAACGAAAGCTTTTACTTTCCATTACTTTTCACAAAGGAAGAACTTTCAACAAATTTAAAATATCAAAATGTCATAGATGTCCGCCGTATCACTATTCGTCGGAATGGTCAAGTACTTCCTACAAAATACATTATTCTAACTTTCAATAGCCCTACTTTACCAACCAGACTTAAAGCTGCCTACTTAAGCTGTCCTGTCCGGCCTTATATCCTAACCCGCTCCGTTGTTTTAAATGCCAACGTTATAGCAATACAAATACTACCTGTCATGGCCCTCTTACCTGTGCACGTTTTGCAGAAGTCAGCCACGACAGTAAATCTTGAAATAATTCTGAACACTGCGCGAGCTGTAAGGGCCTTACAACATGCGCTTGCATCTTATCCAAACTATATCCGTGAAAAGAAAATTCTTGCTATTAAAATTTCCCAAAACCTTTCTTATCCTGCACCTCGTAAACAGGCTGAATCACGGACCCCGTCTGTCGGTGCTTCTTACTCCAGTTTACTCAAACAACAATCAAAATCCATACGGCACATAAACACCCAGACTGAAACCTCATATCCCCCAAGTAATTCACCTATGGCACTATCTTTTAGCACTTCAAATAAATAAAAAAAAAAAAAAACTCGTGATGTCTCCGCTGTCTCTATTGGAAAACTTCCACCAAAACTATAACTTAGGTCGTCATCATCCGAACCTCTTAAAATAGTCTACCTAACTATTCAATCTCAGAAATCTTCAAATCAAATAAAAAAGTCAACCGAACATAAGACTGAAAAAGCTTCTGTTTAATATGCATTTAATTGTCAGAAACCTGATACTAGTCGAACTGTGAAACTGAGCCCAAAACCTTGTGTACAGAAAGAGAGAAACGCAGTTCGGTTTTCTCCACAATGGAAAACCATGAAGAAAATAAAAACAGGAAATCATCTCTCAGTCAATCATTTTCTAATATAAACGATCTGAAACAGCTGCAAAATTATGTTGAAGAGGTTGTGGACTCAGAAGATTATTGTTAGAGTGCAGCGGACGATAATACTGTCTTTGAAGAGTTTGTGTCTAAATAACTTTACATTGTTTTTAAAATCTCTGTTATTTTTTAAACTTGTCTTGAGTACAACATGTTATACATTGTTCATTTTTTTTAGCAATTATTACTTTATAACTTTAACAGATAATTTTATTTATAACAATTTTGTGTCTTTTAACTATTGTCTTTTGACTTTTAGATTTATTTTAATTGTACCGGGTGGTTCAAAAGTTCTGTGATAAACTAAACCGCGATAAAAAAACGATTTATGTGTCGGAGAGACATGCAATTTTCAGATAAATATTCAGCGTGGTACGGGATTTTTAATGACACCAACAAAAAAATTAGTTGACAATATTGACAATAGTGGGTGCTACTGCAGTTAATTCCATGGAATAATTCCACATTGTTCACACAATGAAAGATTTGGATGCAAAAACTTTATAGAATACTGCATGTACATTTTTTTATATCCAAATCTTGCGTTGTGTGAGCAATATGGAGTTATTTCTTGGAATTATCTGCAATAGCGCCCTCTGTTGTCGAAATTTTTAATTTTTTGTTGTTGGTGGTGGTTTCTTAATAAATTCCGTACTACGCTGAATATTAATCGACAAACTGCATGTCTCTCCGAAGCATACATCGTTTTTCATCGCGTTTTACTTTCGCACTTTTGAAACACCCGGTATATAGCATTACTGCTTCTATTTAATTAAGTTGTTTTTATCATCCTATTAGTTATTTTTACCCAAACTTGTTGTTTTGTTTTTGACTTTGTCTTTGCGCAACATGTTCCTAAATGGACTTTGTGCCATTATAATTTATTCAACCAACCAACCAACCATCGCAGCGCATATATAACATTTAAATACAATATTATGAATGATAATTAGGGTAAAACACGTAGTAACTGACACCTTAAGGTTTATTTCTTGATCAAATACAATGTTTTAAATGCCTATTACACTTATCTTTATTTTTGAAAGTATAGTAGTCATACGTTAAAAAATTATTGTTGACAAAATTTTGAAAAATTATAATTTTAATTACTGACATTTTTTTAATCATATATATGTTCAATAACTCCAGTATATGACACCATGCCTGTTTTAAAATCACTGTAACTTAAACATAAGTTATAACAGTTAAGACAAATAAGTGACCTTTAAATGACGTTAGTCTGCAGAATTGGATAAGAAAATGATTATTTGAATTATATTTTTGCTGAAGTGTGAGTTACTGGTTACATGTCAATAACTGGGGTTTCACACTACACGGCTATTATAAATGATTGATCCGATTAAAAAAAAATCATATTTTCGAAACCACTGCACATATTACAATAAGTGATACATGAATTTAAAGAGAAATATACCAAGTTTTTTCTCAGTTACAAATGTTCGGTGTGCGACCCTCTTTTTACATGGCATACGTCTATCTGTAATTCGGTTCGTCCCAAACATTTTGTAGCATCACTCTGTCAATGTTTCTGAATTCTGCACAAAGCGTTCTTTAATTTCTGACACTGCCAAATACATTGTTTATGTACCACCACACCAATGCTGAAAATAAAGTGGTCAGAACTTAAAGAACGCATTTGTGGAGCATTCAGAACCATTGACAGAGTGATTCTATAAAATGTTTGGAACGAACTCGGTTGCTGATTGGGCGTATGCCGTGTAACAAAAGGGTCACACATCGAACATTTGTAACTGAAAAAAACTTAGTATATTTCTCTGTAACTTCATGTATCACTTATTGTAATATGTGCAGTTGTTTCGAAAATATGATTTTTTAAAAATCTGGTCCATCATTTGTAATAGCCCTGTATATAAATTTGAGAGTTTCAATAGCTATTTTAATTTATTTGGAATTAATTTTTTAAGTTTATTTCACAAGTCGCAATACAGGAAATAAATAATATATAACACTATGCTAGAATATTTTATAAACTTAAAAATTGTTTTTCTTTAAAGTAATTTGAATTTTTTTTTTTCAATACATTATCCGTTAACTTTTCTAGTTCTTCTTAAAACCTTTGAGATAAGTTCACTTTTCTTCTTGTCATAACATTAAATAAAGATGATAAAATATTAAAATTGCTTACCCTTTTCTTCGTGTTTTTTATATGAGTTTTGCTGGTGTCCATTTCTCAGTTTTTCCGATTTCGAGTGAAATATGTCTACTCCTTGAGAATGTACAATTGATGATGGAGGCGGGATTTCTGAAAAACAAAACAAAACAAAGAATATATAATAGATATGCTTCTAGTCATTCTATTAAATTCTGCTTAGGGTATACAATGAACAGAACACAGTATAGGAACATGACCAATTATGACAAAATTAATGAAAAACCATCCATTAAGTAAACTATAAGATCTGAATCTGGGCTTCACGGGTAACAGAATATAGGTGAAGATCATGTTCCATTTAAAAGGAAAACTGTAATAGAATTTTTATATTTAATATACATATTTTAGGTTGTACATTAACAACACCAAAATTGCATTTTTAGATGAAATATATGAATTATGGATTCATGTAAAGTTTTGAAATTTATTAAAAGCGATATGATTGGTCTCAGGCCAGGTTTTAATAGCTGAAGAAATTGCCAAAGATTTTGTTTACAGCAACCTTTTTCATTCTGACAATTTCAGCGGATTAAGCGCGTAGTTCTATTACATATATCTTACAGGGTCTAGTCGGATAAGCACAGCGAAATGGCCCCCATGGCCAATGTTTGAAATAACATGTGCGATAATAAGGCTCACAATGAGAATACAATATAGATGCTTTTTAGCCCCTGACCTTGAACTGTCCTTGAGATAATCGGCGAAGTATGCGCCGGCACTATTATTATTCAAACACATTTTTCTCAAAAAGTACAAAAGTTAAAATAATGAAACCAATGCCAATTACTGAAGAATATATTAGTTCACATTATATATTTTTTTTCACATTTTTACACATATTTTAAGATAAACAAATAAGCAAAAATATTTTTCAAAAAAAAATATTATTACAGTAATTTTATACTTACACCAACAGAAAAATTACAGAATAATGCTCAAGGTATGTGCTTTTAAGAAAAAAAATATCGTTAAAATTGAAGATGCGCTTTTTGAGTTATAACAAAAATAATGCTAGCAACTTCCTAAAATATTCCTAACTTTCCTGTTTTTATTTGAAGAAATACTCTGCTATTAATGCATTGGTCGATTCATCACATTTCCACCCGGGCAGGATGCGCAGTGCGCCAAAATAAGAGAATGTTTCCAAGCATACAACTTCCCTATAGGTTTGATTCGTGTTTGTAAATATTCTATTATTTTGGCGCATCTTTCTCGCGAAATAATACCAAGAACTGACTAACAAAAGGGTAACATTTGCCTATCATGATTTGCATATAGAAGAAGGCTATGGGACTGTATAGTGTACATATGTAACATATCACATTAGGTGGAAGCGTGTGTGTGTGTGTGAGGGGGGGGGGGTCCTGGCACTTGACGTCGAAAGGTAACTGTAGGAGGGAGGAGGGATTGTCATTTGATATCGTTATCATTTTTGATCAAACCAAAATTTGCATTTTTGGTATATTTTTCTTTACATCTATTATGTTAATTTTTTTAAAAGTCTGTTTTCTTCTTTTTATGAAAATACAAAGTTATTATTAAAACAATTGAATGATTATAAAACATTTCATTTTAAAATATGGAATAACCCAACTTTCACCATTACTACTCTCCTGCCATATGCGTATATAATTCGTTGTTAGAGAAACCAGCTGTTTTGTTTATAAGAAGTTCTGTTTAGCCCCTTGCAAGGGCGAAGTGCAAGAAGAAAATATTACTGATCAATGCATTATGTAGCAAAGAACAATTATTAAAAACTTTTAAATAAGTGTTTCTTTAAAATGTTATTTGATATAAAGTTATGTCTTATATAACTGATATATTTTACAAATTTCTGCTCTTTATTTAAATCAGTAAAATATGCGAATAAAAAATGTACAATCATATCTGTATATCATTTCAAACGTACAAAAAGAAAAGAAAGTAAAAAAAAAATAAACTGTAAAAATAAAAATAATTTTAGACACTGATAACAATTTTATTAGGGGGAGGGGATTCGAGGAAATGATAACGCATAATATAGAAATTTGGGAGAGGGGGGTGTCCGAAATTGCCAAAAAGTTGATAACCTTATATATTTACAGCCTCTTTTCTGCTTGACCTGCACAATCGACTAGACCACCGACTAGATATTATTACTCGAGAAGGATACACAGTGCGCCAAAATAACAAAATAATTACAAACACGAAACAATCCTATAGGGAAGTGGTATGTATGGAAACGTTCTCTTATTTTGGCGCACTGCACATCCTGGCCGAGTGTAAATGTCACGAATCGACCAATACGTTGATAGTAGCGTATTTCTGCAAATATAAACAGGGAAAGTTAGGAATATTAGCACGTTGTTAGCATTATTCTTGTTATAACTCAAAAAGCGCATCTTCGGTTTTAACGAAATTTTTTTTCTTAAAAGTATATACTTTGCGCATTGTTCTGTAATTTTTTGGTTGGTGTAAATATAAAATTACTACATTAATAATTTTTTGAAAAATATTTTTGTTTATTTTTTTATGTTAAATTTAGCGTAAAATTGTGAGTAAAATATATAATGTAAACTAATATATTTTTCAATAATTGGCATTAGTTCCATGTTTTTAACTGTTGTACTTTTTGATAAAAACGTATTTGAAAAATAGTAGCGCCGGCACATCGCCCGTGGGGACCATTTCGCTATGCTTATCCGGCTAGACCCTTTGTGATTTATTTATATTATTTTACTTATTGCTTAATGAAGTTTTAATAGTTTCGTTACAGAATATTAGATGGAAATAAATGCAGATCTATTTATTTTTTCAAGTGCAAACGAATTTATCTTTTATAACCGTCTGAACCCGATAGAGATAGATTTTAAAAAACTTCATGCGTGAAAAATATTTTAAAAGTATAATAAGTGAGTAAAATGCGATACAGTTTTCAAACAATTTGTAATTGAAAATGCTTTTTTTCTCTATACGATGATTTAAAAATGTTTAGATGTTCAAAATATTACGCAGTAAATGGAAAATCTAATCATCAGATATTGCCAACATGAAAATTACTTCCGCGTTACGGACAGAGGCGATTGGCTTTGATAATGTAGACAAGTAGGATGTGCCCAAAACTTCCTTTCATCTTATACACGTTAATAGTTCAAAATTTTCTATCATAGAGCCAAAATGAAATGACAATCCATGCCTATTATGAGATTCTAAATGTATACGCTCGTTGAATTTGCGTGCATTTAAAAAGCGGATATAAGCATCGCATTTTTTTAACCAAGTCATAGAATTTTGCCATCTACCTTCTAAAATATCTGCAACCAAAATGCAACTCAAACAAAAGTGCAGGAACGTGTGATACCTGTTGGGCAGAATACAGCCAAGCCTAATAATGATCTATCTATGTGAAAATGTAACATAACATGAAATTTGATTATATTCCGTACATTAGTTTTTGATATATATCGATCCTAAAAATCGTGAAAAATGCAACGTAGCAGACTTACTAATTTACACGAAAACTTAATCAGCACCAACCTATGTCAAGGTCTAACAGAATTTGAGGTTTAATGAAATGGTATGACCATTGCTAAAATCGTGTAAATCCTGAAAAATGCTGCATAAAAGCGTGAACTGTCACGCAATTTGTATTAAAACATAATCAGCAACAACGTATGTCAATTTCGAGCTAAATCTGAAGTTTAATGAAAATCCGTGCATTTGCTTTTGAGATAGTGCTATTTCGAAAGTCGTGAAAAATGCTTCATAGTAGCGTCACCTGTTGAGCGATTTACATCAAAAACTAATCAGCACAAATTTATATCAAGGAGTAATTGAATATAAAATTTAATTAAATTCCGTTCGGTAGTTCGTGAGATAGAGCCTTTGAGGAAATCGTGAAAAATGCAGCATAGCTGCCCCAAGAAACAAACGACTTATGGCCGAATGACGTATATGTCGCGGCCAAAAGGAGTTAAGGCCATTTGTAACCAAACAATGTCGTACCGTAAATGAACCGCCGCTAGTTGCGGCAGCTATTGCCGAACCGCTAATGTTTCGGCGTTGAGAGAACTGTTGCATTTACTTTTGCCCACCGACTCTTAAGGGGCGGTTTCCGGAAAAATGTAACGGTACGTCATTGTCTAGAAAGTAGAGGGCTAATATCACCTAACCCGAATATTTAATTAAAGAGAGAAAATGTATTTTTCTCTTCCTTTCTTTCAAAGTAAGTTTGATTATTTTAAATCTGGGTTTTAGTAAAAATATAAATATGTCTTGAGATTTATATTTAAAGCAGTAAAATAGATTACATATTTTTATTTAGTTTGAAAATATTTTATAAAAAATCAAAAATTGTCCCCAAAATGTACATGGGCGGTTTCCGGCAAAAATGTAATGGGGATTGGGAATGCATATTAAAGAAAACATCTACTAGGGGTTTCATAATAAATGTGAATTTTTTTAAAGTTCCATGAAAAAATATTTTTCATAAGAAAAAAGTCACTTATTGTTGAACAGAGAAAATGGAAAGAGAAAAAAAAAGGGGGGGGGATTAAGCTGTTTCTAAAGCATTATTTTTTAATACTATTTGAAATATATTTTCATGAAAAATAAAATACTATAAAATTTAAAGTTCTGAATTCAGTGTAAAAGAAAAAATAAATAAACATGCTTTTATTAAATTCCTAGCAATTGTGTATATTTATTTGTTTTATTATTATTATTTTATTAATAAAAAAAAAAAAAAGATAAAGTCATATACCTGGCGTTAGCAAAGCAAAAACCTGGATTTGTTTGAAAACATTAGTATGTTGTACGATTTATATTTTATGTAGTAATATATATATATATATATATATATATATAAATTCCCTATTTTAAATGAAAGATTTTATATGGAAAAAACTAAAAAAAATGTTCTTGCTTTTAAAATATGCATTAATATTTTAAATAAATATATTTTTGTGAGCACATCGGAATAAAAATGAATGTATTTAATGGCTGCTTTTATATAATTTCTAATTGCCAGAATATTAATTTAAGGGCAAACATAATTTATTTGATACATTGTTTATAAGTTATAAATATGATGAATCATAGTTTACAAATAAAGAAAAACTAAAACAAAAGACAGATCCAATATCAACAAATTTCTTGAGAAAATGTACTCGAAAATTTTTCTGCCCCTTTCCCCTTGTTGAAATTTTATCGATTTTTTTCCTCTTGCAGAAAACAAAAAATAAAAAGTTATAAATAAGTAAACATTAAAAGAAAAAATATATGATTGCGGAAAAAGAGCGTTTTTTATTTATTAGAATTATGTATTTCTTCAGAAAGCCAAAGAATTATAAGTGTAGTTCTTTGTATATCTGCTATCAGTTCGTTGATAAAAACATCCCGCGATCCTCGTCAAGGTCAGAGGGGTTAAGGAGAAGTTCTAATAATTCGGCTTTGTGTCAATTGTGACCCCTTCTAACTTGCGTAGTGATCGTCTTCCACCTTCATTCATTTCACATCGTACGAAGCGAAGGGATGGTTGCTTATAGATTATAAGGATTGTATCACTAACGCGTATATATTGACATGCACGTGCACATAAAAAATCTCAGTAAGTCATATTAATTTCGTTTAATCATTAAAGAACTATTAATTTAAATTAATCTTTTTTTTTTTTTTTTTTTTTTTTTTGTACATTTTGATTCTATTTTGTGTAAAATACGATATTTATATATTAGATTTAAGAATTTTTTTTTACATTTTCATTTCGGCAAATGTTAGGTAATGTTTACTTTAAATTACGGATTCACCGATCTACTGTTACATTAAAATTTGGTTTAAATTAGGAAATAATGAGGCCTTTTTTATATAAGTTTTCTCTCAAAGTTTGGAACTTCATCAACTCTCAATGTTTTGATTACATCGCGAAAGCTTGGATAGTTTAATTTAAATAAAGTTTATTCTTATTTGTGAAAAGTACTTTGTGTTTGTTCTCACTCTATTTCTTTAAATAGTGTGAAATTTCATATAGTGTAAAATATTGTAAAGTTTAATTCAATACATAATTGTTTTATGATTTGTTTTCTTTTTGTTGGGGACTGACTACATTATGTTTAATTGTTATAGTTATCGGTATCATTTGAGATTCTTTAAAACAGTTTGTTTTAGTGGAATTATAAGAAAATGCGTCTTTGAGAAAAAACATTTTTTCTTTTTTGGAGTGAAGAAATTTAATAGTATAGTTTGTATAGTAAAATAATTGAATAAATATTAATAAAATTTAGAAAATCAGAATAAAATTGAATTTAGTAAAATTTTGAAAAATCATTAAAATATTGGTGACCTTTCAAATTAAAAAAAAAAAAATCTCGGGGATTTAGGAAAAGTTAAAATAATATGTATATATATATATAGTATCTGCGACTGATAAGCTGTGGCATAAAACTTTATTAAAAAAAGCTTTAACTATCTTGTAAGTTAAAAAAAATTAATCTATTAGAATATCGGTGAATCACGCAATGCAAAGTAAACATTATCTTACATTTGCCGAAATGAAAGCGTTTTAGCATTTCTTACAGAATAAAATCAAAATATATAAAAAATGAATTATAATAAAATAACTGAATAATTCTTTAATGATTAAGCATAAAATATTGGTAAAAGACTTGCAAATAAATGTTTAAAAAAGTAAATAAAAATCTATCACAAACACATTATTCCATACGCATTTATAAAATATTTTATATATTAGATCATGTTATGACAATTTTCATTGTTTGGGCAAAAATTCAAAATTTATTCTATAAATAAAGGTACTTGTTGGAAGGTTATTAAAATGATAAAGTGTTTTTGTATGAAAAAAAATGTTCACTTACATACACTTTTCAAGAAAATTTTTAAGTTCATTTATCTTAAACTTTTTAAAATTTTTCAAAAACACAATACATGATATAGTGAATTAATAAATTAGTTTATTTTTTCAATAATATACTTTTAAAATTTGCTTGACATGCAAATATTTAAAAGGACATTGCATATGAATTTTAAAAAGGTATAATTGAAAAAAAAATAATTAGTTCACTATGTCAAATATTATGTTATGGACATTTTTAAAAAGTTCATCGTGAGTGGATTTATAGTTTTTTTTTTTTTTTTTTTTTTTTTTTTTTTTTTTTTTAAGTGTACCTTAAGTGAACATTAGTTTTTTTTTTTTTTTTTTTTTTTTTTTTTTTTTTTTTTCATACAAAAACATTTTACCATTTAATTAACCTTCGAAAAAGTATTTTCTTTTACAGAATAAATTTTGGTTTATGTCTAAATAATCTTTGTGGCATGTCAGTGGCTGGCTTTAGGCTAGTTTACATCATTTAATAACCTTAAAAGGCATTTTATGGGCATCTTTGCGTTAAATTTGATTCTTGACAAACACGAATGGCATGGAGACGGCGAGCTTCAGGCTAGCTTTGAATTTTATGGCCTTTAAAAGTGTGAATGTGGCCAGTTTGAGGCTATATAGCACTTTTGATAAAAAGTTTGTGGCGTGATGGTGGGCATCTTCTTGTATTTACTGCCAGTTCTCTTGTGGCCAAATTATGTAACGTGTGACACTATTTTGATGGAGCCGTAACGGCCAATGATAGTGGGCCCCAATCAAACACTTGGGGTCAAGGCTAACTTAGCCGTTAGCGGCCCAGAAGTTCTGTGTTTGTTGCGGCGCTACCTATTGAGCGATTTGCACCAATTTATATCAAGTACAAACTGATAGCTCACAGAATTTTTGTCACATACAGACAGACATACAGACAAACTAACAGACAGACTAATAAACTAACATTTTCTAAAAAAGTCAAACCGTGTTCAGAATCTTCTAAAACGTATAATCTGTCACGAACCGGAAGTCGAAATTTTCCACGAATCAAATACTTTCTTTTTGTAAAGATAGAAGAAATTTGAAGAAACAATCAAACTATCAAAACCGCAGTACATGTTTTACTGTTTTTCTAAAATTTTATGTGCTGTTATTTTACATCATGCATAAAGAAGTAATAGAAAATTTAAACAAAATCAGGAGCTTGTAGTATTTCTTATTGCAGTGAATTTACTTATTGGATGTCCTTTGGATTGTTTTACTGAGATAGAGCTTTTGCTTAAGGTAGTGGATCTGTGGCGATCATTTATTGTTAATACACATTGAATTTTATTGTCATTAATGCCAGAATCGCTCATTTGACAATAAAATCATGAGGATTCACTGGACATCCTAGTTTGAAATTGGTGATGGCGCTTCTTACCAGTCACAGAAACGTGACGACACGATTAGATTGTCGCAGAAAGGGCACTGCCCCTTCATCCTCGAGTTGCTACACGTAGCTGACAAAAATATTATTTATTTTTATTTGTAATTTAGTAATTATTTGAAATAATTAAGCATATATGCCTCCTCCAATAAATTGATCTAATTATCGCATTAAAATATGTGTACACTGTTACAAATAGCAGAAATTCAACCTCGTACTCAAACAGCAAATCTAAAAAAAATACCGGAACATATTTTATTTATGATAAATTTCTGTAAATATGCTAAATAATTCTTTGAAGGCTGATTCAGTAAGGGTAGAAGACATCTTCAAACTCATTTTTTATGTTTTTAAAATTGCACCTGAAGGACTATCCAAGTGTCCTTTGGATTGTTTTACTGAGATAGAGCTTTTGCTCAATGTAGTGGATCTGTGGCGATCATTTATTGTTAGTACACATTGAATTTTAATGTCATTAATGACAGAATCGCTCATTTGACAATAAAATCAACTATATGCATTATGGCTTATATTTATCACACAAGAAATTAAATATATATATATATATGTAGCGTGAAATATTAAGGAATTTTCCTGAATATTTTAAGCGTTATAGAGCTTTGCTCAATGTAGTGGATCTGTGGCGATCATTTATTGTTAATACACATTGAATTTTAATGTCATTAATGCCAGAATCGCTCATTTGACAATAAAATCAGCTATATGCATTATGGCTTATATTTATCACACAAGAAATTAAATATATATATATATAGCGTGAAATATTAAGGAATTTTCCTGAATATTTTAAGCGTTATCATGAACTTTCAAAATGCCTCAACCTCATTCCGTACCAATTAAAATACCCAATATTTTTTATTCTAGTTTGATTTGCATATTCAAATAAAAACGTGCATCGATTTTTATACATTTGAATATAAAGGGAAAAAAATATTTTCTAAATGTTATGAAAATTTCCGCATTTTTGCCTCCTATTTCTGTTCTTAACTACCTGTAACTTTTCCAATTATATTTAGTTAAAAAAAACTATGCGCAGTTTTATTTGCATATTTATACCAAACTGGCATAAACAATATTGGGGATTTTAACTGATATGGAGTGAGGTTCGGACATTTTTTAAGTTTTTGATAACGCTTAAAATATCCAGGAAAATGTCCTTATTTTTCTCCGATTTTTTTTAAATTCCTTGAGTGATAAATATATGCCATAATTCATATAGTGTGCCGTTGACTAGTATCTAAGGTGAAATTAAAAAAAGGGGGGTGGCTTTGTAGGTCTATTGTTCCATTAAATTTAGGTTTATGTTTTTTTACATGCAATAGATAAGACCATTGCATTTAAAAAACACACAGGGTGAGTACAAATGATGGACCCAATTTTAAAAAAAAATCATACTTTCGAAACTACTGTTCATATTACATTTCATATTACAGTTCATATTACAGAATATTTATTAGTAAGACATGAATTTAAAGAAAAATATACCAAGTTTTTTTCAGTTACAAATATTCGATGCGTGACTATCTTGTTACACGGCATATGTCCAAATAGTTATCCAGTTCGTTCCAAACACCAAACGCCCCACCCATCGGTGTGGAAGACTCTCGTTCATGTTACTATGTACCTGCAAAGATCAGTGATGTGGGGCTCCATCCTGCTGAAACACAAAATCTGCGCTGTCCTCAAGCGGGTAATGGTTTTACCCTTAATCACATGACCACCAAGATCTCCAGACCTAACATCATTTAATTTATTTTTGTGGGGTTGCGTCAAAGACGTTGTTTATGTACCACCAATGCCGAAAACACTACTTGAACTTAAAAAAACGCATTTGTACAGCATTCAGAACCACTGACAGATGGTACAAAATGTTTGGAACGAGCTCGATTACAGATAGGACATATGCCGTGTAACAAGAGGGTCACACATCGAACATTTCTAACTGAAAAAAAAAAACTTGGTACTTTAAATTCATGTATCACTTATTGTAATATGTGCAGTAATTTCGAAAATATGATTTTTTAAAATCCCTGCCGGCTCGGGTCTACAGGCGGAGGTCGATTTCGATGTTAAGTACTAAATTCTCCAACAAAACTTAAATCAAGATTAGAGATAAAACCCAGTTTCTTCACAAAGAGCGAGCTGTAGGGAGCTAAACTTTTTGTGAAAATTGTAATATACACGAATACACACACACATATATATGGAATAGGTTTAAAAAATGGCTAAAAAAAATTCAGAGAACCTTAAAGTGTTAAAATATGTTAATATTTCCATAGTCGGGTTTTTATACGTTTCTTGAAACTTACATGGCGTTACATATTCACCTGCTGAGGTCCATTATATTTCCAATATGACGAAATATACATATTTTTTTAATTCGTCAAACTATTTATTTTGAGTTTTCATACTGCAATCTTGCTCTAGGAAACTTATGACGTAATATTCAATTTGTTTTCAATTTGTCAAACTATTTAATTTTACACGTGAAAATTTTGCAAAAGAAAAGTAATTGTTGTGGTGAGAATTTTATTATTTGTTTTTTTAGGTAGATTTCGTAAGAAATACTACCTATTGCAGTCGTTACCATGGTGCGACTTTTGAAAAATTCCTTCATAACTTTTCATTATAGGACCCCAGGAACCCAAAACCACCCCCACCTAAAAAGTTTATATATATATATATATATATATATATATATATGTATGTATGTATGTACTAAATTTTGTCCGCACGATAAAAGTCGCAATTATGCACAGTTCGTCTTCAAACTCGCCAACAACTTTGAGATGGCTAATATCTCGGCGGGGATTGAAAATGGGCAAAATCGGTCCAAGGGAATGGAAATGGGGAAGGTTCAAAATTTTGAATACCGTCTGAACAAGATTCTGATAAAACCAGCTCTTATACAACAATGACGGGGAAAAATAAATATTTTTCGTTATAACAGTTGCCAACAATTAAAAAAAAGCAATAAAATTCTCACCACAGCAATTGCTTTTCTATTGAAAGTTCACGTGAAAAATTAAATTAAATAAATAGTTTGACGAATTGAAAACAAATTGAATATTACGTCATAAGTGTTCTAGAGTAAGATTTCCGCATGAAAACTCAAAACGAAATAAATAGTTTGACGAATAATAATAAAAAAAAATATTGCGTCATATTGGAAATAAAATGGACCTCAGTTGGTGAATATGTAACGTCATGCGAGTTTGAGAAAACGTATTAAAACATGATAAAAACACGACTATGGAAATATTAACTTATTTTAACACTTTGAGGTTCTCTGAATTTACTTTAGCTATTTTTTAAACCTATTCCATATACATGCATGTGTGTATTCGTGTATATTAGAATTTTCACAAAATGTTTATCTCCCTAGAGCTCATTCTTAGTGGAGGAACTGGGTTTTTCTCTAATCTTGATTTAAGTTTTGTTGGTGAATTTAGTACTTAACTTCGAAACCTACCTCCGCCTGTAGGCCCGAGCCGGCAGGGATTTTTTTTTAATTGTTGGCAGCTGCTATAACGAAAAACTTTTATTTTTTTCCTGCCATTGTTGTGTAAGAGCTGGTTTTATCAGAATCATGTTAAGACAGTATTCAAAATTTTGAACCCTCCCCATTTCCACCCTCTTGGGCCGATTTCGCCCATTTTCAATCCCTGCCGAGATATTAGCCATCTCAAAGTTGTTGGCGAGTTTGAAGATGATTCGTGCATAATTGCGACTTTTATCGTGCGGACAAAATTTAGTACATACATACATATATATATATATATATATATATATATATATATATATATATATAAACTTTTTAGGTGGGGGTGGTTTTGGGGTCCTGGGGTCCTATAATGAAAAGTTATGAAGGAATTTTTCAAAAGTAGCACCATGGTAACGACTGCAATAGGTAGTATTTCTTACGAAATCTACCTAAAAAAACTTGGTACTTTAAATTCATGTATCACGTATTGTAATATGTGCAGTAATTTCGAAAATATGATTTTTTAAAAATAGGGTCCGTCATTTGTACTCACCCTGTATAATAAGATATATGCCTGGTTTAAGATATATTAGCTCTTCCGTGTAGTTTATCTGGTTGTATTATGTATAAATTTATCATTTATTTCTTAAATTAAGAAATTTCGCATTGCAGAAATATTTTCTATTAATGAGCTCACCAATATTTGATGGTATGAACTTTGTCACATTTCCTTCCTCACTCGAGTTGACATTCAGAGAAATGATGTAATGTTTCAAAAATGGAACAATGAAACAATGTAAGACGCTACAATTGAGTACATAGTTGCGGATCAACTTTAAATTCAGGTGAAATCCAAGCGACTTGCAGAAACAGAAGGGAGACATTTGAAAATTTTTAAGTTTAACTGTAGTAAAATACACTTAACCCCTTAACGGTTGCATTAAATTACGGTTCAAACATTCATATTGCTTATTGGCAAAAGAAACATTCACCTTATTTAATGATAGGTAAATTGTCACCATAATAAAATCAATTACACTATTTTATAAAACTGGTGGGAATTTGAATGAAAGACACAGCCTGTGAATATCACAGATGCGAAAATCAAGAGGTTAAATGCAAGAATAAACAAATAAACTTAAAAACAAAAATAAATTTAAAGTTATAAAAAATAAAATAAATGAATAAAATATTCTTATTTTATTAAAGTAACACTTACACACTTATAGTAAAAAAAGGAAAACTATCACAAACAAGGTGGGACCGGAAGGTATGTATAAATATATGTTAGATTATTCTAACATTGGAAGGT
The DNA here is from genome assembly GCA_963932465.1 of Maratus speciosus. NCBI lineage: Eukaryota > Metazoa > Arthropoda > Arachnida > Araneae > Salticidae > Maratus > Maratus speciosus. The sequence goes on from OZ010790.1 coordinate 530,069,621, forward strand.
TTTATGGCTAAATGTTGCATTCTAGCAACATTGGATTGGCTTTATCGTTGAAGATGCCGTACTGGTTGTCACGATAGTAGCTGTGGATCACATGCAGCGATAATGGCGTAAAGAAGTGGTCAGAACAGATAATTCGAATCTGTTATGTTAGTAGAACCAAATGCTGAAATGCAGTTTTCGAGTGAAAACAATGGAATTCATCGTTCCGTGAAGTTTCCCCAGAAGAAATTGAAACAACTCATAATCAACTAAGCACTTTATTAGAACATCTTTCAAAAAGTGCAGTTTCCACCAAGATAATTAGCCATCGCTCCGTAGTAGTAATTAGGTTTAACCTTTTAACACCTGAAACGGCCCTATACGGCTTTGTGAGTTAAGTCCTAATTCGGCCGGTTTCGGCCGTCTATAGCAAAATAAGGGGTGATAGGTATAGAAAGAGATTCGTTTCTCCCTGTGCTGAGGGGTTCGTCTTTATTGTCGCCGGTCACGTTGTCCGATGACAGTGATGGAATACTTTGTAATTGCTTGCAGGTTTGTCATTACCTTTTTAAAAGCTAAAGTGATTTTATTCAGACGAGCCGGTTTTTTTTTTTTTTTCATTTTTGTTTCTTATTTCAAGAGAACGATATCGTTGTTTGTGCAGATTTTTAACTCTAGTATTGAGATATTTACTTAAAGTTTAATTTAAAATGAGTGAAAGAAAAAGACCTCTCACCCAATTAGAAATTGATGAAATCTTGTTTGGATCAGATGATAGTGATAGTGACATAGAAAGCGAAGATGATGGATGGCCCATAGATGCAAATTTAAATTGTTCTTTTATTAATAATCATGATTCCGATGAAGAAATCATAAGTGATATAATGGAAGAAAACAATGATTATTTTGTAACAGCGGATGGTGATAATTCGGTGTTAAATGAAGCCGTAGCTGATGAAGACATAAATATAGGAACAAACTGTGATACAGTTAATGACGAAAATATTTTATTTACTTGGTCGGAAATCATTCAGAACCAATTAATACTGGACAAGTCGAATAAAGCTTCGGGAGGACCAAAGCATGATTTACCAGTAGGATCGAACGCAGAAAGTTTTTTCAAATTATTGTTTACGGAAGAAATGTGTGAAATGATCAGAATAAATACGAATCTTTATGCTGATTACATTAAAGAACTCGTAAAAGATGCTTTTGAGCCCATAGGGAAAAAGAAATGGAAATGGACTCCGATAAATCATGTTCAAGAATTGTGGAACTTTTTCTCCATAATTTTAATCATGGGAATTAATAAATTACCAAAGCTGAGAGACTACTGGTCTTCAGATCCAATGCTAGGGAACGAAAAGGTAAAGCAGATCATGTCAAGAGACAGATTTCTTCAAATATACAAATTTTTGCATCTTTCTGACAGGAGTAAAGAGATACCTCTAACGCATCAAAACTTTTACATGATGCAGAAAATTGATCCATTTATGCAGGATCTTAGAGTAAATTGTCAAAAACATTTTATACCCTATATAGATTTGTCGATTGACGAAGCGATGATCAAATATAAGGGCCGATTAGGCATTGTGCAATATATGCCTAAAAAACCAGTCAAGAGAGGCATCAAAGTTTGGATGATGTGCACCTCTTTTCTTGGTTATATTTATAACTTTGAAATTTACTGCGGGAAAAAAGATCAAATGCCACGATCTAATTACGGTCTTGGATATGATGTGGTAACACATCTATCTAAGCCCCTTAAAACGGATCACCATTTATATTTTGATAGGTTTTTTACCTCTACTTATTTGATGAAAAGTTTATCCGAAAAAGGAATATCAGCGAGTGGGACAGTCATGTCAAATCGAAAAAATCTCCCAGCAAATATTAGCAAAATTAAACTAAAGGAAACAGGTGATTTCAAAGCATTCCAGTGCACAGAATTTCCGTTTCTAACGTGTAGTGTGTGGAAAGACAAAAAGGAAATTCTTATGCTTTCCAATGATACTGAGCACAAAGAGACAACCGTAAAACGCAGAATAGGAGGAATTATTCACACAGTCCCTTGTCCTGTTGTTTTTGCGGAATACAACAAAAAAATGGGTGGAGTAGACTCTGCAGACCAAAAAAGAAAGTATTATGACATTGCAAGGAAATCTAGAAAATGGTGGATATATCTGTTCTGGTTTTTTGTCAACAGTGCAATAAATAATGCTTTTATTATTTTTTCAACAACAAACTTTCCTTTACAGAAAAAGCCGAAAACACTGCTGGATTTTAGAATTGAGTTAATCAAAAGTATGTCTGAAACTGTCAAAATAGCAAAAAAAATAAATTCTTCAAATGATTTCAGACACATAAAAGTGAAAATTGTCGGGCGCAAAAAATCCTGCATAAGGTGCAGAAAATTAAAATTGAAAACCATTTCTAATAGGCCTATTGAAAGTTCATGGATGTGCGAAGTTTGCCAAATTTGCCTGTGCGCAGAATGTTTTGGCCCATACCATGAGACTATTTTTCGCCTAAGTTCCTAAAAAGACCGAAATAATTTCATTTTTTATTATAAATATTTATTATTATTATATATCTTGTAATATAATCTAGTAATCTATATAATGGGGTTACTTCATCAATACGAAAACAGCCGCTCACTAATGTTAAAACTATGGGAGATTTTTTTTTTTAAATATCTCGTTTATATTTCAATAATTTTAAATGATACTTTTTTCATTGAATAATTGAGACCGATCTCTACAAAGACCGTTTTTTTTTTTTTTTTTCGATTTCGTTTAGACTTTTTTTATTAGGATACATTCACTTTCGGAACCGGTTTCGAAAGTGAAAGTATCCTCAAAAATCTGCAAACAAAATTAAAAGAATAAAAACGGCCTTTGTAGATATCGACCACACCCATACAATTCAAAAAAAAAAAAAATTGTAATATTGAAATACAAAAAGTTATTTTAAAAAAATCTCCCATAGGATTAACATTAGGGAGCGGGTGTTTTCGCGTGAGTGTAGACGTACCTCAAAACACAAAGCTGTTTTTCAGTCATCAGGCCTGAACTTTCCACTAAATCGATTTTGTTAACTATTGTTTTAATTGATAGATGTTTATTTGTAGATATGCCCACAATAGCTATTTTTTTTTTTAATATTCTCCTTTTTGTATTTAATTTTAATTATATTCCATGAAATTTCTGCAAAATCGTGGCAATTCGATTTCTCCCATTGTTGCAGAGATAAGAGACATAATGTAAAATCAAAAGAACCGTGCAAGAAGTTTTGCAAGGCTGCCATTAATATTATTTGTCGATGCGTATATTATTATTATTATTATTATAAACTGCAATTTTTAATCAATATTTTTTAACAAAATACAAGTGTACTAAGTAAAAATATTGTTCAAAATCTTTCACACGACCTCATTTATTTTTGTCCGCTTTATATGTGTATAGAGAAGAGGATATTGACTTGGCATCAGCAAAATTAGCATTAAATGAATTTGTGTTTATCTACTTTTAATTTTGTACATTCTATAAGACTTACGATTACTACAAATTTATTATACTGTACTTCATTTATTATACCTGTTATTTTATATTATGTATCTGAATATAAGAGGGGTGTTGACAACAAAAATATTTGATATTTAGACATATTATCCAGATTTTTTACTTTTTTTAAATTTGAAAGATAAATTTCGGTAAAAATACTTAATTTTTATAAACAAATAATGATTTATATTTATTGTTATGCACAATAATGTTGTCCATCGGGTTTATTTATCTTTATTTTTTAGAACTTTAACTTTATTGATGCTCTAATTTTTGGTTTTTTACAATTACTTATAAAATATATTTTTATTTAAATGCATGGTGGATACTCATAAAAACACCTAAATATATCTGGTGAAAAGTTTGCGTCTGTGAAAATGACTTAATGTTTAGCTTGAAATCTATTTTTGCATTGATAAAACAAAAGAAAAATTTAATATGATTACATCCACATAGTCTATTTTCACCAATTTTTCATTTCTGAATTATAAAGTTTCTAATTGAAACCTTCATTGATTACTTCTTGATTGTATACATTAAGAACATTTTTTATTATTATATATCTTGTTATATAATCTTCAGTCTTATATATAATCTTGTAATCTATACAATGAGGCTATTTCATCCATTTGAAAACAGCGGCTAGCTTTTGTTAAACCTATGGGAGAAGTATTTAAAAATATGTCGTTTGCATTTAATTTTTTTTTTTTTTTTTAAAATGAGGTTTTTTTTTTTTTTTTTTTCCTTGGATAGTTGAGATCGATGTCTGCAAATACCGGTTTTTATTCTTTCGATTTGTTTTGAGTGATTTTTATTTAGACTCTTTCACTTTCGTAACCGGTTTCGAAAGTGAAACTTTCCTAATAATAATAATAATAATAATAATAGTAATAAACCCCTGCAAATCCATTTCTCCTATTGTTGCAAAGAACTGAGAAATAATGAAAAACCAGCCGAACCGTGCAAGGCAGTTTTGCACTGCAGTCATTAAAATTATTTGTTGATGAGTTTTTTTATTAATTAACTGCAATTTTTAATCAAAGTATTTTAACGAAATGCAAGTGTATATTAAGTTAAAATCTTGGATGAGTTTTTTTATTAACTGCAATTTTTAATCAAAGTATTTTGACGAAATGCAAGTGTATATTAATTTAAAATCTTGTTCAAAATATTTCACATGATCGCATTTATTTTTGTCCAGTTTATATGTATGTAGTAAAAGGAATCTTGGCATCTGAAATAATTAGCATTGAATAAATATGCATTTATATAGTTTTAATTTGGTACAATCTATTATGCTTAAGATTACTATTGCTTCATTATGCTATACTTTTTATAATACCTATTACTTTATGTTATGTGTGTGCATAGAAGAGGAATATTGATATTAAAAAATGTATATTAGATATTTGGACACATCATGCAGATTTAAGTGAATGAATCATATTTTTTGTGACTCACGAGAATATTGTCCATTGTGTTTATTTATCTTTTCTCATTATAACTTTGATTCTTTTTTTTTTCACTATAATTAAATGTAAAATATATTTTTATTTGAATACATGGTGGATAGCGGATACCCATAAAAACACGTAAATAGAGCACCTGGTAAAAAGTTTGCGTCTGTGAAAATGACGTTATGCCTAGCTTGTAAAGTATTTTTGCATTGATAAAAGAAAAAAAAAAATCCTATGAATGTGTCAACATAGCGTAATGTTCACTGATTTCTCATTTCTTAATTATAAATATTCGAATTGACGACTTTATTGATTACTTCTTGATTGTATACCCTGATTACATGTTTCAGATTGCTTTAAAAAATAATTAGTAGCAGGGTAAATTAATTTCTTTAGAAACAATTAAAACAAGTAAGAAAAATCATGCGTACGGCATAGATAATTAAACACTTTCCAACACTCCCTGAAAGCTTTAACAGAACTTCGTTATTTAGGGAAATAAGGTAAAAAATATAACAAAGTAAACATTTAAAAATTTATTTTAACAGTTACCGTCCATAGCCAAATAGCTATTCCAATTCTTTTGAAGACTGAAAGAATTTCATTTTTTTTTTATTATAAATATTTATTATTATTATATATCTTGTTATATAATCTTGTATATTTTAATATAATCTAGTAATCTATATAATGGGGTTAGTTTATGAATATGGAAACGGCCGCTCACTAATGTCAAACCTATGGGACAATTTTTTTTAAAAAATATCTCGTTTATATTTAAAAAATTTTAAATGATATTTTTTCATTGGATTGTTGAGACTGATCTCTACACAGACCGTTTTTTTCTGCTTTCTTTTAGACTTATTTTATTAGGGTACATTCACTTTCGGAACCGGTTTCGAAAGTGAAAGTATCCTCAAAAAACTTCAAACAATATGAAAAGAATAAAAACGGCCATTGTAGATATTGACCACATCTATGCAAAGAAATATATATATATGTATTAAAAATATTGAAATACAAAAGTTATTTTAAAAAAGAATCTTCCATAGAATTAACATTAGAGAGCGGGCGTTTTCGCGCAAGTGTAGAAGTACCTCAAAACACAAAGCTGCTTTTTAGTCATCAGGCCTGAACTTTCCACTAAAACGATTTTGTTAACTATTGTTTTAATTCATAGATTTTCATTTGTAGATATGCCCACAATGGCTCTTTTTTTTAATATTCTCAATTTTGTATTTAATTTTAATTATATTCCATAAAATTTCTTCAAAATCATGGCAATACAATTTCTCTCATTGTTGCAGAAATAAGAGACATAATGTAAAGCAAGAAGAACCGCGCAAGGAGTTTTGCAATGCTGTCATTAATATTATTTGTCGATGCGTATATAATTTTTATTATAATTATTATTATTATTAACTGCAATTTTTAATCAAAGTTTTTCAACAAAATGCAAGTATACTAAGTAAAAATATTGTTCAAAACTTTCACACGAACCTCATTTATTTTTGTCCGTTTTATATGTATATAGAGAAAAGGATATTGGCATCAGCAATAATTGGCATTAAATGAATTTGTATTTATCTACTTTTAATTTTGTACATTCTATAAAACTTAAGATTACTATAACTTTATTATATTGTATTTCATTTATTATGCATTTTATTTTATATTATGTACCTGCATAAGAGGGATGTTGAAAACAAAAAAAATATATATATATAATGAAGGGAACGAATATTTTTTCCAACTGGATTAAATCATATTTAAGGATGGAGTAGCACAGTTGAAGTTTATTCCAACAGAGCGAAAAATGTCCAGACCAGGGATCGAACCTGGATACTTGGCGTGCCGTGCCAATGCCTTACCTGTTAGGCTATCCGAACCGATACCTGGTTGACATAATTCACTCTCTTATTAGTTGGACTTGGCTGCGAACTGCAGCGCTAGTTTCATTCATCCGAGCTATAACTATAGCATTTACATGATGAAACTACTTTAACACGGAAACTCCTGTATACCATGTAATTAGGTCATAATGAAGGGAACGAATATTTTTTCCAACTGGATTAAATCATATTTAAGGATGGAGTAGCACAGTTGAAGTTTATTCCAACAGAGCGAAAAATGTCCAGACCAGGGATCGAACCTGGATACTTGGCGTGCCGTGCCAATGCCTTACCCATAGGCATTGGCATACCCCTTTGGCATACCCCTTTACCCATGCCATACCACCCTTGTAAGGCATTAGCACGGCACGCCAAGTATCCAGGTTCGATCCCTGGTCTGGACATTTTTCGCTCTGTTGGAATAAACTTCAACTGTGCTACTCCATCCTTAAATACAAAAAATATATATTTGATATTTAGACATATTATGCAGATTTTTGACCTTTTTTTTTTTTTTTTTTTTTTTTTTTTTTTTTTTTTTTTAAGATAAATTTCGGTAAAAATACTTAATTTTTATAAACAAATAACGATTTATATTTATTTTGATGCACAATAATATTCTCCATCGGGTTTATTTATCTTTATTGTTTGTAACTTTATTGGTGCTCTATTTTCTTTTGGTCATTACAATTAAATATAAAGTATATTTTTATTTTAATACATGGTGGATAGTGGATACCCATAAAAACACGAAAATAGATCACATGGTAAAAAGTTTGCGTCGCTGAAAATGACGTTATACCTACCTTGTAATGTATTTTTCCATTGATAAAACAAAATAAAATTTCTTAGGAATGTGTCAGCATACCGTAATGTTCACTGATTTCTCATTTCTTAATTATGAATATTCGAATTCAAGCCTTTATTGATTACTTCTTGATTGTATACCTTGATTACATGTTACAGATTGCTTAAAAAAATAAATTAGAACAAGGCAAATTATTTTTTTTTATAAACAATTAAAACAAGAAAGAAAAATCATGCGTACGGCATAGATTATGAAACACTTTCCAACATTCACTGAAAGCTTTAACTAAACTTCGTTATTTAGGAAAATAAGAAAAAAAGTGAAAAGTGTAAAAGTGAGATCCTCTTTTATGGAATCACATAGGATGTCTACAAAGTGATCCGGGACATGAAAGCTCGAAAAAGAAAAAAGTGACATTTTTCCTGTTTTAGAAAAATTATTTTACATTCTTTAGGATAAAACAACTCAGACCATGTGTATATGAAATAATTAGTTCAAAGAATATAATGATTTTTATACTATACTATCCGCAGTTGTTATGCCTTCATACAAGATTTAAATGCATTGATCTAAGACTGTTAAATTTTTGCTGTTTAATTAATCACATTTAAAGTTAAATATCTGGATGTCTATGAATGAAAAGCTATTATGATACTTTGTACAAGGTTTTCAGATATATGTTCTTTAAAATGTTATTTGCTATTGAAAAAAAAAAAATAGACAACATTCAACAGAGAACGTGTAACAATAAATGGATCAAAACAAATAAATTATTTAAAAAAAAAATATTTTTTCTACAATTTAGCTACAGTGCTATGGATTATTTTAAAAATATAGATTATTTTCGAATAAAGTAGAAAAGAAAAAAAAATACTACTATAAAAACTGAAACCATTTGGGATATCCAAATTAAGCGGCCTGTGAGCCGATGTGCATGTGTGCCCCACTTGTCCATGTAGAAATTGAATATTTTTTCCAACGATGTTGGAAACTGGTACAAAAAGAAAAGGTGCACATTTTACATTCCTGGATTAATTTTTGCTTGTAAACACCTGGAATTGGCAGATGTTGCTATTGAGAAAATGTAAGTCGAATAGTCTTTTCCATTTTTTCACAAAGGCAGATGATCTTTTAAAAAATACTTTCAAAATTCACGTTTTGAATCAAATTTTTCTACCGGACAGTCCAATAAACGTCATCCTCGGCAAACGATCGCTTATAACCCAAGATCTAATTTATGTATCAAAACTTTAAAAACATCCATTGGAATTGAAATCATTTCAATAGTCATTTCGGAGTGTTTAATGACGTTTAAAAATTAGTCAGTAACTGTGTCAGAAAGTTTCCTGTTCTTAAATACACATTTTTTTTTCCATTTTTTCTTGTGAACTACCATAACCAAAAAATTTAGATCCTAAATTTTATCAAAACAAATCTAAAAAACATTTTTATTTTTTCTGTGTGTTGTTTAAATAGAGTTTTCTTGGTTCTTAGTGTTACCTAAAAATTTTTATTCATAGTTTTTGTTACTTTTTTTAATCACTCTTATCTTGTAAAGGTAAAGACAATGAGAAATATTCACCTTTCAATAATTTTCACGTGTTTGTCTTTATTTCAACTCCTTTAAAATCTCTGTATGTAAAGTTTTGATTAATTTAATTTATGCCCCCCCCCCCCTTTACATTCCAATGTCTACCCTTGGGGAAAATATCCGTAAATGTGGTAAATATGTAGTAAGCCTCTGCCCTTATACATAAGCTATTTATGTAGCGAGTTGAAAGAGTCTACAGATGGACTTCTTTCAAACCACGAGCCCCCCCCCCCCCTTCCCCCAAGGCCCTGATTACCGAATAAATACGAGAAGCACGTGCTTCCCTTAGAAAATTTTGAAGGGGCCCAAAATTGAGAAAACTGAGGGACCCAAATTTCATATTGAATCAATACTATTCCAAAATTCTATCAAATTTATTTTCAGATTATATTAATTCCTTTGTATATATATAATATATATATATATTTTTTTTCAAAAAGTGTTCCATAAATATACCTTTCATAACAAATTAAATCTTCATGTAATAAAACAGTTTCAACTACGTGATGACAATCCTTAAGTTTGTTCATTATTTTAAATGTTTATTTATTTTATATATTGAATTTGAATATTACTGAATTTGGCTTATATAGACAACATAAAATTTTAATCATTTAAACTATTGCCAATATTGAAAGAAATATTTCAAAACAGTGATTTTTTATGTTGCGCGTACATGCTGAATTCAACCTTTTTATCCAACTAACATATTTATTCTAATACCTGCAAAATCATTTTTAGATATTTTTCTTGATTGTATCCAATTTCTGTGTATTTAAATAGGGGAACATATAAAAAAAAGTTGTTTCATGAAATATACATGAACTGAACTGATCCATTCTTTAGAATAATATGCATTGGTGAATTTTCGAGTACGGCGAATTTAAAATAATGTTCAGATTTTAAATTAAAGGTTCTTCTTAAATGAAAGGGAGTCCCGAAATGACATTTGTGCTTCCCATAGCTTCAGAGGTTAATGGGGCCCTGCCCCCCCCCCCCCCCCCCCTCCTCCACAGTCACACCCCTAATACATTTTCAATGTGTAACATCTATTCGTAAAATTATAATTTCAAGTTTATAAAAGATAAAGTAAGTTAAAAATTAAATAAAAGTAAAATGAAGTTTAAATGCTGCCAATTAATATTTTGCGTTTTTTGTATATATATTATACTCTAATCACTTTCTACATGTTTCTACATATTATGCTTTATGAAGTTGTGTATTTATATTCGAAATAATTTCGAGTGTATTCTTTATAATTACTACTATTATTTTTACCCCCCCCTTTTTTTTTCATCATTGAGCTTTTTATTGCGCACCTCATTGAACATCATACTAACATTATATACTTTTTTTCATAAAATTTATCGAAAATTAGAAAACGCTCTCCCAAATGACTTCAGTAGTTATGCTTGTACATTATAATACTTCATGACGTGTAAGAGAGGATTTTTTTTTATTATCTTTTTGACTATATTTTAAACTGAGTGGGAATATGTTAAAAAGGTTTCAGGGTCGTGCCATGCGATTGTACAGCTTAAGCGTCGCACAAAGGCACTCACCTGACAGTACAATAATCACCGGTTACAAAGAGGACGCCATTTCAATAGTGAATTTTTTTTTTTTCATTTTAAGTCTTTCAAAAAAAACCTAGTTTGTTTAGGATTATAGAGCCAGCTCAAGTTACAAACACCGAAATAATTCCGACGACAGCATGAAATGCAACTCTAATTTTACTGTGAAGCGAAAGACTGGTTTGAGTAGCATGATGAATCAGTTTTATCAAGCTCAAGCCTTTGTAAGGAGTTTGAACCCCCCCCCTCCCCCCTCCCCCCCCGGCCAAATGGATTATCCTACTCTTTGTCATTATTTTAGGAAACAAAATCAGAATCTGAAATATGTTAAAGTCGTAAAAAATCGTCATGTCCGAACTCCGAACAGCATTGTAAAAATGGTATAGGGCATGAATACACTTTTTTATACTCGATCAACAGGCTTCTGGACACATGTACAAAAGAAGAGACTATATGTTATATACATATATTACGTGCTTAAAATTAGTTATTTTAGTGATCACTTGGCATGTTAAACCCAATATACACACACATACACGCTCGCACACAGAGAAAAAAAAAAAAACCTGTCAGAATAAATTATGAAAGCTATCTTTAAAACCTATCTGTACATCTAATAGTTGATAAATTCGCCACAAAGGGCTGAATTTGATTTTTTAGTTTTCTAATATATTTACTATGACATTTTATTTTTAATTTTCTAGTTTAAGTTCATTCTATCACTGCATAGCTCTGTTTTCATAAAATGTATTAGAAAAACACTTCAATTATGCTTTTGGTATGTCGGGCTGTGGGCGAATAATATTCCTAAACAAATGAGTTGCTTAGCTTAATCACCGCCTCCCCCCCCCCCACACTTCCTTCTTCATAAGAAATCTGAACACATACCAATCGCAGCTTTTGGTGTTTTTCGTAGTTTATTTCAATGCACTAAGAATTTTCCTAACACCTAAAATCGCCATCATCGTTGCATTAGCTATTCATGAAAAAAATAGGTACATTTAAAGATTTGGAGAAATAAAATGAATTATTTTTTATCTAAAATAAAATGTAACTTTTCGTCTAAATAAAACCTTCTGATATTTTGTTGGATAACTCAGTGATACAGTAATAATAAGATAAGCTGATAGATTAACTCCTCAAGAGTGCGAAAAATCTGATAAAGTGAGATCAGACACTCCTGTGTTGCAATGACATTAAAAACCATATAAGATGTTAAAACTCTGATTGTCTTTCTTGCTGTGCAGAAAATTGTGCCAATGTAATAAAAAGCATAAACAGTTGAAAAAAGTTTTTATCATACAGCTGTTTCAAGACCTTATGCATTAATAAAATTATAAAAATAAAAATAACCTTGTTTCATATTTAGTACATCATTTGTTTATTTTTAAAATATTTGCAGGAAAAATCATAACAGACAAAATAAAGGTTATCAAAAACTTAGATTCGAATGCTAGATGCCTTTTAATTGGAGATTTCCCTCCCCTCCCCCTTTCTCAAAAGTGTGAAATATTCTAACAATAAGATAACTTATTTTTGATTTAAAAAAAAATAATAATGAAATTTGCAAACATTATTATTCAAATATCTATGAAGCGAGTAATGGTTTTTATGTTGCCGAAAATGGGTTACATATTGGAATATAATCGTTTAATATTTTTTTCATCATTTTTTTTTTTTTTTTTTTTTTTTACTGTAACGTCACAAAAATCGACTTAAAACAGGATTTCTGTCACCCTATTCCAGCAAAAGCTTTTATCTGTACAAGCAAATTGAAAACACTAATTCTTTCTTTTTTAACAGAGAATGCTGCATTATATTCCAAATAACTCCATGAACGTGTAAAAAAAATAGCAGTTTGGATTTGAGAACTGTTTTAATATAGCTTATTAAATAATATTTATTAGGGCTGTTCTCAAATTCTAAATAGTTATTGTTATTCTCCCTCATGAAGTCATTTTTAAACCTAGGCACATGAAATGTTCACATTCACAAACTACAAACTACAAGCGAATAGCTTTTTCCCTTTTTCTATAGAAGAACACGTTCTTTCTGAAAATACTGTCAAAATTGACGTTTTGAACCAAAAACCCGACGGGAAGCCATAAAAAGGTCGTCATGAGACAGCAATCGATTATAATTTAAGATATAATGCATTATTTAAAAAAAAAAAAAAAAAAAAAAAAAAATCAGAACCATTCAAGAGCCATGGCTGAAATTTCGTGATTTTTCTCGAAAAATTAAATTTATAAATGTCACAGAAAATTTCATAATTTTGAGCAGGGAAGAATATTTTTGGGGAATCTCCTTAACACTTTATGCACCGACGGTACTTATAAGTACTATTAAAATAACTTGTTATAAAATTCATTTAATACATCGATTATTAGTAATACAGTTTAGATTGAGTTACAGATACTTTACTTTATCTTGTTCCAAGAGCATTATTGGTTACGCACACACACACACACAAAAAAAAAGGATGATTTCTTTTGCCTTTGCATCCAATGGCGGATCCGTGGGGGAGTTCACGGGGGTCGTGACCCCCCCCCCCCCCCCTTCCTGAACGTTCAAAATTTCCAAAGGAAACTTAAAAACATGAAACATATATTAAATTCTTTCAGATTCATCCTTTGCTCAACTATGAGAATCTTTCTGTCTCTTTTAAAGCTGTACTTAAATCCAAAGTAGGTAATTTCTGACACATCCATGCTGTCATTTTAAATCTCAGATGCAAGATATTTGCAAGATATTTGCATCCTTTATAAGGAAATTTCCTTAAACTGTGGGATTTAAAACTGAATTTCAGGCCGCGACTAACAATTGCTCCCTCCTGACGGCATTTTAATAACTGTTAAGTCCTAAAAATTTGTATATAATGCTCAATTTATTAAAGATTCTTTGCATTTATAAGAAAATGGGAAATTCTTCAGTTTCTGGGTATCTGAATAAAATGTGTATATTTTATATTTTTTGCGAATATTAATGCGAATATATAATTACGAATATTATTTTCTTGGTATTTACAAATGAAAATAACTTCCCAAACGTATCAAAAATTTAGCCATTTTGGATGTGGGGACAACCTTCAATATAAAAATTGCTTATTAAGTGATGTGACCCCCCCCCCCCCCCCCGAAAAAAAAAGGAGACATGACTACCTTTCTAAATGGAGGGCTGCATCAGCTCTTGTTTGCATCTTTTCAGCTTTTCAGCTTTATTGACATTGAAAGATTGTGTGTGTGTGTAGGGGGGAGGGGTGTTCAGTTCGGAAATATTTCTATATTTCTATTGTAAAGACATTATATTTGTACATTTCCTAATTCTACGAAATGCTAACAAAAGTATTGTAAATAAAAGATTGGAGTGGAGTAATAAATATTGTACAAAATCCCTATAAATTTAAATTTAATTAATTAATTGTAATTGACAAAATCTTTCTAAAAGTTATTAAAGGATTGTGTCAATCTTCTGATGTAGTTTCAAAAATTCACGAAAAATGCTTTAGAAGATGACATTTTCATGAATTCATAATTTAGGACATAAAGGGTTAAAAGCATTTGTTCTGAAATTGTACTGTAAAAGCTTTAGAGGGGGGGGGGGGTCTCTAAAAAAATTCTGAATTTTAAATCCTTAAATTAAGTATTAGCCTTGTCCTAAAATAAGAATTTTTTAATCTCATACTCTAATAGATGGTACCGAAATATTTACATTATAATGAAAATAATGAGGTCTAATACAAATAGAATTGCCCCACCAGTGGCCGACAGGTTCTGCTTTCCAAGCTGGTAGGCGGGAGGTGCTGGGTTCAAACCGAATCGCGCCCGTCGACCTAATCGTTCGGAGTTTTCTTCGAACCGTGGATTTCCATGCGTAAATACGGGTTAGGTTTACTTAGAAAGACCTCCACGGAGGGCACTCCCCCCCTTTGGGCCTGTATCCCTCGTGTTGATAATTGGCCGTTATAAACACAACCAACCAAATAGAATTACAGTAGAGCGCCGATTATCGGAACTCCAATTAACCGAACTTCCAAGAACAGTCTATTTCTCTCAAAAAAATTTTCTAATTATGATGATATTATGGATGAGATTTAAGATGAAAAAGAAATTGAAGAAATGAAAACAAATGCTCTGAAAATGACACAGGTCCACCACATAACGAAGTCTTTGAATGTTTGGAAACAGTTATGAAATGGCTATGCCGGCAGAAGAATTCTGATTTTATTCAACTAACGTATTTAAAAAGAATTCGAGATATGGCAGTATTGGAAGGAACGTCTTCTTTGAAGCAAGCAACAATCGAAAGCTTTTTAGCTTAAATTATAATGTTTGGAGTTCAGAAAATTATAAAAAGGGAAAAAGAAAATTTTAAATGATAGAAAAGTAAACAAAAAAAAAAAAAAAAAAGTTTTTAAACACGCTAGCACTAACTGGTGCTGCCAGTCCTAAGCCTGGATAAAGTGTGATGGTTTAAGTATAGTCAGGAACACCCGTTAAATTGTCTGTCCATTTATCCGTACTTTTGCTTATCCGAACTAGGGTCTGTCCCGACTTGTTCGGATAATCAGCGCTCTACTGTATTCTGTTTTTTTTTTTTTTTTTTTTTTTTTTTTTTTTTTTTTTTTTTGCACATATAGAATATCTGCCGAATCTTAATTTCTAATTGTAATTTTATAGTTATATGAGGTTTTCTGCAGCATTCTTAAAATTGTTTGTTGTTCTGTGATTATTACCATTTTTATTACATGCATACATAATTTGTCGTATGAGGAGAGTCGTGGAAAAAACTTTTTGCTCAAATTCGCTTGTCAAGGAACAATATAAGTAGCCTTTCTTCCAAGTCTTATAATCTATAAACTCACATTTCCGATAAAATGTATGGAGTAAGAATGCAGTGTAAATACTTCTTACTACAGGTGAAAAGGGATAAATAATGTTTCCTCATTCTGTTTAGAATTAACACTCCAAACAAATAATAGATCAACAAGCAAAAGTACGTGGGGAAGGAGGAGAGTAAACATACATCAAGATGACATTTCAACCACGCCTCCCCCATGGGAAACTCAAATGCGGTAAAAGGACGAGTCCATTTTCTCAAAATGTTCCTTTCATACGCCAGGATTTATAGGTAGTGATTTTTTCGTCTTTGTAGGCGTTAAAGAGTTAAACAAAGTTCCAGATAATCGAATAACAGGACGGTGACCAGGGGATAGATGTAAACTGGAAATACGACACAAATCTGCTGAAATACAGCGAGTATCAACTTTTTGTTCCTCACGTGTAAGGATACAAATATGACGTAGATCGCGCTCTCAACCAATGAATAATTAAGAATGTCACGTCATATAAAGAGTGCGAACAGAACTAGCGGATGAATTTGAAGGAAAAAAAGGATAACATCAGAAATACGCGGGAAAGTAAAAATGGAAGCTAAAAGAATAATCTCGAAAGAAAGAAGCCGGGAATGAAACATTTAATTTAAGAATACTAAAAGCGTAATATTTAAGCGATTAAGACATGTGAGACATTAAATTAAAGGGAATTTAACAGAGTTAACGATAGAGATTATTTAAGGATAAGGATTTAGTGAAAATAAAGTAGTAATTTAGAATAAGATAAGGAAATCGCGGAATTAGATCTAATAATGTAACACATATACATGTATAACATTTTTAACTATTTCATAACTTATGTTTGTTATTTTTTACTTTTTCTTTTTTTATTAACTTTTAAAATTTCTATATTTGTGGCCACCCGCCGCGTCTAAACATTCTTCTATGGCTTCCATTGCATTGTAAAACGCTTTTACCTGCATATATTGTTCCATTTAATTTCTCATTTTTCATATTAAAATACTCTTTTATCCTTTCAAAATTCCTATGGACTACGCCCTGTAACTTTTATTTCACGATTTTGTTTATTCGGTTTGAAAACATTACAATTGATCAATAATTGTATTTTTTTTTTTTCTGTGGATGCTCCTACAAGTTGTCTCGCCCATAACAAAGCCTTTTTACGCCAGTTTTCTCCTTCCGCCAGTGGCGTTATTTTGTGCATCATCTCATTGGTTCAGAATTTCAATGTTTTTGTCACAGCGAGTCTTTTAAAATATTTATAGCTTTGTGCGAGGACAATAAAACAATATTTGCTACGGCTACAAATCCTACTTTCTGAAGCCCCTATTGTGCCAAGCTTTTATTAAATAAATATCTATCCCCTCATAACAAACAAATGCCGATAAATATATCTAGATATCTCCGCGCACGTTACTCAAATTCTGAAAATTAGTTACCACCACTTGAACATAGAACAATTGATATGCTCTCATATGAAAATATAAAAGTGTAAGAACAAAATCAAGTTATCAAACCTTAAATGCCTTTTCAGTAATCCATCTTGAATTTAAAGATTTATAATGAAGTGCAATGCATAGTCTTCAATAGAGGTTTAAAACGATACACAAGCATTTTTTTTTTCTAATACTCACAAGAGTTAGAAATTCGAGTACATAAATATTCTTTCAAAAGTTCAAATATTTATTTAATCACAGAAGATTGGAATTTATTGCTAAAAATATCAAGGAATTTCAAAGACGAAAATCACATAAATTTTCATTAAAATATAAAACGGAACAAAATAAATTTTATTGAAAAAATAGGAAAATATGTCTATGAGTTCTTGTGTGGGATTATCTTTAAAGGTTTAAATAAAGCAGTCTATGTTTTAGGCTTCGTTTACGAAATTCGAAGCTAAAGAGGCTTATAAATCAAATCTGATAATAAATTACAGTTGTTTAAATAGACTCAGTAATATATTTTATTTAATGATTTGAAAATAGAAATACTCATTATACTTATAAATCTTCATAAAATTGGCTTGAGTTCTTTCTAATATTAAAAATGTTTTTAATAATCTATATTATGAAGGACAAACGTATCTGTGCGTAACGCTGAAGTAATTTTTCAAATGACAACACTTTACGATGGAATTTCGTCTTTCCGATTTTCGCTTCTGCAATTTTTTAATCTTCTAAACATCGCACATTTTCAATTTTTACACGGTTGTATAGGGAAAAAAAATCGACTTTGAAATGTAATTTGTTTGAAAACTGTATCTCGAAGGACGGATTTATTATGGTTTATTCAATAATTTTCAATCATGATTTTTTAAATTTACCTCTATGGAGTGACGGCTCCATTACGCAATTACAATAAACAATTTGCACATAAAAAAAAAAATGACAATTGTTCAGCATTTGTCTCCGGCTAATTTTCCATAACGAAATTAAAGCTTTCTCCATAAGTAAATAAAAGAATAACGTAAAAAAAAACACGAATTTGTGATGTATGTAATTGAACAATTTAAATTTTTACAGAGCCGAATCAGGAAAAATATATGCTCTCAAGTGTAATTTGTATAAAATAGATAAGTTTTGAAATAGAGTTGCTACGCAATTATGCAATGAACTTTTAAAAAAAAGTATTCTATATATTTAAAATACAAGACAGTTTTTTAGACAACTCCCTTGAACTTTCTACTGAACGAGTTTTACTATTTTTTTCCCTTAATGAATTCCTTAAATTTAGAAATATTCTGCCGGAAGGGGGCGTTGTAATAGCCATTTTTGTGCCATTCTCATTATTATACCATCGAAAAGTGTATTAAATTACGCATAGAATTGAACTAAATTTTATGTATACGTTTTTGGATAGGGCCAGCAGTTTCTCCCTGAATTTGAAAAAAAAAAAATTCTGCCGAAAGGGAGCGCTCTAATAGCAATGTTTGTGCCATTTTCATTATTGTACAATCAATAAGTGCATGAAGTTATCCATAGAATTGAACCAATTTTTTTGTGTATGTATTTGGCTGTGGCAATCAGGTCGTCCTTTAATTTAGAAATATTCTGCCGGAAGGGGTTAATACAAAATCGATTTTGCTGCCATTTTATTTATTTTACATTTGAAAGTGTATGAAGCTATGATTAGAATTGAAACATTTTTTTATTTTTGTATATTTTTGGTTATGGCCAGCAAGCAGGTTCTCCTTGAATATTGCAATATTACGCCAGAAAGGGGCGCTGTGATAGAGATTTTGTATAATTTTCTCGGTTTTTCATAGTTCTGTTGGGCATCGGCGGATCGTGCAGCGACGGGAACTTGCGTCCTGCTAAGCCGGCTTTTAGCAAACAGCTGATGTACTACAGAATTTATATATACATTATGCAATCGTATGTGGCACAGAAACCGCGATTATTTGTTAAATGTTTAATGGCAACGCTCGAATGAAACGCACCTCATTGGTTATTGAACAGCATTTAAAGCATAGTCATATCTATAAGGGGGGTTACCGTAGAGGGGACCTTGTTCTGTCACCAAATGTCGACAATTTCTTCGCTAAAAATGACGCCAAATTGGCGATATCTCAAATATTTCGCCAAATTCCCATAGACTGCCACTTTAAACCGATAGGGTTTACTTGCTTAAAGAAAATCAACAAATTGAGATATTTTAATGCAACAAAAACTAATATTAACTTAAGGGATTATATTAATTATATTTAAGGGAGTCCAAGTAAATTAAATTATGAATAAAAGTAACATGATACAATGCTTAGCATGCTTTCCCAAAGATAAATTTTAAGGGAGACGAAACTGGTCGCCAAGGGTGGCTAGTATTCTTTAGAATACTAATGGATTAGAATAAAATAGTGCAAATAAATCATAATTGCTGCTCAGTTGGCGCACTAGCGGACGTGTTGCCGTAGCAACGTTGCACACCACGACTCAATGTGAAATGAATGGCAAATCGATTATCGATATTACTCGAACTCGAAGACATCTGTCGTCGGGTTTCCATGCAATACACTGCCCTGAGACGTATGATGTTGCTATGACAACACCTCCTGTCGTGCATTAACTGACTGGTGATTTTATTAGCTGTAAAAGCTAGTCTATCACATATTTGCTGTCCTTGGCGACCAGTTTGGTCTCCCTTCAATAAAGAAAAACTATTGTTTTTAATAAATATCATGATCGAGATTTACACGTTTTTCGTCAATTAAATTACAAAAGCAAAATTTTTTACAAAACATTTTGCAACAAATATGTCATTTTCGACCAATAAATTAAATGGGACTTCTATACCTATGGGATTTCTATATCTATCTAATTAAATAATACTTTTCATCTTCATGTAAAGGGATAATTTTTTTCTTAAATTTAGTCCGAAAGGTGTTTAAGCATTTATTGAAAAAATATAATTTTATTATGTAAAATGAATGTAGATTTGATCGTTATTAAAAAGAAATTTTTACAATTTTTAATTATTTATAAGGATTTATTTTTATTTTCTTACCGTAATAGAAAAAACAAAAAAAGATTTTACAAAAATTTATGTTTCGGTAAGCTTTATAAACAAAAATTGTGATATATAACAATGATGCAAAAGTAATTAAAATATATAAACAGAAATTTTGTGTTACAAGAAACAAATAACCTATAAAAAATATTAAACTTATTAAATATATTTCCTGAATCAATCTATTTATTTATTTTTAATAAAAAAAACAATATACTGTACTTTGTTTAATATATTCATTTCCGTTAGATATAAAATTGTTCTAAATTTAATGATATTAACACAAACAATTGTTTTTTTTAACACAATTCTTGGATGCTATCATACATAAAAATTTATTTTCCTTTGCTAATACGTATTTATTTGTGCATTGACTTTTTCCCTCTGAAGTTTGTGACACAGCTTAGACTTAATTTGGAAAGAAATAAGTGTATGCTATCGCGGTTACATCACCTTCGTCCTCCTAAATTTCTCTGACAATTATAGTTGTCGAGGAAAAGAGACAGTTATCCCGAATTTTAGTGTTAGCACAAAGCAGTTACTTAGCTTACAGATCTAAAATGTTTTTCTGAATTTCGATCGTGAGAGACAGATTGGAATATTTATGTTGTTTTCTTTGTATGTTCTATTTGCTTAAATATAATCGGACTTTTGCTTTAAGACACTACACTGTTAAAAAAAGACCGATTATTTTCCTATGAATATAGGTTAGGCATAATTTGGAAAGAAATTAGTGTATGCTATTGATCGCTGTTATATCACTTTCCTTCTACTAAATTTCTCTGACATTTGTAGCTGTTGAGTAGAAAAGACAATTACCCCTAATTGATAGTGTTAGCATCTGTTACTCAGTTTTCAACGTTTAAAAGTCTTTCTGAATTTCGATCATGAGAGTCATATTGGAATATTATTGCTGTTTTCTTTGCATGGTCTATGTGCTTAAATACAATCTAACTTTCGCTTTAAAACACCACGATGTTAAAAAAAGACAATTGTTTATTAATCTAGAAAGATAGTTTGGAAAGAAATTAGTGTATGCTATTGATCGCTGTTACATCAGTTTCGTTCTGTTAAATTTCTTTGAGATTTGTAGCTGTTGAGTAGAAGAGACAATTACCCCTAATTTATAGTGTTAGCACCAAACGGTTACTTATTTTGCAAACCTTAAACGTCTTTCTGAATTTCGATCATGAGAGTCATATTGGAATATTAATGCTGTTTTCTTTAGATGTTCTATGTGCTTAAATATAATCTGACTTTTTCTTTAAAACACCACAATGTTAAAAAGACAAATTTTTATTAATCTACGAAGACAGTTTGGATATAGTTTGGAAAGAAATTAGAGTACGCTATTGATCGCTATTACATAACTTTCGTGCTACTAAATTCCTCTGATATTTGAAGTTGTTGTGTAGAAGAAACAGTTACCCCGAATTTTAGTGTTAGTACAAAATAGTTACTTAATTTACAAAACTAAAATGTCTTTCTGAATTTGATCATGAGAATAAAATTGGAATATTTATGTTTTTTTACACCTTCTATTTGCTTAAATAAAATAGCATTTTTAAATTAAGACTCTACACTATTAAAAGAAGACACATGTTTATTAATCTAGGAAAATATGCTGTAAAAATGAACGAAAATATAAGGTAAACTCAACCGCAGTTCGCCGCTTAGGGACATTTATCTAATTATTATTAAAGTGTTAGTGAATTCTAAATGACATATATTTTTTTAGCCTAGTGTTAAACTTCATGAATCAGAATAAACATTCAAATTTGCAAAATATATTTTTCGGAGAAAGATGAAATGTAAAAAAAAAATTACCTTCCTCTATGATCCAGTATTGGGCCTAGTAAATTTCGGATTAATGAATCTTTAAGTTATCAACTTATCCAATAAATTATTTACACTATAATAGAGCATATAAATAGTAGTTTAATTTAAAATTAAGCATAATATTAAAGAAACAATGTTTTAAATAAAATCATATTTCTTGATGAAATTTCGAAAATTTGCCAAAAAAATCTGTTAGGTATATTTCCTAAGAAATACTACATATTACAGTCGTTACCATGGTGCGATTTTCGAAAAATTCCTTCATAACTTTTCATTACATGGCCCCAGGAACACAAAACCAACCCCACCTAAAAAGTTTATATATATGTGTGTGTATGTGTATACTAATTATTGTCTGCGCGATAAAAGTCACAATTGTACACGGATCGTCTTCAAACTCACTGGAAACATTGAGATGACTAATATCTCGGCGGAGAATTCAAATGGGCAAAATCGCCCCAAGGGAGTCAAAATAGGGAGGGATTTTGTGAAAATCGAAAGAACTCCACAGCTTCTTAATTATAATACATATCAAATCAGTTTGAAGTTATTATTACTTCTAGGAAAAGGACCAAAAATTTATGTATCACATATTTTTTATAAAATTAAAAATGGGCTCAAGGGGCGAAAAAATAGAGTATTAGAGCGAAAAAAAAATTCATAACTTCGTCAATTCTCAAGACATCAAATTCACTTAAACTTATTATAAATCTTCCTAATACTATTTAAAACTTTTATTTTAACAAATTTTTGATAGGACCAACTCTTACCGAAAGAAAATGAATAACAAATAAATAAATAAAAACGAAAAAAAACCAGGGATTTAAGAAAAGAAAAATCATAACTTTGTCAATTCTCGAAATATCAAATTCACTTAAACTTGTTATGAATCTTGTTAATACTATCTAAAGCTTTTATATTGACAAGTTTTTGAAAGGATCAACATCTTACCGCAAAAATAAAATAAAATAGAATAAAATAAAAATAAAAATAAAAACGAAAAACGAAAAAAAAAAGAGGGGTTGAAGAAGAAAAAAATCGTTACAACGTCAATTCACAAGATATCAAATCCGCTAAAGTTTATTATAAATCTTCTTTATCCCTCAACCGGAAATGCACCGTCTGTAAGATGGTTGCGTCTACATCCTTTACACAAAAATGAACGCGTCCCGAATCTTATCACACAATCTAATCCTTACGCTACTGGTCCTCTGTCTCCACCCCCCCCCCCATTTGCAACACCTGCGCATTTTTAGTTATTGAAAGAAAAATAATTTTATTTTCAACACAGTCTGTGAGACGGCATGTTTCCGTTTATGTAATTTTTTGCTCTGGGGTATTGATATGGAGGAGCTGTCAAAGCGGGTACGCTACAGTGATAAAAAAGACTGAAGAAACTGTTTTGAGATTGCTTGATGAAGTAGTAAGTGACATAAGCCATGTTGAAAGTATTTCCGATGATGAATATATAAATTCGGAAAACGAAAGTGACTCAACATTGTCAAAAATGCATAAAAAATGCAGATATTTAGAACATGCTGCAATATTTACTATTAAATGTTTTGTTAATTTTACTGCTTAATATTTTTTTCTGATTCATATCGTACAGAAATATATAAAAATATTAGCATTTATTTAATTATTATGACGAAAATTTTATATTTTGAACAATAATGTGTAATTTTAAAATATTTTCTGTCTCCGACATTCAAAACTTATTTTTATGATGTCATATTAAAAAATTGGTCCTGTTAATGCATTACAATTAAATATTAAGTGTTTAAGTTCACTATTTGGTAAATTATTAACAGTTATTTTCCTTTTAAAATTTTATTGATTTTTTTTTTTATTTAGCAGGCTTACAGACGGCATGTTTCCGTTTGTGCACGGGATTTTAATGTTTCCGGTTAAGGGTTAAATTATCTACAGCTTTTATACGGACAGGTCTTTGATAGAACCAATTTTTACAGCAAAAACAATTTAAACAATAATAGGGGTTGAAGAAAGAAATTTCGTATTAACATGATTCTGATAAAACCAGCTCTTACAGAAAAAGAGTTGTTCTTTAGTAAGCAGGGCTGCCACGAACGACTATTTTTTTTTTTTTTTTTTAATTCTACCTCACGTTACTTTACTTTCTCAAAACAAAAATGATTGACATACTGTTCGAGAACATTTACAAGTGACATATACTACAAAATCTGTATCTCTCTATTCTAAAAAAAAGGTAACTTACTCTGTCACCTTCGCCGTCGCCGGTTTTGAATTGTGACCGGAGGTCTTTCTCCGTTAATATTTAAAAAAAATATTGCATACAAAAATATGAAAATCGGCGGTTTATAGTGAAATGTTTGATAAACACGCTGATGCTGACAGTTTTCAAATCGTAGATTTATTTTAAGAGATATTTAATGCTAAAGTTGGACAAAATCGTTCCATTAAAACTGTTTTATAGGAGCAAAAACTATACATGGGAATTTAATCATTTTTTGATCATATTATGCAATAGAATTTCGCGGTGTGCAGACTTCATTTATTTCTTTAATTTGATTCATCTTTTGAGCTTTTATTTCTATTTTTAATTCAAATTTTAAGCATTTCGAGAGATATTTTTACATATTTTACAAAATGGTATTAATTTAAACTGTTGCGAACTGTATAAACAGCGCAAACAATAATGTTTGCTTCAAATTATATATTTATTTACACGTGACTATTATAAACAGAAAATATAAAAGCAGGAACTCATTGAAAATTACGTTATAAAAACTATATTTACACGTGAATTTTAAAAGAGAAAGAATATTGTAAAATAATAAATTCATTAACATGTGTTAGAAGTCTTAAATATGAGAAATTACGTCACATTACACTTATTACGCAAAATGAACAAAAAATAATATTGCAAAACTGTTTAAATTTTAAACTGGCGCGAGACATTTGATATTTTGAGATGAACTTTTCCACTATTTTGTTAGTACAGCGCAAATAATATTTCATTTCTAACAAAAGTATTTTCACGTGAATATTAAAAAGGGAAAGAAAAGTTTGGTGAAAATTACATTAGATAAAAAACATTTAAAATGTCTTATCTAAAAGAACTTTCTTTTCGCTTTGTTAAAAAATACCGGGAGACAAAGACTCTGTTTACTTAATTCATTTTATATTAGCTTATTTTGAAATGTTTAACTGATTTTATTTAATCAAAGCCAAAAACAGTAATTGTATCTTTTAACAGTAGCTGATTTTTCCTTAAGATTCCCCAATCAAAGAGAAATGAATAGAAACCCGTTTATAGGGAGATCGCCACTGTTTTTTTTAAATTATAATCTAATCTTCCGAAATCTTTCTAGTTCTCCGAGCGTCTTACAAAAGAGTAAAATTGTAATGTTGTTTTCTTTGCATTTTGTTTTAAATGCTAAGAAAATATGATTCTTTCAACATTATAAAAAAATTCAATTACAAATATGAATGCAATCTTTGAGAGTCTTAATCATTCTTCAATGTATTTAAAATTCATTAAATCTATATAAGTATATTATCTTAAATATTACTTGTATTGCTGTGAAACCTGTAGCTTAGTGAACGGAATATTACGCCCCAAATACTTAGAGGGTTAAAGCCGATCAAATTCGCGTGCTTTTAGAAACTGCGGTGTCCGAACGAGAGTTGGCGAGCGAAGATTGTTGGGGGGCGAGCCCCTTAGTTTTTTTAAATAGTGGTTTGAATAGAATAGAAAAATTGTCTCCTGTGACAACCCTGAATCTCTTACAGCTATTTCTGTAATTAAAAAATTGTCAAAAGCGTCCAGAAAAAATTGCTAAACTGGATTTACCCCGAATCTTGAATTAGTTTTTGTTGGTGAAATTAGTTCTTAATTTTGAATCCTTCCTCTGTCTGTAGGCCATGACGGCAGGGTTTTTTTTTTTAAAGACGCTTATGTACCAGCAGAAGAAAAAAATATTCCAAACATTTCATGGAAAGTTACCATTTAAGGATGTTAATCAATCAGATTTCTTTCACCCATTTTTCAGAAATGCATGTTAGTCATAATTTTAAACTTTATAAACTTATGAGACCATTATAGGTGAATTTACCTTATACATTATTTACATTTTCCGAGTTACTTGTAATTCTGAAACGCGTCCTCTATGTTCAGAAACCGCGGAAACTAGTATGTTTAAAATTGAATTTGCAAAAAATAATATTTCTTTTGCTGATGATTCTGATTTTCGTACTGATTTTAGTAAACTTCATCGAGAGTTTTTTATATAGCAAATGTATCAGTTTTTCAACAGGAAATCTTCTTTTTTGCATGCTATCAAACTTTACCTTAACATGTTCGTTGAATATGTTAAATTAAAAGCAATAAAATTAAAATTAAATTAAGTCAGAAACTCGTATGTTTTTGAGATTTCAAATTAAATTTGTAAAAAAAAAAAAAATTGCTATTGATTCTGATTTTCGTATTGTTTTTCTAAAACTTCCTCGAGAGTTTTTTATAGCAAATTTATAAGTTTTTCAACAAGAAATGTTGTTTTTTTTTTGCATGCTATAAAACCTTAACCTTAAAATTTTCAATGAATACTTATATTAAAAGCAATAAAATTAATATTAAATTTAATATTGTTTTATTACATTTGCATGCAAAAATTCAATTACGCAGCCGAACATTTTAATTGAGAATTCACAGTACCAGAAATACCGATATTTCGGCTTGCGAAAAGTTATTAGGGCATTTTAAACACTGCTGTGAAACGCTTACTATTAATGACAGCGAAGGAAAAAAATCTAAAAAAAAAAATAAAAAAAAAAAAAAAATCTGTACCTTGGAACAAAAAGGGCCAATGTCCAAAATTGAGAAATTTGAGTTAAATGCACGAATGAATTCAGGATGCGATATAGAGTAATTATTTAAAAGGCCAAAGACTCCCAATATTAGATCATTGAAAACAAAATATTTTGTCGAGGCCAATGTTACTCACTGCTAATGTTAAAATGGCCAATTTAAAATGTAAAAAAAAAAAAAAAAAAAAAAAAAAAAAAAACTAAATCAATGTAATATTAGATTGTAGTGAGTAAAACATTACTGAATTGAAAGGTACAACTTTGAAAAATATAGTACAGAAATCGTAGCAAGACTCTTAAAATTCCTCAAACTTAAATTGGGTTTTCTGCCGTTTGAGAAAAATGGACATTGGCCCTTTTTGTTCCAAGGTACAGAAATGATTTTCTAAAACTTTAAAATATATCTGTTTCTGAGTTTTCCACAGATATAGGCTTTTTGGAATCAGAGGAACATGGTCGATATTATTGTGTATTTTTTTATAGTGGTTATATTATATTTTATTAGATTAAGAATCTTTTTTATACACTGTACACTTGTCAGGCGTAGACAATCGTAAGGTATGCTAAAGCAGTGGAAGAGAGAATTGTAAAATTTTCGTCTACATTCCAATATTTTTAAATGATACTTCTTACATCGGATATTTCAGGTGAATGTCTAATGTTCTGTATCTGTATTTTCTGATTTTGGTTATAGTTTTCTTCTGAGAACAATTTCAATTTAGGAACCAATAGAGTTACAAAAAACAGCTTATTTCCAATAGACACGGTTTGTTCACAGGTTTATTCCCAAAGCACCTGGTTCATTCTGAAATAGCCTAGTTTATTTCTAAAAATCACTGTTTATTAGCTGGATTAAACCGCGTTTTTTTCTACTCTTTGTAACTCTAGGAATCGAAAATGTCTTTAGAAAAAAAAGTGCAATCAAAATCTGAATTGTAAAAGTACATAAGCGTAAAAGTACTGAATTATTAAAGTGCATATGTGTTAGAAATTAGCCTCATATATCTTATGCAAAAATAATCACTGAAATCAATTAAAATGCAAACGAGAAATTTGTACCAAACGCTTCCACTGGTTAAACATTAGCTTATGATTGGCATCGTAACCCTTGTCGTAGAGGTAGTTAAGAACCTGGACTATAGATGCAGACAAACTCGAACATTAATGTTAATCCTATTGAGGCATTGCTTGCAAATCTTCCGATGACATTTTAATATTTTTAAATGAATTTGTTTGCATACCTGAAATCGACATCTATTGTTGTGCGTTTGAACTTTTTCGATTTTGATTATAGTTTTTTTTTATATAAGAATAGTTTCACTTTCAGTACCAATTCTAATCGGTTGAAAAAAAATAGCTGTAACTAAAGAAAAAAAATTCAAAATCACAAAAATGGCTATCAACCACAGGCGGAAAAATCATTCCTTTGGGGGGAAATCATTTTAAAATATTATAATGTGTGAGAGAAATCTGCAAAGAACTTTTCCATAACATTGACATTAACATAAACGATTCTTAACGTGACTAGTCTAGACACTTAATAACCTGCAATAGTTACTTGTACTAGTCGCAAGTTAATGTTAAACAAGTGACAGTGACCTTTTCAAATTTCTCCTTCCATTTAAATATTTTATATGTTTTTTTTTTTTTTGTTGTTGTTTTTTTCATACGTTACCAGAGGTAAATTTCTGCCCGAGTCAAAATTTACTTTTTCGATTTTAGTTGCAGTTTCTTTATGAGAATAGATTCTTTTTCAAAACCAGATTTGAAAAAGAAAGGAATCTCATAATAAAAATCTGCAACCTAAATCGATAAAGTAAAGAGTTGTGCAGAATCTAGGATCAGGCTAGTCTCTTCGTGCTGACTAATGTAGAGTCTTAATGGCAACTTTTGTAAATTTAGAACAGGAGCAGGTGAATAGATTATTTTGAAAGAGACAATTAAAACAATAATTATTAATAGCAATTTAGAAACAGATTACCTTATATAAATAATTCAAAAGTGTAACTTTCTGCTATAACGTTGTAGTTTCATGCATATACAGCAGAATGTCGATTATCCGAAGTGATTGGAACTCACTATCTTTCGGAAAATCGAGAATGCTTCAATTTTAAGATTAAAGAAAAATATATGGAATAATTCTTATTATAGTAACAAGTGCTTAATAAAAATAAAGCAATAGCAAAATAGAAACAAGATTAAATTACCTAAATTTTAATTTTAAAATTAAGTACCTTTTACATACATCACAAGGATTTAAAAAAAAATGTTTTGTTTGTTGCAGTTCCGATTGCGTTTGCTTTGAAACACTATCACGGAGATTTTTAATATTATTAGTTTACCAATACCACAGTTTTTCTGCTGCTCCAGCAATGCCAAACCTTTTTCAAAACATTCAAAAGATTCAGAATTGCTAATTTGTTCGTTTTCTTCGTTCCACTTCGGAGCTTACGGGAGCTCAATTTAAATTCAAAGGAGCTCTAAGAAAAGGGATATAAAATATTTATGTAGGGTAAAGTGCCCATATTTCGTCCTCTCTCCTAATTTCGTCCCCCTTAAATTATCCGCTTCTGCGAAAGTGGCGCCACTTATGACGCAAGGCACAGGTGACGGAAGGCAAAAGGGGTCAGATTTAAAGCTTCGTTCGCCAAGACGCATACATAAATTAAAGACGGCGAATTTCCTACTTTTAGAAGACATGAGTTCTTATTACGTTGTTTTCAGAATGTTATTCACTGTACTGTAAGTATTTATTTCTTATTCATTCCATGTCTTTCACATTGGTAAGAAGCTTACAGTAACATACAGTGAATTTTAGGACGCTCAGTTCATCTTACCGGAACTGAAGCTTTGTCATATTTTGAAGTAGCGTGGTCCAAATTTCATCACCCTTGCAATTCTTATTTTCGCCCTTCGGACGAAAATAGGAATTCTTTTTCATGACACTTTTTTCAAGTTTTTTCCTCATGTTAGGATGGCTAATGTTTCGTTATGTTGTTATTCCACTGATAATTAGTACATTTATTTGTGCCTTACTTTAATGTAAATTAAATTACTTACTCATTTAGAAATAAATTTTGACTTAGTTACAAGTTAAGACTCGGCATATTAGATTTTTTGGGGGGACAAAATCGGGACCATTTTTTTTCCTTTGTATTTTTAGATACTTTTGAAAAAACAATTTTTCGCATTGTTAAAAACTTTTTGTACGATATTTGCCTATTGTTCTATGTTCGTGGGTGGTTAGTCTATATAAAATCCAAATTTGGTAGATTTTCATAGAAAATTACAACTTCCACGGGCCTGAAAGTGACTGGGGGACGATAATAGGGCACCTTACCCTATACTCGTAGTTCGGAAAGGACCGCTTGTACACAAGGAATATGATAATTACAAAAAGGCTCTGAAATGGATTTTCCAATGGATTTTTCACGCAAAGAAGTAAAAAAAAAAAAAGCTTTAAAAATGGATTTCGGTTAAACGAGTTTCGGTTAAAAGAGTTTACACTGTACTAAAATTCTATGAAAAAGACTTTGTTTTCACAATACCGAAAGGCTTTAGATACAATTCACAATATTACAATGCACAGTTGTGCTGTGCCTTTTTTTGCTTGGTTATTTGGACAATTTTTTATATTTTGGACATTTTTGCACAATTTTTAGATTCATTATTGTTTGAGAAAATATCCAAAAATAGTAGGTTTTAATAACAATATGTTTCTGCATTTCGAGATTACAAAGAGAATGCGAAATAAAATCTCTGGATTTGTTAAATGTTACAGAATAAAGAATAGGAAATTAAAGAATATAAACTAATGTATCATATTTTAATATAGTTATGGGTAGTCACTAGATACATTTTGTACTAGAAAAACTATTTTCTCAAATTTTCTAAATTTAATTTTATAGAAATAAATTAGACTGTGTTTATCATCTAAAAATAAAATATCATTCCACATATAAATTCATGAGGAGATTCAAAATGATAATAATAATAATAATAAAAGTTTCAACATATTTCTCCGAAATTTATAAATTTTGATGCGGTATAATATAAAGAATTCAACATTGGAACCAAAAATACAACATTGGAATAATTAGAAATACATTACTACAGATACTTCCATTTAGAACGGATTGCTTGTGCTGTAATACAAATAAAGTTCATCAAAAACTGAAAATGTAATGGCGATAATGCTGCCGTCTACTTCCAGGTTTCATGCTCTTTCGTTTTCCAAAAGTAATTTTTCCGTGTTTTGAGGATAGAAATTATTCTTCTATCTATATGAACTTCTTTTATAACGTGTTGATTCCCCCTTGGATTTTCATATAGTTATCGGATTTGTTTCCCCGCAGGTTTTTCGTAACCGTTCTAGTTGTATTCCGAGTGGAAATTTTTACCTGCCCATTGTACTAACTGCGAGCTTCTTTTTTTACACCTCTTCATTTGTCCTTTTCACTATTCCTAGCGTATTCTGGATATCCCATTCGTAGTGTTAACAGTTGCCAGTGTTGCTGTCTTCTAAACTTTGAAATGAATCCGTTTTTCCGTTCTCTGGTGATTTCACTGTCTAAGAAGGAACATTTCTGTTTTTAACATTTAACGTGTACACATAAAAAGTAGTTTCCCCCCTTATTCGTACAAAATTAATATTTTTTATTCAAATAAAGAGTTCAAGTCAAAAGGCAGAAATTTTACACAAAAACACGCGGCAATATACAGAAATTATATACAGTGTACGAATTTGATGCTCATTATCTAACTGTTAACTTCTTTCATCTGCCGTTTAAATAAAGAAGGCGGTAACCACTATCGTAAATGATCAAAAATTTGCCTGGCACATACAGATGTATCAGATATACCTCTACACATAACATTTCTTTAATGTCACTATGATAACGTTTCATATAACACGCATCGTGATAGTTTTATTGATAGTAAAAGTTTTGTTATGGCTCTGTCGAAAAAGGATTTTTTTTTCTTTCAGTATTATGGTATTCAGTATTGAGACACACCACCGACTTTATTTGATTTCAAAACATTTTCATTAAACTACTAACACACAAAAAATTAATTCATCCGTATAGCTGATGCTAATATGCCAGTACTAAACTAACAAAAGAGTCGCATATAATTGCGCAGAGAAAGTTTTACGCACACTTTATCCATTAAAATATATTAAATTAAGTATGGAGATAAAATTTTTGCTTTAGGGTGTACAAGAAGAGCAATATGTCTACGGATGTTTCAAAAGTTTTTCATCTTTATACCCTTTAAAAAAGAATACAAAAACTTTTACTTAAATAAAAAATTATAAACATCTAAAATATAATACAACATTCCATTAAAAAAAGAAATTAAATTTTTTGAAATTCAGAAGTATTATAAGGCTATTTACACATCTCTTATAAATAGACTTTTACATTTTCCTTTACTGCTTTTAAAATTTGAAGGAATTATGTTTTACAAAAGGCATCCTAAATATTTACGAAAATTTAATCTCTTAAATCTTCTATAAGCCGTTCTTTTTTCGAATTTATGTAGATTTTTAAAAGATTATAAGTTTTAAAAGACGAAAATATTGTCAATAAGCATGTTTTATTCATCAAATACGACACGTATGCATTGATCCAAAAGAGCTGAAATTTTACGCCTTTTTATGTTTCTGAGGTTTTTTTTTTTACCTTTCTTTTTATTTCATTCTTTGATCACAAACATGATTGAATTGAGAAAAATTGCTAGACATTTCAGATTCAAAATATAAGAATTGGATTGGGATATAAAATCTAAAACTTTTTTCTCATTCAAAGTTTTGTGTTTCTGGAATTTATTTGTAATAAAATATATCTATTTCTTGCATTTATCCATAAACAACACTTAAAATAAGTGCATTAGTTTTATTTACTAATTGCATTTAGATTGTCTATTAGTATTATTTTAGTAACAATATTTAAAAAAAATAATTACGTAAATCTTATAATTATATATTCTAATAGCAATTTGATAAACCATACGTAAAAGTATAATTTTAATTTAAAATTTGTTCGCATTTGAAAACTAAATATTTTGAATGAACTTTCATTTAAAAACAGCTATTTGTTAGGCTGTAGTTTCAGTGACAATTTAGTCCGTCCTTTAAGAAACGTTATTGAGATCAAATTATCAGTTTTATATTCATTTAATATGAATGTGTTACAATACATTCATCATTTTGATTTCATAAAACTTAAAAGGAATTCTACATATATCGTAAACATAATAGGACTAGCAGATCCTCTCGGGGTTACCCTTTATTTAGATAATAACCTTAAAGGTATTTCTTCTCTAGAAGGCCGAAAAAGGATATTTTTACCCGACTGCTAAGAAGGGTTATGTGTTTGATGTGTATATGGGTATGTGGATTTCTTTATACCCTCGAAACTTCCGAACGGCTGGATGGGTTTTAATGAATTAGGTCTCTATCGATACGTCTTAACAGCCCGATTGTTATAGGCTAGGTTTTGTTTTTATAAATTCAAAATGGCGGTCGTAAAATACAAAATGGCGGTAGAGACGAAAAAAATTTTTACGCACCCTATTGAGCGGCATATCATTGTATAGGTCTTTCAAAATGAAGACGATGTTTCATTGACTATTTTGCAGTCAAAAGCTCCGTTTATTTATTACATAAGCTGGAAGTTGTGTAGGTAGGATCTCTAGCTTTACTGCAACTCTAACCTTCATAGACATCTACAGGCCTCATCAAAACAGTGTTAATAGATAAGAACTAACAATTGAACAAAACTTAAAAATCATCAATACAAGTAAGGACGTGAATTTCAAAACTCGCCTTATCCAAAATTTAAAAAATCGAGTTTTCTCTACCAATCTATTCTATTGGTAAACCTGCACAGAAAAAACACTATAATCTGTAAAAAAAAATATTTTTATCCTTTATTTTTGGGCTCTTAAAATATTGGCTTGGTTTCAAAACTCGCCTTATCCACTAGGGAGTTGGCAACAAAACTAGCTTTATCCTTGGGCATGCGTAAGGCCAACGAACGGCTAGCTTATCAGCTACTATTACGGTAATTTTCCTTCATTTCTCTGTGACTTGTTGCTATTTTCGTTTAAAGATTTTACATGTTCTATTCATACAAACTAATTAAATAAGTTTTACAGCATGTCTTATTTGTAATGGGCAGTGAATAAACTCTTGCATTTTGTAGTGGAAGGGTGAAGAATAGAAAAAGAAATACGAACTCATGGGCTAGTAAAGAATACACGCAAAAGAAGATTAAAATGTAAGTTAAAAATGGGGAATCGCTTTCTATATTTCTTACTGTCAGAAGATGTTAAAAGATTTAATTTTTATTCTCAGGCATAAACCTAAGGCATTTCCGGACCTTTCAAAGGTATTACGATAAGGTACTATATAAAGACTAAGAACCATGGCCATCTTCAAATTTGTGGAAGTGTATTTCGGAAGATTCTTGGAATATCAAAATTCAGAGTGTAAAAGTTTTGCTAGAGGCATCTAAAACTAAACTTTCTTCTTAAAAAGAAGGGAGAGGGAGTCCCCGTGAAGCAAGAGAAACTTAGGGATGTCCACAGATTGCTAAAAAAAACATTTTGATGAAAACTGGTCAGAAATGGAAGTGCTTACTTTCTATAAAAATATTATTTCTAAGGAACCAGAACAGAAGGAAATGTGTATACATATAATATTATATGTTATATAGATTATATTATATTAAATTATTTTTATAAAAAAGTTATTTTAATTATAAGCTATTGATGATAAGTTTTATTTGATTATTGATAAGTTTGCTTTTGTATAATAAAACGTATTACTAAATTTTAATCATACTTATTGCTCCCGTAAGGTTTATTTTTAATCCAAAATATTATCATCCGATGACCAAAAATAGAAACTATTAATTTCTTTCCTCAAGTATGATAGAGATTGGCAACAAATCTCTTCTTATCCATAGGTTGGCAACAAAATTCTTCTTATCCAAAACTTTTTTCAATTAATTAATTAAATGAATTAAAGTAGATTTTCCAACTTAACACAATGATATCACAGAGCAACTAGCTATAAGTATACAAAAAATTGGAGGTATTCGATGCACAGGGTTGCAGTTACAGGTTTTTCGCGATTTCCCAAAATTTGATTTTTTGGATAAGGCGAGTTTTGAAACTCACGTCCTCAAGTAAACAACAACAACAACAACAACAACAAAATAGGTAAGCAATATAAAAAATAGATTCAAATTGATGAAAAATAATTAATTAGTTCGCTTTTTACGCAGTAGGGTTTTTTCCTTTCTTAAATTTAATTATTTTAATTATAAGTTTTTATTTAGCTATTTCTTTCTGGAATGGAAATGAAAATTTTAGATCCGTTGTTTTTTGCAGGTGCCATGTCATTTGTGAGACAGCTTTTCTTCTAAACATTTCTGCTGTCTTAACAATGTTTATACATCCTCAAATTAAAACAACCATGCTAATTTTAAAAATCT
This sequence comes from Maratus speciosus, assembly GCA_963932465.1. NCBI lineage: Eukaryota > Metazoa > Arthropoda > Arachnida > Araneae > Salticidae > Maratus > Maratus speciosus. Next base: position 530,105,034 of record OZ010790.1, read on the forward strand.
AGAGATTTCCCGTTATTTTTAATGTATAGTTTATGTTTTAACAACTTATAAGTCGATATTTTTTATGTAAATGTTAAGTATTATGTAAGTGATATTTAAGTAAGTGTCGCGATCAGGATTTTTTTTCAGTTTTTCACGGAATGGACCTGAAGCAGGCAGATTACTTAGGTCTCGGATTTAAAACATGGAGATTTTTATTATTTATTATTTTATAATTTATTTATTATTAAAAACGGACAACTTACTAGGTCTAGGTTTAAAATGTGGAGATTTTTAAAATTATTAAAGACACAGTGGACGTTTGAAAAAATTTCCTTATAATTTTCATAATAGAGATTTGAACTTTTGTTTATACATTTCACCATAAGTATACAGAACACTTTAAAAGAAATTTCTAATCTTATTATAATTTTAAGATCTTTTAAAAATTTAAACATTTTAAAAAGAAATTTTAAAATGCTCCTTGCGTCTTAATTTTTTAGATATTTCCACGACTTTGGATTTTAATCACGTAAAATTCTTTTACAAATCTGTGTATCAATTTTTTAATCCCTTAAATCGTTAATTTTCTTAGGCATATTTTTTCTGAATTCCATATCGATTTTCATCAAAATATGCCTAATATTACAAAATATAGCATGTTAAAAATCAAATTTAATTTTCTTAATGAAGTCGAATTTTAAAATGTACACACAGTTTCTTTTTAAGCAATATCAGGATTCTTCTTTATCAATTTCTTGAATTTTGATAAAAAAATAAAATAAAAATATAAATAAAAATAAGTAGCAAAGAGCAATTCTAAGGAAAAAAAATGAAACATTAGCGTTGAGAAAAAAAGATATAAAGTTTATTAAAAAGCCAATTTTTTTTTTAAATGAACAAAGTTAAAGTACTTGTAACTTTTGTAAAATAATCGCAGCTGCATACGGTTTTCCACGAATGACGTGGTACAAATTGGACAGTAACACAAAATTGGACATACACACAAAAGGAAATGTCGATTTTGGGACCAACTTTTGCTCAAATAAAGGTCCACAGCCCCCTTAAAGGGCCATTTCATATCATGTGTGGACCAGCTTTTCTACATATTACAGCTGTTTTAACAGTGCTATTGTATCCTAAAATTTAAACAACTATGCCAATATGGAAATGTAGGTTATTTTGATAATTTTAATGCATTAGTTTATATTTAAACAACTTATAAGTTAATAAATATATGTATTTATGTAAGCATCTCATGCGGGACATTTTGTCAGTTTCTCATGGAATGACCCTGCATGATTATCATTTGAAGAACATTTTTTTTAAAATGTTAATTTAAAATTAATGACGTTACTCGAGTTGCATGGATAGACGTCCTAACATGAGCTCCTTGAACTCCATTTGAGTGGGATTTGATAGATCACCAGAGTCATCTGCAATCCATTTTAGTTAAGGATTATGAAAATAGATAAGATTGTCAAGAGTTTCAAGCACGTTGATGGAAAAATTTTGAAAATGAACAAAATAGTGGCAATCGAATTTTTTTTTTCTTTTTGAACCTTTTTATTAGTACTTTGGAGTAATTCTAAAAAATGTTATTTTTATAAAAATGACTGAAAATTGTCCAAGATCCAATAAATTAAGCTCCTTTTAATAAAAAAAAGCAAAGGTCGGTGTGATAATTTATACGTTCTGATCCCGCCCAGTTTGTAAAAAGCCTTTTTGCATAAAATGATTTTACAGTGTTCCAAAACGGTTTAAACTTAAGGTCGCCTCTCACTAACACACTAAAGACCAGTGAAAGCACTTTGAAATAGGCAAAATCGTTTTAGAAAGATAATCTACAGAATATAGGGAATAGAAAAATGTAAAAATAAAAAATCGATTAATTTAAGCGAAAGAATGCAAATGCCCCTTGACGCTCACAAAAATTCATTTACTTACGTAGCCGGTGTTACTAACCCAATACTAAGCTCACAATCATTCGAAAAAAGTTGTGCAGATAATCTTTTACACACGCTTTATCCATTAATACCATACATTAAATATACATGGCGAAGATAATATCTTTGCTTTAGGATGTACGCAGTGCTATATATATTTTCATTTTTCAAAGATGTTTCTTCTTTAAATCCTTTAAACAAGAATAGAAAAACTTTTACTTAAATTAAAAAAATATATAAACATTTAAAATACAATACGACATTCCATTAAAAAAAGACATGCAAGGTTTTAAAATTCAGAAGTATTATAATGCTATTGACACGTCTTTTGAAAATAGACGCTTATATTTTCCTTTAATGCCTTTAAAATTGGAGGAATTATGTTTAATAAAATGCATCCAAAATATTTACGAAAATTTAATCTCTTAAATCTTACATAAGCCGTTCTTTTTCGAATTTATGTAGATTTAAAAAAAAAAATATATATATAAGTTTTAAAAGGCGAAGTATTGTCAATAAGCATGTTTTATTCATCAAATATCACACGTATGCATTGATCAAAAAGAGTTGCAATTTTACGCGTTTGTCTGTTTCTGGGATTTTTTTCCTTTCTTTTTATTTCTTTCTTTGATCACAAACGTGATTGAATTGAGAAAAATTGCTTGACATTTCAGATTCAAAATATAAGAATTGGTTGGTTCGGGAAATAAAATCAAAAACTTTTTTTTCTCTTTCAAAGTTTTGTGTTTCTAAAATTTGTTCGTAAAAATATATATCTATTTCTTGCATTTGCGCCTAAACAACACTTAAAATAAATGCTTTTGTTTTATTTACTGAAAGCATTCAGATTATCTATCAGTTCTATTTAAGTAAAAATATTTTAGAATATTATAGATGTCTGAAAAAAGATATTTTTCAGCATTTTCTTTCAGGAATAGTGATGAAGATTTTTGCTCCGAGTTTTTGCATTAGTATCATTTAAATAACATTTCTAAAATTGTTTAATTAAAAATTAATGACGTCACTCCAGTTGCGTGCATGGACGTGCTGACATGAGGGACACTACTAATTGGGCGGGATACGATAAATCACTAGAATCATCTGCAATCCATTTTATTTAAGGATTATGAAAATAAATAAGATAGAGTGGAGCTTCAAACACTTTGAGGTCAAAATGCTGTAAATCAGCGCAGTATCAACCAATTGAAATAGCTCCATTTTTAATTTTTCTTATTCTGCCATAATGCTAAAATGGTTATTTTTTATAAAAATGTCTGAAAAGTCTCCAAATTTCTCAACAAATTATGTTCCCTTTAATAATAATAATAATAATAATAATAATAATAATAAAACCTTAGCAAGATCTGTTTAATAGATTTTGCCTGCTGATCCCGCCCAGTTGGAAAAAAAGTCATTTTGCGTAAAATGCGCTTATAGTGCTCCAAAACGGTTTTTACGGACGACTGGCTCTAAATCTCTAAGTAACGACGAAAGAGCTTCTAATTCCATCAAATCGTTTTACAGGGATAATCTACAGACTATATGGAATAGAAAAAAGTAAAAAAAAAATCGATTTTTTTTAAACTGAAAAAAAGGAAATGTCCCCTTAATGCACAAAAATATTTCATTTATTTACGTAGTCGATGTCACTAAGACAACACTAAGCTAACAAATCAGTCAAAAAATATTGCGCAAATAACCTTTTACATAAGCTTAATCCATTCATATATATTAAATTTAAGTGTGGAGATAAAATCTTTGCTTTAGGATGAATGATGCGCGCAATATATATTTTCATGTTTCAAACGCTTTTCTTCTTTATAAGCTTTAAACACGAATAGAAAAACGTTTACTTAAATAAAAAGTTATAAACATTTCAAATATAATACAGCATTTTTAAAAAAAAACATTCAAGTTTTTAAAATTCGGAAGTATTATAAAGCTTTTTACACGTTTTTCGAAAATAGACGCTTGCATTTTCCTTTAATGCTTTTAAAATTGGAAGAATTATGTTTTATAAAAGGCATCTCAAATATTTACGAAAATTTAATCTTTTAAATCTCACATAAACCGTTCTTTTTTTAATATATGTAGATTTTTAAAGGATTATAAGTTTTAAAAGACTAAAGTATTGTCAATAAGCATGTTTTATTCATCAAATATGATACATATGCATTGATCCAAAAGCGCTGAAATTTTACGCCTTTTTATGATTCTTGGCTTTTCTTCTTTTCTTTTTATTTCTTTCTTTGATCACAAACGTGATTGAATTGCGGAAAATTGCCAGACATTTCAGATTCAAAATATAAGAATTGGTTTGGGAAATAAAATATTTTTTTTCTCATTCAAAGTTTTGTGTTTCTTGAATTTATTTGAAATATATACTATTTTTTAGACTTTTTACGCGCACCCTCTTTTTTCCGAAGAAACCCCCTTGAGATATGTAAAATTAAAACGCAATAAAGAGGATTTAGATGCATAATAACTAGTATATTCACATGAAAAAATAAGGAAAAAGTGATAATGTACGCTGCTGTCAATACTATCTCTCTCAATCGCCAAAAAGTGCCTGGAACCGTTCTCTCCATAATTAAAATAACCACGTTTTCTTCCCTTGTTTCTTATTAAGGAAATCTAAATTTTTATGCTTAATCTTTCATTTTTATATCCGGCGTAGAACACGCAAATTTAAAATTTCACCATTTTTTTTTTGTTTCAAAAGTATGCTTTATGCTTTTTCTTATATTTTTTATGTATATACTAGATGGCTGTGATTAAAGTGCATGTGTTTGAAGAGCTCTGCAATCTAAACTATTTGAAATATATATATTTTTTAATATTTGGTATTTATACAGTTTAGGCATGTTGGAAGAAGTTCTGCAAGCAATAAAAAAATAATTAAAAACATTTAATACAGATGGCGCTGTATATAATAGAAAAATGGAGAATTTCCTATCAGCTAACTTTTGAAACTGCTTTGTGGAAAATTTATTATAATAAAGTGTTTTTATCAAAATCATAGTAATTATGACACCAATAGAATACCGCTATCCCAAAAAATGTAACCATTTTTATGGCAACATTTTTTTTTATCAAGATATTCTCTGATGATGAACCTGGAAGGTTTGAAAGTACTAAGAAGTTTTTAAATAAAATGTGTATTTTAAACTTGTAACATATTTTTCATTACATTAGTCGCCTGTTTAGTAAGATTGTGGAATTTTTAATGTTCACATTATATATTTTATGGATTTTTTTTTTTTTTGACGTAATGAGTCTATTTTTAATGAAATAAGTTCTATGTAAGTAATAAAATAATTTTAAAGCTTATGGTGCTCATAATATTTTAAAAATTAATATTAACCATATGGAACATATTTTGTAACTACGTTTAATGAAATGTATTCTATGTAAGCACTGTAATATTTTTAAAGCTCATAGTACTTTCAAAACTAATATTAACCATTTGGGAGATAAAATCATACGATGGAATGCAATACTCCACCTTGAATCAATCACAAACTGCACAATATGAACTTTAAAAAATTCTCCATTTTACTTAAAATGTGACAGATATTAATAATACAGGTGTTTTAAGTTTAAAATATGCCTTTTATCTAAATTACCTAGTACTTTCGATCTGAAATCCCACAATCATCGTTAAGGTATATTTTGTTAATAGCCCTTACACTCATTCCCTGACGATGGCTGCGCTATTCCAGACCGAAAGTAATAGGAAATTAAAGTAAAATGGAGTTTAAACTTGTAACATGTGTATTATTATTATCTGCCCCATTTCAAGTAAAGCTGAAAACTTTTTAAAGTCATATTGTACCCCCTTCCCAAAAAGCTTCGGCTTTTCATTATTTGATTAATAGAGCTCGCTTAATTTGTTCAGATAATAATTCACTTATTACAGATTTAAATTACATTAGATCTGTGGCTATTGATCGAGGTTTTAGTTTATCTTATATCAATAATTTAATTTCTCATAGTCTTAATAAATATGTTAATAATCTTGATTCTCCTGTTACTACGGTTTCTATTTCCAATCTTATCATTTTACCATTTTATAATAGTATTAGCTTTAAGATGGCTAATATCTTAAGACATTATGATTTTAATGTGGTTTTTAAACCGGTTAATAAATTATCTTTTTCGCAACTTAAGGACCAAATTCCTCCACATAATTATTGGGCCATTTACAACATTCAATGCCAATGTGGTTTGTCCTACATTGGACAAACTAAACGAAAACTCCGTTACAGAATCAATGAACACAGAAACTTTGTAAAGAAAAAAGAATTACAGAAATCCTCTATCGCCTCTCATTGCTGGGGGGAGGGACATAATTTTAATTTTGACTCAGCTACCATTATCAAGAAATGTATTACTCCTCTGGATTTAGACTTTTATGAGGCTATTCATATCCATAAATTTAAAGACTCCTTGGTTAATGATTTATCCAGTACACCATACATCTCAACTTTCTGGATGGATTTGTTGTGTCACGACACTTCACTTCCGCATTAATTTCATTGGCTGTTAGAACTTGATGGCCTTTTGGTATTATGTTTTGACATTTGGGTTTTTTTTTTTTTTGTTTTTTTTTCACCGTACATGCAGTTGGGGGGGATATTGTTTTTAAAGTTTTTACACTGAGGATGTGAGTCCTAGTACTCACGAAACGTATACGTATGGTCAATTCTGCTTGTTTTATTGTGTGTTTAAACGTTGTTTTCAAATAATTCATATTGTATTGTTTGTCACAACATATTTTGTATATATTTCGTACATATTTTGTAACTATCGATGGCTGTGAAATGGGAAAGATAGTGGGACAGTATCCCACTTCCATCGAATAAAATATATTATACAGGGGTGATGGCAATACTACTTTGCACAAGGTTGGCGCCAGGGTGGTTGTTGGGATCATTAACAGCACACCAAATTGAATTGTCCTAAGATAAACTAGATCGGCCTAGGATAAACTAGTTCAGACCAATGATTAGTAGGCTAAACTAATTTATCCTATGTGCGTTATAATAAACTAGTTTAGCCTCGGAAAATCTAGTTTATTCTAAGTGCGTTAGGATAAACTACTTTGGCCTAGGAAAACCTTGATTGTCCTATTCGTGTTAGGATAAAGTAGTCTGTCATAGGTCAATCCAGTTTGGCCTGAAACCGGGATTGGCCGGTAATATACACATCATCGTAAGTTTTATTTGAAATCGTTTGGTACAAGTAACTTTATTTTACAGTAATTTGTTGCAGCATTAGTAGGGGTGCTTAATTTTTATTTCCACGACTGAACATGTTGCTAACAATACAAACACTTTTGTCATTTTAAAAATACGAGTAACTTCTTGTTGATAAGTTCAAGAAGAAGCACTCATTTTAGAATAAGTTAGTAAACTATCTCTATTTTTTGATTGAAATAGTTTATCAAAACATGTGCCTAGATTTTTTAACTGAAAAAAAAAGAATTTAATACATTTTTAAAGTGCAGTTTTACCTAGATTTAACTTTTTTGTTATGTTAAGTGAAATTACGAAGATATTTTGTTTTAAGAAAATCAATTTAACATAAATTTCGAAAACATTTAACAATTAACAATTGACCGAGCGGTGTCATAAGTAAATAATGGGAGCAGGTAAATAGAGATTTTTTTTTAATTTTTAGCTGTTTTTTGTGTGCGTATTTGTTTTTCCTGTTACAAAAATGACGTAAAATAATCTATCAGGAAAATATTGAATTCAATACACGTTTGCATGAACCGGATATTAAAAATTTCATATGTACTTTATATCAAAATATTGGTTTTGAATTTGAAACATTGTATCATTTCTTTGACAGAAATGCTTATATTACGGACGTGTGTTTCCTTACAATTTCAATAAATTTATTTCGGAATTGCATGATGCACTTTTTCATTTTTTATGTATATATATGTACATTTCAGAATACAAACTGCACAGAAGTCGGTGTTCAAAGATAAAATATGTGTCTAAAAAAATAAATTTAAAATGGAATTGAAAAACAGAAAAATTAATTTCCTACAAAAATTATAATTTCATCCGAAATTAAAATAAAACGGTTATTTTATTAATTGAAACGTACTTACTTTTGTATTGTTTTTAAGTGAGAATAGAAGTATGAGAATTTTCAACTTTAAACTAGTAATACGAAACTCACGAACTTTATTATTAAATATATTTATGAAATGTGTAAGATAATATTGAATCATAAAAAAACATGAACTCGATTTCATATGAAAAATATTGGACTTAAATTTGGTAATAAAACAACATTTAACCTATTGTTTATTAGAATTATTTTTTTATTCTTCTTCTTCTTATTATTATTATTATTATTTTATTAATTTTTATTTTATTTTATTTTATTTTTCTTTTAAAAGTGATCACATTTTGTGCGATTTTATCCGTAAAGATACATCATGGAATTTTGTGATTCATTTTTTGAAAAGAATTAAGTAGGTTTGCGCATTTTCACTTTTCAAAAAGCTACAGTTTCCCCAAAAATATAGACAAAATCATAAAATAGAATTCACAGTAAAGATAAGAATGGTATGTTTTATTATATGGGTCTAATTACAAACACTACATAAAACATAAGTAAAGAATAATACCATAATTATAAACAATATCTGTTTTATGGATTATTTAGGGTTGCGGAACACAGTTACAAATGTTTATATTTAACCGTGATTCCATTACCTTTAATGGCTCGAATACACAGTTTTCCTGCGAAAGTGCAAAGCTTTGCGTTCTCTGAGTTACCTCTTTTGTATTACCTACTGTTCATACCATACTTGATCTATTGCTGTTGTAAAGTTCTTTGTCGAAGAATATTGGGGTCCATTTTCATATACTTTTCATGCAAGATGCCCCCACACGTTCCCCATGGGATTTAAGTCCGGACTAAGCGATGACCAGTCCTTTATATTATTCATATTAAACCACATCTTTTTTAAGTTAGATACATGAGTAGGAATATAGACCTGTCTTGCTGAAATGCATAGCTTGGTCTTCCCAGCGAATACTGTATTGGAATAAAAATGTCCTCTAAGATTTGCTGATGGTCCTGGGAGTATCAAAATGCCACAAATGTTTGTCTATTACATCCAAAACCACACGCAATTCATTACTGATCCACCAACTTGCTGTTTACTGAAAAAGCAGCATCGTTCGCTTCTCAAATCATACCATTAAAATTTTTATCCACCTGGTCCTTCCAAGTTCCACTTTTTCTTGTCACTAAATATTGTTGACAGCCATTTATCACCCTAAGACATAATTTTCTTAGCCTGGTTTAAATGTGCAGTTTTGTGGTGTTTTCTTAAGCATTTTTTTAAACATTTTCTAGAAAGTTATTCGTTTAGAATCCAGTATTCTTCTGTGAATGGTATTTTTTGACACTCGAAATTTGGAGGCAATTTTTCGCAGTGAAATATTTTTTCTAGATGCCATGCTTAGAATGATTCTGTCATCGTGCATGGATGTTATTATTTGTTGGCCAGGTCTTTTCTTACTACACCACTTGTCTCCATTCTGCATAATTCCTTAAACACTTTTAATGATCTCTTTAAAATCCTGGATATATCTTTCGGATTTTTGCCTTTAAGTTTTAAAGCCAAAATTTTGATGATCTCCTCTTTCAAAAACTCTTTACTTCATGGCATTTTGTCGAATTTATAAAAAAAGATCGCAGTTGAAAACAAGACGAAAAATAATTCTAAACCAATAAAAGTCAGAACAGCAGACAGTACATACATTCAAGAAATGTGAATAAATAACACTAGGGAACAATTTCTAACACAATTTCTGTTGCCTTCAATTTTTCAGCTGTTTTTAAGTTAAAACAGCGTGCTGACTTCAAAACTGCAATTAGTGTTCTTCTATCACGTCAAGTTTTTTTCTCTACAGCCTATATTAATGTGTCCGCTCTAAGCTGAATCGGGCGTGAATCGTAGGAATGAAAAAGCTTCAGAACTCTTAGCATCAAGACTGCACAAGAAAAATTTGTTTGAAAAGTTAGCTAAGGTATCCTACTTTCAATCAAGAGAAGGTGAATTTCTTCAATACTTCCGAAGTGACGGTGGATTTGTTTATTGACATAACGAGCATGGTTTAATGGAGAAGTTGGGAATTCCATCCTATACCGCAACTGAATGGCGACTGTTCATCGATATCTCAAAGAGGAACTTGAAGTACGTGCTCCTTCACAATGAAAATTTATTTGGAGCAGCCCCAAAAAGCCATTCAGTTTATTCGCGCAAAGAATATGGGGATATAAATGGATCCACTGATTTATTGCAATATCCACATGCCCGAATGGATCATCTGTGTTGACCTTAAAATGGTAAGCTTCCTTCTTGGCCAGCAACGTGGATGTACCAAGTATCCCTGTTTTTTGTGTATGTGGGACAGCAGAACTCGTGAGAAGCATTGTTTCCAGTCGAATTGGCCTCCAAGATCTGACCTCAAACATGGCGATCGAAACATTTTGTATCAGCCACTTGCCGACAGAAAGAACATCATATTTCCACATCTGCATATAAAACTGCGTCTAATGAATCAGTTCGTGAAAGCTTTGTCAACTGAAGGAGATTGTTTCAATTATCTCATTTCAAAATTGCCAAACTTGTCTTTTGAAAAGATAAAGGCAGGTGTATTTGACGGTCCACAGATTCGGCAGCTCATTGGAGATGAGCATTTCATCGGGACAGTGATAGAACTCTAAAAGAATGCTTGCTTGGTATTCAAAAACCTTGTCATAGGTTTTAATAGAAATACGCGAGTAGAAAATCACATCGAAATTAACACCGAAAAACTTTTAGAGAGCTTCAAAATGCTTGGTTGCAACATGAGCATCGAACTTCATTTCCTGCATAACTATCTTGATAACTTCCCGAAAAATCTTGGTGCAGTCAGTGATGGGCAATTGGTGAGCGATTCCACCAAGATTTGAAGCTCATGGAAGAACGGTGTCAAGGTAGATGGGATGAACATATGATGGTTGACTATTCTTGGAGCATCAAGCGAGATTGTCCACAAATTGAACACTCCTTGCGAAATCTTGGTGCAGTCAGTGATGGGCAATTGGTGAGCGATTCCACCAAGATTTAAAGCTCATGGAAGAACGGTGTCAAGGTAGATGGGATGAACATATGATGGTTGACTATTCTTGGAGCATCAAGCGAGATTGTCCACAAATTGAACACTCCTGGCGAAACCTTTTGCCTTAATATGTACTTTTTTCGTTTTGTAAAAGGATTTTACTACTTGTATGAACACAACGTAGCTTATAGTAAGTATATATATAATCGTTGTATGAATAATATATGTCGTAAGTGTTTCTTTATTTTCCTTTGTATCCAGATTAAGTATGATTTGTCGGGTACCCTGCAGCTTAAAAAGTTGACGCGATAGAAAAAAACTGGTGTCATTTTTGGATTTAGATGCCAATAATTAGACAAAAACAAGTGCCAGACCAAAGTCAACAAAATGTGTGTTCTCCAGTGTAATCGTCTGCTGAAAAAAATGTTTTATTAATAATAATTCTAAGTAAAGTTAGACGATATCTATATTTATGGTAGAGGCGGTATTAGAGTTTCTACGTATTTCCTAATTCATTTTACAATAAATCCGAATAAATCAATTTTAAAAATGTATCTAAATCATTTCTGAAAATACATAAAATATATTTTGGCTTGGGATGTCATTTATTATCTTTGTCAATATTTTTGGAACACACTGTATGTATTTAGTGTTCGACAAGCTACTTAAATATACTATCATAAACGAGAAAAATTCACGATAAAACTTATGATATACATTTTCTCTGTAATGATATATCATAGAATGTTGTAATTAATTTCTTCAAAAGATGGGAAGTGGTTTTGCACATATTTACTTTTCACCAAACTACACATTCAATGTTCTCCAAACTATATATGAACACCTTCATAAAATAATAATAACCTCTTATAAATTTTGCCTATCGGATTTTCCGTGTTCAGTGTCCTTTCCAACAGCCTTAGTCTTGAAACGACTATTCGACAGGAGGGGAGCGCCTTTTCAAATAATAATAACCTCTTATAAATTTTGCCTATCGGATTTTCCGTGTTCAGTGTCCTTTCCAAAAGCCTTAGTCTTGAAATGACTATTCGACAGGAGGGGAGCGCCTTTTACTCTCGCCTGTTCCGCGAGTAGTGGCGATATGAAGCAACAATAAAAAATCATTTAAGGGGGTCTCAGGACTCTTAAAGCTTTAAAATTTTCGAATTTTTAATTTTTTTAGATGTTAAACTCCTATCTTCTCTGAACATTTTGATATAATTGTTTCCTTAAAATTCCTATTAGAACTGAAGTTGTGGTTTTTTCATTTATACACATTCAATAGCTGAAGCGTCGTTTCGGAAACTTTGAAGCCATTTTTCTGCAAATGACGTTTTTGGGCATAACGTGCACGATATCTCAAAAATGTATGAATATTTTTTCATGAAATTTTCAAAAGATATGTTTCATGTTAGTTTTATAAGCTGAACCTAAAATTTCATTTTTATTGTTCAAAACAATATTTTTTTAGGTGATTATACTGTTGAAATTTTCTTAATTTTGCATTAGCTAAATACAACTTTGTATTAAAAATATAAAAAAGCTTTAAATACAAATTTATTTAGGTTCAGAATAATTCCTACAATCTGAAGTATAAGTAGGCACCAAAATTTTCATTCTAGTTGCAATACTTATTTTGTAATCTTGCGCGTAAGCTGTTATGCCGATTTTTTGCTCGTCAAATGTCTAACAGTTTGAAGCCCCCTGTAAATGCTAATTCTGAATCTTATAATTTTTTAAATGCATGAAATGAAAGAACATATTTGTATCTTTCATTCACATTTAAAATTGTGTCTTAAAATTAAATACATTTTAAGATATTAAATGTTGAAAATGGTCTTTTTTTTTCATTTTTTCCAATTTTAAGAGTCCTGAGACCCTTTAAAGAGGAATGACATAGAAATATATGTTTTCAATGTACATATATACTTTTCATCAAACTACCCATTCACACACATTCAATGTTCACCAAGTTATATATGTATAAATTCATAAACGAAAATGTTTTTCAAATTTTTTCGGTCAACTTTTCCGTGTTTGGTGTTACCCCTTCCCAACAGCGTTAATCTTGAAATAGCTATTCTTGAAGGGGGGGGGGGGTCCCTTTACCTGTCTGTTCCGTAAGTAATGGCGTTAGGCGGCAACATTAAAAAAATCATTGATAACTTTTATATTGTTATCTAAAGATGATGACATACAAAAATATATTTTCAAATTTTCTTTTAGATATTTTAATTTATATTTTAGTGTATTCTATATGTTCTATGAAATATCAGGCTTATTACGCTCTATTCAATGCCATCTTATAAGGACAAAGAAAAATCATTCCGATAATTCACAATGAATGATTCAAACCCGACGCATGATGATCATTAAATAGAAATAAAATGAGCTTCCGCTATTAGTTAACACATTTTAAAACATAATGAGTATATTGATTTTTGAATTAATCAGAATCTCATTTCGAATAATGAACAGATAAAATTAAGTATTTCATTAACAAGGGGAAAAAACTATGGATTATAAGATTTGTGATTTCTCAAATTATTCAAAAGTAATACAAATGCGTTGTCAACAATATCCAGATTTCATGTTCGCAAGTCCCATAAAAATAAAATTTTAATAATTTAATTTTGCTTCTTCATACATTCTAGAAATATAAATAAGTAAATTAGTTTAATTTCCGTGACTTTGAAAATGGTGCGGGATTTTTTTTCCAGACGATAGGGAAAAGTATTCTTGATGTAATTAAACCCATCACTTGGATTAAAGGAAATAAATTTAAGAATCGAAAAAAATCAAACAAAATTGCAGTTAAATAGACAAAAAATGCATTAAGTAAATGAATAAAATTTCCAATTGGATAGCGTATTTCTTCAAAAAAAAAAAAAAAATTTTTGAAATCATTACTTTATATTATACATAGATTTAAATTCGATTTTAAAGTTTTAAAAGCCTATATTAATATGATAATTAAATTTAGGAAAAGGAAAATGCTGTGATTTCCGAAGAATTTGGAATGCTTTAATTTTGAACAAAGAATAATAATATGCGAGAGCTTGAAAATTTAGTAAATCCGCCTTTATATTTCTCAAACTTAGGGATAAGCAGAAAAATGCTTTCAATGATTGTTGTTAGTGGCTGCATAAAGTAATTTGTGAGTATTAAAAAAATTTCTGCCCGTTCGGCCTACAGGCGCAGGTAGAATTCGAAGTTAAGTACTCATTTCACCAACAAAAACTAAATCAAGATTAGAGAAAAACCCAGTTTAAGAGTTTTTTCTGACCGCTTTTGACGAGTTTTTAATTTCGTTTTTCTGTACGAGTTGGTTTTATCAGAATCATGTTAATATGATCTTTTTTCTTCTACAAAATCCTCTCAATATAAAATTTGTATATAACATTGAGGATATTTATAATAAATATAAGCGGATTTGATATTTTAAGAACTGACGAAGTTATGAATTTTTTTTCTCCCTAACACCCTATTTTTTCGCCCCTTGAGCGCATTTTTAATTTTATCAAAAATCTGTGATACCTAATTTCTCGGCCCTTTTCCAAGAAGTAATAATAACGTTAACCTGATTTGATATGTATCATAACTAAGAGCTAAGACGTTATGAGTTTTTTCGGTTTTCTCAGAACCCCTCCCTATTTTCACTCCTTTGGTCCGATTTTGTCCATTAACGAACTTGGCCAAGATTTCCGACCGCTTGATTTTATGTATCATCTTGGAAGAGATAAAGACAAAGTTATAAAATGACAAAGTTAAAAAAAAATTCTTCTTTAAACCCCTCCCCACCCCCCCCTTTTTTTTAAAAAAAAAAAACCCACTCACACACTCTTCGTCCGATTTTTTCCATTAACGAACTTGGCCAAAATTTTCTTCCCCTTGATTTTATGTATCAATTTGAAAGAGAATTGTGAAGAATTATGGAAGTTATCGTGTCCATAAAAAAGTGATTTTATATGTATAAAGCTCTCAACTTGGGGTGGTTTTGTGTTATAGGGGTCATGATCGGCGTAATCTGCAAAAATGTTTCACAAATTCTAACATAGGGGAAAATGTAATGGGTAAAATATGTAGTGTTTCTACGAAATCTACAGAAAAAAGAGCACCTTCTTGGTATAGATTTTTGATACTATTATAAGGATCATCACAAATATACAACATAGTAGCAATTAAACACGAGAAACTTATTTTAAATATCCAAAATTTCTTTTCGCATTTTGTGTAGAATTAACTGATTATCCCCATCTCTAAAAATCCTATTTTTCACTAAGAGTTCTGTCTTGCTACAGGAAAAGTGTTATACGCTTAGTTATCCAGAAAACTGCTAGATTATGCGATATGTCGCTTAACAATCACAGGAGGGTGGCGAATTGTGTGGTGGGATACATTTTCCCCATTATACCTATATGTTCTATCTTTTAATTTTTAAGTATTTTACGATTTTATATACTGCTAAATAGCTGCATGTAGAGCTAAATGGTGCAATTTTATGTTACATTAAAAATGCAGATTTTCTTTTGTGTCCCCTGTGAAATGTAATACCTTTCAGTTTTATTACTTTTATTTCGGGATAGCGGTATATATCTCTTTTTGGGTATAATTAACTGTATATGAAAATTTTAATAAAAAAAAATGTGATATCACTTTAGAGATACAACATAGGATATAGCGGAACTGATAGGTAAAAAAAAATATATAACATTTTATTGAGTGAATGAATGACCTCATATTTGTATGCCATACGCAAAACAGGAATATGATTATTCTATATACCAATAATTACTATGGTTGAATACCTTACTCATTTCCTAAATTAAGATTTTTATACACAGTTATTATACTAAGATAGTTTTTCTTACTAAAAATAAATTTGGTTTTATTCAGAGAAACATTTAATTATATCTTCTACAAAAATAATAAAATAAATAAATTATTCAAAAAAGTAGCTTCGAATTAACAATTTAACGTTCTTTATATCAATGAATACGTAAAACATTGCTGAGTCGGTCTATTGTAACAAATTGACTTACTTTTGTATTATTTTTGAGAGAGAATAAAATATATGAGGATTTTCAATTTTAAATTAATACGAAATTCACGAACTTATTCTTTTTTATTGATCAAATGTACGGTATAATATCGGATCATAAAAGAAAAATAATCCTTAACCTGATGTATGAAGAATATTTAAATTTTATTTTTCAAAAATGTGCTTAATAAACCTACATTTAATCTATCGTTTATTAGGATTTTTTTTTATTTGTATGTACAAGTAATCACATGCTGTATGATCTTCTCTATAGAGATCTATCATGAAATTTTGTTATTCAGTTTTTAAAAAGTTATCAAGTAGGTACGCACAAATTTATTTGTCAGCAAGTCATATATTTTCTATCCACCAAAATACGCATTCCGAAATAAAAATCACTTTTAAAGTTTTCGGATCTAATCTTCCGTGTTCGGAGTTAGCTCCTTTGCAAAAGCGTTAGTCTTGTAAGGGCTATTAATTATTGAATTGAGGGGCGGGCGCTTAACGGCGGTAGGAAACTTAAAATAATGATTGATAACTTCTGAATTGCCATTTAAATATGTATGTCATACAAAGATTCTTTTCACAATGAAATAATGTGATTGTAGAAACAAGGGGAATATTTAAAATTCTTATTTTAAATATTTTAATATAAATTTTAGCACATTTCATGCGTTTTCTGTTCAGTTACAGGCCATCAAAATATCGTATAAGGATTATGATGAAACTTAAGGATAATTCACAATGAATGATACAAAATTGACGCATGATGGTAATTAAATAGAAATAAAAGGAACTTCCGCTGTTAGCTAACTCGTTATAACACATAATGAGTGTATTGATTTTGAATTAATCGGAATCTCATTTTGTTTAATGAACGGTTAAAATTGAGGATTTCATTAAGAAGAAGAAGAAATGCATTATAAGATTTATGATTTTTAAAACTATTCACAAATAAAACTAAGTCTTAGTAAACAATACCCAGATTTTATGATTGTAGAATCCTCATAATAGGAAATATTACTAAATTAATTTTACTGTTTTATATAGTCTAGAAATAGAAATAAATAAATTAGTTTAATTCCTGTGGCTTCGAAAATGATGCGTAATTTTAAGGCGAGAAGAGAAGTGCTCCTGATATAATTAAATCCATCTGCAAGATCGAAGAGAAATGAATTTAGGACTTGAAAATTCAAACAAAAATGCAATTAAATGTACAAAAAATGCATTAAGTAAATGAAAAAGATTTCTGTGCATTCTTAATTGGATTCTGCATTTTTTCTCTTTCTTTTTTTTTAAATTTTAAGTCTGAAACGGTTACTTTCGTTTATACAAATATTGAATTTCGACTTTAATATGTTAAATGCTTATATTAATACGATAATTAAATTTGGAAAAAAAAAAGAAAAATGTTATGATTTTCGAAAAATTTGGAAATACTTTAATTTAGAATAAAGACAGTGAAAAGGTGAGAGCTTGAAATTTTATTAAAACTGTCTTTATAATTATTAAATTTAGGAAAAAGCCGAAAAATACCTTACTGTAAAACAACCTGTAATTTTTACAGAAAAAGAATTGTATTTTTTACAGAGAAAAACTCTTTTAAATAAAAACAGTTTTTGACTGTAAAAAAAAAAAAAAAAAAAAAAAAAAAAAAAAAAAAAAAAAAAAAAAAAAAAAGTTGGATTTTGTAATTTTTACAGAAAAAAACTATATTTTTTCCTGAAAAAAAACTATTTTAAGGGGGTAGAATACCTTTAAACCTTGAACATTTTCGAATTTTTTAATGCATATTTTGTTTTCGTAATCATTTCTGAACAATATGCAAAAAAACCACATTAAAAATTACTATTAATTTACTAATTATAGCAGTTTTATTAAGACTACATAGGATAATTAAACTTTGCGTTGCGTTTATTCAAAACGATGAATTTTGATACTGCGCGCAGTGTTACTAAAAAACTATGCATGGCAATCAAGAGAAATTTTTACCACTTATTCATTTCTGTAACATCTAAAACTTAAAACCAGAAAAAGGTAATATTTTACTTTTTTTTCTGTTTTTGTACTTTGAAAATATTTTTTTTTCAAGTGAAAATTTTTAATTTTTTGTTAATTTTTTAATTTAGGCAATATTTTTTACAAATGTTTTGGTTTTAGTATAAAGGTAACACTGTCATGTATTTATTTTCACCAAAATTTCCTCTTTATATGCATATTTTCAGATTTTATCATGAGCGGAAGATTTCTTTCTCGTATTATCATATATTTTTAAACTTATCATTTCAATATTTATTTATGAATTTACAAGTACATGTATTTTTTTAAATATAAATTTAAATATGAGCTTTATATTTAAGTTTGATTTTTATTTTTTGACTTATTACGCAAGTTTTGAAGCTTGGAACATAGTGATATTTTTTACTTTATCGACGTATTCAAAGGTATCCTACCCCCTTAATGTAAAAATACAGATATGTTCTGTAAATTTAACAGTTTTCCACTGGCGCCAAAATTGTCAGTTTTTTTCTGTCAATTTAGGTTTTTTTTTTTTTTTTTTTTTTTTTTTTTTTTACAGTATTTGAATGATTGTTGAGCGTGGATTTTATTTATGGTCATCAATGTATTTGTGAATATTAAAAAAGGATAACTTTTTTATATAACTTGCTCATTATATTATAAATATCATAATAAATATACACTAAAGTAGTAATTAAACACGAAAAACTACATTTAACTCCCCCCCTCTTTTGCATCATGTGTAAAGCTAACCTCTTATCTACACTCTTAAAAATCTCCAGCAATTTTATGCAATACTATTAAGCGTATCTGACCATATTATTGACCGTATTATAGTCAGAAGAAAGTTAAGTAGCAATTATGTAGCTGTTTTCTATAAAAAAAAGTCGATTGACTGGACACTTTGCTGCAAATTTTTAACATTGTAGCCGCTATGGTAACTGAATACTAGTCTAATGAATCAGGGTTTTAACTCCGATTCTGTTTTGGGCGTTGATAGAGATTTTGAATGTACCTAAAACTTCCATTAAGCTGAAATAACATGTATGATCATAGAATAGGAATTATCGTAAATTTATCATAAACAAGTTTTTCAAGATAAATACGATCGAAAACGAACAGTGTGATAGTTCAACTATAGAAACTTTTGCAATGTCGAAATTATATCTTATTATCTCGTACGATAAAATCCAGCCCGAATTTTACAATTATGAGCATTCTACAAATTAGTTGTTTTCAGTTCTTGCGATTTCCGTTACTTTTGAGCGCCACCAGTGGCCGAAAGGCTCTGCTCTCGAAGGTGGTAGACGGGAGCTGCTGGGTGCGATCCCAATCGCGCATGTTGGCCAAAAGGTTAATCATTTTTAACACTTTCCTTTCCAACATAGTTGAAAAGTGTTTATGAATTCGGTTTGTCTTAGTCTGTTTGTCTGTTCGTTCTATAATTCGCGTAAAAATATAGCCCGATTGCCATGAAATGGATATATGTGGCATTCTCACAATCTTTTGACTTTTCAGGAATAAAAATCTGGTGATATTATACTGACTAAAATGACATTTTAAACTTATAGACGAATGCCTTAATGGTTCAAAATAAAGAAAAAATGGTCAGCAGAGAAAGTTTTTTTTTTTTTTTATTTTTTATTATTATTTAACTGACGATTAATTCACACAAAACAATTTCGCGATAGAAGAAAATGAGCAATAATTGAACTATTGAAGCCTACGAACAATAATTGCTGGAAGGGCGGTTTCAGTTGCGATTTTCATTTTTAAATTTAAGTATTTTTTAAATATTACTTGGTGTGTATAAATTCTATAGATCATATACAGGGTCACACAAAAATTCTCAGCAATATCCGTTTACTGGCGAAAATTGCAGAGTGGAAATTTTCAACTGTGCTATGCATTTAACTGAACTAACTTTAAGCATATTATGTATTATGCATACATATATGTAGATCATTACAAAGCTGTAAAAAATCGTATATTTTAACGACTATTCGTGGTAATACCAGGAATCGGGTCTTCAAATGCGTTTTGCGTTTTCCAAATTGTTCATTTATATACCATCTTTCACCTTAGAATACTATGAAGTTTTGTTATAGTATTCTGAATGTGCTGGAAAGCGTTTCACAATCGAATGGCTGTACGCATGACTTTGCAATTGATGACGCATGATTTTTTTATACGGATGTATTATCTTCTATAGCATTAATTTTAGAATGGATTCGTTTTCTTTATCTTTTTTATTTGCCTATTTTACTTTATTAAACTAAAGAATAATACGTCGTAAAACGAATGTGTACAATGTTTGCGATATTCATAATTTTCTTTTATTAAAACTTTGTATTTAAATTATATTTCGTTTCACTTGTTCTGATTAAATTACTTATCGTTAGAATATGTAACATTACTTTAGGATGCTTAAAATCCGCCGAAAGGTACATATATTTTAAAGCATTCATTTTACATGACATAAAATTTTGAATTTTATCTACTTATTTACATTCTTTTATTTTATTTCTTAAGAAGTCTTCTTCAGACATGGATTTGTAAATAAACCTTTTTTAATATTATTCTGATGTTTGTTGAAAATAATGGAATACAAAGCAAAATTATTTTCCTTTTTGGAAGTAGAAATTTATTTCATAAGGTATAGTGTTATCACTAATTAATTAATATTGATCTAAGTTTAAATTTTTCGTTTTGCTTTTTTTTTTATTATCACGTGTCGTTAGAATATAAAACATTGCTTTAAGACGCTTAATAACCGCAGCAAAACACAACTTTGATAGAGCACAAATTTTACCTGTCATAAATTTCTGAATTTTATCTACTTATTTACATACTTTGTTCTCATATCTTTAGCTGTCTTTTCAGACATATATTTGTAAATAAGGCTTTAAATATTATTATGATGTTTGTTGAAAAGAATGGAATACAAAACAAAAATATTTTTCTTTACATAAATTTCATAAGCTATATTAATATCACCAATCATTTTATATTGATCAAATAATATTGATCTAACTTTTAATTTCTCGTTTTGCTTATTTGATTAAATTACTTATCGTTAGAGTATAGAACATTGATTTAAGATGCTTAAAATACGCCGAAATATACATTAGCCAAACATATTTTAAAGCATAAATTTTACATGACATAAAATTCTGAATTTTATCTACTTATTTGCATACTTTGTTCTGATTTCTTTAGGTTTTTTTCAGACATGTACTTGTAAATTAACCCCATAAGTATTATTGCGATATTTCTTGAAAACAACGAAATACAAAGCAAACATATTTTTCTTTACGTACGCAGAAATTTTTTTCACAAAACACCAATTATTATTGATCTAAGTTTTAATTTGTCGTTTTGCGTTTTTTAATTAAATTAATTATTGTTAGAATACTGAACATTCTTAAAATGCTTAATATACGCCAAAATGTACATTAGCCAAACATATCTTAAAGCATACATTTTACATGACATAAAATTCTGAATTTTATGTACTTTTTTACATACTTTTTTTTTCGTTTTTAGCTGTTTTTCAGACATGTTTTTGATAATACACCTTAACTAGTTGGAAGTGCCAATACCAAAACTTTCGCCTATCTCATATATTTTAATATTTCAAAATGCTGTTACAAATGTCAATATTTCATTTTTATTAGTCCAATACTATATCAACATTGACTTTTCAAATTTCTGCTTCAGTCAATTAATTTAAGTAGAAATTTATTTCATAAGTTGTACTATTATCACCAATTAATTAATATTCATCTAAATTTTAGTTTTCGTTTTGTTTGTTTTGATTAAATTATTCATCATTAGAATATAGAACATTGTTTAAAGATGCTTAAAATCGACTGAAAGGTGCATTAGACAAACATGCTTTAAAGCATACATTTTGCATAACATAAAATTTTGAATTTCATCTATTTATTTACATATTTTGTTACTCATTTCATTAGCTATTTTTTCCAAATATGTATTTATAAATAAAACTTTTAAATATTAGTATGATGTTTGTTGAAAATAATTGAATATAAATCAAAACTATTTTACTTTACGTAAATAGAAATTTATTTCTTAATTTAGGTTATTATAACCAATTAATTAATCCCTTCTTTATTAGTGACCAAATTAATAAATTATCATTTAAAATATTAATTCTAACAAGCATTATTTTTTCTCTTATTTAACTTCATCTTTTCTTTTATTACAGTTATTAGAAAGTATTATACAATAATGTAAAATATATTTGGGATCTATAAATTTCTTTAACCCTTTCAGGGACGGTGACACTATTAGTATGTCACTTATATATGCCACATTAACACCAGAAATTTCGAATGAAAGTTTTCCTTTTATTAAGTACGCGAGGAAAGGCTTTTACTTATTTTAAAATAAATTTGTTTATAAATTCTTTTGTCATTCTAACCTTTCACCATTTTACTATTGGAAGTACTTGCCCAGAAAGTTTTAACAATTATCTATTTTGAATTTTTTTTTATATAGTTTGATTTAATTATCTATCGTTACAAAATATCACATCTTGACTGAATTTCAAATTCCAATCAGCTAGTCGTAATATACACACATATTTATACGTATATATTTCTTTATCCCATTAACGAATATACCATTTGAGATTATCCCGCGTCATTAAGCCAGCTAATTCGTCCTCATATTTCAAAGATTCTAGTAACTGAAAGTTGCTTCACATGCCTACACTCATCTCATAAAAAAAAAATTAAATAGTTTTGCAGTGTTGCTGATTTCCAAGGTTTACCCTCATTAGTTAAAGGATTATAAATGATTTATCTTACAACATTGGATAATATATTTTCTTTCTCTTATTCCATTAATGAATCCGAATCACTGAAATAACTCATAAAATAGTCTAACGAATGACTTTTTTTTGGAACTATTGCTTATATTATTATTCATATTATTTTTATAAAGATCCAAATGCAAAATCTTGAAAAAATGTTTTTTCCCAAAGAACAAATATTACTCAATTAAAAATGTACAAATAATTAAATTTATACCGTTATCATAGCAAACGCGGTAGCGTTAAGCTATAATATGATTAAGAAATATAAAATGCAAACGACTTTCTTAAATTTCTGGCGAACCAGTTGACATACGACACTGATTTTTCTTTTGAAAGATAGAACTCGACGAGACGAATAAACTGATAGCATTAAAAAAATTACTGTAGCTTTCAGTAGTTTTTTATTTAACCTTAAACGAAAAAATGAAGACACAAAATTCAACAAAGTGTAGCTAACGTTCCAGTGGATAGATTAACTTCGTTTTTGTTTTATTTTGATACTCTTGTTCAAACATAAAATAGATTTTTTTTTCATCTTTGTATGTTTGACAGTCGCTGAGAAAATCGAATTTGTCTTTTGTAATGTCTCCATAAAATTATGCAATCTCTCCTTTTCATTTTTTAATTTTCTAATTCAATAATTTATTTCATGTTGCCACTCTCTAAAAAGCAGTGCAATAATTTAAAAAAAAGGATAACACGTGTACTTTTGTTTTTATAAGTCAATAAAAATTGAAATTAAACTGATAGATTTTTGTATTTTTGAAACTGACGTCAACCTAAGCAGATAATGCATAATTTTCATAAATATATATATAAACTTCCTTGATTAATATTTTGAGCTGGAGTAATAGACACAATGGAGCACAAACGAGTTGATAGGAAAAAAACAGGGTAAATCACAAGCTTCTGTTCAGGAGCTAAATTTAAGTTTTTTAACATCCTGACTTACACAAGCGATTGGTATGCAGTAATATAAATATTTCACATACTAAGCATACCTTAAAAAATAGCATTCCATCTATTAGGTAGATTTCGTAAGAAATACTACCTATTGCAGTCGTTACCATGGTGCGACTTTTGAAAAATTCCTTCATAACTTTTCATTATAGGACCCCAGGAACCCAAAACCACCCCCACCTAAAAAGTTTATATATATATATATATATATATATATATATATATATATATATATATATATATATATATATATGTATGTATGTACTAAATTTTGTCCGCACGATAAAAGTCGCAATTATGCACGAATCACCTTCAAACTCGCCAACAACTTTGAGATGGCTAATATCTCGGCGGGGATTGAAAATGGGCGAAATCGGCCCAAGAGGGTGGAAATGGGGAGGGTTCAAAATTTTGAATACTGTCTTAACATGATTCTGATAAAACCAGCTCTTACACAACAATGGCAGGAAGAAAATAAAAGTTTTTCGTTATAGCAGTTGCCAACAATTAAAAAAAATAATAATAATAAAATTCTCACCACAACAATTACTTTTCTTTTGCAAAATTTTCACGTGTAAAATTAAATAGTTTGACAAATTGAAAACAAATTGAATATTACGTCATAAGTTTCCTAGAGCAAGATTTCAGCTTGAAAACTCAAAATAAATAGTTTGACGAATTAAAAAATTATGTATATTGCGTCAGATTGGAAATATAATGGACCTCAGCAGGTGAATATGTAACGCCATGTAAGTTTGAAGAAACGTATTAAAACATGATAAAAACCCGACTATGGAAATATTAACATATTTTAACACTTTAAGGTTCTCTGAATTTTTTGTAGCCATTTTTTAAACCTATTCCATATATATGTGTGTGTGTATTCGTGTATATTACAATTTTCACAAAAAGTTTAGCTCCCTACAGCTCGCTCTTTGTGAAGAAACTGGGTTTTATCTCTAATCTTGATTTAAGTTTTGTTGGAGAATTTAGTACTTAACATCGAAATCTACCTCCGCCTGTAGGCCCGAGCCGGCAGGGATTTTTTTAAATAAGGAAGAGATGTAATATACGCACCACAGTACATAACTGGCGAGATAATGGCGTTATTTTGCCTGATATGGTAACTGAGCTATTGTTGTTTATTTATTAATTATTTTTTTATTTACTTTTATTTTAGATTTTAAAATTATGTAAATTGTTTTGTACTATAGTTATTAATTAAACTTTTCATTATTTATTGTTATTTCCTTTTTAAAATAATAGAAAGCAATTTAAAAATATATATGTAACTGCTATTCGAAAACGAGGTTTTCGTCAAATTGGCGCCAGACAATTGGCAAAAAACCCGCGCCAAAGCCGTTGTGTATATGACATGTGCGCCTTAAATAATTAGGGTTTCGTTTAACTTTAGGTACTTTTGCTTGAGATATTGTAGAAAATATACAACAAAAATATACGGTACTACTTGATTATCCCGTCGATCAATTTCGCCAAACGATACAAACTTACATAATTTTTATTTTAAATAACGGAAGAATAAATACATTAGTAAAACATTAATAAAAATACTAATAAAAACTTGGGCACAGATGTAATATACGCTCCATATTGGCGCGATTTTTTCCGACGCCAATTTGGCGAAAACCTCGTTAATCTATCATCTATATCCGGGTTACTACATCAAGCAAAATAACTACACTTTGGCGCCAGTTAAGTACCCGGTGCCTATATGACATAGGTGTAAAAAAAATCGCGCCAATATGGGGCATATATGACATATGTGCCAAAACTTGAATTAAAAATCACTTGATGACATAGCAAACACGTGTATCGTGTTTAATGTCAAGAGAATGTAACATTTACTATCATCCATTATTGTCATTTAATCTTATAGTTTGGCGATAATTTTTTGGTAGACAGGATAATCAAGTTGTACCAAGTATGGTACAGATGTCATATACGCACCACGTTGACGCGATATTTTTTCTGACGCCAATTTGGCGAAAACCTCATTTTCGAATACCAGTTACATATATATTTTTAAAAAGGGATTAACATTAAATTTAAAAAAGTTTAATTAATAACACTAGAACAAAACAATTTATATAATTTTAAAAAAGAAAAGAAAAGTAAATAAACAATTTATTAATAAATAAACAACAGCATCCGGGTTACCATATCAGGAAAATAACAAAACTTTGGCGCCAGTTAAGTACCCCGGTGCGTGACATTGGCGTCAGAAAAAAATCGCGTCAACGTGATGCGCATATGACATCTGTGGCGGTTCAAGTACACATCGGAACGTTACTTTGAAATCGATGAGTTTCATCGCCAAAATTGCCAAGATGCTTAATCATCATCGCCATTGAATATATAAATAATATCATATTTGCAAACTTATAGGTCAAAATATAAGTGGAACCTCGGTTCACGACCGCCTCTGTTTATTACTAGTTCGGTTTATGTCTAGCTTCGATGATCAAAATTTGACTCGGTTGGCGTGCAATATCTCGGTTCACGACCAAGGCTGCCGAATAGTTCAGTTGGCAATCCTCACATAACTCTTGTTATTAGTCAAGTTTGGAGTAAGATATGAATATCAGAGTGCTTTGTGTACCTTTATTACTTTAAAAAAAAATAATTTTTTGTTTTATTTTTACTCAGGTTTGCGCTAATTTTAGCTCTCATTATGGCTTCTAAGAATGAAAAAGTGCTTAGTGTTAGCAGTAGTAAGAAGCTTAAGCGAATTACTGTTCAATAAAAGAAATTGTAGCAAAACATGAGATCGATGTTAGTATAATCGGTCTAGCTAAACAAAACGATGTGGCCTAAACCTTCGATTTCCACGATAATCTATATATATATATATATATATATATATATATATATATATATTACGCTATCGTATGTGTCTCAGAAATCGCGATTATTTGTTAATTGTTTAATGGCAACGCTCGAATGAAACGCATCTCATTGGTTCTAGAACAGCATTTAATGCATCGTCATACCTATAAGGGGGGTTATATAGGCGTGAACCTGTTCTGTCGCGAAATACCGCCACGTTTGTCACCAACGTGGCGATATATCGCGAAATTCCTATAGACTTCCATTGTAAACCAATAGGTTTTACTTGTTTAGAGAGAATCAACAAATTGAGATATTTTAATGCAACAAAAACAAATATCAATTTAAGGAATTATATTAATTGTATTTAAGGGAGCCCAAGTAAATTAAATTAAGAATAAAAATAACGTGAATTTGATTAAAAAAACCTTGAACCTCTTAAAACAGTGTGCATTACTTGGTTAAATAGTGCATTATTGTGCGAAATAAGAAAAAAGTATTGGAAATATTTAAAAGCAGGTTTATTTATATTCAATATATAAATATCAAAAAATTTAAATGACTAGTATAAAAAAATGCTCTGACGAGCACCAAAAAAAGGCTAATATGTTTTTAAGCATGGAAAAGGGTTTGACAAGTGCTTCTAATTGAGCATGAAAAAGGACAAGGGGTCCGTCCCTTTTTGGCTGAAACTCACTGTCAATGCCAACTTTGAAAAAATCATATTTGCGCTTTTTTCATATAAAAAAAATCAGCCACAGTTACGATAAAAATGTGTAGTATAAAGACACAGCCACTAAAGTCGCAGCCTGATTAAACATGAATGTAAGGCAACATAGTACCTAAAACCTTAATTCCTGCAGCGTATCACACTCATGCAGGGCCACCAAGCACGCCCGCCGTGTAGAACTGTACAGAAAACTGATTTGCAGTGCAGTGCAAACTGTTGCAGCCCTCTGCACAGGAACAATTCCATTTGTGCACGCATAACAGTATTATGCATTCATTGATTGTTGAAATTATATGCCAGTGACTGTGGATGTACAATGTACTATGCAGTCCAGCATTGTATGTAAATTATAAACGAACACTAGACGCATACACCCTTAATACGGAAGTACAAAAGCACAGTGTAAATGTGCACTGAGATTCAAAAATCAAAAGCATAATAGGAATGTACAGTGTAGTACAATTTATAGAGAAATAATGGTACACAGTGCACTGTACAAAGTTGCATTGCCGACGCATGCGCAGTACAACAGTGCAGTTAACATGTAAAGCGCGACGGAAAGTTTTACTAAAGTACCGCGAATTTATTTTATATGGAAAAAACGCAAATATGATTTTTTCAAAGTTGGCATTGACAGTGAGCTTCAGCCAAGAAGGGACCCCTTGTCCTTTTTCATGCTCAATTAGAAGCACTTGTCAAACCCTTTTCCATGCTTAAAAACATATTAGCCTTTTTTTGGTGCTCGTCAGAGCATTTTTTAATACTAGTTTTATATGTTTGGACCTTTTTTTAGTGTAATAGAAATTTTGTTTTATTTTTTATATAAATCCTCAAGGGTTTTGTTGTATACAAAATGATCCAAATTAAACATGAGCTGTTTATTAGCCTTCCGTGTAAAAAATGCTTCGCGGTTCAAAATCGCACTTCGTAAATCTAGTTGATTGAATATGCGATTTCGATATCTGTAGAAAAATTCCATATTTTGTCCAATAGGAGAAGGAAAATCGCTTTCGTGCTAGGAATTTGCATAATATTGGATGTATTTTAAATTCTTAAACCGATATAAAGATTGCATAAAGACTTTTTGTATTAAACAACAATTTTATTGACTATGGCACTTATTTTAACAGATTAAACGTTTTTAGTCTGACTTTTTTACAATAAAAATAGCAATACTTCAGTATTACCAGATTGGGGACATTTTGGTTCCCAAATTGTTGGTTGTCACCGCTTTTTTGTAATAGAAATACTCGGCCTTTTAAAATTAGATTAAAAATTCTGAAAAATAAGGCGAATTATACTATTTTTAAAAGGGCTGATAGTCATATAATCTGAATTAAAACAGTCCCAAATCTGGCAAAACTGCAATACCTGGATGAAGGAATTTCGACAAGTATTAGGATTGTGTCATGTCCACTTACTATAACAAAGCTTTGGCAAATGATTGGGCATTTTGAAGATATTGGCAACGTTGCGCTAAATTGTAAATGGGGCTGTAAACTGAGGATGACAGAGTGACAAGTAAATAATTTAAAAAGTGTAGGCCGGCCCGTTTTATCTTTGATTTTTAACTGTGGGGCTACACACACAAAAATATCCCTGTAAAATTACGGGTAGACGCCGGCATCAGAGATTCCAGTCAATTACCAATCCGTATTTTTGCTGACAGATTGTCTAGAACTATAAAATTATGTGGATAGCCCTTAATTTTCTAAGTATCTAAGAGATAAGGCAGCTTATTTAATGGATCAGACCGTTTTTTATCAAATAAGGCTGTTGCCCATGAAAATTGAAGGGCAAACGCTCATAAATTTACAGTTTTATTTTTTTAGAGTGTAGAGCAGGATTTATCAAAGTTATGTTTCAAACTTAGCTCTTTTAAAAGATTGGACTTCGTCAGTATTTGTAAAACATCTGCGCACATGAATTGTATAGTGCTGTTCAGTCTTTCGTACATTGTATGCAATTTTTTAAGCAAGTGATGGAAGACATATCGATGCATATAAATAAGGTATGCCGTTATGTGGTAACATGTAATACATTTATTGTACTTGAATTTGTGGTTTATTTTTAGTTTCTTTCCATACGTTATTAAGAAAGGTATTGCACTTTAATTCGTTATTTATTTTTTCAGATGTTGTTTCAGCTTAATAATTTCGCATTTTGTCTGAATAGAAACTTTGTTGCAGATACGTAAAAAAAGCAATTTTCTTGCGTTCCAGCCCCTATGTTCTATTATTGGTCTAAGTATGAACTATTTATCACTTGGATATCAAAACGAAATATGATTCTGTTCGGCGCAAGTAGTTTTTGCACAGAAGGTAATTAATAACTCCTCTCTATTTTGTATCACTTTGTACATTTTTGGGGAAATTCTTAAACGGTTTATATTATTAATATGAAATACCTGTCTATAAAAATCAGTTATTGTCAACGCAATAAACAAATAAATGTAATTAAAATATGAGTAATAATAAAGTATAATTTTTTTATTAATGTAGCAAATCGAATTTAAAATTTTTACTTATGTTTTCATGTTACTTAGGAAAAGTAAAGTTTATTCTAACAGTTTATTATTACTACTAAGAGTTTTTTTGTAATAAAAACAAAAAGGTGTTTCGAAATTTAAGAAAATTTTAGGATCAAGGCTAATGTCACACGGACGTCTTTTTGCACGCTTTTTTACTTACGTATTATCCCTTCACAATGCTTGCGGCGTTGTGTAGGGATAATACTTAAGTAAAAAAAACGTGCAAAAAGACGTCCGTGTGACATTAGCCTAAACGTTGTAATAACATATTGCTTATTATGAATTTTACATAGCATAAAATGTTGTATTTTACTAAACATATGCTTATTCTGAAATTATTTTATATTTTAAAATTTTCTCCAGAAATATATTCTATTAACTAATTAAAAACAACGCATTAATAATCTTTTTTTACTTACGCACGCTCGATGAGTTATTCGTAATATATATATTTTTCCCTCTGTGTAATATTCATTTTGTATATACAGTGAAACCTCCCTCTGCTGTCACCTCCCTGAACGACCAATTTTTCATGGAACGAAATTTATTCCCATAGCCTCAATACTAATTTTACCTCTATTCAGAGACCACCCCAGTTGAACTCCCTCCATGAGCGACCAATTTCTTTGAAGGAAATGAAACAAATTCCGTTTTTTTCCTGGTCGCTTGAAGAAGGTATTATTAGAATAATAATTCCAGAGAGCGCATTATTCATCAAACTTCTGAACTAAGTTTATAATTTTTATTTATTTCGGTAACTTTTAAGTGTTGAAACACCTTTGTGCCTTTTTAAGCAATGAACTTAACTCTGATGACAAATTAAGGATGACGGTCAATAAACTTCCCTGTCCTATTCTGTCAGGAAACTGTCAAATAAATAGATAAATAAATGAAATCGTCATAATTTGTTCCCGTCAAAAAAAAATATATATAATATTTTTACCGAACTTCGAAAGGACTTGGAAATAAAAGTCATAGAAGATAAAACCGTAAAATCAAAGCAAACGTCAAAGTATTCATTTTTTAAATTGTGCAGTAATTAACTTATGTAGTTAACTTTTGTTTTGATACTTAAATTTTCATATTTTTTCCTAATGTAAAAAATAAATTTTAGTAACATTACCTGTTCCCTTTTTTCAACAATTAAACTTTAAATTTAAACATGAACTCCACTAAGAGACCACCTATTGGAGCGAGCAATTTTTATTGGAACGGACCGTGGTCACCTTAGGGAAATTTTATTGTATATTAGCAACTGAATTAAATATTTCCAGAACAGTTTTCTACAAAATTGATTCCCCTTTTTGATTTTGCTTGATTTGACTCATTTAATTTTATAATCGTTTTTTTTTTCATTCTTTCATTTGTTATATTTTTTCAATAGGATCTCCCTTAGATTTCTAACTGAAAATAACCATAAAATATATTTAATATCATTGATAAAATTTGTTTTATCGAAACAGTTTTATGATCAATTTATTATATATATTTTTTAATTTTTTAATGTCTTCAATAGGGCATTTTATATAAAACTTTAAATTAATTTTAATTATTTGTGTTATTTTTGAAGTCACACGATTAATTTGCTAATTACTTTTAATAACAACGAAAGAAACTATTCTTTAAGATTTATATATATATATAAAAATTACTAGAACATACAATTTCCAAACATATTGTTTAACGTTAATTTTAAATGGCATAATGTCCTTATTTCAACTTCATCATGCTTATACCTAGAATTACATTACTATTTAATTTTTTTAATGTCGCCGAAAATAAATCATTTTAATTATGATACCAACTAAAAAGAATTTATTGCTATGTTTTTTAAATTAATGTTACCACTCTCAATGAATTAATAATTTTTACATGCGTTAAGAAATAAATATTAGTTAGAACATTATTTTTAAAAGTTATTATTTTTTTCTCTTTTTGACGTCCATTTTCTATTTTTTTTAAACTATTGGATAAAACAGTATAGATACTTTTATAAAATTTAGATTATAGATAAAAACAAATCTGTGCCCGATAGTTAAAACAAACAATAACGATGATTTATAAAATTTCACGTCCGCTTAATGAGCAAAAAATAAAAATAAAATATTTAAATTAAAAAAGTATGTTTTCCCAAATGCTTCAGACACTCTAACATATACTAAATATTAATTTTTGATTTTTTTAGCAAATTTTATATTTTCAATAATGTTGATTAATTTGCATATTTCTTACAAAAACACCAAGATTTTACACGTAGCTAAGATATTTTATTATGCGTATGTCAAGTTTTGATTCACTTTATAATATATGAATTTTTCCGGTGGAATATTAAATAATTACAGGTATATTTTATGTGCTATTTAAAATAAGCACATATTAATATAAATGATTATAAAACATTTTTAATCATTGTTTACACTAAAAATCAGTATAATTTTTAGCCCCAACTAGCGTAATTATTAGAAAACTTTAAGCGTTTTTTTTTATGCGACAAATAAATAAATAAATAAACAAATTCTTTTTTATAAAATATATTGTAAATGTATTATAAATTCCATATTATATATACATATATATATGTAAATGTATTACATATCTCATAAATGACAATTTATTTTGTAATTTTCTATTTTGCTTTGCTTGGTTTAGTTATCTGTATTTAAAAAATTACCCATTTTGATAAAAATTGTCATTCCAATAACCTAGTCATAAAAAGTACTGCTTTATTCTATAAACAGACAGGCCATTTGAGATTGCTATGCGTCATTAAGCAAGCTTATTCCTCCTCATATTTCAAAGCTTTAAGTATCTGAAAGTTTTTTCATGCAACTACAGTCATTTCATAAAAAAGAAGAAAAAGCAGTGTTTCAGCAGATTTTCTGTGTTTCAAGAACTTTCCTCATTAGTTAAAAGATCAAAACTGTTTTATCTTAGAATTCAGGATTATATGTTTACTTTGTCTGGCTTCATCAATTAAATGAGAATCTCTAAGATAAATATGTATTCGTTTAATCATATAAATTTTCGGAGATATCCAGAAAGATAATGTTATATATTAGGTAGTCAAGGATGAAATTCGTAGGTAATAATATTGCCAACTTTAAGGGGGTAGAATACCTTTGAATACGTCGGAAAAGTAAAAAAAAATATCACTATATTCCAAGCTTCAAGACTTACGTAATAAATCAAAAATTAAAATTTAACTTCATTTAAATATAAAGCTCACATTTAAATTTATATTTAAAAAAATATTTATACTTCTAAATCCATAAATAAATATTGAAATGATAAGTTTAAAAATATATGATAATAAGCGAAAAAAAAAACATCTTGCGCGCATGATAAAATCTGAAAATATGCATATAAAGAGGAAATTTTGGAGAAAAAAATACACAATAGTGTTACCTGTATACTAAAACCAGAATATTTGAAAAAAAAATACTGACTAAATTAAAAAATTAACAGAAAATTAAAAATTTTCACTTTAAAAATATTTTTCAAAGTAAAAAAAACAGAAAAAAATAAAATACAGTCGACGCTCGTTTTTACGAACTCGCAGGGAACACCCAAATAGTTCGTAAAATAGAAAGTTCGTAAAATAGAAAAACACCAAAAATGATATGAATACGTACATTATTTATGTCTATTTTTATCAAACTGCCCCCTCTTCATGGTTGAAGCAGTATTTCAAGATTATTTATTATTTAATAAAGTTATACATGTATTTTTAAATATACAAGAAATAAATGCAAATTTATACACAAAAAATAATTTTAGTACACAGAAACATATGTTACCATGCTTTGAAAATATTGCATATGAAAACGTAGACTGTATTAGTACTTAGTAGGTGAAAATACATAGATGAAAAATTAGGAATGGAAATAATCACTTATCTTTTTTTTAAAAAATCACATTTTGAAAAAGACATGTTCCCATTTTATCTATGGAAACCTTTACTACCTTTACCTTTCACAGTTATTGTTTCCTTCAAAAAAGTGCCTTAGTCCTGACAACCACTACTTGAAATTGTTGCTATGCCCCTCCCTACGAAAGAGATTGGGGAAAATCAACACATTCTTGGAATGTACCTGATGTCTCATTGTACCTGTATAGAGTTTAACTGACGTTGACACTGCATTCCGAAACTTAAAAAAAAAAAAAAAAAAAAAAAAAAAAAATATCAGAACTACGGAAATTGAGTTCGCAAAAAAGAGATTTTCATAATCTGTAGTTCGTAAATGGGAGCGAAAAATTACATTGATTCTATGGGAGCGTATTCGGGACCACTCTATAGTTCGTAAAATCGCAAGTGTTCGTGAAAAAGAGGTTCGTAAAAACGAGAGTCTACTGTATTTCCTTTTTCTGGTTTTAAGTTGCAGATAATACAGAAATGAATATGCTTTGAAAATTTCTTTTGATTGCCATGAATAGTTTTTCAGTAACACTGCGCGCAGTATCAAAATTCATCATTTTGAATAAACGCAACGCAAAGTTTAATTATCCTATGTTGTCAATATAAGGTCTTAATGAAACTGCTATAATTAGTACACTAATGGGAATTTTTTAATGCGGTTTTTTGAATATTGTTCAGAAATGATTACGGAATCAGAAAATGTATTAAAAGGAATTCGAAAATTTTGTAAATTTAAAGGTATTCTACCCCCTTAGTAGACATTGGCTTAATATTGTACTGCTCTGGTTTTTTTTTTGTTGGGGGGGGGGGGGAGGCGGGGTACACATCGCGCATGTTTTAAAAAAAATCATTGTAAGCTCTAAAATAAAAAACTTTTGAAAATGAAACTGTCGGAAATTAGCACCATTATGAAGTATGAGTTCTTACGCGGAACTACGGCATCGCAGACAGCGAGAAACACTAGCAGTGTCTTTGGCCCTTGTGTTACTACGCAGCAGATGGTATCAAACTGGTTCGCCAAATTTCGTACTGGTA
Source organism: Maratus speciosus (assembly GCA_963932465.1). Lineage (NCBI taxonomy): Eukaryota > Metazoa > Arthropoda > Arachnida > Araneae > Salticidae > Maratus > Maratus speciosus. The sequence goes on from OZ010790.1 coordinate 530,140,020, forward strand.
ACTTTCTCCTCAAAAATGAGGCACGCGGTCAACTAGAATGAACGGTCAATAATAATTAAATGTCACCGTTGAGTCTGACCCACCTCAGAGTGCCAATGAATTATCGTTGAAATTTGGATAAAATAATTTGTTAAGTCTGAATAAAATTTCACAAAACAAAGTCTAAAGTTCGGACACCCAAAGTTCGGGATTGTCCAAAGTTCGGACTTTCCAGCGGCAGTTTTCAAGAAAGAAGTGAAAAAGCAAAATTGTTGAAACAAAAAAGGTCTGGAGCAAAGAAGCCTTATTACTGAATCTTAATTCATGTCGATGTACGGAATAAAAGAAACACTTCTTAATGATATACCTAAGTTAATAAAGCAGCCCACATTAACTAAAATGTTCAATAGTTAAGAAAGTTACCAACTGCTCTGCTCAACAGATGCAAAACATTTTGACACATTTACAATTTCATTTTTTAACAGAAAGATATAAAATTGGAAGCCCTGACTATGGAGGCGATTTGAAATTGAACTGTGTTTTCCATTTTTTTTTATAAATAAATTACCTATTGAGTTATAAGCGATTTTGATCACGTGACAAAGAGGTTTATCACCATTCCTTAAATGGTTATTCTTCTTTCGTGCGGGAATTCGGTTCGAAACGCCCACTTTGACACTATTTTGTAAAAGATATATTGCGTTAAAAAAAAAAAAAAAAAACGAAAAACACAGTTCGATAATATAGTTTCCTTAAATAAATGGTTTTGTTTTACTTTTTATTTTGTTATGATTTATTTAATGAAAATGATTGTTTAATTTAGTATTTATAGTTGTTATATTCAATTTTTAATGTATGAATGTCAAATTCTGCCATTTTAATAGTGAATTTCCTTTTCCTTTTTGTTGGAAAAGCAATATTTTTGATAACCCAAAGTTCAGAAAAATCTGAAGTTCGGACTTCCTAATGTCCCGAGGATTCCGAACTTTAGACTTTGTACTGTATTTGTAGGTTGTCAATTAACTTTGCTTGTTCTTTTTACAAATATCATCTTTGTCGATATGATATATATGTTTATTACGCATATTTTCCTATTAAAAATCCATTTGAAGGAAGAATATTTCTTAAAGTATAATTGTAAAAGAAACAGGTTATTACCATAAATTATAGTAATAGTTAAAAGAACACTGATTACATTTAAATGCTTTGTATACTGTCTTCTAAATCAGACTAAAAAATCAGATAATCTTTAATGACATTTTTATTTACATGTATAGAGGAAAGTATAAAGTATTTAGAAAAATCAATTAATATGTAATTTTGTGTTTATCGTTTGTTGTTTCATGTAATTAAAGGGAAATAATGTAATAAATTTATTTAATATAAAGCAAATCTCTAATGCATTTTATAAAAAGAAAAGAATGTATCTTTTTTACAACATTTACAGTCATATTTATTATATTTCTGCATTAAACATATTTAAAATCAAATTACTACTAAAATAAATACATATTTTAGAATGTTTTTGAAGATGAAATTTAACATTAATGCCCTGAAGTTTTGAAATTAGTAATAGTTTCCAATAATTTATAAAATAATGATATCATTTCCCGGTTCATTATATATATTGATAAAATCATATTAATTATTCTTATGCATATTCTAACTCATCAATCAACTAATTCAACTACTAATTCAACCCATCAGTTGTCAATGTAAATAAGTCTCAAGAGAATTACTCTTAAAAACCTTCAATTATTTCGTAAGAATTGTATACAAAATTATAGTAGTGTGTAAAATTGAAAAATAACAAAATTTTCAAGCATTTATTAAGATATTTATGTGCTGTAAAAACAACACTATTAATTCAGTATAGATTAATGTAAAACAAAATAGGTAATTAAACGTTTCAAATATTTCCTTTTTTTATAAATCTTCTAATTTTTAAATTGCACTCTGATGTAAATACTTTTTTATTGTTTTTTTTTTTTTTTTTTTTTTTTTTTTTTTTTTCTTTTTTTAAGATTTTCCCATCCCCACATTCATTACAATTAATATGAGTCTCTATCGCAAAAGCATATATTAAAAGGAAAATGAAGGAAAGATAAATAAAGTTAACCCTTAAATGCCTGATTTTTCAAAAATCATTGAAATAATGATTTTCGGCTTTCATTTTTTAAATAAATCATGGGAAAAATACTTTAAAAAATCATATTTTGATTTAAGTATGGTTTACGGCTAAAAAGCAATTTGTTACTAATCGGCAACACTGGTCATTAATCGAAAAAATAACTTCCCTTGATAAAATTCTATAATATTAAACACACGAGAATTTTAGGAATTATAATAAAAAATAAATTTTACTTGCTGACTGCAGAACAAAATAGGGTTTTTTGCAAGCTTCTAAACAAAACAAAAAGAACATGTAGCAACAATCGAAAAAATTAATTTATCTTTATTCTTGAACAGCACAAGTGTTGCCATCTACATCTGGAAAATCGATTTAATAATATTTTCAGATTGTATTTTATTGGCAACATTAGGCATTATAGCTTCAATGTTATTCTAATAGTACTTTAGAAGCCTAAATTGGGTATGCTGCCGAAAAGCAACACTCGGCATTTAAGGGTTAAAATGTAAACGAAATTTTTTTGTTTCAGTAAATATACAATCATTTTTCAGAAAATAAAATTCCGAGAAGTATCAAATTTAAAATTATAATTAGACTTTGATTTAGTTGTTGTGGAGTTTTAAATTTTATATATATATATATTTTTTTAAGTCCGTATTTTAACAGATTTTCTGTTTTCCAAGAACTCCCCGCATTAGTTAAAAAATCAAAACCATTTTATCTTAGAATCCAGCATTACGTGTTTACTTTGTCTAGCTCCATAAATTAAATGGTAATCTTTAAGATAAATATGTATTCGTTTACTCATATAAATTTTCGGAAACATCCAAAAATATAATGTTATGTATATATATATATATATATGTTTATTAACATACATTTTAATGGACATTATTGCTTGTAAGAGTAAAAGAGAAAGAAACAGGTTATTACCACACAAAATTTTAGTAATTGTTAAAATTACTCTGACTACCTTTAAAAACTTCGTACAGTTTTTTCAATGGAAACTGAAGTCAGATTTTTTTTATGACATTTTTATTTACAAGTGTAGAGAAGAGAATAAAATATTTAGCACAATCAATTAATATATAATTTTATGTTTATCATTTGTTGTTTCATATAATTAAAAGGATATAATATTATAAATTTATGTAATATAAAGCAAATTTCTAATATATATTTTTTTTTAATTATATTTTTTTTACAATAATTGCAGTCATTTTTATGATATTTCTTAATTAAACATATTAAAAATCAAATTAATATTAAAATAAATGTATATTTCAGAATGTTTTCGAAAAAAATAAATATAACATTCCGTTAATGGATGTTCTGAAGTTTTGAAATACAATTATTATACAATAATAGAAATACAATAACCTTTACTATAATTTATAAAATAATAATATAATTTCCCGTTTCATTATATGTATTGATAATCTATACTATTAATATACTGTTAATTTATTTTACACATATTTTGCCTTAAACTCGTTTAATATACCCATTATTCATTTTATAATCATTAAAAATTCAATTCCATTAATAAAACCCATCAGTTGTCAATGTAAATGTGGCTCAATACAATTTCTGTTACATCATTAATTAATTTTGAAGGAATGGTAAACAAAATAATAGCAGTGTTTAAAACTGAAAAAATAACAAATTTTCCATGTATTTCTCAAGGTATTTATTTGCTGTAAAATCAAAATTATGAATTGAGTCCATATTAATGAAAAAAAATATATGATTGGCTCTCAACCATATTAGACATACTCCATTTTGAAAAAAATCTATATATTAGGTTGTAATGAAAGTTTTACGCCAAATCAGCATTACATAATAATAATTATAGTATATATAATTAACTGAAATTTTATATATAACCACCATTCCGCTAAAACTTCACAGTGTCATATGATACAACGCTAGTACCTAAAGCTGTACACTTTATTTGGTGACATTCTGTAGCTCACTTTTTGCAAAAAAACTGGAAGTAAATGATGGTTCTAATCTGGTAGCGCGATAGTGCTATTTCGGACACCTTGTACTTAGGATAATGATATTTTTTTTTACAAAATTCACAACAAAGTGGTATAAAGCAAGTATCTTTCTTTCAAATGTCAAAATTAGTTTGCCAAAATATGAGCAAACACGTTAACGTGAACTGTTTGCACAGACCATATTAGCTGTGGTGAAAACTTTCGTTACAACCTAATATATACACTGTAAAAAAATGTTGATTCTACTGGCAATCTAGACGCCAGTACTATTTCCGTATTTTTACGGAAATTTCCCCCCAAAAATTACAGAAAAATTTCGCTTTTCTGATTAAAAACGGAAAATTTTCTGTAATTTATGGGGAAAGATTACCGTAAAAAACGGAAATAGTACTGGCGTCTAGGATATCCGCTTTTTAGATCGTTTCTTTTTTTTACACTGTAGTCCATTTAGAAGGTGCATAATATCTCTTTTGCTCACTTCTACAGTGAACCAAGACTGTAAACAGAAGCCATATATGAGACGGTATGTGAAAACATTCTTGGCTCACTGTAGGAGTAAATAAAACAGAATTCATGCAGCTTCTAAATGAACTATCTCTTTCGTTATAATAAAACACTCATACTACAATATATATTAAAACACACATACACACATAAATAACGCCTGCATTCAACAGTTAAAGGTATATATAAATATTATGCAGGCATACAAACAATAAATACAATAAACCCAACTGGAGTGAAAAATTAGCCAGAGCCAGGAATCGAAATCGGGACCACAGTATACAAGACTACTGCTCTAACCACTGAGCTACTCCGGCCGATGCCTGAGTCTGCAATTCCTCACTAATAAACCATGTTGGGGAAGTCACCAGCCATCTACACGACAGCCTTGGATGACCGGACAACGGTGAATAGATTTTACTATTACATCGATCTACGATAATTATAATAAAACACTCATACTACAATATATATTAAAACACACATACACACATAAATAACGCTTGCATTCAACAGTTAAAGGTATATATAAATAATTTACAGACATACAAACAATAAATACAAAAAACCCAATTGGAGTGGAAAATTAGCCAGAACCAGGAATCGAACCCGGGACCACAGTATACAAGACTGCTGCTCTAACCACTGAGCTACTCCGGCCGATGCCTTAGTCTGCAATTTCTCACTAATAAACCATGTTGAGGAAGTCACCAGCCATCTACACGACAGCCTTGGATGACCGGACAACGATGAATAGATTTTACTATTACATCGATCTACGATAATTATAATAAAACACTCATACTACAATATATATTAAAACACACATACACACATAAATAACGCATGCATTCAACAGTTAAAGGTATATATAAATATTATACAGACATACAAACAATATATTAGGTTGTAACGAAAGTTTTCACCACAGCTAATATGGTCTGTGCAACAGTTCGCGTTAACGTGTTTGCACATATTTTGGCAATTATATTTGTATTTGTTTGTATGTCTGTATAATATTTATATATACCTTTATCTCTTTTGTTATTCAAAATGGACTTGGTCTACTAAGGTTGAGAGCCTCTCATATATATTGCTTTGCATTAATCTATACTCAATTCATAATTTTGATTTACAGTAAATGAACATCTTGATATATGCATTAATTCTTTTTTTTTCAGTTTTAAACACTACTGTGATTTTGTTTATCATTCCTACAAAATAATTAATGATGTAGCAGAAATTCTATTGAGCAGTATTTACATTGACAACTGATAGGTTCAATTAATAAAATAGAATTTTTAATGATTATAAGATCAAATGGTACAAAAATTTCCCTTTTTGTAAAACTTCAAATTTTTAAATTCCACTCTGCAGTAAATAGTTCTATTTATTGTTAGTTTTCAAAAGTTTTTCCATCATCCGCATACATTGCACGTAATATCAATCTGTATTACAAAACACATCAAAAAGTAAGATGAAGGAATGACAAATAAGGATAAAAATATAAATGAAAACTGTTTTCTTAAAACTTAAAGAACTTAAAGAACTTAAAGAAAACTTAAAGAAAATAAAATTCCGATAAGTTAAAATTATAATAAGAGCTTGATTTTGTTGTTGTCGACTTTAATTTTTTTTTAAAATATGAATTTAATTTCAGAAGTTTTATTAATAACAAAAGTGACATTTTCTGATGAATAGAGTGAAAATTTTGCATTGTTAGATATAAGAAAAATTATGGTTTTAAAAACTATAAAATAAATAAAATGGTATTTGATTCAAAACATTATTAAGAAACATATTTTCTTATTTAATGCTAATACTAGTGATATTTCAGGTAAAAATATCCCGAGAAATAAATTTTAAAGAAATCATTTAAGTAAAAAATAGTTATAGCGATTGTTGAGTTGTGGACAAACATTTACGAAAAATTCCTTATTATTCACTAAGAAAAAAAAGAAAATGGTAGTCATATCTTATTATATGTACTGAACACCAACAATACAACAATGATATAGCTTATATCGTAAACTGTTGCACGAATTAAAAGTTTTCGGCGCTATGAACGTATTTTCATTAATTTTGACACCCGGGAAACACATTGGCGCTTGTTTAGAAATGGATTTAGGAATTTCGCATTTTTTTACCCAACTTTAAAATGTTTGAAAAATATTTAAAAGTTAATTTTTTAACATTAAATAGGTTCATAGCGCCCCAAAAGATTATTTTTCAAATTCTACATTTTTTTTTTTTTAATAATTGATTTATCTATTCAAAATAGCATATTTTGTTACAATATCATAACCACTTTTGCTCGTGACAAAATCTTCTAATAATGCAGTATTTGTATTATTGTTTGTATTATTTTCTTACCAAAATTTCTAGAAATATTTATTTCAGAAAAGAATACGAAATCATACAATTTTTCATGCTACATTTTGAGCTGACAAAATACTGTAACTTTGTGGGGGAAATATTATAATTAAAAGATGCTTTTTGTTATAAATTATATATGAAAATCACTTCAAAATATCAAAATATTCAATTATTGCTATAAGGGATAAACATAAATTTAAAAAAAAGGCAAAATTCCTTTATTTATTTACATTTTATACACTACAAACAAAATCATAGTAGTGTTTAAAACTGAAAAATAACAATTTTTTCATACATTTATCAAGATATTTATTTTTTGTAAAATAAAAATTATGAATTGAGTATAGATTAATGCAAAACGAAATATATGATAGGCTCTCAACCATAGTAGACCTAGTCCATTTTGAAAAATAAAAATTATGTAGTCCATTTAGAAGGAGGTGCACAAAATGTGTTTTGTTGACCCACACATTTTCTCACCACTTTCGCATTTTTTACTTAACTTTAACATGCTTGAAAAATATTTAAAAATTTATTTTTTAACATTAAATAGGTTCATAGCCCTCAAAAAGATTATTTTTCAAATTCGACTATTTTTTTTTTTATAATTGATTTTTCTATTCGAAATAGCGTATTTTGTGGCACTAATTCTTTTAATGCTGTTTTGTAATAGATTGAAAACTGTCACGCATTAAAATCTATACAAAGAAAAAGCTACCAAAGAAATATTACACAGAATCATAAAACAAAAATGTAAAATAATTCACGTTCACAAATTTCCATTTTTAATACTGCAGTTAATTTCATTATCCTTTTGTTCGCGTGATTTTTGTTTTTGTTTTTGTTTACTACTTTTTCGATTTAAATTATTGCGTAAATATGTTTATCATTTTATTTTCTTGTGAATGTTACCGTCTGATGCAATGAAACATGCCGAAAGGTAAATAAATAAATGTATTTTGCCTTTTAAAAAAATTATGTTTATCACTTATAGCAATAATTGAGTATTTTGATAGATGCTTTTTGTACAATATTATATTACGTGCAATATTAATTATGAGTTAAAAGTGTACTTACCATAAAGTCTGATTGTGCCTTCTGTTTCCCCTAAGGAATTTTTCGCAACACATGTGTAAGACCCAAAATCTTCTGGTTGTAAATTCTTGATGTAGAGTTGCAGTTGAACTTTATACAGCACTGTTGGCTGAACTTCTATTTTGTACTTGTTATTTGTTAGAACCATTATTCCACCTTCTTTCATCCAATACGTGACAGAACGTGGATGAGATTCCAGATTACACTGCAGAAGCACATCTGTTGCAATTGGAGCCCCAACTAGCTGATTCGGAATCCATATCATAGGTGTAACTAAAAGAATATAAGTACATTTTTAAAAATGAATGCTAGATCAAAATGTTATTTCAACTAACTAAACATATTACAGAATCAGAATTTTTAAAACTAAAAAGACACCTAATAAAACTAATAAAAATGTATGTGACATGAATTGTAACGGTAAAATCCTTAACGCATGAATTTTTTTACCATTGTTTTTAATTCAAAAAGGACCATTCTTTTAAAAAATATTACGTAATACGGATATTTTTATGGTATGTTTGATTTTCAAAATTATAATCAAGGAGAAGAAAAAAACTACTTTAAATATTTCCTGAATTAGATGCAATCTCTATCCTCGTCAAAGCGGAAGCGTACGAAAGTGTCTATTTTCCACTCTATCCTCATGATAATATATTCAATGATATGTTGTTATTACGGACTTACAAGTGAGGCGATTGTTTT